>CM065730.1:41375581-41388081 GCA_033310375.1 Conus canariensis | reverse complement strand
GCAAAGCAGCACTAACCCAGGAAGAGTACACATGGAGACACAGCTTAGTGCTTCAGGAGACCGCACGTGCCGTTAGCACGGCCAGAGGAAATATTACGCCTGCAGAAACTTCAGCTACGACGTTTTCTACACGGCAGCAGGCCACAAAATATGGTCAGAACAGCTGTCACACCAAGAACGTGGGAATCAGGGTTTACTGCATGGAGTGGATGACAAGGAAAGCACAGCAGATCTTCCAAAATGGAAGAACACTCCATACATCATCATGAGGAGTGGCATGAGACCGGATATTGTGCTTCACTCAAGGTCATCAAAATAATTCATTCTGATTGAGTCACTGTGCTATATGGAAGCAGAATGGAGCAAGCTCTCATCTACAGGGCTATAAAGTCAGTCAGTCTAGCCAGCGGCATGAGGGAACTGGCCTTCGTGGCAAAGTCTTCGTCACAGAACTTCTAGCAAGGGGACCTGTAAGCTCCTCAACCCATGATCTCATAGAGCAGCTCAGGATTTCTGCTAAGAAGAGGACTAAACGCTAAAAGCAATGGAACACGCAGCTGACATGAGTTCCAGCTAGAACCGGTCGAGGAGGAACAAAAGTGAACTTCAGTTTCCCAGCTAAAGACAGGTGTCCCAAGGCGACGTGTGTATGACATCCAGCTACAAAAGCAACACCTTGAGACCATCCGCCCATCCCGAAACTGCTGGTTCGAACCCAGGCAGCACCAGGGGAAAAAATTGTGGCAGCAGAAAGACTTCCAGGAGTCATGATCTGGATGCGGCCCGTCCCCCTTAGAGTGTAAGGAGTTATTGCCAAAACGCTTGTCTGAAGGTCTTTCTTCTCTGAAGAATTTCTGCTGTTAAGCTCTTTGTAGAGTTTTTTTTTCCCCACTGAATGACTGACTGACTGAGGCGGATAGGAGGGGCAGTCAGTAGACGCAAAATGCATTAAGGAAACAAGCTCGATTACAAGACTCCAAGCGTGGGGAAAACCATCAAGGCTGCAAGCAACAAAGTCGGTTCAGTTCAGTGCCTTTCATTGCACAGCGGAACAAAGACAGTCTCTTCAGAACAGCAGAGACATTTCCTATCAATAAAAGATTATAGGGCCTATCGCTCGTGGGGGAGCCGGAGGTCTTTCAGTATTCGCTGCATTCCTGCCTTCTAGAGATTCCGTGCTAATATTTCCCCATTTTCTGTCGCTTTCTCAATCTCACTGAACCTTCTTTATTATCATTATTTTTAAGTCTTGATTCTTACCGCTGTGCTCTGTTGTTGTTGTTTGTTTTTTTGTTTGTTTGTTTTTTCTCCTACTTTATGATTCATCCATGTCCGTGATCTGGTAAGTCTTCACTAGTTTTCGGTCACAATTTATGACATGGAAGTTTATATGCTGTCATTGCGGAGAGTAGGTAATGAGTGTTGCACCACTGTAATGGTTACTAGTTGTTCATTCTGCACTGCTCTTTGCTAATATAGCTTTCTGTGTGTATTTTTGGATGCACTGAAATATTTTGGACTATTTTTCTCTCCGCTCCTCTTTTTTTCTCTTTAAAAGTCTTATTCCGAAAAACCTAACGGAAACGGAAAAGTTGGCGCGCTCAGCACAGCATAGCTTTGCCTTTAAGAGTTCAACGGTAAAACTGATTAAAATTTGGAAATAGAGGGGGTTAGTTACCGCCAAAGACACCAAGGACACAGACAAACAGAGCACAGGACTAGATACGTGTCTAGTCTTGTACTCTATGTCCTTGGCGGTAACCAACCCCCTCTCTTTCCAAATTTTGCTTCATTTTCCGCCCTCAGTCACTCCGTTTTGAAAGGTAGAATTAATGTCATGATTTTCTTGTTTCATTTTCACTTTGACGGAAGAAACGTTTTTTTTGTTTGTTTTTTTTTTTGTTTGTTTGTTTGTTTGTTTTTTGTTTTTGTTTTTTTAACAAAGTCACAGAGCTCGGAACAGGCTGCGGGTGGTAAGGTGCGCATTTAATACAACTGAAATTAAAACTCTGGACACAAGACAAGAAGAAAAAGCGCGAAAACAAAAGGTCTCCACCCCCACCCCCTCCCTTTCCACCGATTTTTGTCAGGCGACAGAATCAATGAGAGGAGATGAAAAATAAGAAGTTGAAAGGAGAGTGTGTGGGCGCGTGGGTGGGTGAGTAGGCTGGGAAGGGTGGGATGGGGTGGGGGTGGGGGGCGGGAGAAAAAACTACCCTCCCTTATTGACCTGCCGTCTCATCAATCTGTGATGGCAGTGACTGCGAGACAGCATCTCCTTCCATCCTCTTTCCCGTTAATGGCTTCCTCAACAGTCCTCATCTTCCCATCTGTGTCTTCCGCTACTGCAGGCTTGATTTCATGGGCCTCCCTTGGTCATGGGCCGCCAACAACAAAAGCTTGGGGGCCAGACACGGATGGCTGAAGGTATCTTTTACCAGCCACACCGCCATACACACACACAACCTGGGGAACGGTACTGCTGCATACAGCATACAGCTTTCTTCGATCGCGCTTTGTTCTCTGATGAGCCGAAGGCGGTAGCTGAAAACATAACTGGTTGGCTTGAAGTCCCACGCTACACACTGAACAATGTACAATGAACAACTTTTATTTCCTTGCACCTCATGTTGGGGGTAGCAGGGGTTATAACTCTGATGGCACGGCCAACAGCACGGACATTAAAGAAAATAGCAATAACACAAACGCATATGGTGGAAAGCTGAACACAAAACTCATGTGTGTAAAGAAAGATTGTGTTTCATCTAACCAAGGCTAATCAAAGTACCTTGCTTAACTCTATGAACATATATACATGTACCAGACATTTCAGTGGAAAGCTACTTAACAAATTAAAAAGAAATTAACTGAACGTACTGTCAAGAGAAACTATTGGTGCAGGGCTGCATATTTCAAGCAGTTACAGACAAAATGGAATTCATCACTAACTTCATTCATTTTGCTATCTCTGCACGTGCTTTTCTGTGTCAAAAAATATATCGTCGTTCGTTTTCTATTACAAGCTTATGATTACAATGAAATGTTATCAATGCTATGATATTCTGATCTGATAGTTGAGTGATATACTTTTTTCACACACACACACACGCGCGCGCACACACACACAAAGCTGGCATGTCATCATTTGCAATAAGGAAAAAAAGTGTAAAAGAGTTTTAGAACAAAGCCCGAAGAATAGTCCACAAAGGCAGAAAAAGAATAAACGACATGAGAGAGAGAGAGAGAGAGAGAGAGAGAGAGAGGAGAGAGAGAGAGAGAGAGAGAGAGAGAGAGAGGGGAGGGAGAAAGAGAGAGAGGGGGGAGAGAGATAGAGAGGGAGAGAAAGAGAGAGGGAAAGAGAGAGAGAGGGAGAGAGAGAAAGAGAGAGGGAGAGAGAGAGGGGGAGAGAGAGGGGGAGAGAGAAAGAGAGATAGAGAGGGAGAGAGAGAGAGAGAGAGAGAGAGAGAGAGAGAGAGAGAGAGAGAGAGAGAGAGAGAGAGCAGAAAATAGGAAGTTGGAAGCACAGAACTTTCAGTAGGGCGGGACAGCGATTTGTCCTGACAGAACCCTCGGCATCCCCACATGGACAGGTAAACAGACACGTAACAGTAGATGTCTCCACAGACGACTATGTCGACACTAGGAGATCTATAGTATACGCATCTCCATCGTTTTGAGGAAGGCAGGTATCAGCTGTCGTATACACGTCTCCTTTGGTAGCATTGCTATTTGTTAAGTGGTTGTTTGCCTGGCTAACTGGCTGACTTATTTTAATTCTTGCATCTCATGATGATTCGACCTAAAACTCTGACCCGGAAACAAACAGACGACAGTTTAGAAACAGACGACTGAGCACAAGAGACTGAATGCTGTAACGATGACAACGATGGTAACAGGAGGGGAGGGGGGGGGGGGAAGAAAGACGCCCAGAAGTATTAAAACGTGAAATCAATCAACCAGTAGCACCACAACCACTGTTGTTCTTAATTAAATCAAATCAAATCTTAAATAAATGTTAGCGAACCGCCCAGAGAAACGTGGACAAACGAGTCACAAGACAAAACACGACGCGTTTCGACCTCTTAGGTCTTCTTCAGGCAAGATACAAACAAACAGGACAACGAAAATTCACTTAGCTTTGATCGCTAAATCAAATTAATGAAATCAGTCAACCAGTAATAACAACTATGAGGCACATAACAACAGTGCTCAATATCCCCGCATCTAATCAAACGGAAGAGAAATAATGTACGGCTTCAGTGCTTCGAGCGATATGGCGATGGACGCTCTCTCCTCTAGGTGTCTGTTTTGCAACGGACATACTATTTGTGGACTACCTGCATGAGTGGCGTGTAACGCTTGGCATCACCATCGGTGAGCAGGGTTCTTCATAATTATTCATCATGGGGACGCTCACGCTAGTCACAGGCTTGCACGTATCACACAGCACAATACACAGTGAAAGACACACACGTGTGAAACAGAGGAAACAACTTCGTCTCCGATCCACCTTCTTTCTGTTTAATATCTGCCTGATCTGCAGTATAGATAACATGATTGTCGTCCTATAAGGCGAGAGATCACACACACACACACACACACACACACACACACACACACACACACACACACACACACACACAGAGGGGGGGGGGGGAGAGAGAGAGAGAGAGAGAGAGAGAGAGAGAGAGAGAGAGAGACAGACAGACAGACAGACAGACAGACAGACAGACAGACAGACAGACAGACAGAAAGACAGACAGAGAAAATGTTGCTCGTAGGCCAGTCGACCGCAAAGGGCCATATCAGGGCTGTCAACTCGTTGAAGTCAACTCTAAAAATAGATCTAAAAAAATACAAATACAACCCATTAAAACATACCTTTCAAAACACGCTAAAGTCTTTCCTCCGCAAAATCTCAAATCAGATTTAAAAAAAATTTTTTTTAATGCTGTTCGCTTTCAGAAAATCAAAAATCACATCAGGTGCGACAGCTCTGAACAAGATTATTATGGGAGTCTGCAGACTAGTGTGTATGTCTAAATCAAGTAAATTCCGACATTCTATAAGAAAAACGTTCTGATAGTAAGTGATACATCACATGCAATGCACCTCGGATCTTCTTCACCTGTTAAAAGATATGAGTGGGTGTAAATGGAGTGGCCTGTGTGCAAACGTTACAGAGCTGTTTGTTCTTTCAGGCCGTCGGTGGCACACAGTAAAATCTCTTTCAGGTCTGGACGGATCTGGAAGAGTTTGTTATCTGCTCGTGCAAACAGCCTGATTGTCGCCCTTAATGGTGAAGGGTCAGAATGGTCATCATTTTTTTTTCTTAATCTCCGTGCACTATCATCAGTAATTAATGTCCGCTGATTGGTCACTTGAACACAATTCATTCTCTGTTCACGGGCAGTTAGAACTCCGTTTGCCGGGACTGCACACAGAAGAAAGAGGATAAACATCTCGCCTCGCTTTCCCGCTATTCGCTTTGGTCGGAGTCCCTCGCTTATGCAAGGTATTAACCACTTCCGGGCTCCACATGTCACCGTGGAAGACTCGTTCAAGTGGCTGGGCTGCCTTCTCAGATTACTTATGCCGGCTTCTCCTTGTCCGCTGTTCAGCAAGGTCAACCCACTGACTGCACGCAGCCTTTGCTTGCACGTTAATCACCGTGTGTGCTTGAAGATGAAGTGTGGCAAGAAGGCAGCCAACTGATGAATGAGACGCGAACAGAGGGCCAATCAGTTTAACAGGAAGTGGTGAATGCCTTCGACATGTGCAGCGGAACTCTAACGAAAGGAGCACATGTCTATCCTCTCTCCTCTTACCTTTGGACTACAGTGCCTAGCCACTTTTCAATCACGCATGCGCTACAAAACTTGTTCCTTTTCCGGTTCAAAGGAGGAGGAGGAGGGGGGGGGGGGGGGGAAGTTTGCCGGTCATCACTGCGGAAGGGGGAAAATGTAAACCTGTCAACAAGACCCACCTCACACACACACAACACACACACACAAAACACACACACACACACACACACACACAGAGTACTGGGGAGAAACTGGGGGTGAGGGTGATGGGGGAGACGGAGAGAGAAAGCGAGAGACAAGATAGACAAACAAACCAGTCTTCAGACAAGCTGTGTGCTGCGCGCCCCCTCCCCCCACACCCACGAGCCCCCCCCCCCCCCCCCCCCCCCCCCTCCCCCCCCCCCCTCCCCCACACACACACACACACACCACACAGTCATGGCCCTCAAGTACCAACAACAGAGCGCCATGTGTGGGTTACGAGGCTTTAACGCCTGTGCGCAACGTCACGCATTTTCACTAACGTCACCCAAGCGAAAAACGTCAGCGACCGTAGCCATGCAAAGCCGTGCAACGCGTCATTGTGGGGCCCAGCTGTTGGGGCAGGAAGAGTCGTGTGCCTCTTGTCACAGAGCTGAAAAACCAGGCTGCCCATCAGGCCATCATGGGCTGCTTTATGGCTCCTCAACCACTGCCACGCCCCTGCCTCATTTAGAACTCATGCGGCATCCGTGCGCGTGCATGAATGAGTGCGCGCGTGCGTGCGTGTTTGCGTGCCTTCGTGTGCGTGCGTACGTGCGTGCGTACGTGCGTGCGTGTATGTGTGTATGTATGTATGTATGTGTGTGTTGTGTGCTTGCGTGCGTGCGTGCGTGCGTGCGTGCGTGCGTGCGTGTGTGTGTGTGTGTGTGTGTGTGTGTGTGTGTGTGTGTGTGTGTGTGTGTGTGTGTTGGTACGCGCGTGCATGCGTAGGTACGTGCATGCGTGCGTGTGTGACACAGATGATGATCATCATCTGCTCATTGACCATTTCGACTCCAACATGGCAGTACCGCTACAGCAAAGCTAAGTAGTGGTGCTGCATTTTCTGCACCAACTCACGCGACATAAGTTTTGAACTACAATCATTTTTTCTGCACTGAACACAGTAAAAGATGATGCCATCAAAATGAACTGCCCAAGCCAAAAGAGGGGAGAGATTCCAGTACTGCAGTCACTTGACGACGGGGAGAACACAAACATCTTAGACAGAATTCAAGCACTTGAAGAACCACCCTGTGACTCCCAGTATGAGCAGAGCCACCAAACGCCGGCTGAAGGGAGAGGCATCTTCCGTTCACTAACCTAGACCTCTCAAGACAGCACAACAAATTCCCACAGCCGCTAATGTCCCGTCACGGAAGATGCACACCGATTCCAATCTATCGTCCCCAGCATTCCAAGAGTTGACAGGGAGGGGAAACTCAACTTAAGGCCTTGGGCACCGAGCACCTCTGCAACCAGCATCCCCCCAAAGAAACTGGGCACGTCATCATGCCAGGTTCAATGGCTAACCGCCACACACGACGGTGATTCCGGAATCTTCATCCGGACACACACGGCCATGAAGAGCTGGCTGTACCAACAGGCAAGCAATCCACCACCTCTTTTTTTCCCCTTTCTTTTATTTCATTTCATTATTATTATTATTATTTGTTTTGAAGCGCAGAGACACAATTCTTCCCTGTAGCTGCAATAACAGTCTCTCTCAATTCGGCCAGAAAAACAGGTCGAATCGTTATCTACTCTGATTCCTTCTTTGTTCTCCCAACTCCCAGCAGATTCCAAACAGGGTTCTTCAGTGGGTGCCAGTGTACTGTGGGATCAGAAGCAACGACAGAGCAGACACACTGGCCGTGGTAGGCGACCCAAAGGAGCAAACGGACAACCCGCTGTGTTGAGATGAAGTAAAACAAAATCCTTAAGGCCCAGCAGGACAAGAAACGACCGCTACAACATCCCCAGCACAGACCAAATGACAGCTCCCATACGTTGGGACGTGAGGAGCGGCCGAAGATCTTCCGGTTGAGGACTGAACGCAATCCATCACTCCATCACCTGACAACAGAATTCATAACTAGTGGCACTGGACAGTCGGGCGAGTGTGTATTTAAAGGATGTAGCTGAGATGCTTTTACTTCATTAGGTAAATGGACAACAAGCAACAAACAAGCAAGCGCGCTGCGCAGAGAGAGAAGGGAGAGGAAGGAGGGAGAGAGGGGGGGGGGGGAGAGACAGACAGACAAACAGAGAGAGGGGAGGGGGAGAAGAGAGAGAATGGGGGTAGGAGGGGGGGGGGGGGCGAGTTATAACCTTACACCTGTCTGAGCGCCAGGTTCGTTTCCACTGTGCCCGGTTTGATGTCTCGTAATCCTGGTTTTGTGTTGATGCCTTTCAGCCCTTTTGGGACACACATCGGCACAGACACACAGCCCATCTGTCGTTCCCCCCAGAAGTTTCTCAATAATTAACTAGTTGGATGTTGCCGTGGATCTCTATTTGTGCTTTTTTGCCGCAGCGAGCCTCCATATCGCATCACACACACACACACACACACACACACACACACACAACACACACACACACACGCACGCACGCACGCACGCACGCACGCACGCAGCACACACACACGCGCGCGCACACACGCACGCACACACACACACACACACACACACACACACACACCCACACACACACACACGCACACGCACACGCACACACACACACGCGCGTACACACATACACACACATGCGCACGCTCTCTCTCTCTCTCTCTCACAACACACACACACACACACACACACACACACACACACACACACACACACACACACACACACGCACACACATGCACACACACATTCATTGATGCCACGAGAAAAAACAACAACAAGAAAACAGCTATAAAATGGGACTTCAAAGCACTGCTACTCAAACCACACGTGGCGTCGCATTTTCACGGCTTGAAACCCCTTTGTGTTCACCAAGCAATTAAATGGCGTCTGAATAAAGTCAGGGCTGGTTGAGGCGACGGAAGGAGAGAGGCGATTTCCGCCTTCCATAAAGTTAGAACACGGAAACATTAGATTATGGGAATTTAACCCCCTTTTGTTAGGTACTGTGCTTTAATACTGTTGAAAATGGCGTTTAAATTCTAGTTGAAGACGATATATGCTCGTTTAAAAATGTTTCGACCGCCAAAGCTTCCACCGAAAAAAAAGAAACCAACAAAAAAAAAAAAAAAAAAGCAGCTGTTGCAGGCACAGTCTGGTCAGCTGTGGAACAGGATGTGTGATGAAAGTTATCTTCTCTTAGTAGACTGGAAAGGATGACGAGAGAATGCGGAGGAAGTAGAAGGGTGGGGGGAAGGGACAGACTACATGAAGAAGGGATGGAGGGGGAAAGCGTGACACTGGGGGGTGCTATGGGAGTAATGACAGTGATGCCCGTGTACGAACAGAATTCTAAGCAAATCAGCAAATAAGTAAATACATTAAAGAATGAATTAATTCTGTATTAATTTTACTGGAGAAGTGAAACTACATAAATCATGAAAAAAAAAATTGTTTTACAAAAACAAAAAAGAGGTAACTTGTTTTCTAGACAATTAACGAAACAAAATCTCACGGTTCTAGTTACATTAGACACCCATTACAAGATACCTGTAACAAAGAACTGCGAAACACTGATATTAAAAGTAGGCTCTGATGTCTTTCTTAAAGTGGACTTCTTTTGTCGAATCATTCGTAACAAAAGCAGAACATTCGGGAATTTGTCTGTCCATAAATACGTTAGACTTTATTAGTGACACACAGAAAAAAACACATGCACAACTTTACACCAACAAACTCCAGAGTTAAACGTAGTATTTTCACGAGATTTATTTCAGCACCTTCACGCGCTCGCACACGTCTGATTATGGTGATAAAGAAGTGGATAGAGTAGCCATCAACATTTCCATCACTTCTCCTTGAATCTTATGAAGGCATTAATTAAGTCACGGGGTCTGACTTCTGAGAGGAAAAAGGGGAGAGAGGGTGCAGGAACACTTTTTCAATGATGATAGCTTCACGGAGAATGTAAAAAAGAAACACCACTTGGAATTGAAGCGAAGTCATGTTATACACTCCCAAAGGGCTCTGCACGCCTGTCATTAAATGACAAAACGAAGCCAGCACAAAATGAAGTACTAACTGAACTTACCTCTGGACGTAAAACTCTTAAGTGACTTTAAACGAATGAATCGGCATAGAACCATCAGGATCTGCACTGCAGTTAAAGCAACTATCGCCCGTCTGTGACAAATACAGAGCAATGGGCAAAAGATTGCTTTTATAACCTTAAAAATCAACAACGGCCGACAGTAATGAGTATCTAACAATGTCATGGATTTCTGAATAAAGAAAACGCAGAAACGGGCAGCGCTAAGGCCGATCGTTGTAAGAACAGGTAGTTTAACACACACCTGACAAGTATCACACGTCGTACCGATCGTCCAGGACGGCCTGGCAGCTCCTTAAAATATTGCGCTTTGTCTGGACTAGTAGATCACGGTGGACAAGAGGCGCATGACACAGTTCAGCTCAACACTCTCCACCCATTACCGAACTCGTTATCCAAATGGCTTCCTTTACTATGGTGTTACCTTAGTAATTGTAGACATTTACCACCCATACGTGCATTCTTCAAGAAGTTGTCAGATTTTTTTTCTTTCTCTCAAAAAAAAAAATCCTAACGTCACCAAAAGCAAAACGAAAAGTGTAAAAAAAAATCTTAAATAATCACTACTCCTTTAAAATATGTTGCTTTTTTCAATCTGGAAAAAAAATCTCACGGACGCGGCTTGCAGCAACCAATGTAGAAGTCAGTTCCACGGATCGAACAGTGTTCCATGAAGACAGAAAACCAACCGAACTAGAAGACAGTCCTTCATTTGACAGTCCTGTGAATGAAAGACAGTCCTTCATTTGACAGTCCTGTGAATGGGCACACAGTCGGAGCGTGACTGATTCAATAAAGTCGTCAGTTGATTTCATCAACTTCAATGGCAACACACACGTATAAGATTTTTTTTTCCTTTTCTCGTCTAAGATCTTTATCTAAATCTTATATCAGTTACATTTACTTTTTTTTTAATTGAAGTCATAACCTTGCGTACATTTGTTTAGTTCCAATCATACCACCCTATTCCGTTACAAAGATTTACGATAAAAACGGTAGCGTCGAAACTGTATATGTTTTAGATAAGCAAATGTATGTGTTGATGTGGAGAACGTAGTTAATAACGAATAAGGCGTTCCCCTCCACTTTGATTTGCAGTTAACTTCGTCCATCTCCTCTGGTGTTTCTCCTTCCAAACAGCAGACCACAGGCTGAAAACCAACACCATCATCTAAAGCATGGAATAAACCAAAGTCAACACAGGCGGCCCGCAGCCCCGTTCAACGACAGCCAGTCCACTAAATCCCTCTGTCAGGCCATGGCTTCAAACCAGCTGCCAGTGCTGCACCGCCAGAATGCCAGCAACAGCAGCAGCAGCAGCATCGTATCGCAGGTGACAGATACCGCGCAGTTAAAAGGCACATTAATGCCTTCCGTCTCTCTGTCCCTTTCATCGTCAACAAAGCAGCAGACTGTCACACGTCCTGAATCATGCAAGATTTTCCAGAGACACCTCCAAGAAACCGGATACTTCTGCAGTGGAAGGGGTGAGACGGGACCGTGAAAGTTGAAGCGTCATTTCTCTTTTCAGGCTGTTACGACTGACTGACTTCACATCACGTTGGCCAAATCAGAAACTGGAAACCATGTGCACTAATCCGCTGAATTAGAGCATGACAGGGGGACAATTTTCCATTCTACGGCTTAAAGGTGGTTTTGTTTTGTTTTTTCAAGAGGTATGAATGGCCTGGATAACAAATCCATTTATGCCCCTTAACATTTTTTTCTTTCCGTTTTTCCCTTTGTGTTACTAGTTACTGTACACGAGCATTAAAACTCAGCGGAAGATACCCAAACACATCAAACAGAGAGAGAGAGAGAGAGAGAGAGAGAGAGAGAGAGAGAGAGAGAGAGAGAACTCGGAACTCGGAAAATTTTAATTGCAAAGGCCACCGACCTATCTGCAATGAGGTCAAGAAACAAAAATGAAATCACACACACTGACGCTGTAACATTTCTACTGATCACGATCATGTACAAAACTTGCTCACACCAACTGTATAATCGTAAATTGAGTATACCGACAGATACATACAAAATCACACCCGTATGTAGCACTCTCCCAGACTCGCACAGCTCGCACATACAATTTCGTTCGCACTTACAATTGCGCGCGCGCAAACCACACACACACACACACACAACACACACACACCACACACACACACACACAAGAGAGAGAGAGAGAGAGAGAGAGAGAGAGAGAGAGACAGACAGACAGACAGACAGACAGACAGACAGACAGAGAGAAAGAGAGAGAGAGAGAATGTATAAGTGTACACGCGTGTAAGTATATGTGTTTGTGCTTGTGTGTGTGTGTGTGTGTGTGTGTGTGTGTGTGTGTGTGTGTGTGTGTGTGTGTGTGTGTGCAACAACTGTCAAGTATTCTTGGAAACTAAAGTGCAGGTAAATAATTCATTTTCTTTAAATGGA
>CM065730.1:41365581-41370581 GCA_033310375.1 Conus canariensis | reverse complement strand
CTCCCCTTGTCCCCCTCACCCACCCCCTACCACAGTGAGGTGAATGTATACCACCCACGTATCCGTGAGGTGGTGGATTTGGTGCGTGTAATCTGAAAGCACGTTCTGTTTGTCTTTCTCTCAGTTTGATTGTCTGTGTGTCTGTCTCCGTTGTTTATCACACAAATTCACAATTCCCGTCTTATCTTCGCTAGAGTTGAAATGGTGACTCTTTAGCGCACTGGGCAGACCAAGAGCGAATCGCCTCTTTTTTAAAAGCCAGATAGTCACGTTTATTGCGTTTTTAATGCAGCTACGTAGTGAAGTGAAGCGATGTGGGATTCGGAGTAAGTCAAACACGCCTTGCTATCGGCTTTCACCTAGATAGAAAACACCGCGCTTACTGTCAGCCAAAATAGCTCCATCTGGAAGAGCGTTGGACTGAAGATCTACAGGCCCCTGGATAAATCCTAGGATCCGACACTCTTCTTTCTTTCTTCGTGGAGTTCAAAATGGGTCTAGAGCAAGGGAATGGGAGGACGGGAGAGGGAGAAGGGGAGGGGAAGAGGTGGACGGCGGAAGGGGAGATGGAGGAGATAGATGCATAGAGAAGACGAGTGGTACACGAGGGTGATGAAAGGTGGCGGAGGAGACGGACGAATGGGGGTCAGGGGAAAAGGGAGAAGAGGGGCAGGGAGGGGGGAAGAGAAGGGGAACTTAGGGACATGTTGCATAGGTGATGTTTCTGCTGAAATGTTGACTTTGCACATTCGTGCCATTCCCCGCCTTGTTACGAACTTACGTTAAAAAAGTGAGAACTTTGCTGACACCATAGCAATGAATCTCTATGAGAACGGAGTGGTTCAGTTGAAATATGTACGTACAAATGAAGAACCAGCGTACCATTCCTGACCCAAGCACAGACAGAAAACACATCAGGTCGCTTGCAGGCAGGCCAGAGGCAATCTGAGGTTGCACAGCACTTTAACGTCACTAAGAGCGCTGTCAGCAGACGGCGTTATTGTTTAGGGAGCTATTAGTCACAGCAGGAGCCACGTGCTGGTACAAGGACCCCTCACTGCCCAGCGCTCCACCCCGGACATCCTGCAGCCACACGCCCGTCCTCTCGTCACTGCCCCTGCCATCGTTTCCCAGCATGACAATGCCTGACTGCATCCAGCACCCCTCGCACACAGGGTCCTGGCTGACAACAGCATCAACATGCCGCCCTGGCCGTCCATGTCTCCAGATTTGAATCCGATACTGCACAGATGGAACGTGCTGGACAGACGAGTCACAGCCCGAGTACACCCCCCCCCCTCCCTCCCCCCGCCCTGCAGACCTACATCAGCACTCCATCATGGGTGGAACAACATCCCTCAGCAAGTGATCCTAGACGTGACTGGATCCGTGTCCAGGCAGTGCCAGACTGTGACAGTTGTTGCGTGAGAACAGCCCTGAGCTGCAAAATGGCGCATTTCTGACCTGAGCTTATGCAGCGATAAGGTGTCAGAATGCAAAGATTTTTGTGAGAAAAGTTCCACAATTAAATTCGTTAAATCTGATTTGATTGGAACGTTCAAAGTATCAATAAAATTCAGGAGCCAAACAAACATGCATTCTATTTTTCTAACGTTACGTAATGGAGATCTTATACTGGCGGTGATTGTTGTTTTGACGAATTCTTTATTTAACACAGCGTTTTCGAGTCGTAAACCTAGATAAGTCCATCACTAAAACACAGCGTATTTATTTGGCCTGTGGTACGTTTCCAGCACACACTGACGCCATTTATGATTTATGAAGTCAGCCCGTCCTCATAAGATCCCTTTTCTGGCATCCTAACTTTCCATAAACAAACACCTGACTTGAAATATCAGTACTCACTGTCAAAACCCACGAACGGTCTCTACGGTATCATAGCATCTCTCGTCAATGCTTACAGAGTATCATGTACGAAGGGCTTCGTTCATGACAAACGAAAGGGTTCATCTCATCACCTACCATTATCAAGGCCTTGCACACAAAGCAGCAGGATACTTTGTTTTCAAAAGTCAAGACTTTTTTGGGACATCTGCATGGAATTATGGGCGCACCCCTTAACCTGATCTGAAAAGACGATCAAAACCAGAACAGTTACTAAGCCCTCGTGTTCTTACACGTTGTTTTTTTGTCAGGGGCTTCGTGTCTTCCAGTTTTGCACGCTGAAGTCTGAGCACAGGCTGAGATGCAGACGTGAATCAAACGTCAAGCTCCTCTCGCAGACTGCGAATTCCGATCCCTGGATACGTAACGAATGTGCTGTCGTTATGGCGATATTGCAACCGTTATTCTTCGATCTTTCTAGGAGGTTATCCATGTCGACCAACTCTGTGCGGTGACTGCAGGGGTGTCGACGTAGACCCTGAAAGGACCTGACGTGATTGAAGCGCTGCGAGCGGGTTCAGCAAGGTCGCCCCCGACCACCTGTTGACCCAGCCCCCCTCCGCCCGCCGGCGCGTGCGCCTGTCCTGATTTATCCCCTCTCCCCCGTGACGGGCCAACGTGGGACCCGACACCCGACCCCCGACACCCCCTCGCTGCTCTTGTCGCCCCTGCCAGACACCCGCGCCCTGCACGGGTGGGGGACGGGAAAGGTGGGCCTGAGGTGACGGCGACGACGGGTTTTCACGACATTCATCACTGGAGGAATGACGGGGCAGCTTGGTTCCCCGGCGCCGAAGCTGGAGGGTGAACAGCGACACCTCCAGGGCCCCGACAGACCGCCGAGGCGGCAACAGAACCAAAGTGGATGCGTGCCCAAGTCATTCATTTCTGAGGCCCTGGGCGAGGCCGAGGCCGCACAGACACGTGACCGACTCATTTGTTTGTAATTGTGGAGTGGCTTTTAGTGACGCTAGTTTTCCTGGAGTTAACGTGGGCAGAGGGCAGAGCGATTGTAGGCAATCTGTTCAGCCTGTGTCAGCCTTGGATTTGGTTCAGTTGGCGACAGTACTTCCAACCATGCGTCATGTGCTATTTCATGACAGATAACTTGTGAGTCATTTACTGTAATAAAATTGGAAAAGAAAACAGAAAAGGGTGGGGGGGGGGGGGGGGGAGTTATCGCTTTTCACATCTTTCTCTCCCCAGTCCTTTTTCCTGTGAATTCTTTCCTTGTATGGTGTATCATGCTAAATAAAGCATGTCCACTGCCGCGATAATTCAGTTGAGTTCAGAGACCATTAACCATGATCACAAAAAATGATGCCATCTTGCCGTTTCCTTCCATTTTCTATCACAAAACCAGTTCCATTCCAGTCCAGCTCTGTCCAAACAACGATAACACCCTTTCTCCCACATACCCTGGAACCAACGACTGTCCACTTCTACCAAGGAATGGCGCGAATGAATCAGTTTCCGTCATGTTACTTTCGCATCCCCTACCCCCAAAATTAATCAACACCATGTATCTCTCCTCGGTCCGTCCAGGTGAGACCTTCCAATTAGGTACACCGATTCACGAACGGTGCTGCCGACGGAGAATGACCGTTCCTGGTCCGAAATCTGACCCGGACAAAACGCGTCAATACAGAGAAGTGACCACGCACTACTTCAGTAACAACAGAGAGAAGTGACGGGTCATTCATCCAACCAGAGGACAAATGGTCATAGCTTTGATGAGAGGGGGAGGGGACAGGGCGGGGATGGGAGGGAAGAAAGAATATGTATGGGGTGTGGGAGATGGGAGGCGGGTGTAGGCTGTGGGCATAACTCTCAGTGATCGGACTCCATTGTCCCAGACAAGCCGAACAGTCAGCGAACGTGAAGAGACTGAAGTGGACTGACGTCAAATTATACCACGCGCTGTTTCCTCTCTGTCCCGGGTGATAATAAATGCGTCTCTCTGTTTCAACCCTTTATCACAGCGCCATTGTTGGACGATGCAGCGTCCACGCGCGCACGCACGCACACACACACACACACACACACACACACACACACACACACACACACACACGCACGCACGCACGCACGCACGCACGCACACACACACACACACACACACACACACACACACACACACACACACACACACACATAGAGGGCCTTTCATTTCGTCAAAAGTTAATCGATAGATTCCATAAATAACAACCTCAAACAGCGGGAAGCAGAGAGGGGAAAGGGGGTGAGACTGTTGCGACAAAAAAAAAGAAAAAGAAAAGCAAGAGAACAATGTTAAAGACAGAACTTTGTCTCAAAAGCTAACGGAATTGAAAAGTGACTTGGTTCGGCATGTTTCAAAATAGATCGTAGCCTTGTGAACAAGGGACCACAGACAACACAGCAAAGCAGGCAGCCAAAACGATTACTATAATGAAGAGAATACAAGGAGAGGGAGGAGGAGGAGGAAGAGGACAGTGATAGTTGATCTCCACAATAAAAAAAAATAATAAGAAAAATGAAATGATCATCTGCGGCCGGCTGGCCTATGAACAACACGAACTAAATTGATCACCATCGTAAGGAGGGCGATGATGATGATGATGAAGACGAAGGAGTACAAATGTAAGAAACTTTTAATGAAATGAAAGGATATAACTATACCTGGTCCATGCGCAAGAACACACACACACACACACACACACACACACACACACACACACACACACACACACACACACACACACACACACACACACACACACATGTAAATGACCAAACAGGGACAAAACGAGAAACGCGTTCACCAAAACTGGAGCGGAAAAAGAAGCGCCAGAGTCATGTAGACGTAGACGTCCTGTCAATATTACAGTCCGGCCCCCAGGTACACATACGACCCAAAGACTTTTCCAACCATATCAGCCATGGCCCAGAATGCGGGCTATGACGACTGATATTTCAGCCAAACTGAAGACCAACAGCCTGCTTTCATTTTTCCACCACAGAAGACTTCGGATGGTTCAAGAAAGAATTTCTTCTTGTCCTTCTTTTTTTTATTTTATTTTATTTATTTATTTTTTTGTTGTTGCTTTTAGCTG
>CM065730.1:41323081-41360581 GCA_033310375.1 Conus canariensis | reverse complement strand
CACACACACACAACCAACACACACAACACACAACACACACCCACATGCCACACTTACACCCACCACCACCCCCACTCCCCCCCCACCTCCCCCCCCCCCCCCCCCCCCCCCCCACCCCCCCCCCCCCCCCCCCACCCTTCCCAGTCTGTTGTCTCAAACCCGTCTACTGATGACATTCTTGTTCATGCGCGATCACAAATCCTTGTTATCTTCATTTCTCAAGCTAAGGTAATAAAAAAGCGAAAAGGACGACACACAAATTAGCGTGAAACAAAGGATCTTTTGTGGCTCATTATCAGTCGCCTGCACACGTCCAGTCCAAAACGAAGCTTCCCGAGAGGTTACAGGCGAGGTCATCAAGGGTGAGTAACTCTTTTGTCTCCTAGAAGGGAAAAAAAAAAGGGGGGGGGGCGGGGGGGGGGGGGGGGGGGGGATTGGGAAGGGCAGCTACTGCATCGCCGATCTCTAGACCTGTCGTTCAGAAAGGCAGTGACTGAAGGGCGATCTTTGACCTGAGCTCGTTGCAACGCACGCGCACGAAACTGAGGGGGCTGTGCGTTGGATCAGAAGGGCGGGGTGTGCGCGACAGAGATTAGCTCAATTAATACTGATGGGGACTTGTATCAGCCGACTGGCACGTTGGACCAAGCAGATCACCATGAAGTGGGTGACTGACCTTCCCATCTAACGGCCAGTTTGATGCCGACGACCTCCATTCATTTGCACGAATTTTTCCCCTAAAGCACTTAGTACCACCCCCATCCCCTTCTCTCTCTCTCTCTCTCTCTCTCTCTCTCTCTCTCTCTCTCCTGTTGTGTGTGTGTGTGTGTGTGTGTGTGTGTGTGTGTGTGTGTTGCGTGTGAGTCTGCGTTCCTCTCTCTATGTCCTTCACACACACACACACACACACACACACACACACACACACACACACACACACACACACACACACGCATGCGCGCGCACACACAAACACACACACACACATGCACACACACATACGCACGCACTCTCTCTTCTTTCTCTCTCTCTCTCTTTCTCTCTCTCTTCTCTCTCTCTCTCACACCACACACACACACACACACACACACACACACACACCACACACACACTAAAGTGCAGATCTGCGCGCGGCGCACACAAGCGCGCACAATGAGAGAGGAAGGGGAAAGAAGAGAGAGAGAGAGAGGAGAGAGAGAGAGAGAGGAGAGAGAGAGAGAGAGAGAGAGAGAGAGAGAGAGAGAAACACGCAGGCAGGAACTCGAGAGAGAGGAGAGAGAGAGAGACACGCAGGCAGGAACTCAGAGAGAGAGAGAGAGAGAGAGAGAGAGAGAGTGAGAGAGAGAGAGAGAGAGAGAGAGAGAGAGAGTTCTTTCCGGCGTTATCTCCGACAAAAGTTTTCGAAAAACAGAATCACATTGAAACATAAAGAGCACATGTCCTGGCGACAATCATCTCCCTTGAGTAATCGATATCTACACGTACTATATTATTCAATAACACCAACAATCTCAAAAAGCTACAAAACGTAACGAAGAATCATTCTGACTTCTCTTAGTTGACTGATGTAGTTCCATTGCTTGTGCTGTATCGCCTGTCTGGCCTGTATGTATCAAAGAATATTTTTTCCAGGCAGCTTCTTCGATAGAACATAAAGACTCTTCAGTATATATCATATACTATCATGGTGGTGGTAGTTGTAGCAGCTGTAGCAGCAGCAGCAGCAGCAGCAGCAGCAATAGTAGCAGCAGAAGTAGTAGGTGCAACAGTAGTAATAGTCGTAGTAGCAGTGCAGCAGCAATGCAGTAATAGCAGTATTAGTACTAGGAGATGGATGCAAAGTTCAAGTGTCTAGGAGCCGGTGTAACAGGCCGAACTCTACCCCGGGTATAAAAAAGACCTAGGTTACTTTTACCCCAGGGATTGATACCAGCCTAGGCTATGTTGTACCCCTCCTGGCCGGAATATATCCCCTTGTACACGTCTCTCACCGAACCGGTCTGTATTACAAGAGTTCTGCACACGTTCACCCTTTTCTGCTTGAGCACGAGTCACGTGTCAATATGTGTTATAGGCCTGTCAATGAGGACAGTGCTCACAGTCCACTAAAAATCACCGCTGATCATCACGCCGTCGCAGCGAGCAAAGACACGAATTTCAATCTTCACAGTCACTATATCATTTGTACACATTTAGTCAGTCCTCACTAGTTCTGCAGTCGCTGTCGCAGAGGTTTGGAAATGAATGACGCTCTCTGCGAACATATTCGAACTTTTTACAGCTTAGGAGTTATTGGCGATGAGAGGAAGAAATATCCGTAACACGGTGACGCCCTGTTTGCCATCAATTCCTTTGATGTTTAGGTTGTTGCCTCCTTTTTATTGTAAGTGGCTCTACTGCTGTTACAAAAACTAGGGAGCTGAGCTGTCATTCTTGATGGAGCTCTTTCATTTTGGAAACAACCTGACGTCCATCCTTCATTGTAAACACGCCTTTTTTTTTTACTTTTGCATCACCATGGCTGTTTAGCTGATACACTGTGGTCCGAAGTTTAATGTATCAATGTCTTAGAAAATTCTTTTAAAAACTCTAATTTATTATCCCTATCTTATTCAAATGGTGTGTGATGTCATCAAGCTGCTCCAGGTGGGTGGTAATGTTATGATTTCTTAAAGAAACAAAACAACAACAACAAAAACGGCCTGGTCTTCATTTGCAATAGTTTTTTTTTTAATGAATCTTTAGAGTCTAATTGCGGTGCCTATGTTATATTTTGAAATCAGCACTAGTAAGTGTACTAGTAACTCAACTGGTCTGTAATTGGTTAGGTCACTTTCGTCAATTGTTTTCCCTTTCTGCATTAGGATTTGGACCGAGACTAAGACCATTTCATCTTCTCAGTATTCCGTTACTGCTTTAATAATCACAGGGTATTTTAATTTTGTCCACAATTGCCTGTAAAATGAATGTTTGGACCATCATTTGCCCGTGTGTGCGTGCGTGCGTGCGTTCACTTTACACACACACACACACACACACACACACACACACACACACACACACACACACACACACATATATATATATATATATATATATATATATATATATATATATATATATATGTATGTATATATATACGCACACACACGTGTGTGCGTGTGTGTGTGTGTGTGTGTGTGTGTGTGTGTGTGTGTGTGTTGTGTGTGTTGTGTGTGTTGTGTGTGTGTGTGTGTGTGTGTGTGTGTGTGTGTGTGTGTGTGTGTGTGTGTGTGTTGTGTGTGTGTGTGTGTGTGTGTGTGGTGTGTGTGTGTGTGTGTGTGTACGCGCTCATGCAATATTAACGGACTTCTTTCCCTTTCCTTTCATTCTGTTCCTTCTCTTTTACTTTTTAATGGAGACCTCCTTCCTCAATCCCCTCTTTTTTTTTCCTGTGTGTTTCTTCTTCTTTGTTTCTCTCTTTCTTTCCTCTTTTCTGACAGTTTCCCATTACCTATGAAACTTTTCAAGGTGCATGTTTATCAAAAGCAATCAAAGTACAATAGATCAAGTTGAGGTCTCAAGGAACAAACTTCAGAGTCAAACATTATATCAGTTACAACTGTTGTTCCATATCTGAATTAGTCAGTACGTGATTCCACATGTTCAATAGACAATATAATTTCATCCATGCAACAAGTCCGTTGATTGCTTTGACCTTTTTCCATTTTGAATAAAATTTCATTGGTATGGTAAATGTTACGTAAAAAAATCCTTGCTGTTCAACTAGCCTATTTACTAATGTTGTATTTCTTGGCAAGATTCACATCTTTCTCATATGAATGTATTGGGGGGGGGGGGGGGGGGGACAAGGGGGGTGTGTATAAAATGGTCCAGAGGATATAAACTGGCCTAACTTAAACTATATCCCGGGTATAAAGTGATCTAGCTAGTTTACATCCCGGGTATATTCTGGACCAGGCTACTTTATACGGGGACCTGCTCTGGACGGGGTACAGTCTGGCCTGTTACACCAGGTTGGTTTCATTTCGATTTCACACATTACAAACACATAAAATACTGAACTGAACGGTAGTTGTATTAGTAGCAGCAATACTACTATTACCTGTACTATTCCCTGCCGCGACAGTCATTGTGGTAAGAGCAGCATTACCTGAATACAAAGCCACAAACGTGATGCCCAGAAAAGTGTCTTTCCACTGCCAAATACACAAAACACACAACAGTATGGAAAACTGTTTTCTTTTCTGTTTAAGATAAAGTAGCAGCAGCAGCAGCAGCAGCAGCACTGCAGAGGTCTCAGTTACTTCGACATCATCCTGCCCGCTGCATCCCATATCCTCTCGGGAAGCTCTGTGAGACGATCAACATAACGTGAGGCCGACTTCAGGACACAAAGCGCAGGGAATCGTACACGACATAACATGCAGAATTCGCCCACCCTACTTCCAATCCCTTATCCCCCCCCCCCCCAACCCCCACCCCCACCCCAATTTACTGATATCAACAAGAAAAGGCCCGTGCTTCAAGGTACCCGCACGTCAGTCAGCCTTGAAATCCACCCTGGCCACACTTCTGTCCTCGCTGCGTTTTGCGCTTAATCCCCCCGCTCTGTTGGCCGGGTGTGTTTCTGTCTGCCTCAATACCATTACCCTCACCTCTCCTTCTGCCCCTTCCTATCACTCCTTCTTTGATAAATCACCATTTGGCCGTCCGTGGTGCACCGTTGAAACGACAATATAAATAAATTATTTATTTACAACACACACACACACGCACGCACACACGCGCGCGCAACACACACACACACGCGCGCGCGCGCGCGCGCTCACGCACGCACGCACGCACATACACATACGTGCGCACGCACACGCACGCACGCACGCACGCACACACACATTACACACACACACACACACACACAAATAAAAAAATGTCTTGAAACTGGGGGCTGAAGAGCAAACGAAGCGCCTCGATCGATTATAATTTTCTCACTCCCGTCCCTCCCCTCTTCTCCGAGGCCCCCCCCCCCCCCCCCCCCCCTTTCCGTCTTTGTCGTCAACCGTACATCTGTCATCATTCATATGTCCAAGTGGAGCATTAGCCCTGGCTCTTCCATTTGAATTATCAAAGAACACTTCTTGCTCTGTGATGCCGTGCCACTGTAGGAACAAAATCGAAGGATATTGAGAATTGGCGGCTGGGATTAGGGTGTGGAGGTGGGGTGGAGCAGGAAGAGGGAGAGACGCGCCTGTGTGCGCTTGTGTGTGTGTGCAGTGTGTGTGTGGTGTGTGTGTGTGTGTGGGGTGTGTGTGTGTGTGTGTGTGTGTGTGTGTGTGTGATTCAGTCTTTATCACAGCAACCATATGACATTTTTTTTCTGTGGACGATAAAGACATTGAGGCGAGGGGAAGAGTATAGGGATACGTGAATTAGTTGCGATGGCAATTTTGTCACAACACATTAAAACAAAAATAAGAAGGTTTACATAACCAAAGACACATATCTAAATTGGAAGCGATGTCAACAAGTCATTTTATATGTGCATGCATTACATTCTGTAACACTAACAGTGACATAACTCTCCTTTTTTTCCCCCTCTTCTTTTCTGTAACACTAACAGTGACATAACTCTCCTTTTTCCCCCTCTTCTTTTCTGTAACACTAACAGTGACATAACTCTCCTTTTCCCCCCTCTTCTTTTCTGTAACACTAACAGTGACATAACTCTCCTTTTCCCCCCTCTTCTTTTCTGTAACACTAACAGTGACATAACTCTCCTTTTCCCCCCTCTTCTTTTCTGTAACACTAACAGTGACATAACTCTCCTTTTTCCCCTCTTCTTTTCTGTAACACTAACAGTGACATAACTCTCCTTTTTCCCCCTCTTCTTTTCTGTAACACTAACAGTGACATAACTCTCCTTTGTCCCCCTCTTCTTTTCTGTAACACTAACATGACATAACTCTCCTTTTCCCCCCTCTTCTTTTCTGTAGCACTAACAGTGACATAACTCTCCTTTTTCCCCCTCTTCTTTTCTGTAACACTAACAGTGACATAACTCTCCTTTTCCCCCCTCTTCTTTTCTGTAACACTAACAGTGACATAACTCTCCTTTTTCCCCCTCTTCTTTTCTGTAACACTAACAGTGACATAACTCTCCTTTTTCCCCCTCTTCTTTTCTGTAACACTAACAGTGACATAACTCTCCTTTTTTTCCCCTCTTCTTTCCTACTGTCTTTTATCTTTCCTTCTTTCTTTCTTTTGTATCCAAGCATTGTTTTGTCATGTCCGCAGAGCAAACTGGCTAGATAAACCTGACACAAGTACGGATATGATTTGAATTATTAAAAAAAAAAAGGGGGGGGGGAGGGGGGAGGAATAGCTGGGGACATTGCTAGTTAAGCAGTCTTCAGAAGAGCTGGTGTCATATAAACATCGATTCTGGGTACATTGTCATTTTCATTATCTTTGTAATTTTCCTTATCAATCTTCCGTGCTAAGAAAGACAGGAATCCCCCCCCCCCCCCCACCACCACCTTAAACACTTCAAAGTAAACGAATTTTTTTCAACAAAAGGACAATTATTAACATCCCAGTATCTTATTTAGAATGTTGGTAAAATAACTCGGATTATTCTCATCCTTACGCTTCGTGAATGCATCTGTGTGTGTGTGTGTGTGTGTGTGTGTGTGTGTGTGTGTGTGTGTGTGTGTGTGTGTGTGTGTGTGTGTGTGTGTGTACATACACAATAAACTGAAATCCTGGCCGTGGTATATACCGCGCCACAATATCTGTGCTGGTGATCAAAAGACTTTGTATGATAAAAAGTGAACATAAAACACCGCATTCGCCGTCCCCTCATAAAACATTTATTTCAAAATACGTCGTTTTCCCTCTTCAAGGCTTTGTCAGGGATACTAAATGTGTTGTAAAAACAAGCACGTCAGCTTGCCACTGAAATATGGCAACATCATAAACATGAGTTAGAGAAAGCACGCACGTACGCACGCACGTATGTACACACACGCGCGCGCGCACACACACACACACAACACACACGCGCGCGCGCGCGCGCGCGCATGCCCGCACAAAATCTCTCTCTTTCTCTCTCTCTCACTCACACACACGCGCGCGCGCGCGCGCGCGCACGCACATGATGCACATGTGCATGAACCACACATATACATACCTACAAACACGCACGCGCACAGCACGCTTGACTTTTTTTGAATGATTGAAATGTTAAACGAATGTCCCCTCCCCCTTCCCTGCTCTTTCCACCTCCTCCCTTTACACTCTCTTCCCATTCCCAGCCTCCCGATCTCCCTTTCCCAGTCTTCCTGCACTTTTGTTTCATATTCAGTTTCCTGTTATTCAGAGCCCAGCTAACGTTGTCAGTTTCATGTTATTCAGAGCCCAGCTAACTGTCAGTTTCATGTTATTCAGAGCCCAGCTAACCTTGTCAGTTTCATGTTGTTCAGAGCCCAGCTAACCTTGTCAGTTTCACGTTGTTCAGAGTCCAGCTAACGTTGTCAGTTTCATGTTATTCAGAGCCCAGCTAACTGTCAGTTTCATGTTATTCAGAGCCCAGCTAACTTTGTCAGTTTCATGTTGTTCAGAGCCCAGCTAACCTTGTCAGTTTCATGTTGTTCAGAGTCCAGCTAACGTTGTCAGTTTCATGTTGTTCAGAGTCCAGCTAACGTTGTCAGTTTCATGTTGTTCAGAGCCCAGCTAACCTTGTCAGTTTCATGCTGTTCAGACCCCAGCTAACGTTGTCAGTTTCATGTTATTCAGACCCCAGCTAACGTTGTCAGTTTCATGTTATTCAGACCCCAGCTAACGTTGTCAGTTTCATGTTGTTCAGACCCCAGCTAACCTTGTCAGTTTCATGTTGTTCAGAGCCCAGCTAACCTTGTCAGTTTCATGTTATTCAGAGCCCAGCTAACCTTGTCAGTTTCATGTTGTTCAGAGCCCAGCTAACCTTGTCAGTTTCATGTTGTTCAGAGCCCAGCTAACCTTGTCAGTTTCATGTTATTCAGAGCCCAGCTAACCTTGTCAGTTTCATGTTGTTCAGAGCCCAGTTGATCTTGTCAGTTTCATGTTGTTCAGAGCCCAGTTGACCTTGTCAGTTTCATGTTGTTCAGAACCCAGTTGACCTTGTCAGTTTCATGTTGTTCAGAGCCCAGCTAACGTTGTCAGTTTCATGTTGTTCAGACCCCAGCTAACCTTGTCAGTTTCATGTTGTTCAGAGCCCAGCTAACCTTGTCAGTTTCATGTTGTTCAGAGCCCAGCTAACGTTGTCAGTTTCATGTTGTTCAGAGTCCAGCTAACCTTGTCAGTTTCATGTTGTTCAGAGTCCAGCTAACCTTGTCAGTTTCATGTTGTTCAGAGCCCAGCTAACCTTGTCAGTTTCATGTTGTTCAGAGCCCAGCTAACCTTGTCAGTTTCATGTTGTTCAGAGCCCAGCTAACCTTGTCAGTTTCACGTTGTTCAGAGTCCAGCTAACGTTGTCAGTTTCATGTTGTTCAGAGCCCAGCTAACTTTGTCAGTTTCATGTTGTTCAGAGCCCAGCTAACCTTGTCAGTTTTATGTTGTTCAGAGCCCAGCTAACCTTGTCAGTTTCATGTTGTTCAGAGCCCAGCTAACCTTGTCAGTTTTATGTTGTTCAGAGCCCAGCTAACCTTGTCAGTTTCATGTTGTTCAGAGCCCAGCTAACCTTGTCAGTTTCATGTTGTTCAGAGCCCAGCTAACCTTGTCAGTTTCATGTTGTTCAGAGCCCAGCTAACCTTGTCAGTTTCATGTTGTTCAGAGCCCAGCTAACCTTGTCAGTTTCATGTTGTTCAGAGCCCAGCTAACCTTGTCAGTTTCATGTTGTTCAGAGCCCAGCTAACCTTGTCAGTTTCATGTTGTTCAGAGTCCAGCTAACCTTGTCAGTTTCATGTTGTTCAGAGCCCAGCTAACCTTGTCAGTTTCATGTTGTTCAGAGTCCAGCTAACCTTGTCAGTTTCATGTTGTTCAGAGCCCAGCTAACCTTGTCAGTTTCATGTTGTTCAGAGTCCAGACAACTTCACGGAGGGGTGGGGGTGGGAGGTGGATCAGGGGTGATGGTGGGGACTGTCATACTGTCAAAATCGATTCCATAACTTCTGTTTCTTTAAGGAATTTATCAACAACCCAATTTTACCTCAAAGAATTAAAGACACGTGAAATCTGGTTTGATTTTTCAAACAAAAACTTCGATTTAATGAAAAGAAGTCGTCTTTTTCAGGAACTGAGAAATCCTATACGGTGGAACATCCATGAACACAGTCTTGATGGAGTGTGACGTGAAGTGTCAGGCCAGGTCCAACACTCACTGACCATAGAGTTTCATAGTGAGGGGCTGATCACATGGAATGAACCATGCAGCCCACTAACCCTTTAAAGGATACGAGTGTGCCTAAAAACAATAGCCTGTGTTCAATCGGCACAAAGAAAAAGCTACATCAGAAAGTGCAAGTGGATCCTAAAGAAGTACTGCCCTCAACTGCCGAATCAATCAGCTGGAAGAAATCCTGCACCACACACACGCGCAAACACACACACACACACACACACACACACACACACACACACACACACACACACACACACACACACAAGCTTACCAAGGGTGGTGCAGGATTTTTCCCGGCTGGTTGGTTCAGCAGTTGAGGACAGCGCTTCTCTGGGTCTAACTGACACCTCCCAGCGTTTTCCCACCTTGTTTTTTTGTTTTTGTTTGTTTGTTTTTCCATCATTGGCAGATGGTAGGAGCTCTTTAAGGTTTGAACGGACCGGGCAAAGTTTACCTATGTGTTCCAGTCCTCTTGCCCGAGGTATTCGACATAACCATGGGCTTTTTAGGTTTTAGATCCATGGAAGGGACAGATAATCAGGTTCATTTACTGACTTCTGGCATTCGTGGCATGAAAATGAGC
Organism: Conus canariensis; assembly: GCA_033310375.1. Classification (NCBI taxonomy): domain Eukaryota; kingdom Metazoa; phylum Mollusca; class Gastropoda; order Neogastropoda; family Conidae; genus Conus; species Conus canariensis. The sequence goes on along the minus strand of CM065730.1, from coordinate 41,350,619 downwards.
CACCACCTCAGTGCTTCCAGTGCCGATACGACCGGAACCAAAGCCAGAACCGTGTTGTAACCATCGTAACCATCCCATTTTACACAGCTGTGAAGTTACAACAACAACAACAAAAAGAAGAAGTAAAGTTCAGGAGTTCATGGCCTACAAATGGCCTACCGATCGGAATAGGAGTCACAGAGCGTATGGCGTGCCTGAAATCAACAGTGTGATGGAGCTGTCACAGGGAATAGGTTATGAACATTCTGCACCAGATGCAGTCGAGCCATAACCAGCAGAGCAACTCCTGCCTCAGACTTGAAACTCATTCTGAACAAACCTCGTATAAAAGATTTGGGGGGAAATTCACACAAGTGTTTTTCTTTCAACTCTTTCAAATGTTTTGATATTTTGATTGCTTCCCCTCCCCCCCCCCCCCCCTTTTTTTTTTTTTTTTTGCCTATTATTTAATATGATTTGCTTTACATATGTATTCTTCCAAAATTAAATTACGTGTGTGTGTGTGTGTGTGTGTGTGGTGTGTGTGTGTGTGTGTGTGTGTGTGTGCGCGCGCGCGTACGTGTGTGTATGTATGTGCTTGAACTCCTGTTCATGAGTTCGGTGGTGCTTTTGTGTGTGTGTGGGGTTGTGTGTGTGTGTGTGTGTGTGTGTGTGTGTGTGTGTGTGTGTGTGTGTGTGTTTTATTACAGACCCTGATGCAGCTTCAATGAGGTGAAAATGTGGATGTTGATATACACGATTTACGACTAAACTTTGAACGTGGTGTTTTACGATCCCCGCCCCTCTCCCTCCCCCCCCCTCTCTCTCTCTCTCTCTCTCTCTCTCTCTCTCTCTCACCTCTCTCCACACACACACACACACACACACAAACGAACACACATGCACAAACACACACACACACACACACACACACACACACACACACACACACACACACATACAGAGAGAGAGAGAGAGAGACACAGAGAGAGAGAGAGAGAGAGAGAGAGAGAGAGGAGAGAGACAGAGACAGAGAGAGAATCAACAATATTCCTAAAGTAATATGGACATCAGCCGGTTACAAGCAAAGGTCACACGTGCATTAACTCAAGACCGATTTTAAGGGGGGGGGAGGGGGGGGGGAGGGAAGGGGGGGGAATGGTAGAGAGAGACATCCCGAAGGAAAGTGCCACAGAGCTATCATCCCCTAGTACCGACCTTTTTTTTATGGCGGCTACACGCGAGGGGAAAAAGTCGGAGTATGATGCAGATCACCATATAACCATCTGACGGCACATGCACAAGGAGTAATCTCCAGCCAGTTCCTGTGAAACGTTGTTTCGATAAAGATCGAATTACCGTACCATTCTGCATTCTTGTAATAAGGAACACCATGCCTTTCATTTTCACGGCGTCGTTATTCAGCTTGGAATTAGGTTTATGTTGCAGTTCCCCGTTTCCTTCAAACCTTTTTACGGGTTATTCTGCCTCATCATTTTTTGGCCGTCTCGTATATGGTCGATTTTCGAATGAGTCTCTGATCAAACGTCAGCACGTTAAAATGATTCACGAATTAGCCCACGCTCTTCGGCAGTATCTCAGCCCTCAAGGAAAATCGGTTCCGCTCTTATGACTCCGCATTTCTCTCGTTGCTGTTTCTGTTTGTTACTGCACTTCTCGTTACTTTTCTTCTCCCTCCCCCCTTCCTCCCTTCCTCCCCGTCCCCACATCTCCCTCTCTTCCTTCCCTGAACACGCGCGCACGTGCGCGTGCCCGACCAGAAGGTCCAGCACCGACACGTCAGAGCCAAGAGTTAATTGTCGGGGCCGTGCTGATGACGTCGTGTCCACCCTCATCACACCTCTGTCCGTCCCACCCCCCACCCCCAGAGAAAATGGTTCACGCCCTTCTTCCCCCTTCTTCCTCTCTCCTACCCCCTCCCCCCTCCCCCCCCCCCCCCCCCCCCCCCACACACACACACACACACGGTCAACTCTTTTCACCCCCAGCCCTGCCTGATACATCATGCAAATCATTTCCCCAGCAGCGGTGGAAGAACCCGAGGGCAGCTTGGAGTCACCGTACCTTGACAGTCTCATTTCAGACCCCTTTCAGCACGGGATAACCGGACAACCTACGGCACAGTTCACTATGCAAAGTGTCTGGGAAGGGGGTGGGCCACCAACATGCGTCGCTTTTCCAAGGGCGATTTTAGGATCCGCCCGTTTCACGCCTATCTCCCCACCACCACTACCACTCCCCACCTCACTCCTCCCCCCTCTCCCCCCTCCCCCTCCAACCTCACCTCCTCTCATGCGTTCCTTCAACACCCCTGTCCTCTAGCGTTGATTGGGATAAGGCTGACTGGGATCTGAATTTCTATATTTTCAGATGATGGTTCAGACACCTTCTGTACCTGGATGTTGAGAGACTCAGCAACAATGCATACTCCCCCTGCGTTGTATAGCAGATTTTCTTTTTCTATTTCAAAGCCAAAAATGTGTTTTGACATTTAGCAGAACACTGTAAGTTTAACAGTGCAAGCTTACCCATCTGTCTTTTCAAACTGATGCTGGTTTGTGAGCAAACATCTTTCAAGAGTGTAACCAGACACGACAATCGTTTTGTGACGAGCTAGATCTAAGGGTTTGAGCGATGTATGTGGCCGCCTACTATCACAGACAATAACTGGAGGTTGTCCATCTATGATCGCTCCCCGCTTCCTCCCATCATCACGCACGAACACACACACACACACACACACACACACACACACACACACACACACACACACACACACACACACATTGCACGGTGACGAGACAAATCATGACGGGGAGTTAGGTACCCAAGTAGGCTTCAATCTCCACAGAGCGCCACCGGGGACCTCGACATCTGCTGACTTCCTGTCGCCCGGCGCACCAAGGGGTGACAAATCTATAACGCCAAGGGCGACAACTGGACGACACCTCGCGACACAGAAGCTTGGCAGGATAGTGGCGGAAAATTGAAGGGCGCCGTTCACACCGTCTTTGTCAGCCCAGGGGTCACGACGGAGTGGACTCCACTTCTTTTTTCCCCCCTTGTCCACTTGGGTGCCGGACATTCAAGTGGACATCTGTTCCCTTGTCCACCACTCAACGTCCACCCCCACCCCCAACCGACCCAACCCTCACCCCCACCCACCTTCCCCGACACTCTCACAAAAAGCTGGCTGTGAAGCGTCTGTTAAACTGACTCGTACCCAACCCCCCACCCCTCCCCTGACCAGCGGCAGGATGAGGTTTGTTTGAGTTTCATTAGGATCATGGTGAAGTCCTGACTTTGTCTGTAACCTCCCTCTTAATCCCTCTTGTCTTGAAAAACGATTCCGGGCGTCGTGGAGGGGAGGGGAGACAACGCGTGAAAACTATCCAGTGTGGGGTTGTGGAGTCTGATTTTAGCTTTTCTCATGGTTTTTACGGCACATTTACTCTCTCTCTCTCTCTCTCTCTCTCTCTCTCTCTCTCTCTCTCTCTCTCTCCTCTCTCTCTCTCTCCAAAATACATGACGACCATGAACACGTTCCAGCGTGCGCGTGTACATACACCCGCGCACACACACAGGCGCGCGCGCCGTCGCGTCTGATATTGCATAATTTTGCAAAAAAAAGACGTAAAACGAAAGAACTACAATTATACAGCCATTCCGAACCCCCCCCCCCTCTCTCTCTCTCTCTCTCTCTCTCTCTCTCTCATAAGACGTACAGTGTGGTAAAGCAGCGCTTCTTGCTTCCCTGTTGGGGCAGAATGGTGTGACGGACCATGGTCCTTCTGAGCACATACGTTTCATTAAAGACGCGTTAGTAAACATATAAACCAAGTTCATACAACAGATCTTGTCAAATACAGGACTATGCAGCGTCTGAGAAAATCAGGAAACTTTTGTGATGCGACTGAAATTCGTTCTGAACGCGCAACTGAAAACTGCTTTTAGGAAGATTTTTTTGAAGAAACAAGAGAACAAAAACAAACTCATAGCTCAAATTGTAAGTCTCACAGCTGCCACTGAGTAACGAACAAGGAACTAATCAAGAGCAACGTGTTGAAAAAAGTACAGACGAGCACCGACTCCGTTCGGGTTAGTGCCCACGAACTCTACATAGAAAGAGGTCATTATACACTGACAGAGAATACAGACCATACACGTTAGTCCACGTTGTGGAGGGAAAGCTACATTTTCTTAATGATTTGTCAGTTAATTTAACAACAACGTAATGACCTGATGGCGAGGATTGTAAGTACCAATTTGCCATTAGAAACCCGCAAGCGCCGCAATTCGTGATGACTGCTTTCAAATCATGTCTGTCCAACACCTTCTGTTGGGTGTCTCGATCCTGAGACAAATAAAAACCTAATATAAGGCATTTAAAAAAGATCACTATTGTTTGTTTGTTTGGTTTTTTTTTTTTTTTTTTGTGGCATCAGTTCTCGGATCAATGGAGCACCTAAGGTGGTGATTTTTTTCTTTTTTTTTTTTTTTTTTTTTTTTTCCTTTTTTCTTCCCTAAGGCCAAAATCCACCTCTTCATTTTTTGGTGCTTCACACTGTCCTCTTCATCTGCCAAAAAAAAAAAAAAAAAAAAAAAAAAAGCGGAAAAAAAACAAAAAAAAATTTCCACTACTAGGTTTTTCTCTCTCTTTTTTTTTCTTCTTTTCTTTCCCAGCCAATCTCTTACACACCATGCATAGTCTGTATGTTCTCTTACAAATGGACATATTTTTTGCTGATTTTAGTGTTTTGGCAATTGATACAAAGTGTCTGGGTTTGTTAATGTACTAATGTGTGGTGTACTGGCACACTCACTCTGACAATGTGTTGCATTATACGGAAACGGAACCAACATAGATGAAACAAAGGACTTAATTATTTTTAGTTTTTCATTTTGTTTTACACATACACCCGCACACACACTCTCGCTCCCCCCCCCCCCTCCCTCTCTCTCTCTATTGTTATTATATTACTATGTGTGACGACGCTGGACTCAATTGAACTGAATACCATAATCTGATTATCTGTGACCCAGGGACCCTCTGGTATTTACATGGCAGTAGAATATGTTCTTGTTCTTCTTCCTGCTTGTGCATACACCAATAAGGCACCGTGAGCATGCGCACACATACACTGATACACGTTCACACATACATGTCTCTGAACGCCCCTCCTACTCCCATAATCCCTTCTCACCCACTTTCCCATCCCTCCCAGCCCAATCCTGCCCCTTCCATCATTCTCTCTCCCTCTCTCCACACACACACACAACACACACACACACACACACCACGCACGCAGCACGCACGCACGCGCGTGCGCCCCACACACACACACACACACACACACACACACACACACACACACACACACACACACACCGCACAGAGAGAGAGAGAGAGAGAGAGAGAGAGAGAGAGAATGCAGATGCAGATGCAGATGTTTATTCGTAAAGGCCATAGCCCCTTAGAAGGGGGATACATATAAAAGAAAGAACTTTGCATAATCCATTTCTAATCAGGGGTACAAACAAACTAAGGTATTACAGAATTTCTTCGTTTAAACCCTCTGTAAAAATACACAGCAAGCTGCTTCACTATTTTATCATTTGTCGATGACATTAACAAAATTAACCTGAATAGTGAAGGATGCACATAGTATTTGGATGGAATACACTGTTGTCTAAGATCACTTAGTTCTGGGCATGAAAGAACAAAATGAACTTCATTTTCTTGAGATTCCTGACATAATGGACAAACAGTCACACGATCATTTAAATGTCTGTAACGCTGTGAATGTGCATAGATATCTGATATACCAAATCTGAACCTGGTTATCATATATTTCAAATGTCTGTCAATAACCATTGACAAATACCTCGGAACACAATGCATAGGATTTAGCATTCTATAAAAATCAAATCTATTACTGTCTTCAACATGAGCGTTCCACCTCTGCCATCTACAATCAATCAATGTTTGCCGAAAAAAACGGACAAAAGTATTTATATCGCCAACACCCTGATTTTCCCATACAAAACCAAATCCATATTCATACAACTTTAGCCTTACATTCGAGACCCAATTTTTCTTACCCCTTGCATGATATTTTCACTTGAGAGAGAGAGAGAGAGAGAGAGAGAGAGAGAGAGAGAGAGAGAGAGAGAGAGAGACGCAGGAAGGAAAGACAACATCAACCTTTCCCACACAATGGTCAAACAAGGGCGACAACGCCCACACAGGCCTATGACTGTGCCACACCCTGCCGCGCCTGTTAATCCCACAGCATACGACAGTGAAGGCTTGACCATCGGTCACCTGGCACACGCCAGCTGGACCTAACGGTCAGGGACGGATGGAGAGGATTAGGGAGGTCACCGCCCTGACCACACCTATGAGGACCTCTCCCGTTCTCCTCTTTCCCCCTTCCTCCCTCTTTTACAGCCAACCGGCTTGTTACCCGAATCAGGACTCGGCAGTGAGAGGGTGGGAGGTGATAGATGGAGTGTGGGAGGTCATGAAGTTGAAGGTGGTTTGCGTAGTGTATTCCCCATGATTTCTTTCCCGCCCAGTTTGGTTGCGGGTAAACTGGATGTCGTTACACACCACACACACACACACACAACACACACACACAAAGCCATGCCAGCGTTTTTTCTCAAAGCCAAGCTATGTACCCGCCATGCAACGCACCAATCAACCAACACAGCTACTTCAGTTTTGCTGGGTGGATTCATACAGGCACACAGATGGACATAGCTTGGAGTTCTATTCTACAAAACTGCTTTAATCCTCTCATCAGTTCTACTTCGCCCTGTAAACGTGTGGCCCTTTGTTCTCGATAATCGCTTCACGCAATGTAGTTAAGGCCGAACCGTCCTGTTTCCTCTTGGTACATTATCAACGAAGAGGCATACTCAGGACGATCGAATCAACCAGAACGATTCGGTCCCAGATCACTGTCGCGTTCTCACGTCCTCCTCCCAACCATGCTTTCGTGCTGATGTTCCACCCGGTGTTCAAGTGACCGAATCTTCACAGTCCTTACCGCCCTAGCCAAGGTTTAGGGCTTTCCGACAATCCCTACCAATACTTCTGTTCAAAATGCACTGTCAATAATACGTGGTCAGAATAGCCGATGTTCGAAAGCTGGACAGAGCCACATGGGTTCGAAGTTCAAATCTTGCGGTGGACACTGAGCTATGTTATGTCTAATGAAAGCCATCAAACGCTATAATCAACTTTACGCGTGACAAACATAAGAACGGCTGGGTTTCAATTACAAACATTGTGTGGTGTGTGTGTGTGTGTGTGTGTGTGTGTGTGTGTGTGTGTGTGTGTGTGTGAGTGAGTGTGTTGTGTGTGTGTGTGTGTGTGTGTGTGTGTGTGTGTGTGTGTGTGTGTGTGTGTCTGTGTCTGTGTGTCTGTGTGTAGCCCATACACGGCTTTCACCGTCGGCTGTGAGATGAACGCTATGGCGGATTTCCCTGCTTCCGGATCGCAGAAGTAATGGGCAATGAAAACTTAATTAACAATGTACAGTTCTGTTATGTCATTGTTTAGAGCATAAACTTTGAGCTTGTTGCTGCTCTTACCGTCTTGTGTATGTATCCTATGAAACCGATCAAAAAGCTGTTTAAACCAATAGCGTACAAAGGAGCGAATGAGCAAACTGAAGCCGTGTAGTTATAAAGTGTCTTCGGAAACCGGAACTATTGCTCGCAGAAAAAGGCGACAACGACCACTCAGCACGTGCACCTTTTAGTTCTCGTCTACAACGACCTTATCATCTACTTGTCTGCCTACCTGTTTGCTAGTACTTCGTTGTTTCTTGTTTGTCTACCTGTGTGCGTGTGTGTGTGTGTGTGTGTGTGTGTGTGTGTGTGTGTGTGTGTGTGTTGTGTGTGTGTGTGTGTGAGTGAGAGAGAGACAGAGAGAGTGTGTGTGAGCTAGTGTGTGTACCTGTTTGTTTCATGCCTGCATACTACTCTGGCTACTTAGTTGCAAACATAACCCTTCAACGGAAGAGTAAAGATGGTACAAAGTGGCTAAGGTTTTTGATTTAGATTACGCTCAAACGTCTCTGAAGCATCAATATTGTGGAGGGAAGGGGGGGGGGGGTGGAGAGAGAAGCTACGAAACTGCTGTTGTTGAAACTTTTTAGTAATAATCGCAAGAATTTTTGTTGTTGTTGTTGTTGTTGTTTTCCTTCGATAACATTCGGTAACGTACAAATCATTCTACAGAAAGTGAAGTTAAAGGAACAAAGTTTTCCAATGTAAGTAGCCGCTTTTGTTTTCTCGCCTGGCAGGAGGAGATACGTGCCTGTCCTTCGCGCTTGGTCACATACGATGCAAATTGATGTACAATACCTCGCCTCCGTGTTTTGGTTCGTTTCTGCCACTGATCTTATTAATTAAGTTAATCACAGTATTAGTTCAAAACAGCAAGGATGACGGACTTCCACCTCAGCATTGCCGTGATTGTCCAGATTTCGCGTCAGACCGTGTCAAGTCCCCGATGCAGAAGCTTTCTCCACGCTAGGCCTGTAGGCTAGTATTTACGTGGCCAGTAACAGCCCAGAGTCCATCTTGACATTCACATACAAACACGGTGTCCTTGTATGTTCCCGTCTTCACGTCATTATGTTTTACGTAACGAATCGGTGAAACTGTGAAATCTTAGTACAACAGACGAAAAGGCCTGTAGCTAGGGCTTTTTTTACCATTCAAAACGCCCTTCTGTCTTTCTAGGCCCTGCAGCAGTAAGCGCCAGAATGAATTCATGATCCAGCCAGCTGTGATCAACAGGTGTAAAGCGGGGTTGGGGGTTGAACAATTGAAATTTGGCTGTCGTGTTCCTGTAAGTCATACTGTGTGCAGGACACACCCGCAGCTGACTGCCATTGCTGGCGGCAGGTCTCTCTCTCCTCAGGGGACCCCGCCAACACGCCAAAGGAAAGCCGTGGCGGGTGGGAGGGGCGGAGGTCAGTGTCTGTACAGACGATCCCCATCATTAGGGGTGGACGGCAGTGGCCAGTAAACCAGACCCCCCTTCATTATCCTCCTCTGTGGATGTTGGCCTGAAGCAGAGCCCTGATAGGTCTTTATGCTGTGAGTTTGGGGGGGCTGGATCAGTTGGGAGACAAAAGCCATACTTCATTCACATAATCTCATCCCAGACACTTCGGGATCTGTTTCAGGCTGCCCCCTGCCTAGCACCAACCCCCCCCCGCCTTCCCACCCACTCAACCCCTCTTCCCTCCCTCTCTGACCACCTCATTTTGCTTACATTAAACCTCGCCTGGTTGGTTCTGGGTCCAGCTGTACTTCAGCATCACCATGGTCAGAGTCTGTCTCTCCTCTCTTTCACAACCCTCCCTCATTACCTCCCTCTTCTTCCTCACTCCCTCTCTTCTTCCCTCCGTCTCCCACCGCCCTCTCTCCCCTCCCTCCCTCACCCCTTCTCTCTCTCTCTCTCTCTCTCTCTCTCTCTCTCTCTCTCTCTCTCTCTCTAAGACAAACCTCGAAAAGAACACATAGATTATTGTTTAAATGTTTTTTTTTTTAACAAAACGCGTAGGTTGCACGAAGGAGCGGGGACGGAAAAATTGGAAAAAGGGATCTGTGTGTGTGTGTGTGTGTGTGTGTGTGTGTGTGTGTGTATGTGTGTGTGTGTGTGTGTGTGTGTGTGTGTGTGTGTGTGTGTGTAAGTGTGTGTGTGTGTGTGTGTGTGTGTAAGTGTGTGTGTGTGTGTGTGTGTGTGTGTGTGTGTGTGTGTGTGTGTGTGTGTGTGTGAGTGAGTGCGCGCGCGCACGCGCGCGCGTGTGTGTGTGCTAAACGATATATCGTATTACAGTTGTCCTGAAGACTTTCACTTCTTGTAGCGGATTCCTCTTCCTTTGCAACGTCCAGGGTGATAATCTGCATTTTAGACAGCAGTGATACCAATCACAATTTCTCCTTTTTTTTCTAATTTGTTTTCCCTCTGTTTTTGCTCCTTTCTGTTGTTGGCGTCGTACCTTTCCCTCTCACGTTTCAAGTCCCAGACCCCACACCGTCCCCAAAATGAGTTCACACACACACACACACACACACACACACACACACACACACACACACACACACACAGATGGAAGGCAAACTAGCCACCCGTTTTCCCTGACGATCCAGCCACAGTGCCCATCGAGGTCGGCATGGAGCCGAACAAAGGACCCAGCTTGTGACTACATCAACAACAGTAATGAATTCTCAGCGGGCAATGGCTATTTGCTCAGTCAGGCAGCCAGCCGCCTCCTCCCACACCCTGGTCTGTCCCACGGGGCAATATTACGACGAGAGAGAGAGAGAGAGAGAGAGAGAGAGAGAGAGAGAAGAGAAGAGACAGGCAGAGAGAGAGAGAGAGAGAGAGAGAGAAAGAGAGAGAGAGAGAGAGAGAGAGGAGAGAGAGAGAGAGAGAGAGAGAGAGAGAGAGAGAGAAAGCCCTGGACAAACATCGGCGCCGATGACCGATGGTGCGTCCACACACAGAGGAGGTCCGAAGAGACAAGGGAGAGGCGGGGGGCGAAAAGGGTTTTTCAGCCACTGACTTTCATCAAGATGACGGAGTGAGCCTGTCCATACATTTTTAAGTGGTGGTCTGGTCAGGTCAGGCGACGGGGGGGAGGGGGGGAGGGGGGGAGGGGGGAGTGTTCCATGCGATGCTCTAGCTTCATGTGATGGTCATCCGGTGATTGGGTGGAGAGGCACAGTGCTTGACAGTTATAGTCTAGTGGTGGACCGAACGATCGACACTTTAGCCGTCATTGACTGCAAGCTGGACCACAGATACTTTACTACAGTTCGAAGGATTGCAATGACGTCGTACTGCATACACATGTAAACAAGCGTGCATGCGCTTTAAACTCTCTCTCTCTCTCTCTCTCTCTCTCTCTCTCTCTCACTCACACACACACACACACACACACACACACACACACACACACACACACACACACACACAGTATGTGAAACACATGCATTTACGAGAAACCATAAGGGCTGCGACATTATATTCACATTAAGTCCTGTCACGTGACGGACACAACCATGAAAAATAGAACTTGAGAAGAAATGTTTGAGTGGGCATAAAAGTTTGAGGCTCTTTGTCCACTCCTGCCCTGCTACATTCATCTGTCTACCTCTGTCCACTCAGCAACGACAACCTACCTTCTTCTGTCTACCTGTGCCTAGTGGATAGACAGTATCCAACCAGCTTATTGCACGCTACCTTCATTTGTCTGTCTATTTGTATCTGCCCACCAGGTCATTACATGCTACGTCCATCTCTCTGTTTGTGTCTATCGGAGAGACAGTATCGACCCAGCAGATGCACGCTAAGACCAGCTGTCTATCTGTGTCTCTCCACCCGGTAATTACAAGTTACGTCCAATTATCTATCTCTGTCCGTCCACCCAGCGACTGCAATCATCTTTTAGGGACTCTTCCCAAACTGGAGTCTTCTGTCGTTTTATCCCCTCCGGGTTTGGTCTTGGTCTTCTTCTTCTCTCTCTTCAATGCCTCCTCTCTGCGTTCTAAGACTCACTACCATTTCCATCATTCAGGACTACGTCCCATCCCTTAAACCCTTCTCCGTCATGCTGTCTCTCTCTTCCTGTCTCTCTGTTGTCGTGTGTCTTGAGCTGTTCACTGTCCACTTTATGTAGACATGTCCACAAAGGATCTCCCTATGGCTATGTTCACCTCCACAATGGATCTCCTTCAACTACGGTTTTCCAAACACAAATATTCACGCAGATTTTCGGAATAGCCCAATAAATAGCCTTCCGTTTAAGTGAGGTCCTTTCTCACAAACGGACATCGAGATACATAGCAGCTTCTAAAACAGACGCAGCACATATTCTCTTCAGTCACAACACGTTCTTCTACTCGTATCCAAACAAGCTCAACACTACAGTACCTCAGCACTTCACCACAATAGTATTTCGGACAAAAGATCGGGGGGGGGGGGGGGGGGGGGGAGGAGGTTAACAGTGGTCCCCTCTCCTTCAATGTGAAGTCCTCAGGCTCTGCTTTGTTCCCGTTTGTTTTACGACTTTCATCTGGACCACGGGACCATAGACATGACACACCACGGTCACAGTCGTCAGTCTGCTTCTTTGGCTGTGAAACACCTTAACATCTACACTCGGAAATTTCACAAGCACTCGCTGATTTTTGTCACCTGTCAATAATTGTCCGAGAGATTCAATCTCCTTCATGCAACCTGAAGCCTTGTACAGGTCGAGGCCCCCAGGCCTGCTCTACCGGTTTGAAAATTACACTCCCATCCTCTCACGCTCTAAACTGTTGTCGTTCAGAAACCTTTAAAGCTATTAACAGCAAGCTATGTCCATCTGTCTACCTTTATCTATCTATCCAGAGACTACAGGCTACGTCTGTCTGTCTACGTCTATCTATCTTTCCAGAAACTACAATCTACGTCTGTCTTTCCATCCTTATCTGTCCACCCAGCAACTACAACCCACGTCTTTCTTTTCACCCTTATCTGTCCACCCAGCAACTACAACCCACGTCTTTCTTTTCACCCTTATCTGTCCACCCAGCAACTACAACCCACGTCTGTCTTTCCAACCCACGTCTTTCTTTTCACCCTTATCTGTCCACCCAGCAACTACAACCCACGTCTGTCCTTCCACCCTTATCTGTCCACCCAGCAACTACAACCCACGTCTATCTTTTCACCCTTATCTGTCCACCCAGCAACTGCCAGGTCCGACCACCTGTCCACCTGTATCTGTTAACCCAACAACTCAAAAATCGTCCATTAGTCCACCTGTATGTCGCCAGTCTGCAAGCTAATGCCAGCTGTTTCCTATCCGTAGTTAAAAGTGTATACGCCGTCATCGATAGTTTGATTTGACAGTCCTTCCACAACAATACGTCTCCCCATATGTTTCAATTCGTGTACGTGTAAATTGTCCGTTTGTCTGTCTTTAGTGTCTTGTTCTTCATTCTGTCGGGTGTGTCCACTCATCATTTGCCGTCTGTCTTCTTAGGTGTCTGTTTACTTATTGTCTCCTGGGTCCATCTCCTTCCATTCTTCCCCTATCCACTCCCTAGTTGTTTTGTCCTCTTGACGGACAAAAGAAAGAAAAGGAAATCTGAGATGAGGCAGAGGGACACGAATAGTATCTAACAAACAAGAAAGATAACTTTTTCTCCCATGGTGAGAAGATGACACACATCCATAACTCCAAACGAAGGCTGCTTTCAGCACCAATTCGCCTAGCACAAATACAGACACAAGATACACATCAAATAAGGAAACATCCTCCACGGGGTCAATCTTCTTCCCTGTTTTTTTCTTCTCCCAGTCCACTCTCCGGTTGTTTTGTCCTGTAAACGAAGCAAAAACCCAACTCCCTTCTAGATGCTATCATCAATACCTGCCGTCAGCAACGTCTGCTGTGTCCACGTTAACTCTTTGTCGTCGTCGTCGTTACTTTCCGATTTAGCGTCGACATTTACGTCAGGTGATGAGGTGGAAGAGAAGCCGGAGGTAGGAGTGAGGGATCTTAGGGACAAGGGGAAGGGGGGGGGGGGGGGCTGAGGGGTACGTCCTAAAGGAGCGGAAGGAGGAAGGAGGAAAGCTACCAAAAATGCCGCTTTAGAATGTAGGGGTCAGACTGGCTCAGTGGTTGAGTTCGCCGTCAGATGTTGGGAGGTCGTTTCCCGTTGGCGCCCGACATAACAATGTCCGTTTTAACGTGTCACTCTGGGTCCTTTCCAGTGTAGGGCTACATAACCACCACCACCACCCCCCTCCCCTCCCCTCTGCTTCTCATTTCCTCACCCCTAGCCCTCACACCCCCATCCTCTTCAAACAGTTAACGGTTATGACCGTTGACGGGTGCCGACGGATAAAGCCGAATGTAACCTACGCTGACCCATGCTGGCAGGGAGATCGAACCGCTGACATCGGACCAATGACCGTTCACTGCATTGTTGCACAGGTCAGGGGGTTGAGCTCCTGTGGTCAGTGCTGTACCGACTGAGCTGACCAGGTGCCCCGCCTTCGTCTGCCGTGTCCGTCCAATCATCGTGTGTGTCCAAATGACCCAGCAGGGCACACTTGTGAGCGGTGTGTTTCCACGTTAGCGACGGCAAATGAACGTAAACACGACTAACTGAATGTACAGCAAAAACATCCACCCGACTCCCCCCAAAAACAAATAAACAAAACTAAACTACACACACACACACACACACACACACACACACACACACACACACACACACACACACACACACACACACACACACACACACACACACACACACACACACACACACACACACACACGTGCGCGCAGAGAGAGAGAGGAGAGAGAGAGAGAGAGAGAGAGAGAGAGAGAAACTCTTTGATATATGCACATTGAAGTAATATAATTAAGTAATATAATTCTACAGAAGAAATTATGTTCACAAACTACCTTTCCATCTTTCAGGATTCTGGCACTAAAGCTTGATTAATAACACAGTCAATTCTGTCACTGCCTCTCATATACAATGGTGTTTTCACACAAATACTCAAACGAATGTTTTCTCCCCCCTCGCCCCCTTTACAACAGGGTGCAGCCGATGGTGTGGAAGAATAACGGCAGAGAACCCTGGCCCCATGCCGCTAACCCTGTAACAATGGGGACTTGCACAACGCACGTCATCTACTGACTCTGTTAAGTCACAAACACTATCCTGCGCGCGGAACAACACACACACACACACACACACACACACACACACACACACACACGCTTCTCTCTCCCCCTCTCTCTCTCTCTCTCTCTCTCTCTCTCTTCTCTCTCTCTCTCTCCTCTGTGTTAGGAAAGGGTACGTGCTGTTTTCTCGCCTATAAAGTCGTCTGTTCGTCCGATTCAGGCGCATATACATGAACGCACTGACGTGTACACATAAATACTCGCGCCCACACACTCACTCGCACATCCATTGCTTTCGTATCTGCGCAAAGTCGGACTGTTTGCCCTGAACACGCTGCTGCCGTATAAAGTCTGGTGGTCTGTTATCTTCATTCTCGTCCTTCCCCTGTTTCCTTCGCACGCTGTCGTCCGTTCTGACAAATGAAAGAAAGAATTAAAGAAAAAGGGGATGGGGGTGGGGTGGGGACTAGGGGGAGCGTACCCAAATTCAGTTCGTTGGATCTTCCTAAGATTTACCAGGGTTGTTTGTAAGACCGAGTTCTTAAATCAGTATATCTTTAGTTGTTTCAAACTGACAAAACATTGAATAGAAACCGTTCGACATCCAACACTTCCAGCTTGTGTACATGTCTGTCTGTCTGTCTGTCTGCCTGTTTGTCTGTTCGCAAAATAACTAAAAAATGTCAACACGTTTAATAGGCATGTTAGCAGGGTCGACGGGTTGGCCTAGCGGAAACAGCAATGTTCTCTTCATCCAAATGTCCTGGATTCGATTCCCGTTTGAGAGAGCCAGGTAAGAGGAGCTCTTCTCTTCGGAGTCAACGTTTGTGCAGTCTGCAACCCCATTAACTCCATGAATTGTGGAGAAGACCTTAAATTAGGGTTCATACTGTGGAATGTAAATTAAACTAAAGCAAACAAACAACCCCAAACTTTGCGCGCGGGTTTTGTCCCGTTCCGCCCGTCTCAGAAGATAAGGCCATCCAGCGACGGTGCGAAGGATAACACACACACACACACACACACACACACACACACACACAAGCATGAACACCTGCATTGCGCTCAGCCATCATACTGAAGAAGGAACCTGGCTAGTTTAGCTGTGGGAGTAAAACGATCACACACATAACGATCTCATCAAGGGTTGATGCAACGAGTTTCTGGCCGAGGAACGAAGAAAAAAGGTCGACATATCAAAATTGTTATATTTTTAAGTCTCCCGCAGATCCTGCACGCTGACGTCATCCCCTGAACTGGTGCAAATACACTGTATGTTCGTGTGCTTTTTCTTCTGCCCTTAGTCCTGTGTACAGACGGAGTTTGCGTGCAGGATCCGCGCCCCCTTTTCAGAGGTCGGTTTTGTCCCCATTTTCGAAGCTAACTGTAGCAAAGCGGACGAAAGGCCGAAGGAAAAACTATGCAAGCGTATCTCCTCTTGTACAGAGAACAGCGTTAGCGCGCAGAGTCTGCGTCCCACTCTCGGTGTTCGCTGTCGGTCTTTCAGGTCAAAAGTTCGGCGACCGTCCATCAGTCCTTGACCCGTGGCCGTCATCGGAGTCCGCAATGTGTAACAAGAGGAGTAGCTCAGGGAAAGACTGCGAGCACCCGGGAGCCGAGCAATTACTGCCCGTGAGAGTGAGATTGGCCGGATCACCACTCGCAATCACGTCGTTAGCCAGGGCCACTACCTTGACGTAACGCTGCACTTCCAGACCTGGGGCCCGCGTTAACTGGCTTGGCAGTTAGTTAGTCTCCAAGAGGAAATAGCGAGAGGACGGCCTGGACTACCGTTTCTTTTTTTTTTTATTACTGGCGAAGCCCCTCATGTCCAGTTCAGGCGGTACAAAACGATGGATGGTAGTTGGTGACGTTCTGATTTCATTCCAACAATCATTTCGGGTTCTCTGACTGACTGGGGCAGTATGCTAGGAAAGCGTGAGGAAAGGACGTACGTAACATTATAGGGGCAGCTTCGAAGTGGCCTTTATGTATTCCAGTGGGGGAAGGCAGATCGAGTCAAAGTTGCATTCTGGAGGATTCGTCCTCGCAACATTCGGAGTAAGATCAACCTGCCTAAATTATAGCGGCCGATTATACACATGGTTTTGCTTAAAACAAAGCAGAAGCAGGTACTAGGTATGAATCCATTGAGGGGTTTGTGATAATACCGAGCATCATGTCATCTAAGTCCCATAAAACAGCGGCCAGAACAAGCAAAAATGTGAAGAAAAAAAAACGGAAAAAAAGAAGAAAAAAAGAAAAGAAAGAAAGAAGGAAAGATAGGAGGAGAAAGAAGACTTAAGATGTGTAGGTGGATCACAAGAGTTTAGTATCCCTTCTCTTCTTCCCGTAACATCCCCTTCCATTTTCTTTTCATTTCTTTCTTACATTTAAAAGAAATCGTTATATCAGACCGGTAGGTATTTCCCGCAAACAGATAGGGAACACAGCTGGCGGATATCTCAGATCTCATGTCTTCCTGCCGCTGTCCTCGCAATCTTTCAGTCAGGACATGGAGAGGAGGGGGGGGGGGGGGGGGTTGTCTGTGCAGATACAAGCAGAAAATAACGCCGGCGGGTCAGTCTAGATCAGATGAATTGTATTGTAACACTGTCCATCTTGTTTGTTAGACTAAAACTTTCATTCTTTCAGCCCTTACCCACCACCACCACCACCACACAATAACTTCAGATTATTCCCTTCCCCCTTCCCCCTCTTTGTTCATCTCAAAACTCCTTTACACGTGTACAGCTTCACTGCAGAATGGACACCGGACCGCTTCATGTGCAGTCTCAAACAAAGGACGGAATACTAAGCACCGATTCTTTTCATGGAAGCAAGGAAAAGGTAACAAAACGAAACAAGTAAGCAACGGACAAGTGGAGTAACTCTCGCCTCCATGATGAGATAATTGCACGCCCATGTCTCTCCCAACGATTTCCTTCCAAGACAAAACAAAACACCACCGCGGAACAGAAGCTGGCCAGGTTCAGTTTCGCCCCAAACCACCCAACCCTCCACCCAGTTCTTTGTGTGCGAAGAGCGGACTGCAATTAGTATGCTTTATGGATGAAGTAAGAACAAGGAAAGTCCTCCGTCTGGGGAGGGGATAGGCCACACACACCCCACCTATCACTGGCAGGGGGAAAGGAGCGTTGGAAACTCCGATCTGAAAGGTGGGGGAATGAGCAGTTGTGTAGACGCGTGGGCGGAGCTGCAGCGAAATGGGATCTCATTAACTTAGGTCAGTACTAGTCGTAAATTCGGGTCGGCGTGTGGTCTTGTCGGTGGACTACCTGAATGACGAGTTACTTCCCTTCAGGATGGGCGAAGGGGTTGGAGGAGGCGGGAAAGGTAAGCGGGATAGGTCTGAGTGGGAATGGACCATTTAAAGCAACCGGCCATACTATGGGAGGGATGGGCAGCCTGTCTACTACTTCAATGAACAGTAAGTGAAAAGAAACGGCTTCAAGTACGCGGTACTATGACTCTCGACTCCAGCCTGTCTACGATGGCCAGACAACAAAACCCCGTAGGCCTAACGGAACAGGAAACAAGGCATAAACAGAGAAGAGCCATGGAGACTCCCTCAGGCTTTGGTCTCTCTCTCTCTCTCTCTCTCTCTCTCTCTCTCTCCTCTCTCTCTCTCCCCTCTCTCTCTCTCTCTCTCTTCTGGGGTTTTGGGGATTCCCGAAAACTGCTGCAAGAAGCACTAAGATTCCTTGATAAAACCAGGAGTGTGAAAGGATAGCGATTTGCTCACTTTAGATTAGCAAATTAAAATGACATTAATAAGTGTCATTTCTAATGTGAAGTAGACTAAGAAGTAAAATAATTCAACCAATAAACATTTTGTGACAAAATAGTCATCATAACTATGTATGTGTGCCGTAAGTACGTAAAACAGTGTGTGTGTGTGTGTGTGTGTGTGTGTGTGTGTGTGTGTGTGTGTGTGTTGTGTGTGTGTCTTCAATTTAACGTCTATCCACATAGTGATATTAGACGGGGGGAGGGGAGGGGGGAGGGAGGGGATCGGGAGGAAGAGGAGGGAAGGGGGACCGTATTGTGTGTGTATGTATTTATGTCTCATTGATAAGGGGGAGAAAAAAAAAAAAGAAAAATGAGCATTAACAAAAATTACAATCAACTAGTCTATAACAAATGTCCTACAGGACTATGAAGTAAACATTTCACAATATTAAACAAACTAGTAGCATTTTTGAAAACGCCTTCAATACACTTTTCAGAAATCACTGGTAAGATAGGTCTTAACCTCTGAATTCAAACAGTGATGTGCTTGCTAGAAATTTGTTCACCACATAAACATCTAACATTTTTGCTGTATTTTGTGATGAACGCATTAAGTTTTATCCTGTAAAATAGCGAACTAATCTGTGTGATTTGATTACGCCAGTATGATTCAAATATGATTTGTTATCCAAACCACGAGAATCAATATACTTATTCTTGGAGAGTCTATCTTTTCTCAGGGTATAGCCTTTAATTCTACTCCATACTGCTTGTTCCAGCAAGTGATAACCCTCCTGAATGGATAAGGGAACATGAATTTCAGTGGATTCTGTGCCTTGCCTTGCGCCCTTTTTTGCTACTTTGTCAGCCCACTCATTTGAAGAAAATCCAAGATGTGAAGGAACCCAGCACAAGGAAACGTCGGTCCCTTTTAAAGTTAAGACATGAATTAACGACTGATTTCTAAGATCATTTCGGTCCTTTTCTTGTAATCTGATGATCTTTAAGCATTAGAGTACCGATTGAGAATCTACACAAAATAAGATTTGAAAAAAACTGTAATGGAAAATCAGCTATGTAACTGAGAGCCATAAGAATAGCAATAAGTTCAGCAGTAAAGATGGATCGATTTTTGCCAATGTAGTATGACTTTTCCTTTTTTAACGCTGGTATTACAAAAGCTGAACCTGCCCGGTGATCTTCGTGTGTTGTGTGTGTGTGTGTGTGTGTGTGTGTGTGTGTGTGTGTGTGTGTGTGTGTGTGTGTGTGTGTGTGTGTTTCTCTTGCGCACATATGTGTTGGTTACTGCCAGGAGAGAAAGAGATACAGAAAACACACACACACACACACACACACACACACACACACACACACACACACACACACACAGATTCAGATGATTTATTCAGTAAGGCCAAGGCCCCATATGAACGAGGGGCAGTCACAGTGTTTAGTATCAAGGTATGACTTTGAGAATTAAAGCAGGATTCATATTCCATTACAGTCATATATTCCAAAAGAAATCACTAGAGAAGAGTCTGTCTTAACTGAAACGCTTTATGTTGATACAATGCTAATTTGCGTACTGTTCCTTCCTCTTTCGATGCCATAAGTAAACAAAATCGATATAAACATGGGTGCATATAGAATTTCTCGGGAATAAATTTCAGACGAAGATCGTTCAGAACAGAACATGTTAGAACAAAGTGAAGCTCATCCTCATTTGATTCTGTACACAATGGACATAATAACTCATTACCATACATAGTTTTAAAGCGATACGGATGTGTATTAATTTCAGATATACATAATCTAAATCTAGTAACAATAAACCGCAAATATCTATCTATATCAAATGTGAGATATGCTTTCACCAAATGACTAGAGATATAGCTTCTATACACATTTCAAACCTATCATTTGATTTTATGACTTTCCCAGTCCTTCCACCTACAATCAATTAATCTCTGGCGTAGGGTTTGTACACATATTTTCTTCACCTACACCTTGACATTCCCATACATAACCAAAACCAAATTCATAAAGAAATAATCGAATGTTTGACACCCAGTTATTTTTCCCTTTTGAGTCTAACTCATATAACATGGTGTAAGATTTCCTTGGTAGTCGATCAATACTCATTTTTAATAGTTTGAACCAGTAAGAATGTACCTATTTGCCGAGTGTATGTACATTGGGTACCTGTTTGTTTCTCCGTGTACTAAGCCATTTGGAGTTTTTCATACCCACTCCCAAAAACTTTTTTTGGCTAAATAAGTGAACTGACTCACAGTGTATACCTACTTTTCTATCCAGTCCCCACAACTCTGAGCCATATAGAACAATCGCTTGTATGTAGATGTCGAAAATCTTGACAAAGAGGTCCAGAGAATTGTTATCCAAGGAATATAGTTTTTTTTCAAAATATGTAACTAACGATTCTTTGCTCTTCCAAAAAGATCTCTGCAAGCGGCTACAAAGCTCACACGAGCGGAGAAAAAGATTCCAAGATGTTTGTGGACATTAACTGCAGGTATCGCAACATCGTTCTATACCATCTTTCCCTGGCTGACAATTGCCCCCCTTTCCTAAAAACTATGATATCACTCTTATCCACGTACCTCCAGTTGCAACTGCTTAACTGAACTGGTTAACTGACGTCTTCAGAGAGAAGAGAGAGAGAGAGAGAGAGAGAGAGAGAGAGAGAGAGAGAGAGAGAGAGAGAGAGAATAAAACCTCATCTGACCCATCTACAGAAAAAAGTCCATGTTATCAAACGTTGACATCTGACTGTCCAGGACGGGGGAAATCGTGATGGTATTGCTTAAGTGCACTAAGTTGATGTATTATTAGTCAGGCTTAGCACACCAAGGTTATCTTTGCACTCATACACGCATATGCACACTCATGCGCCCATCAAACATTCACCTCTCTCTGGGAATGGGATGTCACGCATTCGTTTCTCTCCTAACACGACTGAGCACAAGAAATACAATTTCTATGCTACTTATAATCAACCATGAAGAATCCAGTCACACAAAATGAAATGATCAAAACATAAAAAAGATCAGTACTTCCTAATCCCGGGTTATAATAAAAATGACTTCTTACCTGGCCAGGTTTTCACACACACAACCACGCTTTCACACCACACCACAGTTCTTGAAAAGTCTCTTCACGTCTTCTTCAGCACTGCTTGATGGTGATGCCCTTGGTTGACTGGCTCCAGGCTTCAGGACTGGGTCTTCGTGGTCGTCTCTGGGATCTCGACGTAGAACTCTTCTTCTTCGTCTCTTTCACCCACCTCTGGGTTCAAATTCAGTTTGTCTGTCTTCACCCACCTCTGGGCTTCAAACTTAGTTTTCTTCTCTTCCAGCTTGTCTTTCCCTAAGACTTTGCTGTCTCTTCCATCTCCCAGACCACGTTTCTCTCGACCCGTTCTCTGTCCTGCCCACCCTTCTCTCTTCTCTCTCTCTCTCTCCTCTGCCTTCTCTCTCTCTTGGTGTTCCTCCTTCACGTTGTTCTCCCTCAGTTTATATAGGGATGGAAACAAAGGATTCCCCTTCGGGCCATGCCTTTGTCCATGCTGCTTCTCAAACCCCTAGTTCACAAGTACCCTGAATTCCCCATTCGCTACGTTCTTCCACACATCAGCATTTACACACATCCCTACCTAACTGATTAGCAAACAAACACTTGGCACCAGATGGACATCGAAAATTCCCGCCGACTTCGGAGGCCACTTTAACACAGTAATTATCTTAAAGAGGGCTACGATAACAACATCCACGCGCGTTCGATAACAACATCCACGCGCGTTCAACCAGCCTGACAATAGAACCAACCCAGTGACCCACGGCAATACCATCCGAACGAGTCCAAGACTCCTGCTCTTCACTGACTGTTTACAAAAGAACCTCATCTGACGGAGTATTTAGCGCTCACTTGGTGCACCGAGGTCCTAGTGGTTACATTCCTCTCCCCTTTCGCTGTCGGGCAGGTCCGAACTCCTGCCATCTGTCACCTGACCGCTTCGTCCTCCTTGACACGGTTCGACCGTGTGCGATGGGTAAGGCACACTTGTTAATGGTTCTATTACCTATTTGTATACTACGTACAACGTCCCTTTTGCCTCTAAGCGTTTAATGCCTTTTGTGAGAGGTTTCACGCACTTGACACTGACAGACAACTGAAACAGCACGGCCAAAAAGCGTCAATATTCCAACCGCCACTGGGCGAAGACCACCGAAAATCACCAATAACAATGTTCAGAACAACGCGAAAATTCACGCTATACATTGTCCTGGACGGCCGGTCCGCGTCATTTCCGCTGACAGAGACGGTCCGATTGAAATCCGACCGACCGGTCGCCCAAAGTGTTGCTATCACTCCAGTGTTCACAACTCCGGAACCACTGTTATCGGCCATCTCTAACCCGAGACCATCAGGTCTGTTCAGTGAACAGGTCAAACGAAACGATTAGCAGATTGCCAGGTATCCCTCCAGCGCCCCTCTCTTCCCCCACCTTTTTTTTTTTTCTTCTCCGGAAAAGGAGGGGTGCGGCGGAACGCAGGAAGAGGCGCGGAGAGAGATGAGGTCATAAAGAGAGAGAGAGAGAGAGAGAGAGAGAGAGAGAGAGAGACAAAGAGAGAGACAGAGAGAGAGAGACAGAGAGAGAGACAGAGACAGAGAGTGTGTGTGTGTGTGGAAAGCGGGGGTGGGGTATAGGGGGAAGGAAGGAAGTGGCAGAGGGGAATGGCGGGAAGGAAGAGAAGGGAGTATGTGTGTGTGGGGAGTGGGGGTGAAGGGCTGGTGGAGGAGGTTGTGAGGTTGGGGGGGGGGGGGGATGGTGGAGAGGTCAGAAGATGGACTTGACAGTTTCAGGTTCCATTCTGAGTTAACGTCCACACACCATCAAAATGTGTGATGACAAACTTCGGAGGCGGAAGTGGAGGGGAAGGGGGTGGGTGTAACCGTCTCAGCAGAGGATGGAAAGGAAGCCATCTGACACTTCACCAGAATGACATCATGTGAAGACCAGAAGCAACGATGGCGATTTTTATGCCGGATCCCTATAGGATTCGAACCCCCAACCTGCGATTTCCATCTCTTTGCTCTGCCACTGAGTCCGTTACCCGTTTTAGGGTGTTCTGACAACTTTGTTATAGGCCAGAGTGAGACCAGATGGCCGGCATAAAGCAGCACCAACTGGCGTTGTGAACTGTGATGTGCGTTCTGGTTCTTCTGTCGATTACTCTCCCACCCTCTTACACTACCTCCTTCCTCCCCCTTCCCACAGGAGAGAGAGAGAGAGAGAGAGAGAGAGAGAGAGAGAGAGAGAGAGAGAGAGAGAGAGTTTCATACGCATATCGTGTTGTTCATAAAACTCAGAGAAAAAGCTCCGAATTCTCAAGACATTTCGAAAGGGTCATTTGGTGTTGCTTTGCTCTTACAGTGAGAAACCGCACCGCAGAGGACGAGTGACTGACATGTCCTGCTCAGCGTCTGTCGCCCAAAACAATGCCGTTAACTATGTACGTGGGGCTTGGACAGAGCGGACCGATGGTGGCTGTCAGTTTTGCACCTAGCTTCAACACACCACCCAGCTGTTGATTGACTTAAAATACCTCCCATAGTCATATAATTATCTTCATGCCCTAAACTATCTTTCACAATCGTACGCCTTATGGACGTGATGCATCCGTCACAGTCTTGTGTCTTCTTGACTTACAATATCTTTCACAGCCGTACCTCTTACTAAGATCTTCCACAGTTATACAATTTCATGACTTGTGACTGTATCTCTACACTTAACAATATCTCTCATTGCCACCCGTTATTTGTAATGGGCTTTGTGATCAGTAACTGCATTGCTGCCAATACTTGTTCACGATTAAACAAACAAACAAAAACGCTATGTTGCCTAAGACTGTTGCTGTTTTCTTACATGGTTGTATATCGGATCTCCAAGTGATGCGAAACGCTGAAGAGTGGTGAGCTTACCTTAAGATTCTCTCTCTCTCTCTCTCTCTCTCTCTCTCTCTCTCTCTCTCTCTCTTGCACACACGCACACGCGCGCGCGGGCACACACACACACACACACACACACACACACACACCACACACCACATACACACGCATGCACGCATGCACGCACGCACGCGCACGCACACGCACGCTCGCGCGCGCGCGCGCGCATACACACACCACACACACACACACACACACACACACACACACACACACACGTTTAGTGCAGGTGCTTGGCGATTTTGGCCACTCGACAAGAGGGGCGGGACCCGGCGCGTGAGGTGCACGTGCGGGGATACAAGACATGGAGAATGAGAAGGGAGGCGAGGGCACCGAATCTTGCACCACAGACAAACAGTGTTGATACGCAACTGAACGGGAGAAGTTTCGATCATGAGGGCTTCTAGAGGAAAGAAAGAAAGAAAGAAAAGAAAGAAAGAAAAAGTAAAAGAAGGAAGGAAAAAAGGGGAGGGAGGGAGGGGGAAGGGTGTGTGTGGAAGAAACGTGGATGAAGGAAGAAGGAGAGAGGGTAGAAGGGTAGGGGGGGGGGGAGAGAAATCTGTTGGTTGACTGGAACGCTGGGAGGGTTTCTTTGCGCACGAGAGGGGGGTCCTGAACGCCTTTGCGGGGCGCTAAGGTAGTGGGAAATGTTGTCACAACACTTGTGGCGGCGATGATGTTTGTCCCGCATGCTGAAAGGTGGGGGAGTGGAGTGGACCCATTGTCGGCCGGAGAGGCTGCACACACTGGGATCGCTACGTGATCACAAATGATGTGCATTGTGACGTCACCGTGACGGGGCGAAGATCACTTAACGCCGACCGGGCCCTTGTATCGGGGCGTGAGGGCGGGGGTGGGGGTGGGGAGTGGTGAGGGGAGGGGGGAGTATGAGTCTGCTTCTGACGAACAAACATTGCCAAAAAGAAAACGACCCTTCTCTTCCTCCTCTTTTCCACACACGCGCGCGCGCGCGCGCGCGACACACACACACACACACACACACACACACAACACACACACACACACACACATAAAGAGAGACAGAGAGAGAGAGAGAGAGAGAGAGAAAGGAGGGAGGGAGGGAGGGAGAAAGAGAGAGCGAGAGGAGAAGAGAGGGAGGGAGAGAGAGAGGAGGGTGGGGAGAAAGAGACAGACAGACAGACAGACAGAGACAGAGAGTAGGGAGGATGGGAGTGGAGGTGAGGGGGCGTCGAGAAAACAAAGTAGAAAAACACACATTATCTAAGATATATGTTAAAATCTTATAGAATAAAGAGAGACACAGGTTCACTTAACCACGAAAAACAATGGTCAAAACAAAGCCTGCATACAATCCTCACAGTCACCAGAACGGCTATTTCAGGTTATACGCTCAGTAAGTACGAGCTACACGTACAGAAGCTCCCTTTCAACAACATCTGTAATTTGCTTTGTTATTGTTGTTGCTGTTGCTGTTGTTGTTGTTCTTGTAGTCACCAATCGCGATAAAGTTAGCAAACTACGGCGAATCATGTTGCCGGACCCGAGAATGACATAGACAAGGATAACACACACACACACACACACACACACACACACACACACACACACACACACACACACACACACACACACACCACACACACACACACACACACACACACACACACACACACACACACACAAATAAAAAGTGTAAACAACCTTGACTCTCCTTCAGCTTTTTTTCCGTTTAATATCCAATTTCTCTTCAAACAGAAAAGATAAAAGTCATCTTGAAGAGCTGGAGATTAAAAACAAAAGCAAGTACTTTCTTCCATGCACTGAAAATAGTAACATCCTCTGAATCATCTGATTGGTGCACGAAATGAAAAGCATTCCATATATATATATATATATATTATACATACTTATGTCCTGTGGTCATTAGGTCATAAACCAAGGTTACCTGTGTATAATTATGCTGACTTAAAATGCGTCAGAATAATACATAAACACGCGCGAGCTTCTCTCTCTCTCTCTCTCTCTCTCTCTCTCTCTCTCTCTCTCTCTCTCACTCTCACGCACAGAGAGAGAGAGAGAGAGAGAGAGGGGGGTTATCATCAACGTGACTTTAATTAGGTTTCACAGTTTCATTTATTTGAACACACACCGTAACGCAGTTTCAAATCGCAGCGAGATACCATCCGGTCACTTGACCCTTTTTTTTTTTTTTTTTTTTTTTACTCGATGCACATCATCGTGAAAATTAACATATCCCCTATTATGATCACAATGATCTTTTAATACTGATCTACATCACAGTGGTGTTGTGTGTGCGCCGCAGACTAATCAGATTAGTTTCCGTAATCTTTCGCTTGACAACTATCGCTATAACTCCCTTCACTACGTAACCTTTGACTCCGATCCACATCAATGCGGGATCTGTCCGTGAAAGGGATCGGTGGAGTGTTCCCTGACTCAATGGCGCCCTTCTACAGAGTAGGTCAGTTATAATCACCATCTGCTGATATATAACCCATTAGACTACTACTGCTACTACAACTACTACTATTACAACTACTACTACTTTTATCATTATCATTATTATCACTACTACTACTATTACTACTACTATAATTATCATCATCAGCAGCATCATTTATATTATTATCATTATCATCATCATCATTATTATTATTACTATTATTATCATTATTACCATCATCATCAGTATTGTTGTTACTATTATTATTATTGTAAGTGTTTGTATAGCGCTTATCCTCAGTCACAGGACCAAGATCTAAGTGCCTTACAGTCAACGTTCTCTTTTACACAACAGGCTGCCTACCTGGGTAGAGCTGACTGAAAGCTGCCTGCTGGCGCTACATTCAGCCGTTTCCCGCGTCCTTCAGTCTGTGTGTCATTCAGTTTTTAATTCATATTTTCATTCTTTCGGTGCATGCTACGTGTTTACGTGTCATCCATACTGACGGCCAAACTGGCCTTCTTCTCCGAAAGTTGGTGATGGGATTTTACGTGTATCCAAGATGTTAAGCGTGCGTTCACAC
>CM065730.1:41273081-41318081 GCA_033310375.1 Conus canariensis | reverse complement strand
TCTCTCTCTCTCTCTCTCTCTCTCTCTCGCTCGCTCACAAAGGGTTACTCCTGGGAGAACACTAACGGGCGTTTAACTGCGGCATGATGCAAACGGAACATTGCCAAGGGAGATCAGGCCCACGGGCTTTCTCCACCTGCCGGGTGGGGGAGAGAGAGAGACGAGAGTGACAGATAGTCAATGAGCGCGCGATCGAGAAAAAGCTCATTAAGACACAAGTTCTCCATAATTTAGCAATTTAAATCGAGTTCTAGGCAAACAACTGAAATGAAATTTAATGAAACGAAAGCGGAAGGAATCGAAATAGGGTGCTGAAAGCAGGGTGGAGAAGGGAGTTATGGGGTGAAAGAAGGTGGAGGGAATGGGAGGGGGGGGGAGGATAGGACGAGAGGCGCGGAGGGTGGGGGTGGGAGGGGGGGGGGGCGTGAGGTGCGCGAGCAGAGGGGGGCTTAATGGTAACGGAGAGTGAAAATCGATAACAGATTGTTTAACAATCAGGTGATGTCACAATTTATGATGGGTGTGTGTGTGTGTGTGTGGGGGGGGGGGGGGGGGGGGGGGAGGGAAGCGTACATTGATGATCCATTATAATCGTTTGCGACATTTAACCCATCCTCCATTCCCTCCCTCTCGGCCTCCTAACTATCATCACCCTCTACCCACCTCTACCTGCACCCACTCCCCTCCCCCTCCCCTCCCCCCAACAAAAGCAGTGATGATTATGTCTGTATTTTAAAATAGCCTGAAGACCATTACTAACTCACTCCGTCTTCCCTAGACCATATCCCACCCATCGTTCGTCCCGTCTCAGCCTCATCACAGGCAGTCCCTACCAGACAACCAATATCACGCCGTCGTGAGGATCCTCACCAGAGTAGTCGCGCACTGCACTGGCTGCTGCTGAATCCTTTTGTACCCTCTAACCCATCACATTCGTAGGACACATATAAGTTGCAAGACTAATGTGGTGTATTCCATGTGATGTATTACTCTAAAACGCGTTCTAATAGAGTGTTGGGAGTTATGTGATGTCAGGCATGAAAACTTTACAGCAGACTCCATGAAATGTTTGTTCAGAGATGCCCCATCATGTGGGATTTTTTTTTCTTCTGGTTTTTTTTTTTTTTTTTTTTTTTCGTTTCTGAAAGAGATGAACGCTTTTGATTTGATCTAAGATTTTACGGAAGAAAGATTTGAACGAAACTGTGGAGTGGTGTTTTTTTTTGTTGTTGTTGTTGCTTTTTTTTGTATAGGAAATCTGTTATGACGATAGGCATGTGTGTGTGTGTGTGTGTGTGTGTGTGTGTGTGTGTGTGTGTGTGTGGTGTGTGTGTGGTGAGTGTGAGTGCGTGTGTGTGTGCGCGTGCGTGCGTGTGTTCGTGTGTGCGCGCATGTGTGTGTGTGTGTGTGTGTGTGTGTGTGCGTGTGATGTGTGTGCGTGTGCATGTGTGTGTGTGTGTGCGCGCGCGCGCTTGCTTGTGTGTGTGTGTGTGTGTGTGTGTGTGTGTGTGTGTGTGTGTGTGTGTAAGGGGGTGGGGACGGAATAAGGAAAGGGGTATGTGTGACCCAACACCGACAGACTAACTACACACCAGGCCTCTTTACGATGCGATATAATGTTAATGAGGCGGATCCTTTGTCCGACGATGACGCCCACGGCATCTTAATGTCGGGCGCCAATGTCTTGTTTTCTCGCCTCTTCCTCCCCAAAACCGTGGTCCCCCGGAGACCCTTTTTTTTGTACGTGACAGACGCCATCAATTTCATTCTTTCAGGCGAACCCCAACCACTGCGCCGCCACCTAGCCACCCGCCTGGCAACATTTCCCCTGGTAACAAACCCGGGCAGGTTGTGCCGTCTGAAACCTCCGTCGTTCACCGTTAAAAGCAGTTGTGTGACGTTAGAGTTTTTTTTTTACGGTTATAGCCCAGGGCCCTTTCAAGGGCTGTCAACACACGTACAGACAAAAAATGGTCACAGCTTGAAGGGGAAAGGAAAAAGGCCACGTCCTCAAACAGTAGCCAACAACAAAGACACCATGTATGTACAATTAATGACTTTGTAGCCAATTAATTGATGATAATAAGGGAAATCTGCGTATTCATCCAGAACCCTGCTCGCTTCGCATACAAAAGTAAGGACAGTAATGAATAATTACAACAAATGACCTATAAAAAAAAAATGAATAATGAAATATTACAAAGCAGAGACAATTATTTTCACGACGCCCGTTATACATATGCAGCCAAACGAAATACGACTAAGGCTAGAAACGCTTCGAACACTACAGCTCCACACACACGCGCGCGCGCGCGCACTCGCTGGCATGCACTTTTCTCCTTACAACTCGAACATTTATACTTCAAGGTCTGACCAGCGCGTTGGGCTAATGCGCAGGTCAGACATTTGCTACGTCGTAGCCACAAGACCCTCTTCTTAAATTCTCCCGTCTCAATCATCAATTCATTTATCCATCAGCTTTAAATCATACGCAGTGTGGTCTTAAAACTTAGCGGATGTGGTGTAGCGTAAATGGACTAGTCCGCACGCAGTGACACCTCCTTGATGAAACTGAAGTTGAAAGTACTTCGGGCGAGCGTTAATAGAAACAGTATTGACTGAAAAATGGCCAAACCCTTCTGAAGTAGTAGATTTGAAGCCAAGACTTGAAAGATAGGAAAGATTTTGTGCTGGCGCTTGATAGATAAAAATGATCTTTCTCCAGAGAACTTTGTTCTGAAGAAGAATTTCCGAGAATTTCACGGTCGAGGAAGAGCGGAGTTGGCGACGAGTACAGATGTGGAAAAGTTCGGACGGAAATTGGGGCTTTTCAGATTTCGACAGAAAAAGTCGGATGTTCATAATCTTTTCTATTAGAGAGAGAGAGAGAGAGAGAGAGAGAGAGAGAGAGAGATGTTCGAATTTTTAGCATCTGATGAATTATGCGAGCAGCATTGTTTTGGGTTTTCTACAGCCTGTCAACAAGATTCGTTGGGATATCGGCAAGAAGGGGATCACAATAATGTATTCTGGAAATGATGAAGGCGCAGCATATCAGTTCTGGTTGCTTCAGTCGAGAGAGGGTGGCGAATGTTATTCATGTTGGCGTAGTGCAAGATATGCTACTTTGCAGATGATGGAAATGTGTATATGACGTGTGCACGCGCGCGCATGTGTGGTGTGTGTGTGTGTGTGTGTGTGTGTGTGTGTGTGCTGTGTGCGTGCGTGCGTTGCGTGCGTGGGCGTGCGTGCATTTTACGTTAAGCGCTGATCAAGAGGGACCCCAAGAGGGCAAACAAACGGTGAAAAAGAAACAGAGGAACCGTTCATCAGAACAGAAGTGCCGCCTTGACACAGAGGTTAGCATTGCAGTTTCTCAGCTGGAGGTCGTGTGTTCGATTTCCATCAGAGCCTGTGTCCTTTGTGGGATTTTTCTGCTCCGACTGGCTCCTACCCACAGTTGAGGAAGGCCGGAACCACACAGTTGAGTTTCATCCTTAAATGGACGCGTGTCTGGAGTGTTGGTCACATTTCCCGCTCAACAGTGCAGGTGTCTGTATCTCTCGGGCCTGGTTGACGCTGCGATGTAACACGAAAGTAAGCGTAGAGTACAGCCTGTCTTGGAGGCTCTGATCGGAATGGAACCCCATAGCATCGCCTCCATCATCCTCATCCACGTCAATCAGCATTAAAAAAAAATCTGAAATTCTGTTCTCTTTCATGACCTGGTCTCTTGGTGACCTCAGTTTCGATTTCCTCTCCATTCAGTGCTTTTGCGAGTTCTTGTCGAGGTCACCGATACTGGCAGGTTCATGGGGACTCTCGTCCGACGGACGTGGTGCACCCTTCGGAGGGAGACGCCCACCCGTGTTGGCTCTGCGGCGACTGAATAACTGTTGTTGTCAGTAAGGGGCATAACAGGTGGTGTGCTGTACACAATGGATCAAAACAGGAACCACTGCAACCACTGACGCGACTCGGCGGCAATGAGTTGTCTCTTGTCGTGGGTTGCTTCATGACGCCTTAAGACTGACTGCTCCCTATGGACTCCTGCGCCGAGGCTGACACAGCATAGGCCAGGGTGTGGTTAAAGGATCGCGAGCCGGCATATGTAGCGTGGGGGTGTAATACCACTGAAGTCGCAAAGAAGATGAGACAGAAACAAATGACAAGAACAGAATCTTTAATAGAGAAATGACTGACTTTTTTTTTAAAGACAAGCACGCAACTGTTCAGTTTTGTCGTCATTAGATTGTAACTTGCTGTGAGTAAGCAAAGTACGAGACAAATAGAACAGATCCCAGAACAGAACTCTGGGGAACACCACAAGTCAGAGGAGACGGCTGACAAGTGCCTATTTATGCAGACTGTCTGGGAATGATGAGGCAGATGTGAAGAAAACAAGGACAAAGCTATGCCAGAAATAACAAAAGAGTGTTGTAGTCATGAAAAAAAGAAAAGAATGGTCAATCGTCCTGAAGGCAGCTGGAACGTCGTGTACTGCCAGAATGGGGATTTCATCGTCGTCAAAGGCAGTCAATGAATCATTTATAACTGTCAACAGAACTGTCGAAGACCATGCTGTGCTGAGAACGCCAGTCATTCCACTTAATTTTTCACACCCGAAATTATAAACAGGGAAAATAAATAACGAGGAACACTTAAATGTAACAATAGATAAACCAGTCATGTGGACAAATAGATACTGAAGAGCATGTCACAGGCTTTGGTCATGACAAAATAAGCAGGACAGGTTCAGAACAAAGACAGAAGAACCGTCCACGGAGGACAGAAAGACAGATGAAAGTAATAAAGAATGACGAAAATAAACACAGGCAGAGTCTAACGGAGCCAAAGCAGAGAGTAAGTTACTAGCAAAAAGCTTCCAAAAGGCGGAAAACCCTCGTTCTGAGAGAGCTCCCAGTATACCCATGGGGATGGACTTGTGTCAGTTAGCACCACAGTTTAAAGGGACGGTTGTGTAGGACAGTACCATGGTTTAAAGGGACATCACCTCTTTTTAAGACGGACAGCACCACAGTTCAAAGGGAGGTGAGCATGACAGCACTACAATTTGAAGGGACTTGTGTATGAGAGCGGCGCCACAGTTAAACGCGCGGTGGGGTTAAAAGACAAAGGTCTGTAGGGTGAGGACTGAAGTTTACACGGCCACGAGGAATCAATCACCATGAGTACATAAAACCCACGCTACACCGACCATTTCATCGGAGAATTATGGTGGGAATTATTCACGACTGTTTAGTGTGTGTGTGTGTGTGTGTGTGTGTGGAGAAGAGGGGAAGGGGATGGAGGAAAGGAAGGGGCGGAGGGGAGGGATGAGAAAGCCTCGCTTTGGGTCGCTAGTAGTGAAAGCCGTGGAAGAGAGACCAACAATCTGACGACCGTTATCTTATGGACGGGATCTGATTTTCAGCAAAGAAAACACCACACACAGTGACAAAACCAATCTGAACGGCAAAGTAGCTGCTCGACTGTAAAAAGCATGGGATGACAGAGGAAAGACAAGAGGAAAGAAATAAAAGGATGGGGGGGGGGGGGGAGGACATAACACCGGACACTTTCAGCAAAAACAAGAAAAGGAGGGGGGGGGGGGGGAGGACATAACACCGGACACTTTCAGCAAAAACAGAATGGATACAGCATTTCACATCTTCGGCGTTCATTTCCTGTGATCCGAAGGCGCTAGAAAACACGCCTAAATTCACACTCTATCGACTGACGCTGGCCGCAGGAGAATCAACGACCAGGCAACCTGTACATGGACAGTTTAGATATGTACATCTCTCTCTCTCTCTCTCTCTCTCTCTCTCTCTCTCTCTCTCTCTCTCTCTCTCCACACACACACACACACACACACACACACACACACACACACACACACACCGCCTTTTTTATAGTAGAAAGACGGGAAGGAAACGCTGAAGGGGTGAGAGGAGAGAGTGGGGGGGAGGAGGGGGGGAGCAGAGAAAGATGCGGAGAGACAGAAAGAACGTGAAAGAGACAGACAGAGAGAGGATGGAGGGAGGGAGACTGAGCGAGAGAGAGTGAGAATTAGAGAGGGGGGGCAGAGAAGTGGTGGGGGGGGGGGGGAGAGGAGGGAAGACGGGTGGCAGTTGGTGAACAAACTGCCCACAGATGCCAGAAAGGCTGACGTCCCCGTCTTGGCCCATTTGTGTCCGCCCGCTTCTTGACCCCACCCGTCCTCAAAGAAACCTTCAGTCTTTTGCCTTTTTGTCTCGGTGTTCCTGCTCCCCCCTCCCCCCTTCACTCCTCCCCCTTTCCGCCCCTTTTCTATATGTCCCTGGCTTTGTGGTGGCAAAAAGGCCACATGGACACTGCTGTCGGCTCTTTTTTCTCCCTTCCCCCTACCCGTCCCCTTTCCACTTTCCCCACCTCTCACCGTCCGACTCTGTCTCCCTCTCCCAAGCCCCCCCCCTCCCCCCCCCCCCCCCCTTTTTTTTTCCTTAAATATGTCCTCCTGTTTCCTAGACTAGAAGCTCTCTACCTCTATCTCCTCTCTCTCTCTCTCTCTCTCTCTCTGCTCTCTCTCTCTCCTCCCTCTCTCTCTCTCCTCCTCCTCCCTCCCCCTGGGAACTAGTTCATCCAAAATTTTCCGTCCTTCGTTTTTGGGATGCACAAATAATTCCTTCTCTGATATATTTTTCAGAAATGTTAGGCCAATAGGTATGAAAAATAGCTTGATGTGAACGTATTCAGAAATGTAAGGCCTATAGGGTATGAAAAATAGCTTGATGTGAACGTATTCAGAAATGTTAGGCCTATAGGGTATGAAAAACAGCTTGATGTGAAACGTATTCAGAAATGTAAGGCCTACAGGGTATGAAAAATAGCTTGATGTGAAAGTATTTCACTTATTCGCCAGCCAACGATTCTGAGCATCCCAACCCAACAAATGTTATGGTATCTGGAGAGCTTGGTACACATTGTGTATTCAGTGAGGTGCGTTACCAACTGGTTAAGTCATACTTTGTCTTCGTTGAAAGCTTATGAAATGTTAGAGAACCTGCGGAGCGTGAAAAAAGTCGCTTGGGTTATGCATTTCACGCTGCTATCGCATCACAATGGGTCTACGATTGTGATCGTATCACAATAATAAAAGATCGCTGGACGTGGACAAGAAAAAAAAGTGTTCTTAAAGGCAAATCAAACATCGTTTGTGGACTCGCTTTTGTCCTAAGCGGAGTAGGCCCTCGTCAGAAAGTGACAGATCTTCTTTGTACAATAGTTTTCAAGCTGTCTTGAACAAGAAAGTAGCGTTTACAAGTGTATATTAATGTGCTTAAGTGAGTTTCAGATGTGGTGTGTCCCCTGTCAATATCCCTAGATATTGTTACTTTGAAGGTACAAAACAGAACAGATATTGACTGAGTCCCGACTATGTTGAAAATGAACACCACTTTTTGTTTGAATGTCCGCAGTTGTAGTTGTTGAGACATAATTCCTCTG
Organism: Conus canariensis; assembly: GCA_033310375.1. Taxonomy (NCBI): domain Eukaryota; kingdom Metazoa; phylum Mollusca; class Gastropoda; order Neogastropoda; family Conidae; genus Conus; species Conus canariensis. The sequence goes on along the minus strand of CM065730.1, from coordinate 41,310,593 downwards.
ATGTGATAAAAGGATACTATTTCCACAAGATGAAAGTGCGATCAGTCGCCAAGGGATGAGTATATCATTGATCTCTCCAAACGTCATTGAGTGTGCTTTGGAATTACGAAAAAACAACTCTTAATCTTCTATTTAGCCAGATGCCACTAATTATCTATCTACTTACCTATCTATCGGTCTATCTATGGACAGTTATCTATTTCTATACTATCTCTGTGTGTGCGTGCCCGCGCGCGTGCATGCGCTGTGCTTGTGTGCGTGTGCGTTTGTATTTTCTTCCTGTAACCTTTAAAACTTTTTGTGTGTGTTATTAAGCACCCACTGTGTTTACACAAATATGCCAATATTTACGCTTTGCTTTATATTAGACTGTGGTAACGGCCCATATCAACTGAAATTCTGAATTCTCTCTCTCTCTCTCTCTCTCTCTCTCTCTCTCTCTCTCTCTCTCTCTCTCTCTCTCTCTCTTCCGAACGTGTTTCAATGTTAAGCATTTTTTTCATTCGCAACCCTTGAAGCGTTACTTTGATTATAATGAATAAAAATGTGATTTTTCTCTCCCTCTCTCTCTCTCATATACATATACCGTCCCTCTCCACCCCCACCCCACCCTCCTTCCAACGTGTTGGATGTTACATTTTTCTTCCGACTATTTTTGCTTTCATTTGCATCTCCTGAAACGAGATTTAGCTAAAATGATTATACTGTCTCTGTTCTGTCTGTCTGTCTGTCTGTCTGTCTGTCTTCTCTCTCTCTCTCTCTCTCTCTCTCTCTCTCTTCTCTCGTGTGTATGAATGTGAGTGTGTGCATGCGCGCGCTCGCGTGCGCGCGTATGTATATATGTGTAAATTGCACATGCGCGCGTGCACACACGCATACAGACAGACAAAACAACATACTAAAACGTACAACAACACACACACACACACACACACACACACACACACACACACACACACAGACACACACACACACACACTAAAGCCGGCAGTCCCATGTGGGGCAAAAAGCTGTTGGCAGAGCAGCACAGTGATGTCACCCTTTGCCCCACTACAATGCAACACTTGACTCCCAGCCTTCTGCTACGCCAATATGGTACTGACGTGTGACGTGTCCACTTCACCCACACCCAATCAAAACACAACACAACGAGCGCGCGCGCGCGCGGGCGCACTCACACACACACACACACACACACACACACACACACACACACACACACACACACACACACACACACACACTCACGGAGTCGAAGTCAAGATGGCTTAATGATTAGGCCATTTCTTCCCGTGTCAAAATGGGCGGGCGGGGCGAAGAAGGGGGGTGGGGGTGGGGGTGGGGGTGGAGAGGGGGACCCATGATAATGATCTTCGCCTCGGAAACCACCGCTCTAAAACAGCATTAACGAAGACAAAAGCGACGTACATGGCATAAGTGTGATGTAGCGTTTTCGTACCCACGGATACTTAAATACAAATTATTCATAGTTCATCTAAGTCAGAGTCTCTCTCTCTCTCTCTCTCTCTCTCTCTCTCTCTCTCTCTCTCTCTCTCTTTCAGTGAAACATACACGCACACGCACACGCACGCACACACACACACACACACACACACACACACACACACACACACACACACACGTGTCGCTACAGTCTGAAGGAGACAGTGCACGTGCTGCCCGGAAAAACCTGTCAGCACAGGAAGGTCACACAGAGTACCGTAACACTTCCCTCTCCTCCGACGCCTTCTGCTGGGCTGGGTTCATGTATTGTGGTGTTTCGGTTGCTTTGGTCGCTTTTCCATGCAGCGCACAGTGTTGTATGCCAACATTGTTGAGGGCTCTTAAACCCACCCGGATTTCTGTCTGTCCTCCTCTCACCTCCTCTTGTTCTTCACCATCCCTCTCCGAAAATCCCCTCCCACTCTCTCCTCCAAACATACACACACTCCGCTAAGTTTAGCAACTTTTGCACCACCACCACCATCTCCACTCTTGCAGAGAAAGCGTGCATGAAAATACCTTTTCTACTCGTTTTGGTGATAAAGTTTTGGAAAATTTTCTTGAAAAAAAAATTCAGTTAAAGAATGCTTCCCTCTCTCTCTCTCTCTCTCTCTCTCTCTTTTCTCGCGCGCGCGCGCGCGCGTGCGGCTGTGTGTGTGTGTGTGTGTGTGTGTGTGTGTGTGTGTGTGTGTGTGTGTGTGTGTGTGTTATTTTTGACTTAGTGCCCAAAATATAATACGTTGCGAAAACAATATCTACCTGTCCATTCCTCTCTCTCTCTCTCTCTCTCTCTCTCTCTCTCTCTCTCTCTCTCTCTCTCTCTCTCTCTCTCTCTCTCTTCTCTTTGGTAGACATGGTATTCAGCTTTCTCCAGACCTCATTGAACTTTTGATTCTGTTATTTGCTGATGATGTTGCATTATTTTCTGATACTGTTATTGGTTTGCAAACCCAACTGAATGTCTTGTATAATACTTCAAAACGTTTAGATTTACTTGTGAATCTGGAAAAGTCAAATATTGTTGTATTCAGGAATGGGGGTTACCTTGCTTCGAATGAAAATTGGACTTTTGGTGATGCTCAGCTTTCCACTGTTAACATGTATAAGTATCTTGGTATAACACTGACTACAAGATTATCTTTCCAACCAACTATGTGTGACCTAGCAAACAGAGCAAAGAAAGGATTAACTGCTATCAACAGAATGCTATGGTCAATAGGTGAACATTCTCCTGGTATTTTCTTTAAGCTATTCGATTGCCAAATACAACCTATCTTAACTTATGGAGCAGAGATTTGGGGACTGTCATCTAACCAGGAACAAACTGAAAGGGTGCACTTAGCTGCTATTAAAAGATTTCTTGGTGTAAGTTTAAAAGCTCCTAGGCACTTAGTGTACGGCGAATCTGGAAGATACCCTCTTTATGTAATTTTCTTTAAGCTATTCGATTGCCAAATACAACCTATCTTAACTTATGGAGCAGAGATTTGGGGACTGTCATCTAACCAGGAACAAACTGAAAGGGTGCACTTAGCTGCTATTAAAAGATTTCTTGGTGTAAGTTTAAAAGCTCCTAGGCACTTAGTGTACGGCGAATCTGGAAGATACCCTTTTATGTAAATACTTATGCAAAATGCATCAGATTTTGGCTTCGTGTTGCTTGTATGGATAATAACAGACTCCCAAAGAAAGCCTATGATATGTTGCTGCATCTGCAGAATCAAAATTATATTACCTGGACGACTAATGTTTGCTATGTTCTTTATAGATTCGGGTTTGGAATTGTATGGGAAATGCAAAGTGTTGGTAATGTGAAAGCTTTTATTGTAGAATTTAAGAAACGTTTAAGTGATTGTTACATCCAAGACTGGCATTCAGCTATTGAATCGCATGAGTTGTACGATGTTTATCGGTCATATAACCAGTCTCTTGTTCGAAGTCCCTACCTCTTTGTAATTAAACATGTTAACATCCGCAGGTTACTTTCAAGGTTTCGGTTAGGAATGTCGCCTTTACGATGCCACTTTTTACGATATACTGATCGCAATAGAAACCATGACATTTTCTGTCCACACTGTAAGGAAGCACCGGAAACTGAGCTTCATTTTCTACTGGTTTGTCCTTTGTACGAGAAGTTGCGCCTTGAGTTGATTCCAGCTAAATATTATAGACACCCTTCTCTATTCAAAATGTCCATGTTGTTAGCCTGTTCTATTGAGACCACTATTACGAGTGTTGGTAATTTCATTTATAGAGCTATGGCTGTTAGGAACGGAATAATTAATGCTGCAGTTGCTTCATGAATGTCTTCTTTGTTAACTTTGAACACCATTCAGCTGAGGTTTCGTTAAGAGTAGCTTGTACCGATTTATTTTGACCTTGTTCACTCACTTTGATATGGGCTTGTGGCCTGTCAAATAAAATATTCTGAGTTCTGAGTTTCTCTCTCTCTCTCTCTCTCTCTCTCTCTCTCTCTCTCTCCTCTCTCTCTCTCTCTCATCCATCCCCCCTCTCTTGAATTCTGGGATTCGAACTCGCAACGTTAAATATATTCTTATGACCCTCTTTCCAATGCTGCTAGATATACAAACACTGGCATTTGCACGCTCCTACCCCTACTTTCATCAGTCCCTCCTCTCACCCTCTTCCAATGACACAAGCAAACCAACAAGCACGCACCTCTCTCTCTCTCCCTCTCTCTCTCTCTCTCTCTTGCGTCTGTGTGCGTGTGCGTGCGTGCATGTGCGGTGTGTGTGTGTGTGTGTGTGTGTGTGTGTGTGTGTGTGTGTGTGTGTGTGTGTGTGTGTGTGTGAGATTTCGAACTCATGGATACATAAATACAAATTATTCATAGCTCATAGTGTGTGTGTGTGTGTGTGTGTGTGTGTGTGTGTGTGTGTGTGTGTGTGTGTGTGTGTGTGTGTGTGTAAGATTTACCTCTACAATTAAGATTCCTCTTACTTCTTGTATGGGAAACAAATGTATACAGCTTTAATGAAACACGTTTCAGTATAGCAGTCCAAAGCATGTTCCACCGGACAGCTTTCACTATAGTACCAACCACGACAAGGCCGCGGATTCAGGCTTCCGAATCTCTCTCCCCAACAAATCCGATTTCGCCGTTCCCAGCACCTCTCGCTTTGTCGCCTGCAGCCACAGGCCGCGTGGTGCAGCAGTCTGTTCCAGACCCCGTGGGTCGGGGGTTCGAGGCTTAAAGCCAAGGCAGCAGATTTTGGAAGCATCCAATTTCTGCTTGGGAACAGCTTGACAGCGGCGGATCGAGAGCTCTCCGAGGACAAGGGCATCGGTGCTCTCCGCTTTTGATCTCAACATGCTTTGTGGCGGTTAGGTCGAGGGATGGGTTAAAAAAGGAAGAGAGAGAGAGAGAGAGAGAGAGAGAGAGAGAGAGAGAGAGAGAGAGACAGACAGACAGACAGACAGACAGACAGACAGACAGACAGACAGACAGACAGGCAGACAGACAGGAGGGGATCGAGTAGGACGGTGGGAGAGAGGGAGGGAGAAAGAGTGAGAGTGGGTTTAGGGATAAAAGGAATGTTGACAGGCAAGGAGAGAAAGGTAGACAGAAAAGGATCTACAAAAGTTGAGAGAGGGAGACACTGAGACACGCAGAGAGAGAGAGAGAGAGAGAGAGAGAGAGAGAGAGAGAGAGAGAGAGAGAGAGAGAGAGAGGACCACACACACACACACACACACACACACACACACACACACACACACACACACACACACACAAGTAAGTCAGAACGACGAACACAACGGACACAAGCCAGCTTCAACGCAGCGCATAAACCACGCCTGTGTCGCCCACTCCACGTATCCCCCCCCCCCCCCTCCCCCACCCACCCACCCAAACAAGATCTTCCCCAACCGTCTGGCTGGCTGCCAGGGAAAACAGATTGGCCACCGTCTGCCGGACTCCGTCCACACGCCTTCAGCCAGACCACTCGGACTCCGCGCACCCTCCGCATGAACCCCGACAAGGAGAGGGAGCCGGGGAGGACCACTTCGGCCAGGCCGACGAGCGCCGAACAGATGTCCCCACCGTCGTCCGCGCAGCGCCTCCGTCTCTCTTCAGCCTCTGCCCCAGCCCGAGGGAGGGGGGGAGCACTCCCGGAGATCCTCCTCTGTTTCCGGCGACTCATCCTGAATTTAATGTGTCCTCTTCATCTCTCTCTTGGATGGATCCCCCCGACTGTGGGCGCCCCCCGAGTGTGCGGCGGCTAGAGAAGGCGATTGACGAGTTTTAATTTGTCGCTGCTGCCGTTAGCGAACGAGTGCTCTGAAGTTGGCAGTGGATTTAAAAATAGTGAGGGGGGGGGGGGGGGGTGGAGGAGGAAGGGGGGGGGGGGAGCTCTTATTCAGTTGGATCCACGACGATGACGGAGGTAGCCAAGCGAGACGTTCTGCATTCGTCCGAGTCAAGTTTCAAACACACACACACACACACACACACATTGACACCCTTTCACCCAGCCCTCCCCTCAATCACTCCCGCTTCCTCCCCTTTCCTGGTCGAATTTCATATTTTCTTTTTCCAAATACTTTAGCGAAAGGACAAGAAAATTCATGAATGGAGATAAAAGCGAAAAAAAAAAAAAAGCATCATGAATAGAGACAGAAACGGCGGGAAAGGCTACACAAACCACAATGAAAGCACAGGGGGGGGGAGGGGGGGGGGGGGTTAACGTAATGAAAGGGTCTGGAAACCATGATAAAGGTAAATGAAATTATAACGAAAGGGTATGGACACCATGATAAAGGTAAATGAAATTATAATGAAAGGGTATGGAACCAGGATAAAGGTAAATGAAATTATAATGAAAGGGTATGGAAACCATGATAAAGGTAAATGAAATTATAATGAAAGGGTATGGACACCGGATAAAGGTAAATGAAATTATAATGAAAGGGTCTGGACAACCATGATAAAGGTAAATGAAATTATAATGAAAGGGTATGGACACCATGATAAAGGTAAATGAAATTATAATGAAAGGGTATGGACACCATGATAAAGGTAAATGAAATTATAATGAAAGGGTATGGACACCATGATAAAGGTAAATGAAATTATAATGAAAGGGTATGGAAACCATGATAAAGGTAAATGAAATTACAATGAAAGGGTATGGACACCATGATAAAGGTAAATGAAATTATAATGAAAGGGTATGGACACCATGATAAAGGTAAATGAAATTATAATGAAAGGGTATGGACACCATGATAAAGGTAAATGAAATTATAATGAAAGGGTATGGACACCAGGATAAAGGTAAATGAAATTATAATGAAAGGGTATGGACACCAGATAAAGGTAAATGAAATTATAATGAAAGGGTATGGACACCATGATAAAGGTAAATGAAATTATAATGAAAGGGTTGGAAACCATGATAAAGGTAAATGAAATTATAATGAAAGGGTATGGACACCATGATAAAGGTAAATGAAATTATAATGAAAGGGTATGGACACCATGATAAAGGTAAATGAAATTATAATGAAAGGGTATGGACACCATGATAAAGGTAAATGAAATTATAATGAAAGGGTATGGACACCAGGATAAAGGTAAATGAAATTATAATGAAAGGGTATGGAAACCATGATAAAGGTAAATGAAATTACAATGAAAGGGTATGGACACCATGATAAAGGTAAATGAAATTATAATGAAAGGGTATGGACACCATGATAAAGGTAAATGAAATTATAATGAAAGGGTATGGACACCATGATAAAGGTAAATGAAATTATAATGAAAGGGTATGGACACCATGATAAAGGTAAATGAAATTATAATGAAAGGGTATGGACACCATGATAAAGGTAAATGAAATTATAATGAAAGGGTATGGACACCATGATAAAGGTAAATGAAATTATAATGAAAGGGTATGGAAACCATGATAAAGGTAAATGAAATTATAATGAAAGGGTATGGAACCATGATAAAGGTAAATGAAATTATAATGAAAGGGTATGGACACCACGATAAAGGTAAATGAAATTATAATGAAAGGGTATGGACACCATGATAAAGGTAAATGAAATTATAATGAAAGGGTATGGACACCATGATAAAGGTAAATGAAATTAAATGAAAGGGTATGGACACCATGATAAAGGTAAATGAAATTATAATGAAAGGGTACTGGAAACCATGATAAAGGTAAATGAAATTACATAAAGGGTTGGACACCATGATAAAAGTAAATGAAATTATAATGAAAGGGTATGGACACCATGATAAAGGTAAATGAAATTATAATGAAAGGGTATGGACACCATGAAAGTAAATGAAATTATAATGAAAGGGTATGGACACCTGATAAAGGTAAATGAAATTATATGAAGGGTATGGACACCATGATAAGGTAAATGAAATTATAATGAAAGGGTATGGACACCATGATAAAGGTAAATGAAATTATAATGAAAGGGTATGGAAACCATGATAAAGGTAAATGAAATTATAATGAAAGGGTATGGAAACCATGATAAAGGTAAATGAAATTATAATGAAAGGGTATGGAAACCACGATAAAGGTAAATGAAATTATAATGAAAGGGTATGGACACCATGATAAAGGTAAATGAAATTATAATGAAAGGGTATGGACACCATGATAAAGGTAAATGAAATTATAATGAAAGGGTATGGACACCATGATAAAGGTAAATGAAATTATAATGAAAGGGTATGGACACCATGATAAAGGTAAATGAAATTATAATGAAAGGGTCTGGAAACCATGATAAAGGTAAATGAAATTACAATGAAAGGGTATGGACACCATGATAAAGGTAAATGAAATTATAATGAAAGGGTATGGACACCATGATAAAGGTAAATGAAATTATAATGAAAGGGTATGGACACCAGGATAAAGGTAAATGAAATTATAATGAAAGGGTATGGACACCATGATAAAGGTAAATGAAATTATAATGAAAGGGTATGGACACCATGATAAAGGTAAATGAAATTATAATGAAAGGGTATGGAAACCAGGATAAAGGTAAATGAAATTATAATGAAAGGGTATGGAAACCAGGATAAAGGTAAATGAAATTATAATGAAAGGGTATGGAAACCACGATAAAGGTAAATGAAATTATAATGAAAGGGTATGGACACCAGGATAAAGGTAAATGAAATTATAATGAAAGGGTATGGACACCATGATAAAGGTAAATGAAATTATAATGAAAGGGTATGGACACCATGATAAAGGTAAATGAAATTACAATGAAAGGGTATAGACACCATGATAAAGATAAATGAAATTATAATGAAAGGGTATGGACACCATGATAAAGGTAAATGAAATTATAATGAAAGGGTATGGACACCATGATAAAGGTAAATGAAATTACAATGAAAGGGTATGGACACCATGATAAAGGTAAATGAAATTATAATGAAAGGGTATGGACACCATGATAAAGGTAAATGAAATTACAATGAAAGGGTATGGACACCATGATAAAGGTAAATGAAATTATAATGAAAGGGTATGGACACCAGGATAAAGGTAAATGAAATTATAACGAAAGGGTATGGACACCATGATAAAGGTAAATGAAATTATAATGAAAGGGTATGGACACCAGGATAAAGGTAAGTGAAATTATAATGAAAGGGTATGGACACCATGATAAGGTAAGTGAAATTATAATGAAATGGTATGGACACCATGATAAAGGTAAATGAAATTATAACGAAAGGGTATGGATACCATGATAAAGGTAAATGAAATTATAACGAAAGGGTATGGATACCATGATAAAGGTAAATGAAATTATAATGAAAGGGTATGGACACCAGGATAAAGGTAAATGAAATTACAACGAAAGGGTATGGACACCATGATAAAGGTAAATGAAATTATAACGAAAGGGTATGGACACCATGATAAAGGTAAATGAAATTACAATGAAAGGGTATGGACACCATGATAAAGGTAAATGAAATTACAATGAAAGGGTATGGACACCATGAAAGGTATCTGGCATCATGTTAGTCGCAATACTCTACAAGAACATGTTTGATACTGAGTGGTACTTCACATGGAATGCACCACGGAGCTTCATCACCTTTTAAAAGACACCAGTGAGTACAAAAGGAGTAGCCTGTGTCCAACCCCCACAAAACTGTTTCTTCTTTACGACCGTCACTGGCACATGGTATGAAAATCATGAAACAAGGAGATTTGAAACAAATAATGAATGAAGATAAACATACTGAAAGGAGATAAATTCGTTGTGAAGATGATAATAATAAAAAAGAAAACGTAATGAAAATATATTTAAAAAAAACATTGTAAAAGGGAAAAAAAAAAAAAACATCGTGAAAGCAGGTAAAATCAATAGTGAAACGATCACGGAGTCTGGGAAAGGAACGCTAACCCTGAGCTTGTAAGCTCAGGAGGGAACACCACAAATCAATACGTCAAAGCCGTGAGTGATGTTTCGGGTATAATGTAACTGGATTGTTGTCAGAATGTTCATTGTGGCTGATTCTCCCTCTTCTTTCACATTCACGCTAAGATACAGGCTTAGAGTTCTGAAAGGCCCGATAGCAATGTTTGGAACCGGGCTACTGAACTTCCTTTCTGGCGCAAAGATAGGGTCGAGAGTGGATTCGAATGCCTGAAACCTTACGTCAGGTATGGAGGTGTTCACATATTCATAGATTGTGAGTGATGTCATCGGTAGAGATCCTGTGAAAAAAGTGAAAAGATTGGCGGGGGATTAATCAGTGAGAATTATTTAGAGTAGTTTCAACTAAGACCATACTATGCCGGCAAAAACAAAACAAAACTCACACATGAATTGGAAATAAGAAAATGAGCAGACGTCGTATTTCTCGTTATTGCGTGTGACCAGTCCTCTTGCAAACTGTTAATGACAATAAATGTTAACAGAATCCAAGTAAAACTCCAGTGACACATGTTCACACCAGATATATCACTCCACAAAAAATATAGCAAAAGGAAATAGAGATACAAACAATAGCAGAGAACCTCTCTCTCTCTCTCCCTCTCAACTTCTGGAAGTCCATGCATGGATGCGGTTTTGTCTGGGTTTTTTTTATGAAACAAACTTATCTCCGTAAACGTGCTATTACAGTGCTTGCTCATTGTAATACATGTATTTATCTTTTTCAATAGCACTGTTCAATGCGCGATATTTTTTTTGTATCATGTTTTTCCAGGACAAGTGTTATCAGTTCATATGATAATTTTTTTTTCAAACAAATATCTTTCCGCTCCTCGTATGTTCAAACTGATTTCAAGCTATTAATGCATAGGTGAGAAATAAAGAGGAGAGATGGGGAAGGGTGGGGGCAAGGGCAGAGAGAGAGAGAGAGAGAGAGAGAGAGAGAGAAGAGAGAGAGAGAGAGAGAGAGCCTCCAAGCACTTTCGTTTCAGTTATTCTTTGTAGTACTACATTTAATTCCGTAGTCTTTAAATGGCTTATTGCAATTCCATCAACCGTCCCCGAAGTTCTGAGACGTAACATTTTTCATCTTGAGGTTACGTCCAGGCCATCTAGTTCACTTTTTCAGCATGTCTCCGACTCGTTTGATCTGATGATGACACAGTAAAGACCTGATGATGTCAGAGAAGATCTGATGATGTCACGGAAAAGATCTGATGATGTCACAGAAGAACAGTGACCGTTAGAGATTGCAACCCTTAACTTTCAGACAAAACCCAGACTGTTCTTTGAAAGTTTTTTTTTTTTTTTAATCTTCAACAATTACAATAATACTAATAATGATAATAATAACAATAACAATAATGATGATGATAATGACAATGATGAGGATGATGAGGATGATGATAATAATGACAATGACGACGACGACGATGATGATGATGATCGTCATCATCATCATCATAAAGATAAGAATAATGAGCACGAAGCAGCATAAGGAAAGAAGCAGTGATCCCTTAACAAGATGAACGGACTCCAACACGTTCCGCCACCCGCGGATAGCGCACACTGATTTCCCTGAGGGGCTGCAGAATGGAGGGATCGACAAAGCAAAGAGCAGAGAGTGAGGTCTATGTTGGGCGGCAACCAGCGACAAAGAAACGTAGCGAAAGAGAACGGAGAAAACGACAACGGAGGAAAGCGTTCCGCTCGGGTGGGTATGCTGTCACTGTCATGTTTCGTTCGTCTTTACTGGGCTTTCTTTAAAGAAAACAAACAAACAAACAAACGTGTTAAAGACGTAAGTGGAGAGAAGACCATAAGGTGCCGGCAGAGTGAACAAACCAAAGTGCGAGCAAGCAAACACGCAGACGAAAGGAGGCAACGCGCGCAACAGCGCGTCCCGCGCCCTTCCCTCTCCCCCTCCTTCCCCTTTCTATAATCCTCATGCGCCGGTGACCTTCCGAACCTGGAACGTACGAAAACACCTGGTCAACACGGGCACAACCTCAACAGTCTAACTAAACATCACATTGTCCATTAAATACACCCATACCCACTGTTCTCCACTCTCCCGCCCCTGCCACCTCTCTCTCTCTCTCTCTCTGAACCCCCTCCCCTTCCTCAACATCCCCGCTTCCCCCTCCCGTCCTAAACACGCTGAAGTCAAAAGATCTGAACGACGACAGCTCTCAATCCCGACACAAAAGTCAACTCCTACAAAGCAACCATCAGGGGTTTGTGTGTGGGAGCAGTTGGCCTTGAACACTCCATTAACTGGAGCGGAGACCGGCGGGCCGAGCAAAGAGAGGACAGGCAGGTCGTGTTCCAGGGAGTTGGCCAAGCCGCTCTAATACCAGTCAGGGAAAAATTGCCTCCATTGACCAAAGTGACGGGCAACTGGACTTTCGCTAAAACCCTCGCGCTGATGGAGAGCGGCGGGCCAGAAAACAGAAATACTCCAAGCATCATACAAAACGTGGGGTTGTCATCAGTGCGCTGGTGTAATTGTGGGGTTGTGGATGGAGGAAGAAGAGGAGGAGGAGGAGCAGGAGGAAGAGGAGCCGAAGCTCCAAAGCCTCCTCTAAGTAAGGTGCTCGGTCCCACAGACTGCTCCACGTGCGGACAGCCAATGGAAACAAACGACCAGAGGTGATGGGCGAACGTCACGTGTCATTGACGTGACACAATCAATTACCCACCTTCCTCGTCTCCCCCTCCTTCAGCCTGCCTGTCACAAACCTTCGCTCGTCTCGTCAATCCCCCCTCCGCCCTTTCATTCTCACCCACCCGAAGCACCCGTTGAAACCCGCCTCCCCAGCTCCCCCTTCCTCTTTTTTTAAGTCCTGGCCTTGCTCCCCCAACTGTTTGATATCCAAGTCGCCCGTTAGACAAAGCGCCGAGACATTAGATGTAATTGAGGGTCGCCACGTTGCTAATTTCTTTCCGTCTTCCTTGATTGACTTGCCCCGGGGGCACAAGGAGTTCTGTTATGACGACGACGACGAACCTGGCGGGCAGGGGAGGAAGAGAGAGAGAGAAGAGAGGGGTGTGGGGGGGGGGGGGGGGATTGCTACCGGAAAGTGGGCGGAAAGAAGCTGATTGGAGGGAGGTGGGGGGTCGCGACGGAACAATGTTACATAAAGCTGGGCCCTCCCCCTTTGCCAATCTGAAAGAAGGCTATCGAGTTTCTGGAATGGGCCCCATACTCCCGGCGCTCTCCGTTTATGACCCGAGCGTCTCTGGACAGTTAATTATCTCTCAGCACTTTTTTAGTGCCCAGCTCCGCGCGGACACAGCTTCTACTTTCTCTTGTCCTTCTCGTTGTCGCTGTTCTGGTCGATCTCTCCCAGTCTGGAGGCGAGGAGGGCCGTGCCAGGCGCCTGGCAGCGCTTCCCTTTCAATCGCCTGCAGATCCGGGCCCCCAAAAGGCGCACCGGTGAAGATGGCGTTCCTGCTCTCCAGACCCGGCCAAGTGGCGCATTATCTCAGCAGGAGACGCCGACGCCTCTCCGGGAGAACCCACTGGAAAGAACGTTGTCTTCGGGAAACTGGTAGTTTACCCCCGAAACCTGTAGGAGGTCCTAATGTTCTCGGGCCGTTCTGTCGGCTCCCTCAAAACGGTAGGGGCTGTAACGGTACCTTTGGCGAACACCGGTAGGAAAGCACAAACGTTTGTGTAATGGGACATAAGCTGGGAAGGGGGCCAATAAAACCCGGGGATTAATTGTAGCCCTTCCGAGCCATCGCCAGAAGTGCCGGTCCCGAGTCGCGAGGGGGAAAAAAAAAGGCGGAGGGAAAAAAAGCAAAAAAGAACGGAGAAATCTTTACTGTTGCGAAGCTTCAAGAATTCGCGAGAGATCGTTTGTGCTCTCTCTCTCTCTCTCTCTCTCTCTCTCTCTCTCTCTCTCTCTCTCTTGTCTCCCTCCCTCTCTTTCCCCACGCTCCTCCTTGCCTCCCCTTCCAGACGAATCCTACTGCGCCAAGTCGAAGAGCAGCGACTAACACTGAAAGCATCGACTAACTGGTCTGAATAATTAAACATGGGAAGGAAGCTGAGGACCGTCTGTAGCTTGTCAGGGCTTTAAGGCGGACCAGGAGGAGGCAGGCACCTTCACTTTATGCGCGCTCTGTAATTATGACCACTTCAAGCACCAAGTGATAAAAGCCTTTTTCACTGTCAACTAACTTTTCAAACGAAGGGAACCCGCTGGATGAGGAGGCGGGGACGGAGGGGGAGGAAGGAGGCAGCAACCCCCCTCTTCAGAATCTAACAAGAAAGGGCAACGTGATTTCAGTTTGACAATCTAAAACGAAGAAGTTGCTGCGTGAACGGTGAATAATTTTGAAATCAACTCCCAGCAGCAATATAATCGAAATGGGACCGCCATAGGCCGTGACGTCAATCTTCATCGCCAGGTTGAGATGGAGTGTTCTGTAAGTCATCAGCCTTGTCAGGGATGTTTAAGCATCAGCTTTGGCAGGACAAACTCAGATCAATTTAGACTTTGGGAGAAAATATAAACCCTCGTATATTCTAAAAGAACAAACATGAGGATATACAAGAGTATGATCTATAAAGGGCAACTTATGGGTTACTGTTTTGTGTGCGCTAACCTCAAATTTTCAATACCTGTTTCGAGATTCTGCTTGATCGGATTCACTTAGTTCACGGTCCTATCTTTCGGCACACCCTATACTAATTCGTGACAGATATAAACCCCCGGTTCAGTTTCAACACTGAACATCAACAGCACAATTTCTTTGAATTGATAAGCCTAATTCTGTGGCCAGAAGTGAGAAAAAAGAAGTATTTTCCCCTGAGTTGTTTATGTATACAGAAAGTGTAAAAACGACAATGGATATTTCGGTCTTTCCCTCGATTCCTTAACCGTTTGTAACATAAATGTTACGAAGAAAATTATTTAAGTATGACCTAGTATTGATCGTTTCTTTTTGTATGACCTAATACTGATTGCTTCCTGTGCTGGGCTGGGACAATACCAGTATGGGTGTGGCTGTGTATGAGGAGCCGGATTAAACGGCGGAATAAGCAATGCCATTGAGAAGGCATGGAAGACACTTCCAAAAATCCCGCTATCTTCCGCCCCCCCCCCCCCCCCCCACACACACACACACACACACACACACTCTATACAATCAAAGCACTCACTGGCGGAAGATTTTCTCCCATATTCCCTTCCCCTTAAAAACGTACCTAGTTTTAAGTGACGAATTTGATGTTTGCTTACCCCTCTGGAAAGAAAGGCAGCTGGGCCAAGGTTTTAATGTCACATTTATATGTTGAGAGAGAGAGAGAAAAAGAGAGAGAAGAGAGAGAGAGGCACACAGACAACAGACAGACAGCAAGAGAGAACATGACATGAATGAGAGCACAGAACGAAACAGAGAGAGAGAGAGAGAGAGAGAGAGAGAGAGAGAGAGAGAGAGAGAGACAGACAGACAGACAGACAGACAGACAGACAGACAGAGAGAGACAGAGAGAAAGAGAGACAGAGAGAGAGACATAGAGAGAGAGAACTGACAGTTTGACAATTCTATTGACAATAGCTTAATTGGCCTTCATACCAAGAGAAGGGAGGGTGGAGGTGCAAATAACAGTATTCTTGCAAACAGCACATAAAAAAAAAAAACCCAACACACACACACATATACAAAAGACAAAAACGGATCAAAAAGGAATTTAAGGAAACTGCACTACGGCATTCTATCTGCAGTCAAAATAATCCAGCTTAATGCAGTTACAGACGAAATTCATGGAACAGTATTAACTCGAAGAGAGAGAGAGAGAGAGAGAGAGAGAGAGAGAGAGAGAGAGAGAGAGAGAGAGAGAGAGTATCAATCGCACGACTTGTTTTTCAATGAGGGTTAAGAGGCAAATCATTTGCGCCTGTTATTCTTAATTTCGTTTTCATTTGTACAGTTCGCTGTTTATGACCGCTACAGAGTATCATTCAACATGACATTTTTTTAAGGTTTACTCTTCAGCCTATCTGGTTAAACCATCCAGTATAATTTCCCCTTCTGGACAGCAGGGAAAGGAAGAAAAAAGAAATGTTAATAGACACATTGATCAACACTCACAGCATTTAACCGGCAACTGTGGATTTCAATCGTCGTCGATGTGCTCAGTTTCTTGCCACAGAATTCGTGAGAATACATAACTCACGTTTGTCGCTTTGAAATTTTGTCCGAAAAAGGTAGAGGTGAGGCCGAGGTGAGCCAGCAGGAGAACACCAAGGTCCACATCTCCGAGTCGGATGTTAACGGAATTGGCTTAATCACATAGCTCCCCGCAGACAACAACATTAATTTGAAAAAAAAAAAAAAAAGTTAAAAGAAGAAGTAGGAAACCAAAACCAAACACGAACGTTCAACAATTATGCTCTTTTCCGTTTAAAATCGACTTCCTCTCCCATATGAACAAGGTGAAATATTGTCTGAAAGAACTTGAGATCAAAGAAGAAATCTTTCCAATTACATTAAGCCGTAATTTTTGTACACACACACACACACACACACACACACACACACACACACACACACACAAAGGCACGCACACGCACAATTCAAACACGCGCGCGCGTACACACACACACACACACACACACACACACACACACACACACACACTACACACACACACACACACCACACACACACACACACACACACACACACTCACACACACACACACACACACACACACACACACACACACACACCACTAGCAACGCCCTCTGACAGGTAGGCAGGAGTCTCGGCATTCAAACCCAAGTTGTCTCCAGACCACAGTCTATGCTTCCTTTCACATTAAATCAGGGTGGTGTCGGAGCGAAAGATGGGCCGTGCCGGAAGAAGTTCTGCTCCAGGTGTCGCTGCACGCTGCAATTTGCCCTGATCTCGATGCCTTGAAAACTAATTCAGTGTAGGGGTTTAAAAAAAAAGGTAGAGGAAGAAGAGGAACAAGATGAAGAAGAAGAACAAGAACAAGAAAGAAGGAAGCAGAGGAAGAACAAAAAGAAGAAAGTTGATCGCCGTGCGAAATACCGAAGATCGTTTTGATGTCTACAGAAACGTTGCAAGTTTTCTAATTAAAGACTTGGAAAGAGGAGGAGACAAAGACATTCAAATCGAAATTCCCCCCATCAAATCACGTAGCGCTCTTCTGTTAATAATCATAACAACGACAGTAATAATAACCATGAGAATTGTGTTACGTTCTCTCTCTCTCTCTCTCTCTCTCTCTCTCTCGAGAGAAGAGAGAGAGAGAGAGAGAGAGAGAGAGAGAGAGAGAGAGAGAGAGAGCAGCATACACAAAGTAAAATAGATTATATATTGATATTGAATCGTAAAGTGACATCCTTGGGTGCGCACACACAGACACCACACACACATCAAAAAGAATGTTTCCCCCACCCCACCCCACCCCCATCACCCATACACACCCCAAAAAAGGGTCGAAGTGCGACAGAATCAAAACTGTATATCACTATATCACTCACTAATATAGTCGTCAGATAAATGACAGTACGCATATCTTTAAAACTAGTCTCTTGACTATAAACCCATTCGGTCTGCAAACTTCACGGATTAAGATTAATCTACAGTGTTAACCTATCCCCCCCCCCCCCCCCCCCCACACACACACACACTTTGCGCTATGATTTGTTACAATGCATTACCAGCAGTCATTCATGTTGAGAAGTCCCACGGTCCCACTAACTGCAAAAGTGACAAATCGATTTTTTAAACCTATGGTATCGTGCTTTCATTTGGTTTTGTTCTGTTTTGTATGTTTGGTTGGTTGGCTGGTTGGGTGGTTGGCTGGTTGGTTGGTTGTTATTGCAGCTGCTTTTTATTTCTTTAACAAAAAATGGTACACAGCTAGCAAAGACCATACAGAGCCTTTGCTGCAGGGTCAGGTTGGATAAAACATAAAAAAAAAATGCTTTTAATTCTCCTGGGTGCGTGAACTTCATTGCTTCAGATACATAGCTTGTCTCTCTTTGTTGTTTCCTTTTATCCGTTTCTTTTTGCCTTGTTTGTGCTGCTACCTCTTCTTCTCTGCCTGTCATTACCATCACTTCCACTACGCTCATCCTGACTCGCACATTTACAGCTACATCTAGGCTCGTCTGTTTGCAGCCCCAGTACAAGGAATGCACAGGGAGCCATCATTGTCAGGTCACTCAGTGTCCACGCACTAGAACAGACACTGGACTGCGGCTGAGTCTCTTCAGTTACGCCTGTTCTGGGTTTAAAAGTGCACGGCCTACATAGACCATCGCCAGCAACAGGGGTCATGCAGACGGAGCAGATAAGCGTGTCTGTAGAGGGGAGTGTTCTGCCATAACAGTATTCCCAGTAGATCTGGTCGTGAAGGAGAAATCAAACCTGTGCCTGAACTTGGAGCCGGGCAAGCAGGACCACAGAGATGGACACCTATTCTCTTCACTTCATAATGACTGATGAGGACCGTATCGGTGACAGTTACGGTGTGGATTTCATGTCGGATGTACACAGAGGTTTCCTCCGCCGTCAATCAGGCCCGAGGAAGGCACCACAGACACCTGCGGGTTTAGTTAGGATTCTGTGATGTGGACGGCACTTAAAAAGTATGTACTCAGTCTTGCAGGACGAAGAACATTCAACTCCGGGTAACAGCTGCCCCCCCCCCCCCCCCACACACCACCACCCCCCGCCTCTCTTGTCTCCTTTCCCTCCCCCCATCCCCTCCCCCAAGAAATAAAAGACCTGGGTTTTAACTGGGTTTGAACCTGAGTTCACTGGACTATGAAGCCAATACAAAGCAATGATAGAAAAGCACAAAGCTTATCAGAGTGGATATATTCGGCATCATGAAGTCTATCATCAGGACAGGCACATTCCCAATTCCGAGAGTGAGACTAGATTTACTGGGCAAATGAAAAACCTCCCAACGGACTGACCCCGAGTGCCACAATGGAATGCCTCAGTCAATAGTCCGAAGCATCCTGACGATCTGTGCGGTGACAGATGGAACGAGAGAGATCATCGCTGAAAACCTCTGGTGTCCGAACCTCAGGTCAAGCGATGTCTGATTCAGATTCAGATGACTGATACAAGAGGACTAATCCCCACATGAACCAGCAGCGATAGTAGTGTTTTACAGGTGTCATGGTGAGCATCGGAACAAATGTAAAAATCCGTCACTGTCAAAACCATCACGGAGGTTATGAATGTTTTCCTCTTGAGTGACAAGCTTTATAGAACTGCAGTACCAGTTAGGATTCACTTTCTTCATCGTTCGATGCCAGCAATAAACAAAAATCTTTATAGAAATGCATTTGTATAATCCTTCATCGTTCGATGTCAGCAATAAACAAAAATCGTCAAAGAAATGCATTTGCTATAATCCGTTTTCTTTGCAAAGGGCCTTGGTCTTACAAGAAGATTGTCCAGAACTGTACATGTGAAAACTAAAGGAAACCCAGTCCTCTGATTCCTTACATAAAGGATATAACAGATAATCAGCATACTGAATTTAAAGCGATATGAATTTACCCTTATAGAATGACTGATCTCTTTGCATTAGTGAGTGGAGGCTGATAGCTTGTATGCATTTCAGATTTTTTGTTTGACCGAATGTGACTTCGCAGGTCTTGCCATTACACCCTATTGGTCTTTAGTGTAGAAAGAACGAGAGCGAGCGAGCGAGAGAAAGAGAGAGAGAGAGGGAGGGAGGGATGGGGACAGAAATGATGATGGCGATGATAATAGTAATGATGATGACGACGACGACGACTATGCGTTTCCTCACTGAGCGAATAGCTATCTGAAAGAAAGAACGAAAGAAAGGACGGACGTTTTCTACTCTAAGCTCTGCCTTCCCTCCCTTCCTTAGTTCACATCCTCATGAAAGACGCGCTGAACAGAATAGATCAAACGCTTTCACCGCTTCCCAGTCTTCCCTTTGACTAGTCACTTGACAACGAGTACATCACACAACAGTCTTCCGCTCCGATGATTTCCATTAGTGGAGTGTTTTTCGCCAGAGCCTCACAATCGGCTGAAAACGATCACATCGTTGGAAAGAAAAAAAGGAAACCAAACCCAACCAAAACCATATTCGATCGGCAGTTGTCCTGACATATGTCAGGCTCACTCACCTGCAAAGCACAAAGAAAACGACCATTTCCCTCCCCCCACTCTCATATTTTCCAGTCCTGGCACAGAAATGAAAGAGATAGGGAGGAGGAGGGTTGGCCATAAATGATGAAACAGAGGATGCCAAACTGGGCGTGTATCTCAGCTCTGTAATTCTTTGGGCTCAGCAGAGAAAAGAAACTTTACGTTTTGCCGTTTCGTTTTGTAAGAATACTGAGGCAAAAAGGGAAACAGATGGGTACATGGACAATGGGAAAGGGGACCTCATGCGGTGACGTGGAGCTGGTGGGGGCGGGAGTGGAAATGCAAATGTTGTCCGGTTGAAAAAAAAAATCGCTTGAATATTTCAGTGATCTCTGACGCCCCCTCAATCAAAATCAACGTGAAAGCATCACAGAGGAAATAAATCAAACTCTTCGTCTGAAACACATACATCACTGGGCAAAACAGGAGTTCCGGCGCCTCTCTGTTTCACTCAGCTTCAATCATGACTCATTGTGTTTTCCTTCCGGCTATGTTCAGAGTGCATTTAATTAGACAGGCAGAAACGTGTGTGACTGCGTGTGTGACTCTGTGTGTGTGTGTGTGTGTGTGTGTGTGTGTGTGTGTGTGTGTGTGTGTGTGTGTGTGTGTGTGAGAGTTTGTGTATTGGGTGTGTGTGTGAGTGTGTGTGTGTGTGTGGGGGGGGGGGGGGGGTATGTGTGGTGTATGTGTGTTTGCATGCTCGTGTGTGCGTAGGTGTGTATATATATATATATATATATATATATATATATATATATATACACACATAAATATATATATGTAATATATATATATATATAATATATATATAAATATAAATAAATATAAATAAATATAATATATATATATAGAAAATGTAGCTTGTTTTGCTCTTTCATGATTTTCTTTTGCTTCTTAGGTGGCACCTTTGGTTGTTTTTTTGAAAACTCAACAAACATACTATGGTATTGCACACCAGCCTTATTCTGGGATAGCATTCTTCTTAAAACCGAAAAGGCAGAGGAGTTAAGTTACCACTTTCCGCGGTCACTGAGGAGAAACGATCAGGTTTCAAAATACCGGTATCTGACCAGGAGTTATGTGTTAGTGAGTTTCCTCCCCATTGGAGAGTGTCTCTTCTTTGGAGACTATAAGCTTGCTGAAGACTCATTTGAGAAGCATTTATTATTCCCCCTCACCCTCTCAAGCACATGCTGTTAGTTAGGCAGAATTAACTGCCACTGCAGATATGAATGCTTATCTCCCCCTATTTCTTCACTCTAAGACATAAGAGCAAGTTTTGTTTTATAATTGAATACGAGTATATGTGAGTGTGTGTGTGTGTGTGTGTGTGTGTGTGAAGGACCCCCACCCCCCACCATACAAGCCATTTTTACCACAAATATCTTTACTTCATTGTATTCTTTTTACTGCTTAAGCCAACATACTTTTTTTTTGTAATAAACATTTTATTGCATTTTTTTTAAAACAATAACACACACACACACATAAATGAAGAAAGAAACGGGATAGGGGCACATGGAGTGGGTAGTGGGGGAAAAGGGGAAGGGGGCATATACGAAAGGGGATATCTGAGATTATCATACTCCTGAAAGTAACATCATCATCAATAGTAATAGTAACAGCAATAACATCTCAATAACAACAACAATACCTACAACAATGACAAGAACAGCATGACTATCAAGTAGTTATCATACTTTTTGTGATATAATTTCTTGGCATTGAAATTTTGTGCTCTTTTATTCCGTACTTGGTTTAATAGGGAATGTTATGTTTTTATAGTTAAAATGTTCATACAAGTCCGTTTCCATTTTTCACACCCCTATGAATTATCTCCCTTCGGTCTCTCTCTCTCTCTCTCGCTCGTTCTCTCTCTCTCTCTCTCTCTCTCTCTCTCTCTCTCTCTCACCCTTCTTCAAACGTCTTACTTAGCAGCAAATCTTTTATTCCCGATTTGTATTTAACTCTGCAGGTTGCTTTTACAGTTTAAGTAATTATACATTTTGCAATATTATTGATCTTTTGAATGGTGCTATTGTTTTTGTTTTCTTTCTTTTTTATACTTAACTTTGAGTTTATCTTGAAGCGTTCTGTTTTACAGTTGGAGTGTTTCTTTAAGTGTTGTGTTAATATCACATATGTGATGGTGGTTTGTGGTGGTGATGTGTGCGCCTCTGTGTGTGTGTGTGTGTGTGTGTGTGTGTGTGTGTGTGTGTGTGTGTGTGAGAGAGAGAGAGAGAGAGAGAGAGAGGAGAGAGAGAGAGAGAGAGACACTGTTTTGGCGGGGTGTGTGCGTGTGACTCTATATTGGTGTGGTGTGTGTGTGACTGGGGTGGTGGGGGTGGGGGAGGGGTGGTAGGATGTGTGCGTGCATGTGTTAATATTTATATATATATGTACAGACTGACACAAGATGGATAAATGAATTGACAAAGATTGACTGAGCACAGTGAAAGAGTGGAATATTTTTTAATGATATACTTGTTTATAATTTGTTGTAATAAGTGAATTTTGATAATGGCACCACAAACAAATTTTCCTTGTATTCTATGAGGACAAATAAAATATCGTGTATCGTGTATCGTGAAACTGCGTAGCCACAGATAAGAACAAAGATTATTTACTAACGGAAAGATGCACAACGAATAATAGAAGTAAAGATCATCAACTGATAGAAAGAAGTTTCTGAATTAGTCATTCTTTCCTGGTCAATATATTATCTTCTTTACCTTTGCCTGTACTGCAGCCACTGTCAATTAGAAGTCACCCTAAATTTTCGACAAATGCCTATTTAACACGAAAGCTGGCACATTAGAGCAATCCATTACCTTAATATTTGACAGGGGGAAAAAGTTCTTCCAAAGGGAAGCTGTTTAGTGGGCTTTTGAATTTGGGGTCCCTAAATTTTTTGTTCATATCTCACGGTCATAAATAAACAATAGAGCAGACAGAAATCCGTACAATGCCTGACGGGATATTGCCATTTAAATTCAACTTACGAACGAATGTGTTGTCGTGACTGTGGCCCTGTTGAAGTACACAGCGCCATTGACTCTAGCTGATTTTACTCCATTCGTTGTTATACCAGTACAGAGTCCTTTAGGCCGTTACGGAACATTGAGCCGAACTCACTGACACGCAGCAGACGACCACTTTCTTCGGATAGGGGTAAGCCACATGCTTAGAGTTACCTCGCTTTTGCCTTATCTTGCGGTTCTCCTCTCTCTCTGTGTGTGTGTGTGTGTGTGTGTGTGTGTGTGTGTGTGTGTGTGTGTGTGTGTTCAGTAACTTTTTCAGTTTGAACATCAATTCTTTCGACATGGAAATGCAACAAACAAACAATCGTCGCCCTTTTATCTTATTTTAGATTGTGATTGGGAGAGAGAGTGGGATTCCAAAAATCTCTGTAACCCCCGTCTTCCCAAAGCAGATCCACCTGTGACGCCATATCATTACGAGAGAAAAAAAAATGTAAAGATACTGAACATTTTCCTTAACAAAGGAAAATGACCAGTTTTGCAGAATAGACAATTTTCCAATCACATTTAAAACAACGAAAATCATTTTCACGTCAGTTTGTTTTACTTTCGAGTTTAATTATTTATTTCAGCAGTGTGAGAAATTTCGGGTGTTTTATTTAAACACTAGTTCTCCTCTGCCTCTTTATCTCTCTAAGCATGAGTACGGACGACACTTGCTGCGACTATGTTGCCACGGCTTTTTACACTGCTGTAGGATTTTATCAGGTTGTGGCATTGCAAGAGTTGAACGAATGGTTTAATCTCAACGTATGCGTCCAAAATGACTGTAGAACCAACAGCTATGATCCTGATCAATTATTCTTTAATATAACTAGGTTTTAAAAGATTAAAGTAATAAAGCATAAGGGCCTTAGGGGCGGTGAATTATTAGAGGTTAACCGTGTCTGGGCATTAAAGAAAGTAGACCCCCTTTCCTCTGCCTTAACCTCCCATAGCCTGATTCAAATACCTTTTTACTGCTGAGTGTATGGAGAGGCTTTTCAAGCCTAAAACAACAACAACATAAACACATAAACAAAGCCTAAAACAACAACAAAACAAACCAAACAAACAAGCCGACCCTACGATGTGTTCGACAGTCAGCTCCGCAAGTGAACAGTCGAAGCACGTGACTCCGGCCTCACTGTATCATGAGTACAAGTATTCTCAAGAAGAAATCTATTTCGCACACAACGGTAAGTAAACCCTCACGCAATGCGACGTTTATCCTACTCTTCATACAATAAGGCCTTTGGACAAGGCAAGTGGGTGCATTGGTTCATCTGGAACAGCACAAAATTTGTTTTTTCCCTCTACTTGAACTGCCCTGTCTGACGGTGTAAATGACTTTAGTGATGGCATTGCATTGCCAAACCAGTCGCAGACTTGACAGTAGTTTCCACAAAAGATCTTTGCCAGGAAACTGGAAGAATCATCCTGTCTGCATTGAATCACATCCCGTTGGTCGTTCAAGAGCGAAACTGAAGATGTGTTTGTGGTTGTCAGTTTTGTTTTGTTTTCTGTCTTCATGGAACCACATTCTGTTGGTCGTTGAAGAGCGAAGCTGAAGGTGCGTTTTGGTATTTAGTTTTTCTGTTTGATTTTTTGTTTCTTCTTGATAAAAGATCGTAGGTAATCAGTATGCACCGATGTGTTTCCTCCAATAGAACTGCATGGGAACAAGTCGTATTTATCACGAGGTCCACGCAAGACAGATTTCATGGCGGAAGTTTATGCCCCAGTGCTGACCTCCTCTCTCAACCTGCTTCCCCCCTTCTCCCAACGTCTCTCGTTGTTAATACATTCGGGACACACACACACACACACACACACACACACACACACACACACACAGATGTGCCTGCGTTCGTACCAGCGTGCACTCATAGGCTCGTACACACATACATTAAACCCCCATCTCTCCTCCCACACACACACACACAACACACACACACACACACACACACACCAACTCTCCTTTTCCCCTACCCCTACCACTTTCGCGCGCGGCCAATCATGCCATGGTACATGTGACAAAACATCAAAGAAGATCGAAAGATCGGGATTTACACAGTGACACGGATTAAATAACATGAAACAAAACAAAATCCAACGATGCAGGCCTAAACAAAACAAAGTAAAATCTGGGGAAAAATCAAAATGAACAAGGTCTTTCATTTTTTTTTTTTTTTAAAGCACAGTTCCTATAATCATTATTTCAGAGCATCTTATCTTTGATCTAAGTCGAAATCAAGTCGTTTTGTAACCCTTGCTGAGGGCAAAGATTAAGGCGATGGGGGTGGGGTGGGAAACTGGAGAAGAAGAAGAAGAAGAAGAACAGAAGAAAAGAAAAGAAAGAAAAAGAAAAGAAAGGATAAACCAGAAGAAAGGGACAAACAAACGAAGAAAGCAAATGAACCAAACTCGTTAACCAACAAGGAACTGTGTACCGCGTGTCTTCCTTTAGGCCATTGTGTTTGACAAACGACCCATGACTGTATAATTAGACTTCTGAAGTGTTGGTGCGCACGTGCAGGCTGAAGGAAGAGTGAGGAGTTGGGAGGAGACAGAAGTGGCGGAAGAAAAGGGAGGGGAGGGAGTAGGCGGGGCAAGCCATGCTTTTTTTCTCCCCGTTTCTTTTCTTCTTCTTCCTTCTTTCTTTCTTTGTGTGTGTGTGTGTGTGTGTGTGCGTGTGTGCGTGCGTGCGTGCGTGCGTGCGTGCGTGCGTGCGTGTGTGTGTGTGTGTGTGTGTGTGTGTGTGTGTGCGTGCTTGCGTGCGTGTGTGTACGCGCGCGCACGTGCGATAGCGAGTACGTACGTTGGGTAGCGATGATTTCTCCCTGTGGAACAATTTCTGTGCGATGGATAGAGAATAACCTTCAACGTGAGGTGAAAAATAACTTATCTGTGTACGATTTTGACCTTGGCTGAAATCAAGAGGTTTAAGTAAATGTTCAGAAGCTGGGACTATGGCACACATCCGTGTCTTGGCCGTTTATCAAAAGATCAAACAACACAGATCCGCCACACAACTAAAAACAAAGATACACATGCGCCAGCATGGGTAATCTGGCTTTCAACCGTAAAAAGATGTAAACAATGATGACGAACAGTAAGGAAGAAGCAAAAGAAGAAGAAGAAATAAAACAACAACAACAACAACAACAACAACAACAAAAACCGTGTTCTTCCTACGGACTTGAACTTTAAGTCATGATGGATTGTTGAAGTACAACAGTTCCTGAGACACATTGTGTGTGTACATACAAGCATATCATGTAAACTGTTTAGAACCTAAAACAATGAACTGTGACAAATTTTCTTCCTGTCCATCTGCCTTTTAGAACAACATTTGTTTTGTTGTTTGTGTGGGACATAAACTGGATATGAAACTGAAAGAAGCTGAATCCGAGATTTATATGTTTGCGCTTCATCTTTGTGTTTCACCTCTCTCTAAAATTTATTGATGCCTTGCGTCAGGTTACGTGATTAACCCAATTCTCTAAATTTCGTTGCGCCTGGTAATTACCAAGCGCTCAATTCACCTGTTGGTTTATCTGACACGAACAACATTTTTCCCCCCATTTGTGCTGATTTAGACAATGAGTGGTGCATCGCGTGGCGAATGAAGACACACAATTACAGGTTACAGTGTCAACCCAGTGGTGGCTGGCTATCTAGCTGTCGAGTCAAGGTGCTGATATGCGGGTGTCGCTGGAAATGTACCCGCAGTGTGAGGAAGACAGCCTTTGAGTTTCCCTCCAACGCCAAACAAACAACATGCACAGCCCTACAAAAACCCGGACGAGATGTCCAAACCCATTTTAAACAAATTCAAGTAGTTTCATTCCTTTGATCTTTTCATGGATAGAGGAAGCTACTCCGAAACCCTGGCAGCACCTAAAAAAATTACACAACATAGCCTTCGGAATCATGTTTGCTAGGCTTTTTTGAATACGTTTTTTTTTCCCTCCAGCGTTTAGAAATAATTCCTAAAATCATTTAAATTACCCCGAGTGTCTTTGCTAGTGCGCAAGAATAACTGCTCAATCTTCAAACAGTTAGGATTTCATGTTTAACATCGCTGTAACAATTATTTTTGTTGTTGTTGCTGCTGTTGCTTGTGTGTGTGTGTGTGTGTGTGTGTGTGTGTGTGTGTGTGTGTGTGTGTGTGTGTGTGTGTGTGTGAAAACAACTTTGTTTAGCGACAAACTGTTTGCTGGTTGTACAAATGTGTACGAGAGTAACAGAGATACATAACACGGTTGTTAGTACCATAATTATGTAGTGAATGTTCTCCGAAATGTTGTTTATAGTTACCCTGTCCATGTTTACAAAACATTCACACATTTATTTTAAACGACTCTCTCTCTCTCTCTCTCTCTCTCTCTCTCTCTCTCTCTCTCTCTCTCTCTCTGGGACAAATCAGAGGTAACGCCTCTTTTCTGCATTGTTTGCCTTCGTTTAACCTTCTCTTGGAGAACATACTAATTCAGACCCTGAGTTCAATTTACGTAATGGACGGTTACGTAGTTTCGAGTTAAGGGTCCGTTAATGGGTCAGGATTCTGACTTGGGTTCCTTGGTTACTGTTCAGAGAGAAGATAACAAGATTCTGACTTGGGTTCCTTGGTTACTGTTCAGAGAGAAGACAACAAGATTCTGACTTGGGTTCCATGGTTACTGTTCAGAGAGAAGACAACAAGATTCTGACTTGGGTTCCTTGGTTACTGTACAGAGAAAAGACAAGATTCTGACTTGGGTTCCTTGGTTACTGTACAGAGAGAAGACAAGATTCTGACTTGGGTTCCTTGGTTACTGTTCAGAGAGAAGACAACAAGATTCTGACTTGGGTTCCTTGGTTACTGTACAGAGAGAAGACAACAAGATTCTGACTTGGGTTCCATGGTTACTGTTCAGAGAGAAGACAAGATTCTGACTTGGGTTCCTTGGTTACTGTACAGAGAGAAGACAAGATTCTGACTTGGGTTCCTTGGTTACTGTACAGAGAGAAGACAAGATTATGACTTGGGTTCCTTGGTTTCTGTTCAGAGAAAAGACAACAAGATTCTGACTTGGGTTCCTTGGTTACTGTTCAGAGAGAAGACAAGATTCTGACTTGGGTTCCTTGGTTTCTGTTCAGAGAGAAGACAACAAGATTCTGACTTGGGTTCCTTGGTTTCTGTTCAGAGAGAAGACAAGATTCTGACTTGGGTTCCTTGGTTACTGTTCAGAGAGAAGACAACAAGATTCTGACTTGGGTTCCTTGGTTACTGTTCAGAGAGAAGATAACAAGATTCTGACTTGGGTTCCTTGGTTACTGTACAGAGAGAAGACAACAAGATTCTGACTTGGGTTCCTTGGTTACTGTTCAGAGAGAAGATAACAAATTCTGACTTGGGTTCCTTGGTTTCTGTTCAGAGAGAAGAGAAGATTCTGACTTGGGTTCCTTGGTTTCTGTTCAGAGAGAAGACAAGATTCTGACTTGGGTTCCTTGGTTTCTGTTCAGAGAGAAGACAAGATTCTGACTTGGGTTCCTTGGTTACTGTACAGAGAGAAGACAAGATTCTGACCTGGGTTCCTTGGTTACTGTTCAGAGAGAAGACAACAAGATTCTGACTTGGGTTCCTTGGTTACTGTTCAGAGATAAGATAACAACTTGTGACTTGGGTTCTTTGGTTCCCGTTCTGAGAGAAGGTAACAGAATTCAGACTTGTGCTCCTTGATTTCTGCTCAGGAAAAAAAAGTCACAAAATTCTGACTATGTTTCCTCTCTCTCTCTCTCTCTCTCTCTCTCTCTCTCTCTCTCTCTCTCTCTCTCTCTCTTTAACATCTTTATCTTTCGACTTTTTATTATTATTATTATTGTTTGTTAGAGTCGTTCATCTGAACATACTGGAGTTCTCCATCTATGGATAGTCACTTCATGATGTCAGTGAGTGCATGTGATACGGAGAGAGAGGTTTGCAGCATATGGCCGTTCTCAATCTCCTCGCCATAGAGGCAGCTACATTCCAAGTTTTCGACTCTGTTGTGAAGAAAACAATAAGGAATTGTCCGGCATTGTTTATTAGTTTGTATTCAATTTAGATGTGAGCAAAAGATGCATACATCCAATCTCGTTTGTATAAATGACATTTCGGATGAAACTGGCATGACTGGATTTTGGCTATATCAGAACTCTGTCGATGGTAATCTAGCTTGGTTTAAAGAAAAAGGTTAAGCTATGCTTTAGCGTTCTGTTCAAGCGGAGTTAGTTCTCTGACAGACAAAAAAATGACGCAAGTGTGAATTGACGGATCTTTTAAAGAGATTTTGGTCAGGAAAATATTTAATTTTACTTCCAAATCCGTGTACTAATCGCTTTGCTAGATTTAGAATTATCAATAACTTGGTGCCTGATAACATATTTTAAGATTCCAGCATTTTCCTGGAAACGATAGAATACGCCAAAAGTGTAATTTCGATGAAATAAACAATGGATTCCATTCGTTTTTCAAGTGCACTTTTTTCCAAACATAAGAAAGAAACTGCTGACCGCACACTTTTGAAAACATCCAAATTGTCTTAAATTTAACGATCTTTCTCCACAAACATTACAAACCATCGACTGTATCAAAAGTATTAGAGATGGCTCGATGTAACCTCTCTCTCTCTCTCTCTCTCTCTCTCTCTCTCTCTCTCTCTCTCTCTCTCTCTCTCATGCACGCCCGCACTACTGTAAGTATTGTATTCATTTCATATTGATTTCATCACCTTTTGTTCATTTGTGTGTTGTGTTGTGGTTTGTTTTGTTCATTTGCTTGCTTTTTCTATTTTCTTAGACTGAGTGCAAGCATATCCAAACGTGCTTTCTCCAGACGGATGATGTACACACTTTCCTTCTAACCCAAGGGAGTGACGGAAAGAAATTCTGGTTTGTGGAGTCTGAAGTCTTTGGGAGACAAGAAACACACGACAGCAAACGAGTGTACCCGAATTTGGATATTGGAGTGTTTTTCAGTTACGTTAAGAGTGGTGGTGGTGAGGCCGAGGTGGGGTGGGGTTGTTGTTGCTGTTTTTTGCTTTCTTTTTTATTTTCCTATGCAGATGTGTTTTTGTTGTTGTTGTTGTTGTTGTTGTTGTTGTTGTTTTAACTTCTGCACCCTGGCATCTTTTACACTGATTTCCTCACTGAACGCCAAAGATTTCCCCATCAGAAGGTGACTAACATTCGGTCTTTATAGAAATCTTTGCTATACAACATGATCATTTTGAAACTAACGAAGGCCTATTCATTACAAGCGTTAACAAACAACAATAACAGAGAGAGAGAGAGAGAGAGAGAGACAGACAGACAGACAGACAGACAGACAGACAGACAGAGAAGACTGGCTTCCATGTCAACGGTTAATTGAGCATTTAATACACTGTCTAGATATGAAAGGCATAAATGTTGCGTTTTGTTGATACAAACCTGTACTACCTCCCCCTTACCCCCTTCCCTGCCCCATCCCTCCTTTTTTTTTTTTATCCTTTTTTATATTTTGTTCAAGAATCAGACAGGTAGAGCTACAAAAGGAGGAGCAAAAACGTTTTTAGTCCTATGTCATACCAAGAAATAAATGATAATTATATTGAAAGGTACTTTTGTGGGGCTTCAGTAGAACTTGAAAACCCCGTGGAGGAAAGTCATACACTTCGTTTCGATCTGCTGACTTATTTTATGGGTAATTGTCAGACTTTTCTGTGGGATAACTCACTACAGAAAAAAGATATTGCCATGGTACAGAGCATCGCTATTTTAGTGCTGTTACTGTTCAGCATACAATTTTTGATTGTGAGTTAATGACGCGTTTTTTTCCCAACGTAAAAAATGTATTATGTACAGACAATAGGAACGTTGACGTTTTTGACTTTTAGATTCGTTATCAATTGTGTTTCTGATGAATTAACTACTTATCTTTTACCAAGCCCATCGACATATTTTCTTTAATTGTTTTTTTTTTTTTTTTTTTCAGATCTCTTTAAATTTTCATTTTTGACCCCTCACTCCATCTATCATTTTTCCTCCTACAGACCACCAAATTATTCTCATCCTCTCGCCCCCCCCCCCCCCCCTTTTTTTTCTCTTAAATTATAACATTCCAATGTGAAAATTGTTATTTTAATCAGATGTCCATAGTCACTTGTCTGTGACAGATAGTCAACAGAGAACTCCTTCTTTTCTTTCTTCAACTGTGAATACACGGCATAATTTGCTTGGGTGCATGTTTGTTTCGTTTTTGTTTTTTAATAGGGTGTGGGCGGGGGTAATACGGTGTACCACATGCACCAAAGGTATATGGCTGCCCTGGTTTGGAACACGCATCGACATTTTCCACAATGGAATATTCAGTATTACCAGCGCAGGATGCTATGGCTACAAGAGACTGTAGGACGTGTATACACCTATTATAACATCTAGACAGAAAAAAAAAATGATATCACTAATTTTTAGAGAAAAGAGAGAGAGAGAGAGAGAGAGAGAGAGAGAAAGAGAGAGAGAGAGAGAGAGAGAGAGAGAGAGAGAGGGAGGGAGGGAGACAGAGAGACACAGATTGAGAGCGAAAGAGAGACAGACAGACAGACAGACAGACAGACAGAGGACAGAGAGACGGACAGACAGGCCGACAGACAAAGAGAGAGAGAGAGAGAAGGAAAAGAAGGATGAGGAAGAGGAGGAGGAGAGGAAGGAGCAGGAGGCGGCAGAACAACAGACAGAAAAGAAAAGACAGAACAACAGAGTGATGGGAAAAGACAACATGTTCCTTTCATCTTGTCAGATTTCTACCATTGTAAGTGACATAGACTTCTCGTGTGTGTGGTTTTGCAGTGTTTTCGTCCTATTACTGTTATTACTGATGTTGTTGTCGTTCTTGTTGTTTGTGTCTGCTTGCATGTCCTCTCGACCATGCTCCAACGAGACAACAACAAACAACATAACGTTGCTCTCTTCCCAGCCATTCGTTCAGTCACTCACGTTAAGTCTTCCAGGCCAGCGTGAAGTCATATCACACACAACGCTTACTTTATTACAGAATGACATGGACGAGTAAAGACAGTTTTGCCGAACGAGCCTCGCGTGAGGAGGCGGAAGTAGGAAAGTTTGTCATGCGCAGTGAAAGCGGAGAGCGGGGAGCCTCTGTCCCAGCCCCGACCTTGAACTTGTGACAGCGGCCCCTGTGAACACACCATACACAGAACAAGGGTCAGGGAGGGCATCAGAGGTCAAGGTGGGGGGGGAATGAGGGGTCAAGGTCATCAGTAAACAGAAAACCTGATAAACAAGTTGGCATGTATTACAAAGTCACCAAAATAATCCTTTAGTGTGAAAACGAAGAAAGTGCTCATGAAATGGTCACGACACAACAACGATCTTTTGCTTCTTAATGGATGAATGAGTGAGGGGAAGAGATGGGGGTGGGGGTGCGGCAGGTGACGTGCCAGATGATGGGAGTGGAGTTGAAGATGGTGAGACTGATTGACAGCGAGTCAGTGACATTGAAAATATGCCCATCTCAGTAAAAAGTACACGGTTTATTTCATTAACCACAATGTGGGTTACATTTCTTGTTATTTTCAAGATGCAACTCCTTATTATCCGTTCAAACTACTTACTTGTTTCACTCGAAATGCATTTCTTCTTTGAACATAACCAGGTTTGTAGATGCAGGTGTAATTCATTTTGCAACTTCAGACTGAAAGACAATATGTTTGTCCATCAACAATATTTACTGGCATACACAAGCGATTACGTGTGCGCACGCATGCATACACTGGGAAAACAGAGAGAGAGAGAGAGAGAGAGAGAGAGAGAGAGAGAGAGAGAGACAGACAGACAGACAGACAGACAGACAGAGCAGACAGACAGACAGACAGACAGACCGACAGACCGACAGACAGACAGAAGGAAGGGATGTTGTGGGGATGTTAACTATACGATAAGCAATTTAATAAAACACTACGTTCTTGATCAACAAACAACTGAATATTCGTCCGTAAGTGGGAGTGGCGGCGGTGTAAATGTTATGCCCCATTCACACCTGAAGCACCGACTTCAACGACCATGCCGACAGGTCACGACCTCTAGGTCAGGATATTCATAGTATGGTCTTCCAAGTCTACAAGGTCTGGGGAAGAGAAGAAGAAGAAGAAGAAGAAGAAGAATCCAGAAACACATAAGCGTCACAGTCACATTTCTGTCTAGTTTTCGACCGAAAATTAAAAAATTGCCATTATTCCCCGATGTTCTTCACGAGCGACGTAAAACTCACACCGACATATGCAGTCTTTGAAACGACTCCACAACTCTCGAACGATACCCGTATACTGATCGCATCTACCTCACGAGCGGTTTACTACCTGACTTCTTGCCGACTACATTCACTCGGCAAGGTCATTCGCTGGTACAGCACAATAACAAGTCTGCGACTGATTTTAATGTGCCGGACGAACGAGGACTATCACAAATAAAAGTTACGGCTTCGATTACTTTTCTTTCTTTCTTTCTGTCCTTCTTTTTTTTTCTTCTTTTTTTTTCCGAGATTAGAGAGCATTTTGCGACCTTTTAAAAAGTTCGGCCATCATCTGGTCGTAAACCGCTCTTTGCCATGGTGTGACTGGGGCTTTAGCCTATCAACACACTACAAAGTTTGTATGTGTACAGGAGAGTACCTACTTATGAAAATGAATTCACACGTGTCTTGAGTGTATGTGCGGTGTGTGCATGCTGCAACATTTCCGTGTGTACATGTATGGTGAATGTACGGACAGGAGCATGCACGCGTTTGTGTGTATGCGCCGGCGCTCAAGCATCAAGAACTTGTGTATTGATGAAGTTCAGTAACGAAAAAAAAAAAAGTGCTACAAAAAAGGTGTGCATCATTAGTATGTTGATGAATCCTGACAAAAGCAGACACACTAAAAGAAGAAGAAGGAGAAGAAGAGAAAAAAGAAAAAGAAAGAAAAAAGAAAGCAGATGGATGGGGAGAAAGAGAAAGAAAGGAGGTAGAAAGAAAAGGAGGAGATTGGGCAGGGGGTAGAGAGAGAGAGAGAGAGAGAGAGAGAGAGAGAGAGAGAGAGAGAGAGAGAGAGAGACAGACAGACAGACAGACAGACAGACAGAGACAGAGACTGAGACAGAGAGAGATCAGCAGACAGACATACAGACGGGAAGGACACGGTGACAGACGCAGCAGACTATTTTGCTACGCTGTCTGCAACTTACCAGAGTGCATCGCTCTCACTGATGGAGCACACAGATAGAATCAGATACATTTGATGACCAATTGTTGCCTGTCTGACCTATCGTAAACTGTCCATAATACTCAATGTGTCTTAGGCCTGTTACCTTCTCTTCCCTGCCACCAGGAAAACAATCACGATATGATCTCATCAAGCCCAGGGAACAAACTTCCATTTCTGTTTCCTATCAGCACTGTCGCAATATAGGCCTGTAATCTGCAGCTCTTGCAAAACACGAGAGATACGCATAATTGTTTTATATGTATGTATACATCTGTTTGTTTTGTCCAGATCCGAATCAAACAATTGGCTAAAGGTTATCCAAGAAAAGAAGAGAGGGAGAGAGACAAACAGAAAAAAGAGAGGGAGAGAGACAAACAGAAAAAAAGAGAGGCAGAGAGACAAACACAAAAAAAAGAGAGTGGGAGAGACAAACAGAAAAAAGAGAGTGGGAGAGACAAACAGAAAAAAAGAGAGGGAGAGAGACAAACACAAAAAAAGAGAGGGAGAGAGACAAACACAAAAAAAAGAGTGGGAGAGACAAACAGAAAAAAGAGAGTGGGACAGACAAACAGAAAAAAAGAGAGGGAGAGAGACAAACACAAAAAAAGAGAGGGAGAGAGACAAACACAAAAAAAGAGAGTGGGAGAGACAAACAGAAAAAAAAAGAGTGAGACAAACAGAATGAGACAGAGGGAGGGAGAGAAAAATGGGACACCTCTTAAAAGTACAGAAAGAGAAAGGTCAAAGTTAACTGTACACAAAGCAATAAGGAATAAGCAAATTAACGAAATAAGAAATATAGAAAACCAAAGAACATATTGTATAGTTTTTGTTTTCAGTAATCGTGACCATTACACGAGAACAAAAAGTCAGCGACTTTTCATTTCTTCTCAATGGATATTTTCCTTTCTCGCTCTCTCTCCTGATTTTTTTTTTCCAGATATCATTTAATGTAAGTTAGTTCACCAGTGAGGCGAGCCACAAATACAGATCCCAGCACTCTCAATCCACTCAAACGCATGAACTCCTGAGGCCTCATATTGCTTGCATGCACTGCGTTTCTTTCCCAGCTCACCAATTTTTAATTCTTAATAGTTTAGGCGACAACTCGGGATTTGTAACTGCAGTGCCCTTTATCTTAATCTTTCCCATCCCTAACCCCACTTCGATTATGCATGGATTGCAACACCCCATCTTTCTCTTTGCTGTCTGTGTTTATCTTGGTGTCCCTTTGCATGTATGACATGGTCTGTTGGGTAGTGCGTGGTTTTAGGTTCGATCTGATATCCGTAGAGTGCTTATAAAGCATGGCTTTCTTTGCGTTAGACCTAATCGTGGTGTGGTAACTAAATCATACACTATCTTTCTTGGCTGTGATAACATTCAGTATTGGTACCTAGTTGAATGCTTTTATTGCATGATTAGGAATAGATAATACCGTGGTTTTTGCTTGTTTACCTTTTTTTTTTTTTTTTTTTTTTGCTTTTTCTCTTTTTGTTGTTATTGTTGTTGTTGTTGTTTTCTATTTCACGGTGGGAATATGGGGCCTGCGCACCTTTTCCTCATTATATAACGCTTCATAATGCCGTCACTGTCCTTGATTGTGATTGTATGCAGAATTCGTACTTCATAATTCAAAAAATAAAATTCTATACTTTGCCATACAAATGGCTTTGACATATTACTGACAGTGGCACTATATATATATATATATATATTATATATATATATAATGCTGAACAATTAAGTAGTGGGGGAAAACAAGTGCAGGCTAACAATTCTTCAGTCGTTATAGTAATGACTTGGCAAAGATTTAAACTATATATATATATATATATATATATATAAAAGAGTAATAGTAACAGAATAAAAAATCTAAATGCCTGTCTCACAAAATGACATCAAATGCTACTCAAAACAAATACAGAGACGGTTTGAAATGAAGGTTTCAGGGAAGGTCACTCAACCATTTCCGGTAGACATCGATGCTAAAGGCCTTCAGTCAAAAATATGGCAAGGGCAATCACAAAGTGAGAACAAGCTTATAGAAGTGGATTGTGTATAATGTGTGAATTTTCTGGACTTTGCACCTGGCTGGTTTTGTCGCTGTGCATTAAAGAAAATGGACGCGCCAGCACATCCACACTCACAGACACACATACGCTCACGCATACACACACCTTATACACGCAACCACGCACGCACACGCACACATACCTTGTAGCCTACACGTAAAATAATTCAATGCAAAGAAAAAAAAAAAATCTTTGGCAATCTTAATAAAATTGAAAAAGTACTTTTCGTTTTACACCCCAAACGCGCACGCCAAAGACACATGTACGCGTCCACACATACATCCATATTATGTTACGCATAATCCATGTCACATGTGCGAACAAACTTACGAAGTACGTTCGTTAACTTGGCAATGCCGTTGCCTAATGCATAGATCAGGCACAAAAAAAAGCCTCTGATTCAGCCACCTTCCGTTTATAAATAAATGGTAAGTCAAGACCGTTGAATGAGAAACAACTGAATGCTACAACAGCAACAGTGTGAACAGTCCGTTGCAAAATTCACGTATTACGCAAAATTTTGCGTAGTATGTGAACTGTCCTGGAACATGAATTACGAGTAACACGCATAAAACAAAAATGTATCAGTTATATGTATTAAAAGAAGACCAAAGAAGGAATGAAAGAAAGAAAGAAAAAGAAAAAGAGGAAGAAAGAGAATGATGAACAAGTCGAATTTAACACAGAAAAATGTAAGTATAAAATGCCATGCGATTAATACACCATAACAAATATATGACAATTCCAGTTGCAAAAATTACCAATTATTTGGTTCATGCAAAACGTCAACTGGATCCAGATAACGACGCAC
This sequence comes from Conus canariensis, assembly GCA_033310375.1. Taxonomy (NCBI): domain Eukaryota; kingdom Metazoa; phylum Mollusca; class Gastropoda; order Neogastropoda; family Conidae; genus Conus; species Conus canariensis. Next base: position 41,273,248 of record CM065730.1, on the reverse strand, counting down.
AGCTGAAAGGAAAATCTCTCTCTCTCTCTCTCTCTCTGGAAGCGTGTGTATATGCGTGTATGCGCGCGCGCGCGCGTGTGTGTGTGCGTGTGTTTCTCTCTGTGTGTGCATGCATGCATGTGTGCATGCTTGCGTGTGCACACTCATATAGTGTGTGTGTGTGTGTG
>CM065730.1:41245581-41268081 GCA_033310375.1 Conus canariensis | reverse complement strand
GAATTTTTCTGTCGGCTTTTTTTTTTTTTTCCCCTTTTGCGAGGCAAAAAGGTAATGTATGAATGGGTAAGACCTGGGTACGCGGTTGTCTGCCCTTTTGATTTTTTTTTTTTTTTTTTTTTTGGTATCTTTTCATTTAGTTTTGCATTTGTCTTCAAACAAATGAGATATTCTTTCCCTATGGGCCAAGGAATCAGAACAGAGAGATGACACAGGATAAAGAATAATGGAAAAAAAGAACATGCATAGTAAAAGCTACATGCAAAACAAACACAAGCTTGAAACAAGACAAATTTATTTTGCGTTCACAATGGTTCTGAATGTTGAGCACAAGAATGCAAATCAACATAAGCACTGAAACACAAACCAACACTATGAACTCCATGAAAAATGGACAATCACAAAAAAGCAAAAACAATTTTCACTGGATATCAGACAACATCCTTTGCAACAACAGCAACAAAAAAGACATTGAAAAAAAAAAAAACAATAGCACAAGGAAAGCATGCATCTCATCTCAATTTTTTAATATTAATTTTTTCTATTACTGCAAAACCATTTTCAAAGTGACAATGACCTCCATGAACTTTCTGACTAGAAGTTTTTCACTCATGAAGCACATTCAGTCTCGCAATAAAGCAAACAACAAACATGACAGAAGCAGTGGTTCGAACAACAAATATAACTCTCAACAAGGCTCTTTCAGCAGTGTAAATGTTTACATCTATCACAACAATCCTGAAAACAGACACTTTCTGGAAAGAATATTGTAGATCCATTGAAAAAAAAAAAAAACTGTACAAAATAATGTAAAAAGTTTGTTTTTTTTCAGCTTCTTCATTTTATGCAAACATGTAAATAAAAGCTATATACACAAGAGATACAAAATCACTGTGGACTGAACAGTGTAAAACAGCGATTAAAAAATACACAAACACACTCGCATACACACGGGTTCACTCTCATACAGATACATTTGCTGACCAATATGACCAAACTTGCTTAAATAGATACGCATACTTCTCAAAAAATTCATCCTGTGATAACATCTGAACAATCACAACATAAACACCACAAAGAGAAATCCTGATAAAAAGCGGTAAACAAAGAACGGGTTGTGGTTGGAGACAATAATAAGAGGCGTGCACAACTCATGTCCACACATGCAAATCCACAACAGTTTGAACCAAATAAAAGGGAAAAAAAACAAACAAAAGAGGTAGATCACAACATAGCCACACCTCCCACAACACCTCTCTTGTTTGTACATAGCAAGTGTACCGTGCCTGTATGAGTGTGTGCCCTTCCTGTTTCCCCAATACAGCAGTTTTGTCAACACAGCAGTTTGGACGTTTCATGCTGCACACACGCCAGACACATGCCAGGCAAAGAAAGCAAAGGAGGCAGACACAAAAATTGGGAACAAAAAATGCTGCCAGTTCATCCAACATTAACCAGCGACAACCGGCACCCACTTCTAGCCCAATCTGTCCATGTCTTCATGGCAGAGACAAAGATTTTCAGGAGGCACAAGGCCCTCCACAGCAGGCACTCGACATGTTGGGGGGGGGGGGTGGGGGGGGGGGGGGCTGGGGTGATGACTCAGACAGGATTATTATTATTATTATTGTTGTTGTTTTCTGGGGCATGGGGGTCAGGGGGCTTGGAAATGTCTAACAAAGCCTGCACTACCTCTGCTTCTGTCTCCGCCTGTCGTTCCTGCTCCTGGCGGTATTGTCTCTGTCGGTCCTCAAACTCCCGCAGACGGCGGTTGTACTCTTCAATCTGCTCCCTCAACAAAGCATCCTCTGCCTGTGGAAGAAAAAAAAGAAAACATCTTTTACCATTAGCTGATCCAATTTCAAAGGGAACCAAAGGCACACTTCCAAGATGTCATGTTTCTCAATCTAGAAAAGGGTAATTGGGGGTTGGGAGGCCTGATGTGAGATGTATTTATGTTCACTGCAAGTGATGAACGTTTCCAGGGCGGCGGCCCAGCCCAGGTGCAGGGAAGCAGGCGTGCGCGCGGCATGCGGTCTCTTGTTGCCCGTCAGTGTGGTCTGCGGGCCAAACAATGGTGCCAGACCTTTCTCCCCAACACCAGGCCTGAGTCAACATCCTCTCAGGCAGCAGCTTGCATCACCTGGGCCTTGTGTGAAGAAGGAGAGACATGTGGAGGGCTAGTGATTAACACACAAGTGGGCTGTGTGATTAGGGAAGGGGAGGAGAGTGCAGACCAGCTGAGCATGACTTGAGGGGGGCCACCCTTCTTACAAAGCACCCCCCAGGCCTTGTGCAAGGAAGAAAGGCAAGGAAATGAGGAAAAACATGATCAGCTGCCAAGCTAAGAAAGCTCACAAAGCCTGTTTTAATTGATTTGGCCTTTGTAATGAGCTCCCAGCCTCCTGCCTGGGCTGCATATGGCTTCCAGAGTGGGCCAAGAAAGATACAAGAAGGAAAGCTTAATAAAGGTGCCAGCCTTTGCAGACAGCTGAACAGGACCCAGGGTCCCACTTGCTTATTGATTTTTTTCCCTTTGTCTTTTTTGTCCCCATTGTCTGCTTACAGTTTCATTTTCTTGTTTTGCCAGCCCCAAGTTATGAATTTTATGGGAGGGGGTTGTGTGGGGAGCCAGCTGACTTGAGGAAAGGGGTCAACATGTGCTTCTTGCCTGCCAGGATCTGGCATTCACTGCAAAACTTGCTTTTTTGCTTTCTCTTCATTCTCTATTTCCTTTCTTTATTCTTGGGTCCTGCTTTTTTCCTGCCAAGAAAGTGGCAGATGGAAACACAAGAGACCCAGGGTAACAGAGCCCTCCCAGAGCTATAGACAAGAGGGTGGATTGTTCACCTCTTCTAGCAGAGCTGGGGAACAAGGCAGTCCCATAAAAGGCAGGGAACAGAGAAAATAAGAAGCTTACAGAGTGTTGCTAACAGGCCCTGTGTCCTGGTGCAGCATATGGGGCTGATCAGGGTGCAGGGAACAACGCCTGATGTGGCCAGCATGCTGCTGAGGTTTTCTCCTTGCCCTTGTCTTGGTCACGCCACAGTTACTTCCCTTCCTCCATTTCCCTTCTGCTCTTAGGCTGCAAGGGAGAGGCCTGGTTGTCACTCCAAGTCCCTTTCTTCCTCCTCTCCTGCCATAGGCCACCTCCCTTCTTCTGCTGTATCTTGCAGTGAACAACTTGTAATATACAGTTATTGTCATGTTTTTTTTTAACAGATGGCAATTATTGCTGCTTGAGAAATGAAATAACAGCATGAATTGAGGATGGACATGCAACACATCTTGGCTGTTTTTACTTCTGCTGAAAGTCTTTCTTTTAGTCTTCTCATCACTTGCCATAGTTCTATTTCTTTGTTTATTCACATATATATTTTTTCATTTATTTAAAAAATGTTTTTTGTTGTTTTTTTTTTACTGCAGTAAACTATATAGTTAGTTTCAAACATTAAAAAAAAAAAATTGGTGACCGGCTGACAAGAAGAGCTTTGCTTCGACATCCAGGACAGAAAACAAAGAAAGTCATCTATCTCCCTGTTTTTCTTCCTTTAGTGTCCACAGCTGCTCTTCAATCTAACACTCATATTGTAGTCTACCTCATGCATTTAACATCAACCCTCTCCTTTCAAACTCAGAAATAATGCATATTTTGTTTTGATATTTTCGACAGCCAGTCTTGGCGGTTCACCGCTGATGCAAATGAGAAGTTACAGAACAAAGACCGGAGCACAAACTCTGATGGCTGCAGTATGTCACAGCAGTCCACTGGCGACTTTTAATGAATATCCAGATTGTATTCTCTACATTGTGGGCCCCTGCTGTTCATGAGAGGGAGGATGCAGGGTGGATGTGGAGGGGGGAGGGAAGGAGGCGGCGGGGCACCAAAAAGAGTCCAGATGCAGGCCGGGTTTTGTTAATGCCTTGGTCCCTTTCCTCCCTCCTTTCTCTCCTTCTCCTTTCCCATTTTGCATCATCTGGCGCCATCTTCACCAACCCTTCTCCACAATGGAGAAGAAACTAGGCGACAGGCCGGCTAATTGGATTAAATGACTAAGAAATGCAAACCACATCCCAAGAAGACGCCTGAGAAACCTCACCACAGAGGGGGTGTTAGGACCGATAGCGAAAGCCTGGCATGGTTGTAATTCATTTCCGAAATTAAAATGAATCGGAGACAAAAGCCGGGGAAGGCGAGAGATGCGGGAGGAGAGGCGCTGATGAAAGAGACCATGTTTATCGGGGCGAATCTTAAACACCTTCATAGCAGCCATAAAAAGTGTGCGAAAGAATATGATTCAGTGGCCATATGGCCTGTGGTTCACCAACCTCCCCACAAAACACAGTGAGGTAATCACTGAAGAAAAGAAAATCTGGCCCTCTTGAGCTACAGTCATCTACATTAGCATGAAGTACAAAGAATAATTTTGTAAACCTAACCACAAAACATGGAACATCTTTGTTTCTCTGTCGGCCTATGTCATATCATTATTCATTATGGGCGAGTTTTCGTCAGCAGACAGTGAAAGATAAAATCAGTGATTTTATGCAATTTCTTTCACACAGGGGTTCAAGACTTTGAAACGCATTTATTAATATAACTTGATTCAACTGCTTTGAATAATCGCTCATATTGTTCACTCTAGTCCAGGCAGATGAAAAGTTGACTAGCTTTCATAATTTGAAGTATAATGGCCAATAAAACAAGACCAGACGAAAGAAAGAGCATGTTCTGTCAAATCAAAAACTCTGCTTCACATCTGTCTGTAAAACACTGATGAATCAATACTGGTAGCTACTGATGAATGCAGTAACATCAACAGCTTTCATGCAATTGTGAAGTCAGAATAAAAAGGCTCCTTGTCAATCTGTGACATATGGCAATGAACAGGTAAGTTGTTTATTTCAATCTCTCAAAGGAATTCTTTTATGCACTGCATGTCTCTTTGTTCTTTTTTGCGTAATGTGTGATGATATCTGAAATATCGGGGGGGGGGGACTAAAATCCTTCTCTCCAAATCAGTCTTTTCCCTCTATGTTTTGTTCTATACACTAACACAAAGAAACTGTAAATACATCCCATTATCACAGCTTCTTTTCTATAACAAATGTTTGTCATGTCTGATGTGAACAACAACAACAAAAAAGGCTCAATTTTGTCTTGGGTGAACCAAAGGAGCAAAAAGAAATTCTCAATAAACAGCAACAAGTCAAAACTATGAAGGAAACAGATGTTGCGTCATTTACAAAAGCCTGGGGAGAGGGACAGATGGATTTGCATAATTCTATGTCAAAGTGCAGAACTGATGACTTCTTAATGATGTGGCAATATGTCACCCAAGGATCCTGAACCACTTGGCCCCAGAGCTGATGTATGCTGGCCTTTGTCCGCAGCAGGGCAGGCTTACTGGGCAAATACAGAGCATGGGTGTCATTTGAATACCATTGCAAAGAGAATATAGATTTGGTTCCTTCTGCCAGTCTGCTCAGACCAGGGGACGCTTGCAGGAGAAGCGGAGACTCCATAAAGAAGACAAGAGGGTACAAGGGGACGGGGGTGGGGAGGGGGCAAAGACAGGCGGGGTGGGGGGAGAAAAGAAAAAGGACAGTCAGGCCATCAAGCCATCTTTGAACTATTCATGATAACAGTCGTGTTAATACTCACTTCAGCTCTTTCTTCATCAAATTCCAGGCATCCGATGCCGTCCAGTCGCACCAAGTCAATCCATCCCCTCCATATGACACAGACCCCGTTGAGAATGAACTGTGATTTTAAGTGCACCTGCAACAAAGAATGCCAAACATAAGGACTTTTGATAAAATACATGTGGTGCTAACTCTTCATTCTCTTAACAGTCATAGATTATCAAAATAAATGGCCAAGAAAAGACACCATCTTTAATTTTGGTGGGTATAAACAAACACATTTCAATACATACTGCAGGCATTTCGTAAGTGAAAACAGCCCATGGGGCTTGTGCATGTTTTGATTATTATGTTCTCTTTATTTATGACCATCAATGAGTTTTTAACATTAAATATCATATTACCTGTGCATGCAAACTTGCTCATGTACAGTTTACATGTTCTTTGCTTTTTGCTTATCTCATCCCATTGTTTGATATGATTAGCACATTTTTTGTTGTTGACAAAAACACATTGTATTATATCCTTTCCCCTTTTGAACAATATTTCAGCTATCAGTTGACAAATATTCAAAAACAAAATTAAGACTTTAGACAAAAAATAAGGAAAAAAAATGTTTGCACTTGCATTTGGTGAGTGTGTATATATACTGTCACATGTGTGCACTACAAAAAAATGAAATGAAATATAAACAACATTAAATTGAAATCTGATTGCATAACTGCAAGCCTGTATGTGTGTGTGTGTGTGTGTGTGTGTGTGTGTGTGTGTGTGTGTGTGTGTGTGTTTGTGTGTGTTGTTGTTAATGTTGTTGTTTTGTTTTACGTCTTTCCACATTACGTGATATTAGACGGGAAAAAAAAAAAAAATTCGGGGCCGGGGGAAAGGGAAAAAAAAGGTTAACACAACGAGTCAAAAAAAAAAAAAATTAACTTATCTACAACTATAACACAAAAATAGAAAATCCACTTAATCAAAGATAAAGAAAAAAACACCAACATATAACTCGTCTGTCTCATCTCACTACTGACTGCTATCTATTCTAAGTATTTGCCAATTGGACTTTTAGCTAAGTGTAAAAAGAAAAGATATGTTTCACTTGCTGACAGGAAAACATTTTGAATAGGCTGTACAGACGTATTTGGAATGAATTTTTTCAATAAGTTACACAAAAGAATGTGATCAGCTGATATGCTATGACCACATATACAATGTATATTTTTGACATACTTTGTTTTAAAACAATCCAGTTTCCATCTACAGATCAAGGAACTTATCTGTCGTCTACGATAAATGTTTTCATTGACATTACTTAACTTTTCATGAATATTTTTCATTTCATCGTGTAAACCAAAGCATCCAGTTTCTCTTTCTATCAAATGAAAATTAGAAAATTGTACTTTTTCTGCCAAAGTATAGCACTCTTTCACCGACATAGAGAAGTTAAAAAAATGTGAATCTGAAGATCGTTTTGCTCCTCTCTTTGCTAGAACATCAACCTTTTCATTATAATATAACCCACAGTGGGAGGGCACCCAAAGAAATGTTACTTCAGTGTCTCTAACTGAGAGGAAATGGACTAAGTTATTTATTTCAGTGATCATCTCAGGTCAAACTTTTAATTTAAAATTCTTCATTGCAGTAAGAACTGACTTAGAATCTACACATAAAACAACTTTAAATAAATTTTGCGGGTAATCAAAATTTTGTGTGTGTGTGTGTGTGTGTGTGTGTGTGTGTGTGTGTGTGTGTGTGTGTGTGTGTGTGAGTGCGCCTGCAAGAGCTCTTGATAGGGGATCCAGGCTACCATGAATTTGATGTAGGTTCATGTTCTAACCTTCACAATGAAAAATCATACTGTCACCACATTTAGGCTTAACAGCACACATACTGATGCAAACAAACACTCCCTTTCCAGACTTTATAGCACATACATGGATGCAAACACACACTCCCTCTCTTGTATGTGAATGCTATGTTTGGATGGTTTTCCTGAAACTATTGAACCATCAATACACAATTGAAAAATATAAATCATGTGTAAATATAAACCACATGGATTTTCAAGCCAAATGCTGGCATACGAGTCACTGGCCTCTCTAGTTTCAATTAACTTCTTTGTAACTTGTCTCATTCACTGTTGATACATATATTTGTAAAATACAATATAGAATAACTCACCCTAATTCACTTCAGATCTTAGCTGTTTTTCTGATGCCATTGCATGAGGCTTGTATTTGCTGGTGAAATCCTTTTGTACATCCAAACTTGAAAGATCATGTACAATTTAGACGTAACATATAATATACTTGCATGACCAAACCCATCATGTATGTCTATTGTCTGTCTGTCTATCTGTCCGTCTCTTCTATTAAATGTTTGTCCCCTCCAATATGTCTCTCTGCCTCCGTCCATCTCTGCCTCTGTCCCTCTCTGGGTTTTTTTTTCCCTAAGTGCACATAATATAGCAGCATTAGAATATTAGACACAAGACTACTATGCAAGTCGGTCTGTACCATACTGACTATACTGTAATGCATTATATAGTAAAATGTATTTCAGCAAGCAACCATATTTTTGTGCACATGAACAGCGCTTTACCAAAGTTAGTTATATAAATTTTTTTTTTTTTTTTCTTCTGCGTATGCAGGCTGATGCTCCTGTGGACACTCCCTGTATAGACAGACAAGGATTAATCCCTTCTACCAAACAATGGAGTGGAGTTTTGTGTGTATGACCGTTTTTCATCCTGCCATTAAGGAAACCATACTTCAACTTCGGGGAAAGTTATATTTATTTATTTCTGCTTTTTTGTTCATTTGATATCTGCTGTCTGGAGTTTTTCCCTTGTCGTTTTGTGAAATAAGCAAAAAAGTACAAAAGTTTTGAAAAATGTTTGAATGTTTAAGTAGTGATCTTCTCCCACAAGTGAAAGAAATAACAGGTAGGATCTTGAAGTGGAAGGGGAGAGGGAGGTGGGGGAAGGAATGTGGGATGTGGAACACATCATAAAGGTGCAAATGGCAATGTTTATTTCACTTTCACCAATGTTCTGTCATACAAACAGTGAGCACTGATTCCATTCTATTTATTGCTCCACTTCACTTCTATTTGTTATGCACATGCACGCAAAAACAATCATTCCAATTCTTTTAAAGTTATGTACATGATCATGATAAACCCAGTGCAAAAACAGTTAAACATATAAGACAGCAGCAGTTGTGAGTTCTTGATTATTTGTCCTTCTGTTCATTAGTTTTCAAACTTAGTATAGTTATAAAATCAATAAATCTGTATCTTTCAAGGTGCTCAAACATGTGTGTATGCATACGTTGATCTGAGAAAGAAGCTCCTGTGAAAAACAACAACAACAAAAAAAAACCCACACATGCTTGAGCATGTGTATGTGTACCTATGCATGTGTGTGTGTATGAATGTATGTTTATATACAGTGTATGCATGTATACGTGGTGTGTATATATATATATATACATATATATACAAATATATATATATATATATATATATACAGAGACACAGAGAGAGAGAGAGAGAGAGCAGGTAGCAGGGGAAACCAAGTGAGGGCAATTTGTGCACAAATACGAGTGCATGTGTGTCCAAGCTTCTTCAAAGAATTTCTTATATTAAGTCTGACAAATACAATACTTATAAGCACCAAATTTCAGCACATCAGGAACGCTGCTCTAACGAATAAACTGTTCAAATTAATGGACAAAGTGACTGGCTTAATTTGTGCTTTTGGCTAATATATCTTGAGATCTACTGTGCAGGGTGACTTCAGCATGAGTGCACACTCAAGATGTTCCCCATATGCCAAGGCGGTTTTTCCTTGACATGATACAGCAGACATGTCTTGGCCCCCTCTCAGACAATCCTACTTCCTCCTCTGAATCACTGGTAGAGGCCAATCCTCCTTCCCTCCATACCTCAGCCCCCACATCTGCCCTTCTGTTGGAGATACTGCAAAGTGGCCATTTGTGATTAGAAGTGGACAAGAATGTGACTTAACATCCTGTTTTGCTCTCCTCTACCTTCACTTTTGTTTCCCATGGCAAATTTCATTTCTGATTGAAAAAAAATTTATAGTGAAATAATGTAAATAATCATATCCATTGCAAAAATCTACGTTCACTGAAAGTATCTAGCCTTATTGTTATTGCTGTTGTTTTCAGTTTAACAACTTTTAAAATTATTTCTGTATAAGTTCAGTGGCAAGGTAATTGTTCCCCTAATCCCAAAACATATGAAGCGCGAGGAAACTGCCTGCCACAGTTTCTGTTGTTTGCACCACCACGATGGCGGTTTAAACAATCCCACTCTCAGTCATGCACTCTTTTTGGAACAGCCTTCACAAACTGATGTTTGACAAGGAGTGGCGTGATCGGCAGTTTCATGCGTGACTAAACCGATTTGGCATATGGCTGCGAACTGGGTTTCGCTTGGGGTCAAGGAAAAAGGAGGGTGAACATTCAGACTGAAAATGCACGCGAAAGAATTACAATCAAGCCGTACAAAAAAAAAAAAAAAAAACCTCTTTTAGCGTATGATCATTGTTGTGACAAAAACAGCCACCCCGATACGGAAACTGCAAAACAAAAAAATCACAACCGAAACAAACTTTCGGTCCCAAACTTCCGCCTGTTGCGGCCCGACCTCGGAAACTGTGTAACGAGCACAGCGACTGAGAAGACTCAAGCGCCGTGCTGCTGGCAAAAGCATTTCACTGTATCAGTTCTCATCTGCGATGGTTATTCTTTCTTACGCTTTACACAAAAGTGGTGGCGAGTCGTGGTACTCTCTTCCGCCCACGGAAAGCCAGACTGGTCCATCTTGATCGGTCAGTGGCGTCGCGATGTCCATGGCCTTGCACAAGGCTTACTTTTCTGGGTCGTCTGTCGTCTGCTTGTGGGTGAGCGTCTTCGGAAACCCGCGAACTTAACAAGGTCAAGACGAAGGCGAGGCGAGAGTGACCTAGATAAGCACGCGGGCGGAGCGGCAGGTGGTAGTTGGGATAAGACTACATCAATAGGAAATGAGCGGCTTCCGGTGACTCGCAAGCTCCATAAAGCCATTCGATAGCAGTCAATTAAACACGATCTTGGCTGACTTTTAATGCGAGATTAATTGAGTTCACTTTTGCTTTTCCAAAGCCAGTCGATTCGTGCTGTTAGTCTTCACGAAAGCCGCACTTTGTCAACCCAGTCCACTTGTGGGGTCCCTTCCCTTCTTTCTCTAGGACTTTTTTTCTTCATTTTTTAATCTCTGATATTTTATTGTTTATGTAACCACAACCTGGATCCGTTAGCAATGCTGGGTGCCTAGCTGGGCTCCGTAATGAAATTGAATCTGAATTGGGTTCCAGCTTTACAGGTGTTTTTTTCCCCTTGACAAGACACAATAAACAACCAAATCACTAAGCTTACACACACACACACACACACACACACACACACACACACACACACACACACACATGGGTGTGTGATATTTTCATGGTTAATGGCAATGGAAGCGAATCTATACTGTCACTGCGCCAACAACAACAGTTCACCCCCTTTCAAGTCACTCCCTCCTCCCCACTGTACACCAGTGAGTCGACTCAGTTCTGGCGCTTGGGTGCCGGAGAGCTTGATTCATGCAGCTTTGCGCAGATGTCTATGCCTGTATATTATATATATATAAGAGAGAGAGAGAGAGTGTGTGTGTGTGTGTGTGTGTGTGTGTGTATGATTGAGAGAGGGAGAGGAGAGAGATTATACGTGATGTGTGTGTGTGTGTGTGTGTGTGTGTGTGTGTGTGTGTGTGTGCGCGCGCGCGCGCGCGCGCGTCTGCGCAAGCGTCACTTTTTTAATATCAAAGAAAGTAAACAATCAGATGAAAGTAAACCTAGAACACCAAAGACTACTAAAACAAGCCAATGGCTAAAACGAAAATCTGGAGCTCATCACAGTCCTTCCTTCCAGTCAGAATCTTCAGCTGGTTGAAGGCAGACATTTATGAAAGAAGAAGATTCACACCATTTGTCTGTCAGTGCACAAGTTAAGAAAGCGATCTGGAGCACTGGAAACAGCACACAGGAACATAGCACACTTTGTTGTACCAGGATGGGAAAGGATGTGAGGAAGGTGGGTGGGCTCGTTACAGGTACAAGACGAGAGGAGAGAATAAGACAAATGAGGAAAACGAAAACGTCGTTCCACAAGAAACAGTATTCAAAAAGTGTGTGTGTGTGTGTGTGTGTGTGTGTGTGTGTGTGTGTGTGTGGTGTGCAGGGTTTTTTATTTCTAAAGTTTCATTATTGCCCAGCCGACGACACGGATTTCTTTCAAGACTATTCTCTGGATTAAAAAAAAAAAAAAGTGTGCAAGTGAAGGGGGGAATGGGAGGTGGGGGGGGGGGGGGGGGGGAGGCAGGATACAGAGAGCAATAGAACAGTGGAAATTTCTAATTCAGATCAGTCTTCAAACGCCACGGCCACGACTCGGCAGCGCACAGGAGTTTGATACGGTTCAGTTATAGTGACCATGCGTTCATTAAACATTCATTCTCTTCTTTTGAACACACTGAAAAGAAAAGTGATCGATCAAATCAACCAAAATCAGACAAGCATAACATCTACATTTCAACACACGCTTCACAAAATTAACCTCGTCTTCTTCCTCTCCCTCTCCTCCCTTCCCACTCACCACTCTTAGACTCGTGGGGGGGGGGGGGGGGGGGAGGGGGGGGCATTCAAACGCCTGGGAAAAGTGGTACGGGGGACTCTCAAAACTAAATAAGCAAAAGCGCGCGGCAACGAAGAGGGAGTTCCCCTGAACGCTCAATGTAGGTCAGGGTAGGGCACGCCAACACAATCACAACCGCCCGAGGACGTTTGTACGAACGCTCCAAGTAGGCGGAGGACGGCCGGTCCAGCAGGCGCGGTGTAACAAGGGAGTCACCAGTTTGCTGATGAGTCAAGAGGTGGAGTGCGGGGTGAAAGGTGGCGAGGGTGTGGAGGAGTTGGGGGTGGGGTGGGGTCGGGGTCACCCGGAAACCTGCTTGGCGCTGCACAGTTCTCTCCTCGGCCACCCCTGCTGTTCGTTTTTCCCCGCCATCCCAACACTTCCTCATCCCCTCTCCTGCTCTCCTCCTTCCCTTTACTACTGACAAGTCATGAACCGTCAGTGCCAGGTCACCCCCCAACAATGTGGGCTTGTGCTCCGTTGGACTCAACGTTCTTTTTTTTTCCCCTCCCTCCAACTCCCCCCTCCCCCCCCCCCCCCCCACACACACACCCACCCCGCCCTCCCCGGCTTTTTCCTCTCCCCCTCGCCCCCCCCCCCCCCCTCCTCCCCTGTTAAAAAAAAAATATATTCTCCATGGTGGTGCGCAGTTTGCGGAGGACGAAAAGAAGAGGAAACAGTAAAGTCGGGCGGACTTTGAACCGCCACAACGTATCGTTTTGCGCAGTGAAGTAGTAAAACGGAAACGCCTTCAATTATTGATCGTAGGCCTACATTCACTTACTTCGCTGATTCCAATGTCGCGGAGGATTTACAAACTTAAAAACGGACGTTTTGCTTTGAGTAATTCAACAAGGCCCGCTTAAAACTTTAAATTTATTTTAACGACGGATGTTGACCTGTCAGATGGCGGATTTTTTTCTTCTTCAGATTTTCTACTCCTTTCTCTACAGAGCTTGTTTGATAATTGCACCCGCCCTCTCCTCCTCCCCCCCCCCCCCCCCCCCCCCCCCCCCCGCACACATACATACACACACGAGAGCGAGCGTACACACACACTCACGCGCGCGCGCACGTGCACGCACACTCTTTCCCCCGCGTTCGCACACACACACACGCACACACACACTAATGTGCACACACTCACGCACAGACACTCAGCTCGCATGGAAATGGGCTGATAGGTAAAAGAGTTGTTCAATACTGAACTCATCAATCTACACGGATGCTTTTGAAGCTTTGTGTCACCTCTTCATTAATGTTCATATATAGGACATCCTCAGTGGAGTAATGCCCACCCGACAGCAGCACACTGGTCTCATGGCTCCGCAAATATGGTGGGGTAGCGTACACTTTACATGGGCTAGTCAGCCCTTGTCGGAACGTCCCTTTGAAGAAGCTAAAGTTAAGACTAAAACAGCGGCAGTAAGGCTGCTGATAGTTAAAGACATTTTACATGCATGCATGGGTGTATGAACGTGACCTTCTTTACCCGGCGATCACGCTGGAAGCTAACATCTCTGATGCGAGACGGAAACGGCACGTTTTGACAGATGTCTGAACACCGGCCGATGTACTAAGTAACAATGTGAATATTGAATATTATTTGCTGAAGTAGTCTATTCTTCAGAATCATTTTGAACAGATCGTTGTTGCTATTATAATTATCGTCTCATAATTCAAACATAATTGTTTTGTTTTGTTTTGTTTTTCGGGAGGGGGGGAGGGGACGATAGCAGAAAGACCTCCGTGACTTCTGACCGGTTCGGTGCCCTTAGAATGTAAGTTCAGGGCCAAGACACCAATCTGAGGGATCTTCTTCTCCAAATGACCGTCTGCTATCCAGCTCTTCCTAGGGTTTATCCTTACATCATCTTCTTTTCGGGGCATCTAGACGTAGGGTTGTAGGGGACAGAAAGGTGGGTGCCTTGAAGAACGCTCAGGCCGACGGGGATCCCCCAAATTCCCTGTTCCCTGTCGAAAGCAACTGTGCAGAGGCGTAACCAGTTCAGTCCTTCATGCTGACCATTCAGGAGCTCTTCGGTCCGCCTGTGGGACGCCCACTCTCCACTGTGCTCTAGGGGTGGTCTTGGACAGGGAAACGTGGCGGCATACATACCAGTTTCAGACCAGTTTACACAAGAAATTCAAAGGAAAGATTCTGACTGCCAGAATACTCGTTGACTTAACACTGCCTAACAGTCACTCGGTTGAATGTTCCCTGTGTGATACATGAAACAGTCATTTGCAGCGTCTGCTCACAAAAGCCTGGCTGTTCTCAGTGTCCAGCTCTCGTACCGTTTCAGAGGGATGGATACAATTTGTGATCTGCAGTTTCATCTTCACCAGGAACCTGACGGGCATGGTGTTTCAGAGAGGTTCTAGTCGGGCTTGGCTGGGCTATCGGCTAGAGCGTCAGACTCTTGTTCTGAGATCCGGCGTTCGATTCCTGATTAAGATAGGCAAGATGAAAGAGATTTTCTCTTAGGAGCTAACATCTACGCAGATATCAACCCAGTCCTAATCCCTCCGGATAAGGTTTTACAACGTAGTTCCATGCGTGAACGCATGCACTGAAAAGGGAAAAAAAATTGCTCAAAAGTTAAATCCCGTTCCACCTGTCGAAGAAAGAGTATTGCTGACGTACCGGTGGGATGATGACATGAATATAAAACACATGCACTCTGTCGACGTGTTCATTCCCGAAGACGGAGTGGCACTATCTTAACGACATGATTTGAAAAGAAATACACAAAATCACCAGTGATGAACCTTGGAGCTCTAACCGTTATGGAGGTGAATGGAGAAAGAAATAAAGACTAAGTCCAGTCTGGTTGTGGCGGACATGGCCTGGCCGAGCCTCGTTCCGACCTTTGTTGGGCTGCTGTTCTGGCAAAGGAGTGTCCAGTATATCTTCCTCTGTATGTATGCTTGTATATCTTCGTTTGCGTCAAGAGAGAGAGAGAGAGAGAGAGAGAGAGAGAGAGAGAGTACGTCTAATGTACTACTTGCTCCATTTCTCTCCTGACCAGTTCCTGTTTGTGACACTTCCAGTGGACTCAATGGCCTCTTTCACTGCTGCACAGCCTCTGTGTGTGTGTGGTGTGGTGTGTGTGTGTGTGTGTGTGTGTGTGAAGTCAATCAGAATCTTTTGAAAGCCGAATACAATAACAAAAGTGTGGCGTGTTTACCTAATGCCATAATTATCAAGGTTGAGGTAGTCTATCAACATGTAGGGTATCACCCATTTTATTTATTCATTCATTTGTCTTGAAATATAGCATTACATTCAATCATCAGTTCATATAAGTTATTTCCTGAGTATTTTTCCATGTATTTATTTGTAAAGAACACTGAACCTTCGTTGAGTCATTAACACGAACTTTTAAAAAAAAATGGAGTGGGGAGGGGAGGTAAGCGAAAGGGGGGGGGGGGGGGGGTGAGAACCATTAACTAAGAAGACATTCTAAGTTTACTTTTGTGCGCTAAGACCTGCTACCAGACAATGGCTTAGGGGATTTTGACACGGATCGTACGATCTTCGCCATGCATACCTTTGGATCGTCTGCATGCGGTCGGACAGTCGACGGCAGGTCTGTCTGCACGATTGTCTTCCCTTCCGTGGCCATTATGGTTAAAAACGTATTCCTGTCAGCTTTGTTGCTGTTCCTTTTGTCCCCCCCCCCCCTCCCCCCAAGGCCATTCCAATAAGCGGTGCGCATGAATAAGTCAGATCAGCGCGTCATTCTGATCTTTCTCAGTTCCTCAGCCAGAACTCCAAGCTTTACCATTAGTAAGGCATGCGTATGCAACTTTTTTCTTTTTAATTAATACCCACAATTAAGGCAGCCATGTTACGTCTTCGGGGACGATGTTTATGCTCAACACCAGTGTGCATGTGTTTATTTTTTGTATCATCCATCCCGCCGGCACACGATGGCCTACTCGTCCCCGTAACATGGAATGGGATTTAACGTGCCAAGATTATGGATGCGCACACGAGACCCCGGCAAGCTCCTCCGGAGAACTAGAAGAGGACTGGGTCTTGCAAGAGGTTAACTCCGTTGAGAAAATCTCTTCCAAACGGGCTGTCTTGAGTAGCGGAATCGAACCACGGATCGATCTTGAAACAATGGTCTGATGCCTCACCTCTCTGGGCCAACTACCCCCCCCCCCCCCCCCCCCCCCCCCCCCCCCCCCCCCAATAATCCTGATGAACTGGAAACCACTACAGGACTTCTTAACGCAACAGGTGCCCGAGAATTCGCCCACTCGGTCTCCTGCGTTTAAGTCGGAGGCTATAGGTCATACAGCGGCTACCTGGAGCTCTGGTAGATCAACTTCGAACTTTAGCTTGAAGACCTGGGGGGAAGGCGAGGGTGTGTGTGTGTGTGGGGGGGGGGGGGGGAGAAAAAAAGAAAAAGTCCACACTCCAATGATGTTCAAATCTCCAGCGCGCGCTGTTGTAACTTGGTTCTTCTGTCTCCTAAACTGGGCATTTTCCATAAACCAGAATGTGCAAAGCAGTGTCAGGCACACACCCAAGTTCCCCCTGACGCCCCCCATAAACCTGCGTACGCCCCTGGTCAGTAACAATGCCGCTAGAGGTCTATGCAACCCACAAGCTGCCATAAACGGTGTCAACATGACAACGCTGCACGTGATATTCGACATTTCTTGATGTACACAGTACTCAATCGGTCACTTTACGGCTTTTCGAGTAGAAAGCAACAAAGTAAAGCCATGTGGGCTTTCGTTCAAGTGACTCTTGTCTGTCGTTTTTGAACTTGGAGAGAGAGAGAGAGAGAGAGAGAGAGAGGGAGAGGAGAGAGAGATTAGTATAATCATATGCGATTCGGTGATTAATATTCTCATCAAAATTGATTACGTTCACTCTAGATTCTCAAGTCTCAACAGTCCTGATGGTCGATTTAAAAATAGGTCTACTGCTGCTTTTAACACAATGGTATTGTGCGGTTTCGTGTCATTTTTGTTATTATTTCTGTTTGGGGCGTGAATGACATTTCCCAAGATGTCGATGCAAGTATACCGAGGTCAGGAATGTCATAATTCAAACTATTTTGGTTATACTTGTTACGTCTTGCCTAACGTAAATGAGTGGATGGTGTGTGTGTGTGTGTGTGTGTGTGTGTGTGTGTGTGTGTGTGTGTGGTGCGTGTGTGGGTGTGTGTATGTACGCGCGTGCGTGCATGCGTGCGTGCGTGCATGATATGTGTGTGTGTGTGAGAGAGAGTAGAGCAGCATGAAGGTGATGTAACCTGTTTGTGTGTGTGTGTGTGTGTGTGTGTGTGTGTGTGTGTGTAGGGCAGCATGAAGGTAATGTAGCCTTGTATGTGTGTGTGTGTGTGGTGGGGGGGGGGGGGGGGGGGGGGGGGGGGGCGCGGGCATGAAGGTGATGTTATCTCCTGTGTGTGTGTGTGTGTGTTGTGTGCGCGCGCGCGTGTGTGTGTGCAGGGCAGCATGAAGGTGATGTAATCTTGTGTGTGTAGTGTGTGTGTATGTGTGGAGGGTGATATGACAGTAATGTAACCTTGTGTGTGTGTGTGTGTGGTGTGTGTGTGGCGCGCGGGGGGGGGGGGGGGGGGGCGCGGTATGCATGTGATTGAGTGTGTGCGTGCTTTCTGACCTGAAGTGTCGGCTCGCTGTATACAACACAGTACATTGAACTGTCCGATACTATGTGCATTGCCTTAAATAGAGCGTAGGCCTACACCATATCCATCGGTTCACGTAAAGCTACATTAAGTTTCTCTCAATGCGCAAGAGAGAGCGAGGGGGTGGGGTGGGAGGTGAGAGTGAGGGTGTTAAGCCTCAGGGAAGACGTCGGACTAATGATTCATCTTCTTTTAAAATACGTCTTTTGGGGGAATATGTGTGTGTGTTGTGTGTGTGTGTGTGTGTGTGTGTGTGTGTGTGTGGGGGGCAAAGGGGTTGTTGTATTTGTTTGTGGTGCGGATGCTTGCGCCGCGGCATTTTATGTTATTCAATGAATTTAAGCATGAAATCACACAGGGGGAAAAAGACTTCTGGGAACTCAAAAGAACGCCTGAAAGAGAAACTCCTTTAAACTGACGGAAAATTCATGAGTGAAAATCGCGTAAATCCCTAATCATCACTTACTGACAACGAACCCGGCAGACGAAAAAGCGTGACGTCAGAGAGACACAGAGAGAGAGAAAACAAAAACCTGTCCCGACGACGGTTCAATCTCAACTTATCAGACAAGGGGTGGGCGGGGCCTGTCCCATGGTCACATGACCTAATGATGAGCCGTCAGCCAGCCTCTAATGACTCGACCGCACGGCCCAGAACCAGTTGCTATGGGCAACGGTGCACTTATTGGCGCGGACGTGCAACTTGACAGACAAGCCATGAAGACAGCGACAGGCCAGACCTCGGAAACGCCTCCGACCTCCCCTCCCCTCCCTTACCTCCCACCCCTCTCCTCCCCCCTCTCTCTCTCTCTCTCTCTCGTTTCCCATCTCCTTGTCCGTACTACCTCCCTCCCCACCCCCCACCCCCCAAATCCTTCCCGCCTTACCCCCGGGTCTGTCGACTGGGATTTCTCATTAGCTTGCTACTGTCTTGCGCTGGTACAGAAAAGCAGTGCGGAGGTCTGCTACTGTTAACTAATCTGACAGGCTTTTCTTTTACTCTCCCTCTCTCTCTCTCTCTCTTAAGCTCTCATAGACCTACCGACTACAGACAGTGCACGGGCAAGCGACGATTACACAGTGAGATCTGCCGCCAACAAAAAAATACAAACAAAAAAAGTACCTAGGAACAACGAGAACATGGACGGTAAATAAACCGGTGACCAGGGTTGTGGGGGAGGGCGGGAGGTAATGGGGTGGGAGGTGGAGGGTGCGATCCGTATGCATGAGAGAGAGAGAGAGAGAGAGAGAGAGAGAGAGAGAGAGAGAGAGAGAGTTCCGCTGGTAATACCAGCTATCTAAAACCGATGCTTCAGTTCCTCCGTCTTCCTCCCCACCTTCACTCTTTCACCTCTTCTTTCTCCATTTCCCTCTACCATAGGCACGTTTGAGTGCGGAGAAAGAGCAAGGGACCCAGAATGTGTGTGTGTGTGTGTGTGTGTGTGTGTGTGTGTGTGTTGTGTGTGTGTGGTGTCATGCGTGCATGTGTGCGCGCATGCTCGCGCGGCACGTGTATATATATATATATATATATATATATGTGTGTGTGTGTGTGTGTGTGGGCAGTGGGGAAATGTTCATGCCGCTGTGGTGTGTGTGTGTGTGTGTGTGTGTGTGTGTGTGTGTGTGTGTGTGTGTGCGTGCGTGCGTGGTGTGGTGTATAAAAAGAACGTTGAACAGCTCGAGCTTATTCACTCAAGACATCCCTCCTATTATTATCATCATCTTCATCACAATCCGTATTGCCAATTTCCAACTGACATTGGAATGGCGATGGAGGGAAGGGCATATACAGGACAAGAAAGAAAAGACAATGCGCGCGTGCGCGCTTGCGGAACACGCACACACAGACAAGGACAGAGAGAGACAGAGAGAAGAGGGGTGATGGAAAAGAGTGAACTGTGCTGGTCTGAAACAAACGCTGCAACAAGAGAGAAGCAGCACGAAACAACGCACTACGATGCAATGAGAAAACACGCTAAGCGGACAGACAGACTGAATCACGCAAATCGTTAATAACGGTTGTTCTTCCAGCCGTCGATCGCTCGGCGATCATGCCAGCCAACACCAATTGCCGCTGTCCTTTGTTAATTCTGTACCTTGCCGCAGAGTGTCTACCTCACAGTGGTCAAGTCCGCTGACCACTGATCGCTCTCAGAAGACCGCCCAGATACGGTCAATCGTGGAGAAGGAGGTGGCTGGTCACTGGGGGACGGGGTGGGGGGTGGGGGTGGGGGAGGGGAGGCTGTGTCACGAAAACAGCTTTCCATCGTGTCGACTTTCCATTTAGTGTGCATACGTGGACACAGTCTATTGTGTCATGTTTTCAGCCTGAAAAGGACTGGCTACCTGACTGGCTCTGTTCACTGTAACTGTCACTCTGGTCCAAGTTTGAGTTTCGCTGGCGCCATGTTTCTTTCTTTCTTCTTTCTTTCTTCCGTTTTCATGATCGCCAGCTGTGATGTAAGAACTAGCACAGCTACTGAGGCTGTAGAGTTTAAAAACTAAACAGACTCGACGCTCTCATTACAACGAAGGCAAGCAGAGACGGTGAGGTGACGTTGAATAGTGATAAAACTGCAAGGTTGTGACCAACAGCAACGGGAAACAGAGAAGTAACACCATTGATTAAGCGGTGTGAGAACTGGGATTCCCTGCACTGAAGCCTAGATCGAGAGACGAACTTCAGAGGTAGACCTAATACTAAACGTTTCAAGTGTGGTGCTTCACAAAAAAAAAAAAAAAAAAAAAAAAAAAAACGAAAAAGAAAAAAAGCAAGAGAGAGACAAAAACGTATGCTGAAGAAAACTGTGATGCCGTGAGCAAAGGCACGGGCAGAGGAAGAGAGAGAGAGAGAGAGAGAGAGAGAGAGTGACGAGGACGAGACGAGGGCAGCGCAGACAGACGTAGGACCTAACGCTGAAACAGTTCACAGTCTGGCGACAGGAGCAGGGGGGCTTGCACGAAGCGACAGCCGTAAAACGAACGGGGCTGCTGTCAAAGGCTGTCAAGGCTGTCGCTGCATCGCCCTTGACGGCAGCAGCCCGGCGTCACCACCAAGCGGCAGGCACGGCGACGGGCGTGAAATCTGTCAGCCGATCGATCCGGCGATCGATGACCCTTCAGTATGGAAGTCCTCTGGTTTGAAAAGGTCACAGTCACTGTTTGTCCTGATCTCAAAGTTTAACGGTCTTCACGACAACAGTGATAATGTCCTGATTACAACGATAACAGTCTTCAAGACAACAGTGATAATTACTGTTTGTCTTGATGACAACCGTCTTCACAACAGTGATCATGTCTTGATGACAACGATAACCGTCTTGACAACAGTTATAATGTCTTGATGACAACGATAACCGTCTTCACAACAGTGATAATGTCCTGATTACAACGATAACCGTCTTCAAGACAACAGTGATAATTACTGTTTGTCTTGATGACAACGATAACCGTCTTCACAACAGTGATCATGTCCTGATAACAACGATAACCGTCTTCACAACAATGATAATGTCCTGATGACAACGACAACCGTCTTCACAACAGTGATCATGTCCTGATAACGATAACTGTCTTCACGACAACAGTGATAATGTCCTGATGACAACGATAACCGTCTTCACAACAGTGATCATGTCTTGATGACAACGTTAACCGTCTTCACAACAGTGATCATGTCTTAATGACAACGTTAACCGTCTTCACAACAGTGATCATGTCTTGATGACAACGTTAACCGTCTTCACAACAGTGATCATGTCTTGATGACAACGATAACCGTCTTCACGACAACAGTGATAATGTCTTGATGACAATGATAACCGTCTTCACGACAACAGTGATAATGTCTTGATGACAACGTTAACCGTCGTCACAACAGTGATAATGTCTTGATGACAACGATAACCGTCTTCACGACAAGAGTGATAATGTCCAGATGACAACGATAACCGTCTTCACGACAACAATGATAACCAGTGTTTCTTTTGCTGACAACACTAATGGCCTTCAAAGAACAATAGCAATTACTTTTTTTTTCACATGGGAACAATATACGATATTGCATACGATAAAAATAATCATCATATGAAGATCGTTACCTCACCACAAAAATTCTCTCCAGTGCTGTCACTAATTCGTTCGTTCGTTCGTTTGTTATTAACGTTGTTCTTAGTCCCCCTGGGTATGCCGGGGACTTTTTCAGAACAAACAGCTCCCCTGGGGGCCGGAATAGCTCAGTTGGCAGAGCGCCGGACTCGTAATCCAAGGGTTGCGGGTTCGAATCTCCGCCGGGCCATTTCGGTACAGGAGGATTTTTCCCTCGGAGTTAACATTAGTTCTGACTCCACTTCCCATACTGTCCTTCGAATTAGACTATAAACCGAGGTTCCGTGTGTGAACGCACGCATAACATCTTGCACACACGTAAA
>CM065730.1:41223081-41240581 GCA_033310375.1 Conus canariensis | reverse complement strand
ACACATTCCTTCATTCGCTGAAAGTTTTCTAACTCTGAATCACCACAGTTCAACAATGTGTTTGTTGCAAATAGTCAGGGAAGCCCCCCCCCCCCCCCCCCCCTCTCCCCCCAGACAAACTCACGAAAATATTGTAATATCTTACTTATTGCTTACTTATTGACCGGAGTGTATATGTGTATACGGCGGCGAGCGCGCGCGCGAGTGTATGTGTGAGTATGGTGTGTGTGTGTGTGTGTGTGTGTGTGCGAGCGCGCGCCCGTGTGAGTGTGTTATGTGTGTGCATGAACGTGCACGCGTGTGCACTTGAAAGTGTGTGTGTGTGTGTGTGTGTGTGTTGTGTGTGTGTGTGTGTGCGTGCGTGCGTGCGTGCGTGCGTGCGCGCGCGCGCGCGCGCGCGTGTGTGTGTGAGTGAGTGAGTGATGTGAGTGAGTGAGTGAGTGAGTGAGTGTGTGTGTGTGTGTGTGTGTGTGTGTGTGTGTGTGTGTGTGTGCGCCGCGCGCGCGCGCGCGCGCGCGTCTGAGGGGGTGGTGGGAAGGATCGCGCATGTACAAATACGTGTATTTCTCTCAGTTTTACTCTACAGTGGGCTTGTTAAGAACACGTTTTCAGCTGTAGTTTGATTTTCGGGGTACAAGCACGAAATTTGGTGTGGATATACTTCTTACTAATCTGTATTCAAAAAGTGGTAGACGCAAACGTTTGTGACCTTTGCTTGACAATTTAGGCGTGGCCGTTTCCTGAATCTAGGTCATGATCGATTTTGTTTTGAATGTTACACGATTTTTAAAGCTACTTTTATTGTTCACGGTTATTACAAACTGTGTAGAGTAATTGTATAAAAAGAGGAAAAAGTACCAAATTAAAGATGAGTGCTACACTTAAGCTATGCTCAGCTTCATGATCTTTTGATTTCATTGAATGGTAGCTGGCACGTATGAACGCACAGAGAACGTGGCAGGCAGCACATGCATCCTACTATCAACCTATAATAATTTTATTACATATCGATCATTATGAAAAAAAAGCATCTGGTCCTAACCACACATTGCAACCAATCAACGAAAGGAATTTTGTCATGGTGGTCTGTAACTTTCTTCTTTGAAAAAAACGTCTGACGTTAAACACCGTTCACCAGACGTGCTATTTCTGGGCCTGCTGTTGCCCACCTTCTCAAAACTCCAGGTTAGATCTGTTGCGCCTCCGTCACTCTTCAGAACTGTTGCACTGTTCATGTGCATGATCCAGAGTTGTCACAGATACAGGGCATTTTGTTTCACTATAAAAAAAAAAAAAAAAGCAAACAAACACCGGAGCAGAAAGCTTGACAGACAGATGGGTGCCGTACTCAGTTCAAACAAGTCTCAAAGATGTACGTCCAGCCAGCGTGGATATTGAATGTGATGAAAGAAGAATCATGGTATGAGGCTAGTCAGTGCATCACTATGCTGTTTAAAGTTTGAAGCCCGGATTGAATAGATGAACTGAGGAACACGCAGTTCAAGATCCAGAACAAGACTCCAGCTGGCAAACATTAGTAGACATTTTGCCCTTTGCACACATCACTCACCAAGTTGTCAGTCGAGGTGTTTGTCATATTCTGCTTTTCAAATGCCCTTTGTTAAAGAATATACAGTGCTGCTGCAGTTCACTTATACGCTGATATGTTCTCAGGACATTAGATGCCTTTAGCAATGAATTAGCAACTCCTTCTCTGACAATTCCGGCTGACTCAATCATTGAGGTCTAACCACTTTCATTTAGTCACTCTTCCAGAAGATTCAAGGCTGCCATTTCGATGTACAGAACATTTAGCAACCCAAACTACTCTGGAAAAGACGTCTGAATTTCTTTGGCTAGGGCATGAAGTGATTGGTTTATTGCTGTAACAGGTAGTAGCTTGGTTTGAGATATATTGATGCCACCTTCCACCACTTGCATCACACGCTTAATGAGTGCTGAAGAGTGTGCATTGCCCACCAAAAGTGGCAGAAGTACAATTTTGTCCTCTCTTTGGTGATCACCGTCTTATGTACTGGCATGGTATGCTCCCCACGAAACAGACAGTTTCCCACCATCTTCCACTGAGCAATAGACATTATTTTCACTGTTTCTAGCCAGTTGTACAGTTCAGAATATCGGCATGATTCTCTACTTGTAGGGGGTGTACAGAACCCATATACAAAAGGGACAACGAGTTTTTCAGTTGTACAAGAGAGACATTTGTCCATGTACTAAGAAATAATATGTTACCCTCTCTCTTAAACTGGAATTTCAATGAAAGCAATATCTATGCTCGATTCAGCATCAGATCTTTGTTAACACTGGCATGCTGGCTACACGAAAGGAGTCATGGACTGCTCTGGAGCTTGGATTATTAACCCTATCAAACATAGCAACAATAAATGCATGTTTCTCAAGTTGTAGGTGAACACCACCACCATCTTTCTGAAATTTGGAGCACACGGTGATTACAGTGTTATTTAACATGCACAACACCCTATATACGACAACGACAGCCCTAAATTGTACAAAGTATCAACAGGCCTGTGTTTCCTTATTTTTGCGTGCACTTTCAGCCCCAAAATATACAGGAACTGGTGTTCCTTTTTCCTGAGAATGATAACGGCGAGTTTCTTGCTAAGGATTTCTCGGTGCAGACTTTCTGCTGTTAAACATTAAAGAGTTGAGACATCGTCAGTGCTGCTTGTGGCTGCCTTTCTTCCCGCACAGCTTCTTCTTGTGTTTGTTCTCTTTCAGTAAAGGTCCGGGTCCATCTAAAATCATGCTAACAAGAGTTCTGAACACAGGTTGTGCAGCATTTTCTTGGCAGTTAGCTGGAAAGTTTCCATTGAAAGTTGGCTGTGTTGGAAACTTTTCTGCGGACAATTTCAGCAGCACGAGCAAGCACCACAGCATCAGAATCATGGTCGTCACTTTTGCTTAGAGCGTACTCCAAATCCTGCTTAAAAAACAAGGAAGTAGTTTTCCCCATAACCTATGTTACACTCTCGTAGCTGGGGACAAGAAGCCAATAGTAGCTGTCTGAGTTTTGTAGAGTGCACGTTACTTTCAATCCCAAGGCTTTGTAGTCTCATCTTCGTACAGTGAATATATAACTGAGGCATTCGGAATACTGGGGCTGTCACCGGGTCATCCTCAAAACTCTAAATGTATGACACCAAATCAGCCAAGACAATGCCATGAAAAGCAGAAGTCCTCTCATTTTTGCTGCTGACCTCTTTCTCTAAACTTTTAACGCGCCAGTAGACAGACTGCAGCAATTTAAGTAAACTGAGCATCTCCTGCAACCATCTCCCCAGTTGTCATTTTCAAATCAAGCATAATCATTCAGAATATTTCCAGCACATCTAACGTCATGATCCAAACCAAACGTCGATGCCTCGTGTAGATGGCTAGAGCTCCCATCACAGAAAAAAGCAACTTAGATGCCATTGGACCATCTGATGGCCGTGTCTTTGCTGGACTACAGGAGCTCTGTGTATTATCTGTCTTCCCTCCCAGTCTGTCAAACTGGCTCAGTTGGCTCAGTTCATAATGACATGATTTATGCCCTGAAGCGCTATGTCTCGTTAGTGTCTGCTTAAGTTCAGACCAATCGTTTAGATGACCAACATTAACGGACATGAGACTGGCAGAGGACATTTTGCAAACTGTTCTAAGCTTCTTGGCCACCTTTAGTTTTTACTGCTGGGATGTCAAAGTTTCATTTGTTCCCTCTTGACAAAGAACACAGGCAGTCCAGTTTATGATGGATGAACCAGACGTTGATGGACCACCAGAAGGATCCACCTGTCTATTTTCTCTAGACAAGACGTATTCTGCAGATGGGGCGCAAAAACAAAGGCAAACCTTGATAATCATTAGAAAAATTGACATTTTTTTTACACTGACGGATCAGAAAAAAAGATAATTCCAGAAAAGTGGCCGGCTGTAATACATTAATTCTACATAAGTGGTTACAGATTAAGGACTTCGATGACAAATTAAGGTCTTTTATAAGGAATGGGCAGCAACGAACCGGTTCCTGTTAAAACAAACTGCGGAAATCTATTTTGACTTGATTAGGTCAACACACACACGCACACACACACACACGCACACACAAAGGCGAGAGAGAGGATGTCCACACACACACACACACACACACACACACACACACACACACACACACAAGAGAGAGAGAGAGAGAGAGAGAGAGAGAGAGAGAGAATAATTATTTTCATATTTTGACGCTTTCTGTGAACCATAGCTGGAACACGACTTGGCTATAATTTGATGCCAAATTGCCTTACTCACAAAATATTTTTATACTGTATAAATGAAAACTGAATATTAGATTCTCTTCTTCAGTTGTTGCTTCTAGTCGTGATTTACAGTCATCTTTTTGTTTTTCGTGAAAACGCCTCGAACGTGCACATGGAAATTGAGCTCGAAGCGAGGTCACTTAGGCCGGAAAAGGGGGTCAGGCGGCCGTTTTGCCTATGGCCGCCAGAAGTCGCCAAATGTTTATTCGACGCCGACAGATGGTTTTCTAAACACGATTACACCAAAACGGTACATCACAAAACTTGTTTCTACCACTTTTTAGAATCAGTATAATTTATAGTACCTTTCCACAAAAGCAGGAAATTCTACCCTAAAAATCAACTCGTTGTTGTTAACAAGCTCACTATTATACACTATACTAGGAATCAACTGAGAAAAGGGAGAAAGAAGGAAAGCGAACTCCACGTGCTGTTTGCTGGTAAACAGGGGTGGAAGAGTAGGGGTGGGAAAGGAAGGGGAGGGGAGAAAGGGACGGGGCGGGGAACTGGAGGAAGGGAGGGGGAATCTGACATCGGAAACAACGGGAGACTAAATTGCACGGAGACATGAAATGGAAGGATGGCAGAGGCAACGAGAGTAGTCAATAAGCGCGCTCTCATAATCGCGAGTTTTTTCACGACAGAGAGCGAGAATGTCCATGTTCGATAAGCACGCATTTTCACCGTCAATAAGCGCGAACTTTTCCCGTTAAAAACAAAAGAAAAGAAAAAAAAAGAAAGAAAGAAAGAAAGAAAAAAAACCGACGCCCGTTTTAACATATCTGTAAATCCAGTTCCACTTCATTTCAGTCAGATTGTGGGTCGGTGTTGTTGTGACTGTTGTTTGTAACTTATTCGCAGTTTCCTTTGATTTTCTTATAAGTTCGAGTGATCGCGCTTTGTTATCTGGGAAAAGCGTGTAACTAAGACAGTTGTTGATTCTGACATTCAAACTAAACAAATAAAGGAAAACCCCAATAAACAGCTATACGTATGACGTTTGAATCTCGTTGCCATATTACGTCATGGGGGACATAAATATAGAAATTGGTCACGTGAATTAGCAGTAGATTTTTTAATTTCATTTGATTAGAACTGAGAGGCAATATGCATTTCCCCATTAAAGTCTGCAGAACAACTACGCCACGGGCATGTATAGGACGGCAGGCAACGAGTTTTCCGTTGTACGATCTCCTTCCTTATGAAGACTTGACTGTGGTACCGATGGTCGACAGCTTCCATCTGTTGCCGCTGTCCGTCGCACCTTTCTTGTCCTCAAGGCAGCAAGACCTGTCTGTGTCTTATCGATCGGATTTGGAAGCTTCTCGTTTGGATTTCCTTCACTTTGCATGTAAATAGTTCGAGTACAGTTGAGTGTGCGAGGTACAATTGATATGACCGCCATTGGTCTCAGAATTATTTCAAACTGACTTTAAAAACCGACCCCCCCCCCCCCCCCCCCCCCCCAAAAAAAAAAAAAAAAACCTAAAACAAGCTCGCATTGACTCAAGTCCTTGAAAATCGGCGCGCTCTATAACATGTGCGCTTATAAACAACAGACACGTGCGCTTTTTCTTCTTTTTTTTTTCAAGAAAAAAAAAATGCGCTTCTCCTCACGTACGATCTGCCGTGCGCGCTCCTTGACATTTACAAAAACGTGCGCGTATTGTATGCAGCCGGGACAAAGACGGTCAACAAAAAAAGAGAACTGACGCTTGATCTTCACGCCAAACTGAGTGGCAGTCACACTGGCCTCCTGAAAGATCTCTGGTGTCTTCAACAAGCATTACTTTTCCTCGCAAGCCACGACTGTTTCCCATACTTTGCTTCTTTTGTATACCTCTAATAGTACACGAACATACCCGTTATTCTATGTCCTTACCTTTTAATACGCGTCCCTATCTCTTACCACGTGTCCCTAGCTTTCACTACTTTTTTTTCCATACCGTTCACTATTTCCCCCACCTTTCACTCATTTTCAAACCCATGGTTTTGCTACTCTTTCCCATCTTTTCCTGCTTTTTTTTTTTTTTTCCTTTTACTGCTTCTCCATACCTTTCACTAGTTTTCCGAACCTTTTAAAATCTTCCCTACTCTTTTTTATCTATATTTACTGCTCTACCTTATCTTCTGACGCCCCCCCCCCCCCCTGCTCTACCTTATCTTCTGACCCCCCCCCCCCCCCCCCCCCCCCCCCCCCCCCCCCCCCGTCTGTTTTCACTTCCCTGTTATTACTTTCCCCTACCTGTTTACGACTTTCCGGTGCTTTTTCCTGCTTTTCTCTACTTTTTGCTGTTTCCCCCTACCTTTTACTACTTTCCCCCAATTTTCTACTGGTTTTCCTCCACTACTTTTTCCGGTCCTTTTACTACTTACTCCTACCATTTTCCTGCTTTCCGCTAACCTTTATTTCTCCCTCTACCTTTCACTTTGATCCCTACCTTATATCATTTGTCCTACTTTTTATTTTATTTTATAGCTTTCGATACATTTTACTGCGTTTGTCTACTTTTTGCTGTTGTTGAAAACCTCTTGACACTTTCCCTTGCCCTTTACTGTCTTTACCTACCTTCCACTCCGTCCCCCTACCTTTTACTATTTTGCCACATCTTCCACTACTTTCCCCCTGCCTACTTTTTGCTACTTTTCCCTATCTTTTACTAATTTCCCTTATATTTTACAAATGTCCGCTACCTATTACTGTTGTTTTTCAAACCTTTTAAGCATTTTCCCGCCTTTCACGATTTTTCTCCACCTTTAACTACTCATTAACTACTCCCCCCCCCCCCCCCCCCCCCCCTCCACAGCTTTTGCTGCTTTCCTGTATATTTTACCATTTTTTACGTACATTTGACTCCTAACCCATGGTTTTGCTAACCACGCGCTCCTGACTGCCCTTTGAGGACCCCCATCGACCCCTCCAACCAGCATGGTTCCCAAGGCCAAGGCTCTCGTGCCTCGCCCGCGCATCTCGGCATACATGTCAGAACGTGTGTCACACAGCTCCTGTTTCAGGCACGCTGCCCCAAGGGGCCGCCATCTTGAGAGGCAAAGGGCGACAACAGCGCAGGGGCACTGCACACGCCACGTGACATCAACGTGCAAGTCATGAGGCTGACTGGGATGGCGTGGAAGGGTGTGGTGCAGCGGATAAGCACCTCGTGTCTTCGATGCGCTGAACTAGAAGCAGTGTTGGGGCAGTTGACTGACATTTTGGTTGCTCAGTCTTCATCGTTTTCTTGAGATGCTTTCAACCTCTACGTCCAAAACGTTGTTTGGTGGATCTTGCTGTGATGGCGGATTGCTACTTCAGTGAGAATATGTCGGTATATTTGGGACACATGTCAATGAAATGTCACCAAAACACTATCACAAACTAATCACCCTCAAATCAAGGTTTGTTTAATTTCCTTTCACCACAAGGATTTTTTGTTGTTTTTGTTTTATCGGAGCATAGTTATTACTTAATTATAAACAAAACTTATCATAACCGCTAGAACTGTCGGTGCCTAATGAAAAAAAGAAGAAGAAGAAAAAAGAAGAAAGAATCAACTTTCTGTCCTCTTTTACTTGCAAAGAATATTCAAGTTTCAAAGGATCCCATAGGTGCGTATGGTAAGCATTATAGAACGCTAAACGCTTACTGACCTCGCCAGTCTTAATGCATAGACATAAGACGCGGAAAACCTCCCGAGGAAACAGCCCGAGGCATGTAAACAGACATACTCTGTGCTGGTTTAACAACCCAAACGAGACGGCCCAAGGGCCGACACCATATTACACGACTTTACAACCTCTGACGGCAGATCATACTAACACAATACAGCCTGTTATAGGCATTAAAAGGTCCTCCGTCCCACACCCCAGAGGACGCAAGTATCTGAAAGACGGTGTGTAAAAGGTTATTAATTTGTTTAATTGTTTCCTGCATTAACAAATTATCCACAGCTATGTCGTCAAAGGCTTTGAAGCTTTTGTGCACTGGTAAATAATCAACTATGTCCCCAAACAGGTGAATGCCCCTTTGCTTCCTACATTAATGGATAACCCAGCGCTGTGACTCCAACAAGCTGAATATCTTTTGTTTCCCACATCAACAGATAATTCAAAACTACATGCCACAATAGGATGAACGTCCCTTTGTTTCTTTAAATGATAAAAGAGTCCAGCACTATGTCCCCAACAGGTTGAATGTGCCTTTGTTTCCTGCATTAGTAAATAACCCAGAACTTTGTCTCCCAGCAGGCTGAATTCCTCTTCATCTGTTTCCAACATTATCAAATTGTCTAGCGCTATGTCAACCAACAGTCTGAATGTCCCATTGTCTGTTTCCTGCATTTTAGAATATCCCCCAACAAGCTGAATGAATCTTTGTCTATTTCCTACTTTAGTAAATAATCCACCGCTATGTTCTTCAACAAGCTGAGCGT
This sequence comes from Conus canariensis, assembly GCA_033310375.1. Classification (NCBI taxonomy): domain Eukaryota; kingdom Metazoa; phylum Mollusca; class Gastropoda; order Neogastropoda; family Conidae; genus Conus; species Conus canariensis. The sequence continues at coordinate 41,231,823 of CM065730.1, read as the reverse complement.
CTCTTTTCTCTTTCTTACATTAGTAAATAATTTAACACGTCCCCAATCAGGCTGAATGCCCCTTTGACTGTTTTCTACATACGTAAATGATCTAGCACAGTGTCCATCAGCACGCTCAATGTTCCATTTTTGTTAACTGCATGCATTATCAAACAACCTAGCTCCATATTCCCCCTCAGGTAGAAGATCTCTGTCCTCCTCCTGCATTAGCAAATAATCCAGGACTTTATCCCCCCCCCCCCCCCCCCCCCTGGACAATGGACAATCCCTCTCTGTCCTTTTCCCGCATTACTAGAGAATCTTGGACTGCCCCCCCCCCCCCCCCCCCCCCCTCAACTGGATGAAAATCTCTTTGTCCTTTTCCTGCATTAGTAAATAATCCAGCACAATGTCGCCCCCCAACAGGTGCAAGATCCCCACGTCTTCCTCCTGCATTAGGGAGTAATCCAACACTTCGGTGACGCTTGGCTGGAAGAGCTCTTCATGAGACCGGCAGGACACGAACGTGGCGTACACCCCCAAATGCTGGCGGGGGAGGGCCGGGCGCCTCCCAGGCCGCCCAGTCAGTAACTGGCTGATTTATCTGCTGCTTCCATCTCTTCTTCACGACGACGGTGGACGGGCGCGTGCCTCGCCCTCTGGTGTCGCTCCTCGTCCCGTTCAGCTTCCACGCCACCCCTCCGCCTCTCTCCGTGTACTCAATGCTCCCCATCCCCCTCCATCCATACCCTCAGCCCTTCTCTCCCCCCCCCCCCCCCACTTCCTTCCGTCCCTACCCCACCTCTCTCTCTCTCTCTCTCTCTCTCTCTCTCTCTCTCTCTCTCTCTCAGTTTGTCTCAAAGGCTCATTTTGATACCCTAACTGCACCAATATTGATTTGCAGAGTGCAAAGAACTCCCCCTCCCCCCTTCTCTCTCTCTCTCTCTCTCTCTCTCTCTCTCTCTCTCTCGGTCTCCCTTTCTGTCTGTCTGACTGTCTGTCTGTCTGTCTGTCTGTCTGCCTGTCTCTCTCTCTCTCTCTCTCTCTCTCTCTCTCTCTCTCTCTCTCTCTCTTTATGTTTGTTCACATGTTAACGAGTGCATCCATTTTAATCAAGAATAGGAACCAGTTTACACAAATCGCGTTTCCTTCAATCTTTATTTCATCCTGTGTTAAAAACATACGGACGGACAGCCAGAAACAAAAGTCGTTAAGAGAGAAAAGGAACGAAAACGGAAACGGAATTTTTATTAAAGAGAGAGAGTAACGCGCGCTCAAAACTAGTGAAAACAGGACCAGCTGAGAAAGCACCGGCCACATAAAAAAAAGTTCATATCAACTTGACTGCTGAACAAAACTTGTGCAGAGCCACTGCCAATCCCTCCCCAAATACATAAATATACAAAACAAATAAAGATGAAACAAACAAGAAAATAATGAAATAAAGTTTTTGAAAAGATTTTTTAAAAAAAAGTGTATGGAACTTTTTGCACACAGTTCAGTGCATGGGTTGAAGGAGATGTCTCAATGTCCTCTGTTCTTTTATTCGCCCGCCAGCAAACCAGGGAAAAAGGCAAAACAACATTGGCATGGAGTTGTGTGCCCTTCTTTCACCACTGGAATAACTATTATATGCGGACACCATGGCTTACCAATCATTTGACACGTTTTAGCTTTTCCACAATATTTCAGGCCAAGTGAGCTCATTTTGTAGCAAGAACACAAGCGCAGGTTGCTTCAAAGTTGAACAGCATCACACGTATTATTTCCAACAGAAGATAACTCAACAACATTCGTTAAAAACTGGAGAAAGTTACAGTGAATAACACATACAACGCAGGGTGAACATATACAGCTGACACATGAAAATCAAGCAAGTTTTTACACTAATCAATATTATCATACTGATTTATAACTCGACAGAGAAAAACAGATCATACAAAATCACGGGGCCCAATTATGTGTCTAGACTTCGTAAAAGCGTTTGATTTCCTGGCCTGGTAATTGAAGTCTAGAGAATTAACAGCATTTGGTTTCAAACAATTTTGCACAAAACGATCAGGCTATTTTACACCAACATTTTAACGATCATCTGTAATTTGAAAGGGAAAAAAGGATATACCTCCACGTGCTTTCTAGTCAAGATGTAATGCAGACAGGGTGGTCCCATTTCCCCATTTTCATTCAGGGGGAACCACGGTGGAAGTTACTCAGCTGTTAGAACAATCCCTATTGACACTGATTTTGAACCAAAACGAGGAGTGCGCGAGCTATTATGATCATTATTTAGATGTCAATATAATCATGTTGTGTGAAATTAAACCGAGTGAAAATCTCTGTGCTGAGATGACCACACACACACACACAACACACACACACCACAAACCATACACACACACACACACACACACACACACACACACCACACACACACACAAAAGTACCAAAGGACAGTGTACTCGAATTGGGTTTATCCAGACTTGAAAAAAGATGACGCGCTGTTAAAAACTGCATTTACTTTAGAAACTGCCTACAATTCTATGTATTTCGGAACCATCTGATCAAATATTCTATATATGCACAAAAATATAAAAGCGTTCTACATATTTTCGGACATGAAATCTAACACTTATGTACCTAAAGATACCGCAGTCTTACAAGCAATTTGCAAACATTCGAAGATTACAAAAATACTCCACGGTGTGCACAACCTAAAATCTAGATGGTATTCGTACCTGTACACTATGATCCTGTGTACTTCACCGTCACATTGGACTGCATCCAAAAGTAGTGTATGCAAAGGATATTCCATGTATTGCATAATATTGAGACTGTACTTTGTTTTAGCCGGACAACACAGACACAGGGAGGGGAGAGAGAACAGGAAAACGGGCGGCTGTAATGTAAACTGGGTCAGGAAAGAACAAAGAATACGCTAAGGAAGTGGGGAAATGTGTGAAGGAGTCGGGGTGTGGAGGTGAAATTAAGAAAATAACATTTACGGAAGGAAACTGAGGGACACAGAGCAAAGAAACCTATAATTTTCTCATTTTCTGGCGCTTGACAAGAATTAAATAACAACTAACTGCAGTTGGTTTTCCGGGCTACTCCCTTTTGCCATGCTGCCCAACCTCCTGTTCCGCCCCTTTTTCTTTTTTTCTTCCCTCCCCCCTCTTCCATATCCCTTCTTCCTCCTCCAGATACTCCCTGGTTTTCACCCTCCGCCTCCACGTGAAAAAAAAAACAACCGTGGACTTCAAGTCGCTTTCTTTTTCTTTCTTCAATCCCTCCAGCATGAAACAAAGGCAAGAGATTCCATTCACACACACACACACACACACACACACACACACACACACACACACACACACACGCATGCACGCACGTACGCACACGCGTGCATGCACACACACACACACACACACACACGCGCACGCACGCACGCACGCACGCACGCACGCACGCACGCCGCGCGCGCGCGCGCACACACACACACACACACACACATCGCCATCAACTCTCAAAGTGCTCAGGCAGTCTTACAGAACATGCTCTGATTTTTCTCTATATCACACACTGTTGTTACGGAAATGTCTGGATGTTTATCGGGGAAAATAACAATAAGTAAATGGAAGTCTTTTAAGGACAAAGAAAAAACTCAGCGGTGATGTGTGCCTGGCAAGGAAACGTGAGGATTTTCTGAAGCAAAATCTTTCTAGAGATGGCTGAAATTCAAAATGAAAAATCAAACAAACAAAGGAACTCTGAACCAACGAACAAAAACAAAAAGAAACAAGCACAGCGAAATGAACTGATCTAGTCACAGCATGAGTGTGTTCGCATTAGTGTAAACAGAACCTTGGATTATGTCAGACGAAACCCAACCGGCTCATGTTGTCGAGTTCCAGGAGAGCTTTTTCGGAAGCCTTCACGAGTAGCATTTGAAACGAGAGAGAGAGAGAGAGAGAGAGAGAGAGAGAGAGAGAGAGAGAGAGAGACGGACGGACAGTCGGGGAGAGAGGGAGAGAGACAAACAGACAGACAGACAGTCGGACAGACAGACACACTGATACTAGGATGACAGACAGACAGACAACAGACAGAGAGCAGACAAACAGGAAAAGTGAGAGAAGGAAAAAGAGAAGGACAACACACACACACACACACACACACACACACACACACCACACACACACACACACACACGCACACCACGCACACGCACACACACACACACACACACACACGAATTCACAATTTTTTTCCCATTCCTTTTCTTGCATCCACTTTATGTAATCCATACCAATTTCGTATCAGCCTCTCTCTCTCTCTCTCTCTCTCTCTCTCTCTCTCTCTCTCTCTCAAACGATTCACTTTCAACAAAACGAGATTATATCATGAGAAAAACGAGACTCTTTCACGACAGGAAACTATTTGCTTTCCGGTAAAGATGGCTACAGAGGCGATCGGCTGCAATGGATTGTCGCCTGCATCAAAGAAAGAGTTTGATTCATGGGTATGGAAACCGCCATGTAGGACAGAATCTCGTTGCATACAGAAAAGAAGAGCAGTTGTTGAACAAAGAATAAATGGCAAGGTGTCGCAGATCCCCTTCATTTACACTTGTCTCTAAGAAAGAAAGGGGGGTGAAGAGGAGGAGGAGGAAAAGGGGGGAGGAGGAGAAGAAGAAGAAAAGAAGAAGACGAAAGAAAAAAAAAGAAAGAAGGAAGAAGAGAAGGAGGAGGAAGAGGAAGAAGAAGAGGAGGAGGATGAAGAACAGGAGAAGGGGGAGGAAGAGGAGCAGGAAGAGGAGGAGGAGCAGCAAGAGGAGGAGGAAGGAAGGATGAAGAAGAAGGAAGAGACGACGAAAAAGAAGGAGAGGCAGGAAAAGATTGTAGAAGGAAGAGGAGAGGCTCAAATGATTTAACATCTAATGATGTAAGATCAAAGCCCCACGCCAACAAAAAGACAGCTACATTATTTTGCAAAGATGTCAGATTGAATACTGCTGGAAACACTACAATCACAATCAGCAACAGGTATCACAGAAATTAGGAATATATATACAGAGAGAGAGACAGACAGACAGAGAGAGAGAGGAGAGAGAGAGAGAGAGAGAGAGAGAGAGAGAGAGAGAGAGAGAGAGAGAGAGAGAACAGACCAAAACGAACAAATGTGTCGAATCATTCTACGAATGGAAAGAAAGAAATATCCATATATTTCCTAAGTATTCTGGATGCGAGTCAGAGGCCCTCAGATATGCGGTCTGCACCGGACAGGTTACACTGAAATGAAATGGTACCGTTGTCCAGTTCTGATTCCATAGGAAACGCTCGTGGTTCTCTTTAGTACTTCAAGCGCACTCAGGGAAAAAAAACATTGATAGCTTTTGCGCTGAGTATATTTTTGTATTTTCAAAAAGATGATTTTATTGAATAAAGGAAATCTTACGACTACATGGTTCTTTTGGCGTACTGAAAGACATTACTGTTCTGATTATTTACTTGCCGATACTTGTTATCAAAAAAAAAAAAAAAAAAGAAAGAAAGAAAAGAAACAAACAAAAAACTTTTGAAAACAAAAACAAACCAAAAAAAAATCGTTTACCAGCTATCAAACTCCTAATGTCCACTACACTCGACGGATGTCAATCAAACACGTTAATCCCGGATCCCCGTCACCACCTCACTTCACATGTACAATGCTACGACGGAATTCAAATTGTTCTGGTGCTGTGTAGTCTAAGATAGGCCCCCTTCCCCCACTTTTCAGGGATGGTTAGCCTATCCCCTGTCTGCCAAATCACCTGTAGTGGATGCAGGCTCTACACTAACTAATTCATCAGGATGGCACGGCTGACGGCTGCAGCTGAGCAGAGACACAGAACTAAGGGTTACAAATGCAATGTTCACCATGGATCTGGCACCGAAGAACAATGGCAGACGCCGGTTCAAATACAGATAGAAAGAAAAGAAGGAAAGAGAGAAAGAAGGAAAATGAAAAAAAAAAGTCAAATGGGAAATAAACGATGAAAGAAAGAAACTACTGTGGTTTTGTTCTATTCTCACAAATCTGACTCCTTCTTTTCATCTCCCCATCCGAAACCCACCTTCCCTTCCATCGCCTCAACCTCCATTCCCTCCTTCCTCTCCCTCTGTCTGTCTGTCTGTCTGTCTGTCTGTCTGTCTGTCTGTCTTCTCTCTCTCTCTCTCTCTCTCTCTCTCTCTCTCTCTCTCTCTCTCTCTCTCTCTCTCAGAACAAGTGTGAACGAAGGCGAACACAGGGACCTACAGCTCCGTCGTATCGATCAGCAGCAGTTCAGGCAATCTGACTGGCACTCGCGACAGTTCCTCTGCAATTTGACTCTCACATCTATAAGCGCCATGACTGCCTAACAACATTCTTAGCTAATTGGCATACCCCCCACACCTCCCCCTTTCCGAGCTGATCATTATGATGATGACAGTCAGAGAGAGAGAGAGAGAGAGAGAGAGAGAGAGAGAGAGAGAGACGTCATAGTGATAGCGTTGTGAAGGAGGTGGAGCAGAAACGGAGAGAATACCAGAGCTGTGGTTGGTGGTGTGCCAGTGGGATAAAGCGTTCTACACAACGACAGCACACACACACACACACACACACACACACACACACACACACACACACACACACACACACAGAGAGAGAGGAGAGAAGAGAGACAGAGACAGAGAAAGACAACAGACAGTTAGATAGACAGACAGACAGATATATAGATAGGTAAAATAGATAGCTAGATAGACAGACAGAAGAGAGAGACGAACAGATATAAGATACACAGATAGATAGATAAATAGATAGAAAGATAAATGGAGACGCAGAGAAGCATATGAAGATAGACAGACAGACAGATAGATAGATAAATAGATAGACAGATAGATTAATAGACAGATATGTATACAGACAGATGAATGGAGATGTAGAGAAATAGACAGAGGTCTATGAAACAAAAAAAGAAAGAAACGAAGTGCTGTGTTCTCCAGTTCTTGGCCCTAAGGTATCTGACCGAGTTGTAAGTTCGAATCCAGACTGCGCCGAAGAAAAAAAAAACAACTAACAAAACACACCCAAAACAAAACGAAACGAAAACAAAACAAAGAAGAGAAAAAAGAAAGAGAAAGCAGAAGGGCATCAAGGCAGCCATGACCTAGACGCAGTCCGGACCCTCACAGTGTAAAGTATACGGAGCCAAAACACAGGCCTGAGGAATCCTCTCCTCCGAAGACCTTCTGCTGTCCAGCTCTCCGTAAAATCTTTACTCCTTTACTATCACTGAACAACTGAACAGTAGATGGAACAGGTGTGGGCAATGGCACCTTCATTCTCTGGAAGATCTGACGCAGCCTAGGACAGAGGAGGGTAAATGATACTCCAGAGAGAGATCTAACCGCACGCTCTCTCTCTCTCTCTCTCTCTCTCTCTCTCTCTCTCTCTCTCTCTCTCTCTCTCTCTCTCTCTCTCGTTTGCATGCGTGTGCGGATGGCCTACTGGGAACTTCTCGAATCCTTCGGAGCTGGGTGCTTGTATAGTTCGTTCCCCCACTCCCCCCCCCCCCCCCCCCCCCACTCCCCCACCACACAGACATTTATACATGCTTGAACAGTACCATCCTGAAGAAACCCATTGTTCTAGCCCAGCATGGACATATGTTTCAGGCCTTCAACCCTTCAGCAAATGCCAAGGGTGCGTTGGCACCACCAAGATCCCCCCTAAAAATACAAATATTAAGAAAAAAAAGATGTCAAACAGAGGTTCTCTTCATACCATCCATGTAAAAGTGACAATGCAACAAAGCGGTAGATTCATTTGATGAACCATCAAAAACAAAAGCAGATGAAAAAGACTGGTTATGCCTTGTTGCGGACCCTCTCCCTACCCATCCCCCAAAAGAGGGTGATAGAATGGCAGATCACTCTTAATTACATCGCTGAACTGGTCCCTCTCAATTACGGCGCTAAACTAGTCACTCTAAACTACATAACTAAACTGGTTACTCTAAATTACATCGCTGAACTGGTCCCTCTAATTTACATCGTTAAACTGGTCCTTCCAAATTACAACGCTAAACTGGTCCAGCAGGTCTGTCAGACGAAAAATTGATTATTAAATTCCTGACTTGGCTCTATCAAAAGCAGAGGGAGTTCTCTATCAATGACTGACCATGTGCACAATAGAGGAAAACCGGTGAAAGTAATTCACCTACCCCCCAGGCTCCGATGCTTAATAAAGTCAAGGATAAATTGTACAAGACAAAATGAGAGATCAAAAAGTTCCCTTCTGGAAAAGCCTGCTGGAGAACATCTAATTTCCTTCGGAGCTAGATGCTTCTTCCAGTACTATGCTGTGCCCCTGAAAGTTCCACACGTATGGGCACTTGAACTGTCCACCCTTAAGGAAAGTATCGTTTTACCCCATCCCGTCCTAAAAATATCATGTTTTTACCCCATTTCATCCTAAAGATAAGTACTGCTTTATCCCCATCCTATCCTAAAGATAAGTATCGTTTTACCCCATCCAATCCTAAAGGGAAGTATCGTTTTTACCCCAGTCTGGACAGGTGTTTTGGTGCTTTCGCTCTTCCTAAAGAGGTCCAGCCAGAAATGTGACGGATCCACTGAAATTGAAGAAGATGGCTAAAACTCAGTCTTCGGCTATCTCTTTTTGATGTTCGTTTAAAGCTGTCCATAAGAGAAAAGGGGAGACTGATTTGTGTCTATTTTGGGTTAA
>CM065730.1:41200581-41215581 GCA_033310375.1 Conus canariensis | reverse complement strand
TTCAGCTGCGTTTCAATAAAAGCATCTTTGTGTAGTTCACTGCATTTTATTGTATTGAAATGGATTCCTTTGTATTCAGCTGCGTTTCAATAAAAGCATCTTTTTGTAGTTCACTGCATTTTATTGCATTGAAATGGATTCCTTTGTATTCAGCTGCGTTTCAATAAAAGCATCTTTTTGTAGTTCACTGCATTTTATTGCATTGAAATGGATTCCTTTGTATTCAGCTGCGTTTCAATAAAAGCATCTTTTTGTAGTTCACTGCATTTTATTGTATTGAAATGGATTCCTTTGTATTCAGCTGCGTTTCAATAAAAGCATCTTTTTGTAGTTCACTGCATTTTATTGCATTGAAATGGATTCCTTTGTATTCAGCTGCGTTTCAATAAAAGCATCTTTTTGTAGTTCACTGCATTTTATTGTATTGCATTGCTTTCTATTGTACCTTGCTGCTCTTCATTGTATTATAATACAGTCTCTTTTATTACACTGCATTTCATTGTACAACATTTCATTGAATTTTAATGCACTCTATTGTAAAACATTGTTTCTATAGTGCTATATGACTTTATCGTCACAACATACACCCCTCTCTTGGTGTCCTGCGTATGTTAGCTCAGAAAAGGCACCACTGAACGCCACCGAAGCGATTCGGCAGCAGTGCAGTGTCTTCGCTGGTGGGTAGCCTCCTGACGAATTGACTTGGACTGCTCCTTGTGGATTGCCGGTGCCGGAGCTGTGGCCAGACAGGCCAGCCTGTGGCTATATACGAGAAGCCGAAAAGAGCGGTGAGAACGCAGTGCCACTGAAGTGGCATAGAAGAGATGAGACGAAAAAAAAAAGCACAACAAAATAAAACCAAATAAAGCCCTGTGTCAAAAAAAAAAAAAAAAATCCGGCTGCGGTTCACGGGGAAACCACATCTCCAAACTACGGCGCCTAGCTTAAGGTATATTTTGGAGGCCAGAATAGCTCAGTTGGTAGAGCGCCAGACTCGTAATCCAAGGGCTGCGTGTTCGAATCTCCGCCGGGCCGTTTCGGTACAGGGTGATTTTTCCCTCGGAGTTAACATTAGTTCTGATTCCATTTCCCATACTGTCCTTCGAATTAGACTATAAACCGAGGTTCCGTGTGTGAACGCACGCATAACATCTTGCACACACGTAAAATCCCATCACCAACTTTCGGAAGAGAAGGCCAGTTTGGCCGTTGGTATAGATGACACGTTACACATAGCATGCAAGTTCGCCGAAGATGGAGTATGGATGCCTTAATGGCGGGATAAAAAAAAAAACGGTCATGCACACAAAACTCCACTCCCTTTGTAGGGAAGATGGGATTAATACTTGCCTGTCCATATAAGAGGCGTCCGCAGGAGTATCAGCCTGCGTACGCAGAAGAAGAAGGTATATTTTGTTATGTCAGCGAGACTCGACCTCTAGATTCTCTTGCTTCTTAAGCAACAGCATTGTCGACTGAATCACCTTTCGTTGTTTCACCAGACACATTCGCCTGCGTGGAGTCCCTCGTGGTCAGCTGGTCTGGGGAAGGTCTGTTTGGTCCTTGAAGACATATACGAATGTCGCAGTGGTTAGGATTAGATGCTCAATGTATGTTGCCAAGTATATTCTGTGAGCCACATCGAAGGAAGCCATTTTAGTATCTGTCTGGAGTTTTGATTCGCTACGGTAATCGACCTTAATCAAAAACACCCCCATTAACATCCTCTCTCTCTCTCTTCTCTCTCTCTCTCTCTCTCTCTCTCTCTCTCTCTCTCTCTCTCTAGCAGGGCTCGGTGATTAAAATCATTGGTGATGAAAGAGAGTAAAGAGGAGGTGAGGATAACGAGAGTGTTCAGACTGCTACTACCATCCACAATGTGATCACTCGTCTGTGTGTGTGTGTGTGTGTGTGTGTGTGTGTGTGTGTGTGTGTGTGTGTGTGTGTGTGTGTGGTTTGCGTGCGTGCGTGCGTGCGTGCGTGCGTGCGTGCGTGTGTGTAAGTGTGTGTAAGTGTATACATGATTGTGTGTGTGTGTGTACGTGATTGTGTGTGTATTTGTATGCACTTTCGTTGTTGTTATTGTTATTGTTATTGCTGTTGTTGTTGTTGTGTGTGTATGTGTGTGTCCGTGAGAGAGAGACAGAGAGAGAGAAGACAGACAGACAAAGAGGGAGACAGACAGACATGCAGAGAGAGCGAGAGAGAGAGAGAGAGACAGACAGACAGACAGACAGACAAAGAGGGAGACAGACAGACATGCAGAGAGAGAGAGAGAATGTGTGTGTATGCGCGCGCGCGTGTGTGTCTCTATGTGTGCGTGCATGCACACATAGTTCCCGAGAAAGCGTGCAAGGGTGCGTGCGTGCGAGCACGCGACACAAGTGGGGAATGTAATGCGAACGAAAAGCGAGGGAGAAGGAGCGCATACTATCTATTTGTCCTCCAACACTGTGTAAACTTGTTGCCAGCGTCACCATCACTGCCCGGGCCGGCCCGGAATTCGAGCCAGGAAAGATCGGAGGAACAAAGGGGACGGGGGGAGGGGGGGGGTGAAGGAGGAAGGAGGAGGAGGAGGAGGAAGGAAAGGAAGGAGGGGGATGATAAAGGAGGGGTGGGGGTGGGTAGGGGTGGGGGTCGGGGGTCGGGGGCGGACGGCGAGGTGTGTCCTCCTCATCATGACAAATCTGTATCGATTTCCTACTTCCGTGCGTTACAGCACAGCGCCGGGGCGACAGACGGTGCAGTCACTTGCCCGTTATTTTTACCTTCCGATGACGGTGTCATCATTCAAAACGGACGGAAAAGCTATGTTCTGTCTCTCGCTCACTCTCTCACTCTTCTCTCTTCTTCCGCCTGGCCAGTTTCTGTTTCGTGTTCTTCCTTCTACATCTCACGCCCCCACCCTCCTCCTCTCCCCCGCCCAACCGTCTCTCTCTCTCTCTCTCCCCCCTCCCCCCTCCCCTTCCTGCTATCTCCCACCCCAATACTCTGCCCACGTTCGGATTGTGACAATGCTTTTCTTTTTCCGTCGGGGGAGGAGGAAGGGGGTGGGGGTGGGGGTGGCGGAGGATGAGTGTAGGAGTTGGATGGTGGGGAGAGGCAGAAGCTGTTGTCTGCTAATACAAATGCGAGCTAAAGAGCCTTCGTGCGTGCATGGATACATATCTATATGTATCCAGAGAGAGAGAGAGAGAGAGAGAGAGAGAGAGAGAGAAGAGAAGGCAGACAGACAGACAGACATGCGGACAGACAGACAGACAAACAGACAGAAGACAGACAGACAGATAGACTGACAGGTAGACAGGGAGGTAGACGGACCATAGACGGAGACAGACAGAGATCTTCTGCATCTCTCTCCTCATGGACTTCTGATCATTTTTTTTTCCTTAACGGACAACTTTAACGTCCATTTCATGAAAGCCGAAGGCCCAGAAAGTCTGGCCATACCCATACGAACATTTTTACCCTACCTTGGAATTTCCCCGTGTCTATAATATGACCAAGTATCGATACGTGTCTTTGTCTTTTTATGCCCCTATCTATATGTCTCCGTGTCTGTATGTCCTTCGTGTTTATGCGTCCGCCAGTCTATAATCGCCCGTTCTTGCGGGTCAGCGTATCTATACGTTGACATCATTACAAAGTTGATTCCATAGCGTCACATCTTTAAAATTTGAAAATTACCTGACGTTGTTGATTTGAAAAGCTGTCCTTTTTTTTGCGCGCGCAAGCAACATCCCCCCTTACTCATCCCTCCCCCCTCCAACCTCTCCGCTCCCTTTCCACCCCCATCCATTCATGAGCTGACTAGGCGGAAGAAGAAACACACCATGTGTTTTCCGCTTCTCTGGGCATGTCGGTATCAATACGGCGTATGGTCTACAAATCGTCAAGGAAACTTATCCATAGAGAGTGTGATACGAAAGTAGTACAACTACAGTCCCTTTGACCACTGATGACATGGAGACAGGATCAGCACCCCGCCTCGCTTTCCCGAACTCCCCTTCGCTGTCACGCAGGTCACTAATGACAGTCCCCCACAGTCACCGCACGACGCCAGAGAATCGTTCAACTGGTTGGACTACCCTCTCAGATGGACCACGAAGGCCAGTGTTTCTTGTTCTCTGTTCTTCAACGAGTTCTGCCGACTGTCTGCGTGTAGTCTTTGCCTGCGTGTGAACCCCCTGTGGATGTTTCAAGCTTGACAGTTAAACACGGTAGCGAAATCATGCTAAAAAAATTTTTTTTTTAAAGTAAAAACCTGGGGTGAAACTGGAGAACAGAAAGCAGACAGAGAGCCAACCAGATCGACAGGACATGGTGAGTTCCACCAATACTTGCAATGAACCTCTAACTAGTAAAGATACTGGTCCTGTGTCTCGCGCAGATCGTTGCTTTGACCTTTCCTTTGAACTGGCTGGACAACGGCAATGGGGACAAGCTAATTATTGTACGTCTAAGGAGGAATCTTCTGCACTTCAGGAGATAACCAGGGCAGTATGCGCAGAGGAACAGACAGACACTGGAACTCAAAAATACGGGGAACAAAAGTCATAAGGACGTAGAGACTGAAGGACATAGAGATACACAGTCATGAAGATGTGTAACTTGGAGGACATATGACATGGGAAAATGACTACGATGAAATTAACGTCTTCTCATTACTAAGCCCAAAAGGACATGGTCTTGTTAGAAAGGAGTAACGCACGTACTGACAGACAGATAGGTGGATTGACAGACAGACAGACAAACAGACGGATAGATGGATAGGTAGCTAGACAGACAGATAAGACAGACAGACAAATAGATACATACATACATACATAGACATGAATTGATAGACACACAGACAGACAGATACATATATACATACATACATACATAAATAGATAGGTAGATTGATCGATAGGCAGAGGACTGACACCCCCCCCCCTCCCCCCACGATCCCAATCTTCACGGCACAGCCTAACCATAGCGCCCTGCCTGTGAAGCAGAACCCCTTCTGGGTTCAGCCACCTGGAGTTAATACAAACTCCGGATTCTTCAACGTCCCGCAAAACAATCCTAGTCGCAACCTAACCCACCCCATTCATCCCCTTCACAATGTCGGGTCGACCAGTGGACCCACCACCACGTGAGACCCACCACCACACCATGTAAAACGTCAGCTGAGTGCGAGAGATTATAAGACGTCATCTGCACGGCACAAGAGGTGGCGCCCCCCTATGGTCAACACCAGTCCTGGACGCTCTGCTTGGAGTCTGGTCACCCAGGCAGACATGAACCCAGCAGCTGCAACCTCCTCCCTCTCTCTAATCCTTTTTTTTTTTTTTTTTTTTTTTTTTTATAATCACCAGACTTTGGAAATCTGTTCTTTGTGCGGACATTCCAAATTATGGCTTCATACACCCGCCTACACCGGGTACCCGCTCCTTCCTACCCCCACCCCACCCCGCACTTCCCCACCCCTTCTCTTCCTTCTCTGCTTTTTGTCTTCCTTGGCTCTCCAATGTCGATTTCTAAAAGACTACAAAGTGAGCAAGGAAACAAATTGTACTTTTCGGTCAAGTCAGTCTTGCGGGGGGGAGGGGGGGGGGGGCGGGGGGAGGGGGGGGGAGACAGAAAAAAGAAAGAAAGAAAGAAAGCGTGGAAACAGCCACGCGCCGCTCGATCAGCGCAGGTGAGGAGCAAAAAGTCAGTGATGCGGTCGATTGGGTGATTGACGGGACCTTTGAAGTTATGAACAACTGCGACAACGACGACAGTACTTTCTTTTTCTTCAGCTCCCCGTCCCTCCCCCTCAACCCCACTCCCCCTTCTTCCCCTCCTTCCTCCGCCCATTCCCCACCAGCAGCAGGCACACAAAATCTGAACTACCGTGCAGACAACGTCGTCTGGCGTAAAGAGCACCTCCATATTGAGGGGACAACTTCTGAAGATTTTCTCTTTTTCTTTCTTTCTTTCTTCCTTTTTTTTTCTCCTTCGCGTATCAGCAGTAAAAAGAGTCAGAGGGAGAATCGACGGTCCGTCAATACTACTGCACTTCCACTACTACAGCAGAATGGCTCCTCAGAAGTGCCTGCCATCAAAAATACGCCATCCCAAATCTGACTGCTCCTTTCTTCCTAAAAGGAGTTTATTCCAGAGCGGTCCGTCTTTTGGGCGATACCCACTTTTGTTTTTTCTCCCGGCAGGTTTTCTGTTTCCGTTTGTTTGCTGGCTGGGCTTTGTTTTTCATTGATGAGTGAATGAGTGTGGGTGCACCAAGGAACAGGGGGTGGGGTGGGGGGTGGGGGGTGGGGGTCAAACGGGGTCGCAGCGGCACGTGTGCCGGGGTTCAAAGGCGGAGAGTGGAGTGGGAAGAGAACAGGGGACGGAGGGATAGGGGAGGGGATGGGGAGGGGGGTGGTTGTTCATGTCGTGATACATTATAATGGATTATTGTCAAATCTGATAAGTTGTCAGGAAGAGGGATGGGAGGGAAGTGGGGTGGAGGTGGGGTTGAAAAGAACAAAGTGGTCACGAAACTTCGGGCCCCTCCCTTCTTTGATTTAAACAACACATCTCTCTCTCTCTCTCTCTCTCTCTCTCTCTCTCTCTCTCTCTCTCTCTCTCTCATTTTTATCATTTACATGGGCTAATGTGCCCAGTCCATTCAAGGTTATTACTTTCATTAATGTCAAAAGAACATAAAGAAACAGATATAATTATTATCAGGACGTTAAAAAAGACCGTAAACAGTGCCTGTCGACTGTACAGTCACAAAGCATGCAGATAGGCGAAGTCTTTGTGTGCATTGTGATTGTTACCGGTGTGGTTACATGGCTTTATGATTGTTACCGGTGTGGTACATGACTTTAATTGTTACCGGTGTGGCTACATGACTTTGTCCTTTGTTTTACTTCAGACTCGTGAGTCTCAGACTATCATTTTATTTCCCGATTCGCTCTGTGACATAAAAGTGGCAAACAGATGCACATAACAAATAGGGAGATCAGAACAGCGGAGTATGGATGGAGTCAGTATATGGCCATCCCAAAGACCGCTCTTGTTGCCAGCCTTCTACAGTTCGTTCCTCGGCTGCTAAATACTCGTCATCCGCGCGTATCTGCCCTACCCCATTATCCCCTTCATCCCACTTTGCCCTCCCCCCCCCCACCCTCTCCATTCCACACACCCTTTGACCCCTCACCATCCATGCCATACTGACCTTACACTGAACATCGCCTGTTTGTTAGAGTTCGATTCTGTTCTCTGTTCCATTAGGTTTCCGTCTGAGGGGTGTGTGTGTGTTGTGTTTTTGCAGTTTGCCCCCTTGCCCGCCCCCGCCCTTATACTTCCCTCATCCCCTCGTTGCGCGGACCGACTGGCGATCCTCTTAAACCGTCCCAGAATAGCAGTGAAACCTTTGTCAGTATGGCCATTTTCCTGTCTCGCTTTTTCGGCAATTTTCTTCTTTTTCTTTCTTTTTTTTTCTTTTTTTTCTTTTTTTTTTTTTTAATCCTTTCTTCAGTTAAGTGAACCATCCACGTTCCCTGTGGCATTTGAGTATCAACACACACACACACACACACACACACACACACACACACACACACACACACACACGAAGACACATTCACACGCATATACGTACGGTTTTTTTTTTAATCATAAAAAGGACTCCACACACACACACACACACACACACACACACATCCACACCACACGCGCGCGCGCCCACACACACACACACACACACACACACACACACACACACACACACACACACACACACACGAAGACACATTCACACGCATATACGTATGTGTTTTTGATCATAAAAAGAGCTCCACACACACACACACACACGCGCGCGCGCGCGCGCGCGCGCGCGCGCGCACTTAATGCACACGAGCGCGCGCGTGTGTGTGGTGTGTGTGTGTGTGTGTGTGTGTGTGTGTGTGTGTGTGTGTGTGTGTATGGGTGTGGGGTGGGGGGGGGAGGGGAACTGAAGTAGAATTGAATCTCGAGAACCTGATCTTGTTCTTTGAAAACCGACGTGACACAGTTTTTGAGGAGAGAGAGAGAGAGAGAGAGAGAGAGAGAGAGAGAGAGAGAGAGAGAGGAAGAGAAAGAATGCATTTCCTCTGGTGAAAAAAATCGACCCGTGAACAATCAACCGTCTTCCCGTCGGTGACAAAACACAATGCACTCTACAGCCGCGGATCAGGAGGAGGAAGGAGGTGTTTAGTCATTGTTATTATTAGTGCAGGATGTGTGAGACTGACTGTAACTCTACCAGAATACAAAACGCCAGGAAACGAAACGGGAAGTCACGGGGAGGAACTGCGGGCCTACAAAACAGAGGTGACTTCATCCCTGTCCATCGCCTTCCCCTCCTCCCCTCCCCCCCCCCCCCCCCTTTCCATTCGCTCCGTTTCTTCTCCTCCTCCTTCTTCTTCTCTCTCTATCTCTCTTTTAAGCGGAAATCCGGCGTGTTTTTGAAAGGTCTGTTTTGATAAGTTGTGTGTGTATTTCTTTAATCTATTTTCAGAGTTGACTTCAACGAGTTGACAGCTCTGATATGGCCTTTTGCGGTCGACAAGGCTATGAGCAACATTCTCTCTCTCTCTCTCTCTCTCTCTCTCTCTCTCTCTCTCTCTCTCTCTCTCTCTCTCTCTCCTTTCATAATCCAAATGGTTTTCGTTCATCTCTCTTGTTGGCCTCAACGAACAGTAATACAGTCAGAAAATTAGCACTTTATGTTTATGAAGCATTTAAAGCGCGGCAGATTGCTATAACTTGAATGTATATTTATGCATGTGTAAGTAATGGTGTTTATATGTATTTCTTTTTGTTCCCCTCTTCCAAAGAGGGCCTTGGCCTTTAGGAATAAAGATTTCATTTCATTTCCTTTCATTTCATTTCTCTCTCTCTCTCTCTCTCTCTCTCTCTCTCTCTCTCTGAGTGTGTGTGTTGTTGTGTGTGTGTGTGTGTGTGTGTGTGTGTGTGTGTGTGCGTGCGTGCGTGTGTGTGTGTGTGTGTGTGTGTGTGTGTGTGTGTGTGTGTGTGTGTGTGTTTAAATCTAGGTAAAACAGTAATCATGGTTTTCCGAGTGGTGGAAAGTAAGGATCACGTCAAAATGGTTGAATAAGGAATCAACTTATTTTGTTGTTGTTGTTAACACCAGACGGTTGTAAAACGTGTGCTGGTGAAAAGGCTTAGGGCAGCCAATGCACTCACTGATCTTCTGACGACAGAAACTAGATCAGGATAGGATCTGGAACATTCATATGCGTGTGGGAAAACAGCCCAAATGAAACACTACTACCTCTAAATCCAGGTGTTGTGCCACACAAGAGGGAATGGAGCAGGCCAGAACAGACTGCGAGGCGACCCACCTACTCCAGAACTGAAGACCCTGACATTCAAACATCCACAAAGCACACTGCTAATGATACCAGAGGCAGCATATATATACATACATATATATATATATATATATAAGTAGAGAGAGAGAGAGAGAGAGAGAGATACCCGATACAGATACAGATACAGATATACTTCTTTAACGTCTTCTTCTACGTCGGCTCCTTGAAGACCTTTTTTCATCGTTACTGTCTTCTTGTATTCGTTCTTCTTTTTCTGTGTTGTTCTCCTCCCTCTTCCTCTCGTCCAGTTCTTCTTCTTCTTCCTCCACTTCTTTTCTCTTTTGTTCTTTTTCTTCTTCTTGTGTGGAATGCACTGACCTATAATATATATGAGGAGGCGGGGTGTTTTTTTTCCTAATTAGTCTGTCGTTTTTTCTTTGTTTTTAAACATGCCTTTAGGAATCCTTTTTGTTTTGTTTTCTTCGTTCAAGTTTTCCTTTTTTATTGTTTTATTTTTATTTTTTGTTCAGGGGAGGAGTAAGAGAAAGGAGTGGGTGAGGTTGGGCGTGACATGCTGCGTAGTTTGAAGCTTCGTGTGTAGAACCACCCACAGATGGCAGAGGTGGATTTGATTGATCTGCCGGCGTGTCCGTACGACGACGGGCGTCTGAATAACAGCTCACTTGGTCAGAGCTTCGATTTGGCGTTCAGTAAGTTGTCAGTTCGTACCTCCCCCTCCCCCCTCCTCCCCACCTCACTCCCCAATATACAAACTGGCATTTTCGCTGCCCGGCTTAACCACAGTCGTTCGGCTGACATAGTTGTATTAGATAAGTTCTCCTGGCTGGTGTGAAGAAAGAGTTGGGTTGGACACTCGGTGACCTGTTTCAGCAGAACTGCTATCCCCAAACAGGTCAATATGACGCATGTGTGAATTACTTCAAGTTTAAAGAAGATTCTCGTCAGGAAAACAAATGACTTATGCCTCCAAATCTTGCATTTTTCGCGCTCATTTCGCTCAAGTTAGAACTGCCAATACATACTTCATGTCAATGTTTGCAGATTTCAAGACATAAATGGAAATGAAAGAACATGCGAAGGGTGTAACTGCAATGAAATCGACAATGACTTCAATTTCTTTTTTCTTCGTATCTTTTCTTCAGGACCTGCGGAAGAAACTACTGGCTCTATACGTTTGGAAACATTCAGTTTAAATGACGTCTTGAAGGGTTTGTTTGTGTCTTCTAACAACTGTGAGTATAATCATCTTTATTTCGTATTGATTCCAGCGTTCGCTGTTTGCCTTAAAAATGATCCTGTAACTTGTATTACTAATTTCTCAAGGTCATATACCGATTACATTTATTCATAAGATTTTTTTTCTACCCAAACGTGAGTAAAGTACCTAATTTTCCTAATTCTTCAAGATGGTTGTGGGCGTAATCTGGTTCCCTTCCGCCCTCCGCCTCCGCCACTCTCCAGTGATGTTTATCGCTGTCTGCCATATCACCTGAGATGTCCGTGTGTGCGTGCGTGCGTGTGTGTGTGTGTGTGTGTGTGTGTGTGTGTGTGTGTGTGTGTGCGTGTCTGTGTGTGTGTGTGTGTGTGTGCGTGTCTGTGTGTGTGGACGTTAAAACTGAATTAACCAAATACTAAACAAACAAAAACATCTTCCCTTTTCGTACTTTCTTTAAAGAAGCAAAGAACAAAACAAGCTGTCAATCAATAAGTCAGAATGTGGGATATGCGTGTGCGTGCGTGTGTGCATGCGTGCGTGCGTGTGTGTGCGCGCACGCGCGTGCGCGAACGTGTCCTGTGGTCAAGCAAGCGCGCGAATTTGTGCATGTGCCTGTCTGTGTGTTTGTCTTTGTGTATATGTACTACCAAAAATAGTTAATAAAACGATTTATTTGGTGTGTCCTCCCTGGTTCTCTGCCCTGTCTTCACCCTCCCACCAACCCCCGCTGTCCTTCGCAAACAATGGCAGCTAACTTTGTAGAGGAATGGCAACGGGTTTCTACCAATGGCAAGGAAATTTTATTAAATCGGTGAGTTCCGTGGCCCGACTTATATTTTGACGTCTATGGATAAAAGAGAAAGAGATGGAAAAACTAACGTCGAAGTTTACACGCTCTAACTTCTGATTCATTTTCCTCTTTTAAAATCTGCTTTATTTTCTATCCAAACAAGAGGAATGTCTGCAAGAGGCAGAGGTGTGGAATGAATTCTTTGGTAATGATCTACTGCCATGTTCGTTTCCTCCATGCATCACGCAATGCAAGGTCCTCTGACTGGTACACAAACTAATCGGTTTTCTCGCTCCGGTCCTGCTCCTCAACTCATCCCTAAACTTCACGGCACGTGGCTCTCTCTCTCTCTCTCTCTCTCTCTCTCTCTCTCTCGTCCTCCCCCTCTTACCGCCATTGCCCTCACGCCAAAGGCACGAACGGAAAGCGTAGGAGTGCCGTGCCTGTAGCCTTACATATTAAGTTATGTTCAAACCTCCCCCTCTGTTGACATTCCTCAGGAGAAGAAAGCGACAAAAGAAAAAGAAAAAAGCGCGCGGTAAGGACTCAACGGTTACGCGTCATAAAATTTTGAGCGTTCAATGGCAACATTCTCCGCCTCACACACTTTTTGTCTCTTTTCCCGGTGGGCGGCGGAAGCGAGAAGGGATTAAACAGAAAGAAAGAACCGAAAAAAGAAATGGGGTCGTAATGTGTAGGCCGTGAATGCTGTGGTCAAGCACAAATAGGTCACTGTTCCGGATAGTTCGACCTGACGAGTTTCGCTCGGGTGGGGGGGGGGGGGGGGGGGGAGGGGGGGAGTCCTTGAGATTTGGTCTGACTTTTTTTTTCTTTCTTTCCTTCTTTCTTTCTTTCTTTTTTTCCCTTCATTTTCTTACGGTTTTTTAAAATTCATTTTGCATTTAAGTCGATCACAAAGACAGCACAAGGCTAATTTCCAGGGTTTTTTTTTTATTCTAAGAAGCGTGAAATATATGTCAAATAGCGATTTAATAAATTCTATCTGTTAGAGAGAGAGAAAGAGAGAGAATGGAAGAGGTAGAGATATAAAAAAGAGGGTGAGGGTGGGGAGAGAAAGATGTGTTAGTGCCTTGGAATGTCATGCTCAACAACGCTCGTTCCAACCCCCAGACAGGTGCACGTGCTTTTAGTTAATTCAATGAGGTTTAACATCCACACCCGTCACAGGTGACATGATGGGGGTAGGGGTGGGGGGGGGGATAATTGTCCCAGGAGCTCAGGGGGAGGGAAGCGAACACTACTCTGACATCGCCGAGGTGGGGACTCCAGTTCAGCCGGTAGCTGCTGACAACTTGGCCTAAGCAGACA
This sequence comes from Conus canariensis, assembly GCA_033310375.1. NCBI lineage: Eukaryota > Metazoa > Mollusca > Gastropoda > Neogastropoda > Conidae > Conus > Conus canariensis. The sequence continues at coordinate 41,202,869 of CM065730.1, read as the reverse complement.
GTGATATCATAGGGACGTATTGGTGACTATCTATCTGCTCATGAGCTGTTGCCAGACTCTAAGGCTCACATCGCATGACACACTGTCCCCTGGTAGAATCCCCATTCCAAATGGGCCCGCACTTGTTGGAGAGCAGTGGCTATTTGGAAGCTCTTTCTTTACCAGGCCTGTCACACGGTGAAATGCCAACGCCAACATGCCACACGTTCGTGCCGTGGCACTGCAACAGCGACTGCTCCGATGGTGCACAGAATTATCAGTGACAGCCGCCTGTTTACCTGTTCGGTGTCTGTCTCTTTCAAGTTTCATTATTGCGCCCCCATGGGTTCTGCCGTAATGGAATAATTCAATGCAAAACAAACTGTTTGTCACGTTAAAAACTTGAAATGGGATTCTACGCTTCTCGTCTGCTATTTGATTACAAGCTAGGCACAATCGCGTGTCTACCAGCTGAGTCGTTTATTGGTCAAGATGGGAAAACAATCGCTAGACTAGAGCATGTCGTGAAATGACTTCACCGCGAAATACCTTCGAAATCAGTTTCATACAGAATGTATGCAATACGGAATTCACAGGAAACGCTGGGCTTCAAGCATATTTTGATTCAAAACACTCTTCCTTGGTGTCCACGTGAAATTGCTTAAGGGTTATGTCAAGCAGATGGGGCGAAACAACAAACCGTGCCGAAATGAGCGTGCAACGCAGCGTTTCTTGGTTTTGCCCTCGGACAGACCTCGAAAGCAAATAGGTTTCAGAGCTATATTGCGCTTGAGTTTATTTCACAATAGTCTAACCAAATACATTTCTTGGCTTTTCGCATCATGACTCAATGAACAGCGCTGCTGGTGGATGTGAAAGTATGCCTCCCTTGACCATCAAACAGCAGACGAGATGTGGAAACGCCCGCTTCAAATTGTCAACATTCATACCTTTTCTCTGGCTGGATTTATCCCACTGCCTTGTTGGGGGTAATACTGAAGAGTGCAACACTGAAGACGGAAAGAAACAGGTGTTATTCCGAAAAAAGTATGGGGTGGAACTCAGGATGACTTTAGTTGTGGTTGTGTTGTTTTGTTAATATTTACTTTTTCAGCCGACTCTGCTGGAGATGTGTCTGTGCATATTGTTACTGTTGATATTGCTGCTGACTGTATCTTTATCCTTTATCCTCATCTCCATCTCGTCTTTTTCTTTTCATTTTCTTTTCTTTCCTTGTCCTCATTCCCCATTTCGTTTTACTCTAGCACTTCACCATTTTGACAGAGTGCAATTCACATCACTTAGAGAGTGCGCTACTTCTACTCTTATGTCTTAATTATGTACAGTTCGACGTTCTGGGTGGAACATTGTATTGCCGTACCTTCTTGTTAGAACTTAGATTTGATGTTTTCTGTGGGTTTGACTGGTTCTGTGCAATACCTGGCGGCAAACATCTCTCTCTCTCTCTCTCTCTCTCTCTCTCTCTCTCCTCTCTCTCTCTCTCTGCGCACATCCATCATTCCGCCTCCTTTTCTTCCCCATTTATTTCACCCCTCCCTCTCACCATCTGTTTCTCCCTCCACCCCCCCCCCCCCCTCCTCTTTTTTTTTCCCAAGGTCTGACAAGGTGAATTAAGAAATTCAGTGTAGTTCGTAAAGTGTTTGAATAAATTCTGTCCTCGAACCAATTATAGACACGCCAGCAATATTGTTCTGTCCACCTACATGGGAAACGCCGTACCTTAGTAAACGTACAATTGAAAGAGAAAAAACCAACGAAAACTTTTACAACTACGACGACGACGACGAACTTGTCCACCATCGCACGAGAAGGAAAAGTGTACTAGAAGGATGAATACCCGTCAGACCACATGGCAGACGCTTTCTTCAGATGCTGTAGCACATGAACAAGCACTAACTAATATTTGTGCGTGTTATGATGTAATATGCAACATCTGCTTATATCCACTGCCTGTACATGTCTGTTTGCCACGATAGGCAGTGTGTGCAACCTACAGCCCTCAAAGTTTTCCGAGTATACAATACAACACACACACACACACACACACACACACACACACACACACACACACACACACACACACACACAATACAGAGAGAGAGAGGCAGAGACAGTGACAGATAGACACACAGAGAGGAGCGAGCGAGCGAGCGAGCGAGCGAGAGAGAGAGAGAAGGGGATAACACACACACACACACGCGCGCGCGCGCGCGCGCGCGCGCACACACACACACACCACACACACACACACACTTGTTGACAAGTTTCGCACGCTTATTTGAATGAAA
>CM065730.1:41180581-41185581 GCA_033310375.1 Conus canariensis | reverse complement strand
CACACACACACACACACACACACACACATACACACGGACGCGCGAATGCATACATATGAGCATTAGGAGAGAACTACATGTATAATGCTATCCGTGTTTAACTTAACAGAAGTTGACACAAAAAGACTGAAAAAATTGTCCTTGAAAGTGGAGACTGTAGCCGTTGTTATGACTTCCTCCCACAAATATGCTCTCGAGAAGGACTAAGTCGTTTTGAAGAATATCAATTCTACGTCTAGGAAACCATAACCGCTCGCTCGACCTAGAACTCTTCAGGACAAATTTGTGAATAGTAGTTTAGACACAATATGATGGGAGTGTATTGTTCAAACCCTTGAATATCAGAATACCTTGTTAAAGCAGAGATGTTCCGACAGGGGTCGGATTTGTATCTGTTTCATCTTTGGTTCTGTCGACAGATGCGGATCAGACAAGTTTGGCCGCTCTACAATACAGGGAGTCTAATCTTTTCTGATGAAAACTAGCAGTCCTCCAACACAGTGGAAGCATAATCAGTATGGGATCTTGTAGGATATTTTACAGGAACTGGTATCAGTGGTGTGTTGTCATTTCATTTCTTTGCAATGAGTAAGTTTGTCGAATTCATTTTGCACATATATGTAACATGACCCTCCCACTGTAGTTGGTTGTCTACAGTTAGTCCTCATGGTCTGTCTTGCCTGACTTGCTTCATTTGACGCCCTTGATCAATAAAGTGGAAACAAAGCTAGCTCGTGTTTTTTTGTCAGATGGATATAACCACACACTCTTTGGTAGGATTTAAGAACATTGCATTATCTTCACACCAGTTTTCGACTTCCATGAGACGTTGTTGATTGATATTGTTAACATCCTTGTCAGGTGTATGAGAGAAAGCAAGAAGGACAACGGGATAGAAAAAGTGTAGAAGAAGAAGAGAAGGAGGAAGAGGGGGAGGAGGAAGAGGAAGATGAGATGGAAGAGGAGGAGGAGGAGGAGGAGGAGGAGTAGGAGGTGGAAAAACCGAAGAGATGGAGATATTCTCAGATACGCCGTCATCTGACAGCGGCCGGTGGCAATTTTCTTTTCCTATTTACCGACAGATTAATTTCCATGCACGAAAGAATTCTTCCGTGCGCTCTTCATTTTCTTTTCTTATCCTTTCCATTATTTTTTTTTCTGACATATCACCAGCACCAGCTTTTCCCTGCTGCCTCCCTTCCTCTCCCTCTTCCTGGTTCCTCCGTCATCTCCGTGCTGTGCTCCACTTCCTTCATCCCCCGTCCTCATCCACCCATCCTTCCACCCTCAGGTAAATGAGATTGCTTCGTCTCTCTCCTCTCTCTCTCTCTCTCTCTCTCTCTCTCTCTCTCTCTCTCTCTCTCCCTCTCTCTCTCTCTCTCTCTCTTCTCAGTTCCTCCTCTCTCTCTCTCTCTCTCTCTCTCTCTCTCTCTCTCTTCTCTCTCTCTCTCTCTTGCTGTTTTCGCTCTGTTATCTAGAGTTTCAGCAGAGGCATCACCAAGACTTCAGAACAAAGAGAGGCGATAAGTTGACAGACAGGAGGAGACACTGTTCTTTGACACTGTGCCTCTGCTGGTCTTTGAGTAAGTAATCTGATTGAAAAGGTGCGCGCGCGCGCGCGCGCGCGCGCGCGCGCGTGTGTGTGTGTGTGTGTGTGTGTGTTGTGGGCTCGCGCGCACGTGTGTGAGACTCTGTGTGTGTGTGTGTGTGTGTGTGTGTGTGTGTGTGTGTGTGTGTGTGTGTGTGTGTGTGTGCATGCGTGCGTGCGTGCGTGCGTGCGTGCGTGCATGCATGCGTGCGTGCGTGCGTGTGTGCGTGTGTCTGTCTGTCTGTCTGTGCGTGCGAATGCATGCACGCGCCTGCATGTACAAAAAAAAAAAAAAGGCTAAGCGGACGGAGAGTCCAACAAAAACATACAGACAAACGCAAAAGTCAATCTCTAGACGTACTTAATTGACTGCACAGAATACCCTCATTGGGAAGAAGTAACGGGCTTTGCCGGGGTGGAGGGACGGTGTGGGAGGGAATAGAAAACAGGGAGAGGGGGAGGGGGTGAACCTTGATACAAAGGGAAAGATAAGAAGAGGGTTAGAAAAAAAAAAGTGTTGTTTTCACTGAGAAAAAAAAGAGGGAGAAAAAAAGTGAAGAGAAGCAAAGGAGTGGGGGAGTGAAGAGAGGAGAGGGAGGTGGGGGCAGGGTGGGGGGGGGGGGGAGGAGGAAGCTTCTTCAATCTCTGGAATATCGATTTCAGTCCAGCCCCGGGTTACGTGAAAAGGAGACGCGTGGGATCGATTCTTTCCCACCTGATGGTAGGTAGGCCGGTGGGGAGGTCTACCTGGAGACTCTGTCGAGTTCTTCCTTGTGGACCCACCTCCGATTGGCTTCGTTTGGCCACGAGTCACGACTTCTTCTTCTTCCCTGTGCCTCTGCCCAGAACTGCCTGACAGGTGGGAGTGGAGGAGGCAACAGTCACCCATCTTCATCCGCCCCCCCTCCCCAAGCCCCCCCCCCCCCCCCCCCCCCCTCCTTTCTAGCCCCTTATCCCATCTTCACCACTGTCACCACTAGGTTCCACACACACACACACACACACACACACACACACACACACACACACACACACACACACCCTCCTCTCCCCTCCTCCGACACCACACTGGACTGGGTGGGTTTGACTCTCAAAATACTGTTGCGTTAACGTGAAAAGCAAGAATAGAGAGGAAGCGGTGATAATAGCGTGGATAAAAAAAACAACAACATCGAAAATAATATTACTTAATAATTGTAATCACATCATCATCACAATCATAGACAAAATAATGATAATAATAACAACATATTGGTCTTCACTCCAAGAGAGAATTCAAGGGACAGCAACTAGTGTCAGTGAAGTGTTTCAAAGTTTCATGATTTCAATCCCATCTGTAATTTTTTTTGTTTTATTTTTCATATAATAAACATCCTCCCTGGTGAGAAACGTTTACCGGCACTGTTTTCCTCCACGACTTACTTGTTCAATAATGATAACAACAACAACAACACTGATGAAAATAATGATAATAATAAGACAAAGGGTGGACAAAGGGGGAGGGGTACAGGGGGCACATGCACTGTCGTCCAGCCTATGAAAAAAAAGACTCAATAACACGGTTCCATATGTTTAATATGGCGCTGAAAAATAACGAAATTGCACAGACTTTCGACATTTTCTTTAAAAAAAAAAAAAAGAAAAAAAAAAAGAAAGGAGAGAAGAGAGAACGGAACGAAAATGGGAGAGGGGGGCGGGGGGCAGGGAGCTGTATGTATGACGTTCGAGCATCCGTTACGTCATCCCCATCCACCCGTGTCAACGAACAATATTCAGAGATAGTAAGAACACATTGGAGACCAAAAAAAAATGCTAAAGGACAGAACATGACCACAATCATATGGCTTTACAACGCCATGCACCGTGAAAACTGCGTTGTAAAATTATACTTGGCTATTCTCGCTCGTCACCCCCCCCCCCCCCCCCCCCCACCACCCCTCCTTCCCCGGCAACCTCTTCTGACCCCCCCCCCCCCTCCCTCTCCCCAAAAAATAGAGGGAAGGACAAACCATCCCCTCTCTCCCAAAGCAAACCAAAAAACCAAAGCAAGCACTCAGGAAGAGGGTGGGAGAAAAAGAAGTAGCCATACAAGAGCACAACAGCTGGTCATAAAGAAGACGCAGGGTTCAGTTGCATGTCATGCTAAACAAAATAAATCTTAAAAAATGAAGTCACATCAACGCACACCCCTTGCACTTACACACACGCACGCACGCATGCACGCGCGCGTGCACACCCACAACCACACGCGCGCACGCACACGTACACCAGAGAGAGAGACAGAGAGAGAGAGAGAGACTGAGAGAGAGAGACGTACATAGACAGACGCACAGATAGACAGATAGATAGATAGTACATAGATGGGCAGGTGGACAGATCGATCGATCGATCGATAGATAGATAGAGAGATAGAGAGATAGATAGATAGATGGACTGACAGACACATCTAGAAACAGACAGATACATACTAAACAAATAAGAAGGGGAGTCTTCGCTATCATAAGAGATGCAAGCTTCCACTACCTGACCAAACAGTAATGTGCTGAACAATCACTTGGTAATGTAATTGAAGTACAAGAAGATGATCAACACGACAGAGCTTGGTCACAGAGTCCATGAAACAGAAGAAAAGAAGAACGACAGAAGAGAGCATAATAAAATGAAGCTCTCTCTCTCTCTCTCGCTCCTCTCTCTCTCTCTCTCTCTCTCTCTCTCTCTCTCTCTCTCTCTCCTTCCCCCCCCCCCCCCTTCTCAATGAATTAAATGAAACAAATATCATGCATATAATACTAAAAACAAATAGCTCAAGGGTGGGCAAGGTGGCGTTAATATGATATCGTGTGGAGAGAGGGGAAGGGTGCGGCAGAGTGATTGATCGTGGGGTATACGGGGAGAATCAATAAACCAAAATGAAACACAGAACAGTAGGATAAACTGAATCAAAATAAAATCAAATAAATCATGAATAAACAGAATAACTTAAAATAAATTAAAGGAGAAAAAATCGCATTAAATCTAAACAAAATGAAAACTTAAAAAAAAAGTGTCTGCAATAATGTATGCAGCTTTCTGTTGCTTATCCACAAACATCTATTCATAATTTATCTTACCTATTTTATCCATGTATCTGTGTATTCATTTAATCTACCTACCTACCTACCTACCTATATCTATCTGTCTATCTATGTATGTATCCACCTATATATCTATTACGATATTGAAATCTGACTCTAATACCTTACGTCGCTATAGCAGGAGCAATACATTACTTAAGAGGATGGAAGGCAACACAAGAAAGTCACTGTGATCGAATTTAAAAGAAAAACACTCGCGCGCGCGCGCGCGCGCGCGCGTGTGTGTGTGTGTGTGTGTGTGTGTGTGTGTGTGTGTGTGTGTGTGTGTGTGTGTTGTC
>CM065730.1:41143081-41165581 GCA_033310375.1 Conus canariensis | reverse complement strand
TTTTTGTTTTTACAAACCATGCACATCAATATTTGTTGCGTTAAATTTACACTCTTATAATCGCTTAAGTTACTGAACATCAGTAACAACAACAAAGCACCAGCAACAACAAAAACAGTAATAACAATAATAATAATAATGGTTGAGAATTCGGCGTGTAAATGCATGCTTGAAAAGGACAGTTACTAGCATTTGTTTTCATCTGCTATTTAGCGTGTATGTGTGTACACACACACACACACACACACACACACACACACACACACACACACACATATAATATATTATAATATATTCAGTTATAAACAAAACTTGCTCTTATGTCTTAGATTGAAGACAAAACTGAAGTGTTTTCATGTCTTCAGACTTGAATACATATTTCGAAAATTTTCGCTCATATACAGCTTCTTCGGGTCAAGGTACTATGATAAATGCCGAGCTTTTATCATTTTACCCTGACCTCAAGAAGATGAATATCAGCGAAAATTTGTGAAAAATACATTCAAGTGTGAAGCTATGAAAACACTGTTCTCTCTTATATATATATTAATATATATATATATATTGTGTGTGTGTGTGTGTGTGTTGTGTGTGTGTGTGTGTGTGTGTGTGTGTGTTTGAATGTTTGTATGTTTGTGTATACATGTGCACGCGCGCGCGCGCGCGCGCGCGTGTGTGTATGTGTATGTGTCTGTCTGTCTGTTTGTGTCCGCGCGCGTGCGCGCGAGCCAAATATGTGCACAACTATATCCGACACATCCTTTCAGCTCCCCTCACAGCTCCAGGGAAACATTTCAAAACTGCTCTTTGGACATTCTTAACATGTCTGCTGCTGACAAAACGGTGCGCATAGTTTGTCAATTGCAGTGTTCTGGGGACACCGTCCTTAATTACGGCTGACGAAGCGTCCAGCCAGACCAGTCAATTTGACAAAGGCACGTGGAGGATAATTACAGAAGACGGGGAGAAGATGGTGACACGCGCAAGTTTTCATCCTTGTGTATTGCTCTTGTGTGAGTTGGGGAAAGAGGGTGGGAGTAGGAGGGTGGTAGTATGTTACACGGTTTTTGTCTGTTTGGTTGGTTGGTTTTCCTTCTTTTTCTTTTTGATTTTTTAGGAGACAGAGAAGGGGGAGGGAAGGCAGTAAAAAAGAAAAGAAAAGAAAAGAAAAATAATGACTGCGAAGCACTCACAGTGTATCTTCAAAAATATGATTTCTCAACAACTCGACATGCGTGGTTACAAGCTCGCGCTACACAACACATAAATTACAAGACTGAAGCAAACAAATCTACAAACAACAACAACAACAACAACACACACACACACACACACACACCACACACCACGCACGCACGCACGCACGCACGCACGCACACACACACACACACACACACACAATTAAAAACACAGCACAAGCTGTGTATATGTGCACACCTTTACATGCATTGAATAAAGCATTCTCTCTCTCTCTCTCTCTCTCTCTCTCTCTCTCTGTGTGTGTGTGTGTGTGTGTGTGTGTGTGTGTGTGTGTGTGTGTGTGTGGTGCGTGCGTGCGTGCGTGCGTGCGTGCGTGTGTGTGTCTGCGTCTGTATCTGTGTGAGCGCGCGCACGTGAAAAAACCAATGGAAACCAATGCCGTTGTACAATTATTTCGCCGTTACGGAAATGAGTTAATCGTCGATTGCACATTGACTGCAGGTGGGCATCTTCTGTACTGCGTTTCACGGACATGACCTCGACTGTGATCAAACAAACCACAATAGACTCGGGTGAAAAGTTCACACGCCCGTCCAAGAAACTGTCTCCGGGGAGAGTGAACATTTCTATCATTTCATGTACCAATCAGACGTCGTTACTAGTATAGTACGGGGCTTGTGAGGGAGGAGGGGGGGGGGGGGGGAGTAGGGAGGGGGATAAAAGATAGTACACAGAACAGATTTCTTACCTCAACAGTAAGCCTAATCCTTAAACAGAACACTGATCTCGTTTGCTTCAGAGATGAACTGGACTCTAACCGGAAAGAAGCTGGACCAAAGACCTGATTGTTTGGGCATTGCCCTCGCTGTTCATCTCCATAGGTTTCAAAATTCATGTCTTCTCGCACATGTGACGTGCCGCCTGAATTCTTGCTGAGTGTTATCTTACTAGACCGCAGTTCACTTGCTGTGGACAGATCATGGATGAAGAACTCTAACCTGACACCCGAGTCCTACAGAGTGTTATAAAGGGTTTGTATAGACTTTTCAGTTCAAAAGTCACAAGCGTGTAATATTGTTAGGACATAGTTTCAAAGACGCAATACGCTTTTTAAAAAAAACTAATAATGATACAGTATTCAAGAACAGAGTAAATGCTGCTGTTATGTTAAACATGAGCAAAATTCATTTGTTCAATAGCCTGTCCACGTCAACATCTTTTCCCCTCTAAATTTCTCTTCACCCTCTCCCTGTATTTGTAATCTACTTATGTAGGTGCATCTTGACATCTAATTCAAGGATTTTTTAAAGACCCTGGTCTCTTTCTTTGATTTTCAATGACTTCCAAATACTTGACGGTGCCCCCTTGAAATTCCCTGATTTTACGAATTTTCAACGATCTGTACAACTGTTGTTTCATGTTGCAGGGTTGACATCCACGAGGACCACCAGGGACACGTCAGCACTGGTGTTATTCTTTAAGTTTGCTTTGGAAAGATTTGTTTTCTTATTCAGACACCACGAACGACTACCAGTGCAACCATTCTTTTCGAGAGAATTTTCACAGACAAAAAAAACAAAAACAAAAAAAAAAAAAAAAACAGAGGGGGAAAGAGGGGCTCCGACAATTACGCCTCGGTTACTTTGTGATTTTTCACGAGTTTCAACGGTCACTTCCGACCAGTGTTTTTGGGTGCAGGAAATTTTCAAAGGCCACATCTCTCTCTCTCTCTCTCTCTCTCTCTCTCTCTCTCTCTCTCTCTCTTCTCTGTTTAGTGTTCGCAATGACGCCACTACAACCGTGGGACATGGTCTTGTTTGTTTGTTGTTGCTGTTTTAAGTGATTGTACACTTATTGTTTGTTTGGTTTTCGTGGTTGCTGTTGGTGGTAGTAAACTGGAGCATTCTGAGTAACGCTCCACTGCCTAGTTTTCAGTCAGCAGCTAGCGAACTAAATAGTGCGGATATCAACGAAGAAGAGCCACCTGCTCTTCCCACTATTTGTCTATCTCACACACACACACACACACACACACACACACACACACACACTGAGAGGAGAGAGAGAGAGAGAGAGAGAGAGAGAGGAGAGAGAGAGAGGAGAGAGAGAGAGAGAGAGCACCATCCATTAACAAATTCAAACAATGAAAAAGACAATAACGTTAAGAAACACACACACACACACACACACACACACACACACACACACACACACAACACACACACAACACACACACACAGAGAAAGACAGCGACAGGCAGAGACAGAGACAGTGAGAGATAGAGGCAGAGATGGAGACAGAGACAGAGAGATTCAGACAGACAGACAAACAGACAGATTGGCACACAGACAGACAGACAGAAAGAACGCAAAATAACGGAACCGTAAGAGAAACAGCTGCAGTGAAGGTACAGAGACTGGCACCAAAACAGAACACAAACAAAAGAAAAAACGGGGGAAAAGAAAGAAGGGGGAAAAAACAACAAAGACAGATAGGCAGATAAAACAGACATCCACAGAAACCAACAGCGATGGCGGAATGGAGAGCAGACAAGTGAAAAGGAGGAACGGAACCAGTAAGGACCACTGACCACGTCTGCATGGCCCTCCCGACATTCTGTCTGGAACCGCAACTGTCTCTCGTCCACCGGCCTGTCCCGGAATCCCGTGTAGCGCACCTGCACACACACACACACACACACACACACACACACACACACACACACACACACCACACACACATGGAATACACACAACTTTTTCCACAAAATAGTGCGGTGACAATGAAATACACTGTGAGCACAACTAGCCAAAGCACACAAAGCGTTCTTTAAAAATATTTAGGTTTCAAAATCGGGTGACTGCAGGCGGAAATTGAAGCAAGAGCAAAAACACAATTATTGCGCCGCCAAAAAGGAACAAATAAATCACAAAACAAACACAACACGTTTCGGCCTCTCGGGTCTTCTTCAGGGAAGACAACTGTGTTTGTTTTGTAATGTGTTTGTCCTTCCGTCTAGCAGCGCAGCAGTTCTATTTTCACTCTTGTAATAATACGTCATTTAATGGAACTCCATAGAATCATGTTATTGTCCCCATCTTCCATTCGTGACTTAATGGAGCTCTGTAGCACCATCTTACCGTCCTCACCCTCATCGGTCAGTACAGAACAACAAGTCTCAAATTCTGACTGTCCCTTCAAGCCCTGCTCTCGTGGTAACATCAGGTTTGATTTCCACTCTGCGTCCACGCCCTGTACCCGACGAGTTCGAGTCAAGATTGTTGGTATCGGTTAGACCATGGGGACTGTCGTTGGACGGACGTGGTGGCGCCCTCCGTAGGGGTCGCTTAACTCAAGTTGGCTCCTCGATTAAGCAATTATTGTCCTTAACAGAGGGCTTTAATGGTATCCTGCGTATGCTGGATCTGAACAAGCACCACTGAACACCACCAAAGTGACTTAGCAGCAGCGCAGTGTCTTCTCTGGTGGGTCGCCACAAAACAAGTTGATAGTGACTGCTCCCTGTGGATTGCCGGTACTGGGCTGTAGCGGGGCAATCCAAGGTGCAGCTGTGAACGGGTAGCCAGGATGGTTGACGTAGGAGAAATGCCACTGGAGCAGCACGGAAGAAAATACAGAGAGAAAAAATCTGAATAGCATTTACTGACAATACGGATGGAAACAGGCGGGGGATGGGGGGTGGGGTGGAGAAAAGAAAACAAGAGACGGAATGAGTCACGAAACTAGAGAAGCAAACGTTCAGATAACGACGACAGTAACTGGAGAGAAAAAAGGGTATCATTATAGATAAAGAGAACCCAGGCCAACTCTATGCATCTTCTACAGACCATGCAAAATAAGAGGATCAGGTTATATGCCAAGCAAGGACAAGTTTAATCAGTTATAGATCATGCAAATCATGTTTTAGTATTGTTGCATATTTCAAATGAAATCAAGTAAAGGCCCTTCAAATCAACCGAAATATCACGTCCAAATCGAACCGTTCTCATGGGATTGAGTTGATCCAAAACTACCCAAATCTGGACAAATCACATCCAGCTTGTTTAAACCGGGTCCAGAACTGTCCAGTCCACTCCAGTGGCTTTAATTGAGTCCAGTTTTAAAATAAAACCAAGTCAGTTAAAAAAAAAAAAAAAAAAATCCAGATCTTCAAATCAATCGTGTGGGAGGAAAGACTGTTGAACAAAGTAACCCTGTCATCACGGAATAAAGAAAAGTGAATCAAATACAGTCAAATCACCAGCTGCCGTTGTGCGGTTGATAGTGTCGCAGACCATCGAGGAGGGAGATCGTGTGTTCGATTCCCATCAGCAGCCATTTATTTGTGGAATTTACGGACCCCGTCAGCTCTTAACCGAAAATGACTTTTTTGCTTTGGGCTCAAATGGGAAGACTGGGACCACACAGTCGAGTGTCATCCACCTAATGGATGTCTCTGAAGGCATTCCTCCACTATCCTGACCAATACTGGCGTCTGTGTTTTCATGTCTGGCTGATGGCATAGCAGATTATGAACTGAAGTTTATGGTACAACTATGTAATGTGATCTCTGACCAAAACGGAACTTCATAGCATCATCTTCCTTATCCTCATATTTACTGATTATTTCTGAAAATTAGAAAGAAAGAAAAAGCCTCGAATTCTGTGGTCCTTCACGCGCGGTTCTTTTGGTGACCTCAGTTAAATTTCCTCTCCGTATTCAGTTCGTCACAGTCGTCGGTATCAGCCAATTCATGGGAACTGTCTCTGGATGGACGTGGTGGCGCACTCTGGAAGGGTCACTCACTCACGCTGACTCCGCAACTAAGCAATTATTGTTGTCAGCTGGGGCCTTTGCAAATGGTATCCTGTATATGTTAGATCAGAGCAGGCATCACTGGATACCACCGGACAGAGTCGACAGCAGCGTCGTGCCTCCTCTGGTGGTTTGCCTCATGACGACTTGATATGGATTGCTTCCGTAGCGGGACGGAGTAGCTTGAATGAGCGGCGTGGTAATAATGCAGCATGGAGAATGGGAGATCAGAGAACTTAACGGAAAAAGAAAAAAGAAGAAGAAAAGAAAAGAAAAGAAAATTAAGTGAAAATGAAAAGAATCGAAGAAATCTAATTCTGTCAATTATCATACTGAATCCGATCAAACTCAGTCCAAAGTATCCATGTTTATCGTTTCTATTAGGATGCAGGTGATTTTTTTCCCCAGTAAAATGTGTATCCCAAATACGGAAATTTCGCCTTTTCTATCACACTCTTACATTCGGCTTTTTGTTTTAATCTCTCTTTGCCTTCGTGGCTCGTTTGCTTGTCTTTGTTCTAGAAAATACATCCTTTTCCCTCTCCTATTACAATTGGATAGTATGCCGATTAGAAAGTAAGATTTTAATCAAACACTGGAATGGGCATAAGATGTTCAGTCTGCTGTCTATTTCTAAAGGCACTAGTACATTTCTTCATTGTTTTTAAACGTAGTTTTTCTCTTTCTTTCTTTTTGTTATACTGTTGTTGTTAAACTGGCTGTTATTAGTAGAATGGTTAGCGCCCTCAGCACAGCCTAGTCTTAAGTAAGCCGCTGTGTTATGAATCGCTGTACTTAAAAATAAACTTCTGTGTGTGTGTGTGTGTGTGTGTGTGTGTTTCTTACTAAATCAAGAGAACGTGTTTTTAGATAAAATTAATGTAAAGGCTCTTTTAACGTATGTGTTAATTAATCTTAACTACTGCAACAACAAACAAGAGCGCTCATATAAACAGATACTAAATACACAAATAAACAACGTCGTGAGAAAAAAAAATTCTGTTGAAAATTGAGTGAACATCTTTGTCAAATAAACAAATAAAATAACAATTGTAATTTTCATGTCAGTAACGGCATTGTTTCTAAGGAAATTGGCGCAAGAACACAATGAAATAATTGTTGAAAAAAAGAATACTCGACAGGCCCACGCGACGCCGCTTGCGTTCACCATTCCGTGTGATTTGTTACCAAAGATTTACGGGGGGAAAAAGTAACTGGGCTGAATATATTCATATAAACATATAATCTACCGCGCACCGACAATAAAGTTACGCATAAAAGTGTATAAACTCGGGGGTGGGGGTCGGGGGAGGTGACGAAGGAGAGAGAGAGAGAGAGAGAGAGAGAGAGAGAGAGAGAGAGAGAGAGAGAGAGAGAGAGAGACAGCCCATAAGGTAAAAAAAAAAAAGGCATATTCACAAACCTCCACCGTGAATTTCCCAAAAAAGCACAACTAGATACAAGTGTCAGACATTAAACTGCACACGGGTACGACAGATAAGACAGAAAAGACGAGAGAACACGGGAGGAGGGGACGGGGAGGGGGGGGGGACGAGCAGGCGAAATGGGGGAGGGAGGAAGGAGGAGACAGAACAGCGGGAAACACGGTAACAGAAATGAATTCAGTAGAAGCTTAAGTCCCTTTTACACGGGGTGCAATGACAATTCCGGCTGAAACTGAGAACTGTTGATGTTGATAATACCATCTCACACTGACAGCTGAGCGCAAGGTTCTCAACTTTACGAGCTCTAAGAATTTAAATAAGCTAAATTGTGCATCGTTTACAAGATATATCTGTCTGTCTGTCTATCTGTCTGTCTATCTGTCTTTTTGTCTATCAATATGTCTGTCTTTTTGTCTGTCTATTAATATAGAAAGTTACATACATAGACAGACAGATATTTCCCCGTGGATTCAGTGTAACAACTCCCCCGCCTTCTGAAAGTTGCTTCTGTGCTAGTAACTTCCTGTTTTCAGTTACTTTCTTTGACTCAGTTTTTCACATTTATTTTCGTGTTTCTTTACTGTCGTCACCCCCCCCCCCCCCCTCCCCCCCCTGATTTTTGTGCACCAGTCTCCTGTCTTTAATCTGTTAACCCTTACTGCTTTTACCTGGCAATGAGGTAGTGAAAATTGTACACATTGTCCAGGGCGGACTTAGGCTATCGATTCTGCAGCATCCATTTCCTTTTTAGATTTTGTAATTTATTTTGCTGTGACATTGAAACGTTTTTCATTCATTTTATCCTTTTTTCCTCGTCCGGAAAGGGGTATACATAACGCCCTCAGTCCAACCTAGTTTTATAACTCAAGATGTCAATAGTTTGAATGCCATAACGTACCCGGTTGGTTGTTTGTTTTCATTCTCATGGTATGTTTTGTTTTGATGGTTGACCTATTTTGTAATGTGGTGGGTTTGGGGTATGGGTTCTGTTTATTTATCTGTTTGCATAAGTTCGACAGCCGTACAAAAGGTTGTGTGGTTGGCTGGGCTACAATAATTAACGCCATTTTAGCGATAAATATTTAAAGTATCTATATCTATTTATCTACTAAATTTAGCTATTTGTCGATCTGTCTGGTGTGTCTACACACACACCACACCACACACACACACACACACACACACACGCGCGCGCGCGCGCGCACGCACGCACGCACGCACACACACACGCGCGCGCGCGGGCACACACACACACACACACACACACACACACACACACACACACACACACACACACACTTTCAATGCTTTGTTTTGATTCTGCATAAGAACTGCATCACGAAAAAAAAAAAACCACACAGGTTAAAGAAAAAGAAACGTTCAAAGAATCATTTAATTTCCAAGGTCCTGAAAGGCTAGGCATTTTTGGAAGACACACAAAAAAGCGTGCTTTGCTCCGCTCGCAAAGTCCGGAAAAAAAAAAGAAAAAAAAAGAAAAGCAGCTGAAAAATTAAGGCGAATAATAAAATTAATTCTAAGATTTTTATAACAATTTGCGGGATCCGTTACTTCATAAGTGAAAAACTATCTCTCCTTCGCAACCAGGTATCCTCCACCGCCCCTCCACACATACACTCATACCTTTTTTCCAAATGCTACCATGCTACTTTTTTATTTTCATTTTCTCCTCAGCTAAAGTCTACTAGATGTGTTACAGATCATTCGAATGAGTTTGAGTTTGGATGCGAGTTGGATTTTGAGCAAATAGAATATCATCATCAGCTAGCAGCATGACCGATTCCAAGGATTTCAAAAAACAGCGTCGCGCTGTGTCTTCCATTTTTCAGTTACTTCCAAAGCTTATTCATGTAAGCAGCACTCATCGCCCCGTTTCAAGCCCTGTCCACAATATTTTTCATAATATTACATATGCTGCGGTTGTTTTAATGCTCGCTGTAGACAATTTCTAAATCTTACTTTTGTTTAAAGATTATTCTATACATACTTTTGATACATCGATGCGCTTGTCTTTAATACCACTCTTTTGCAGCATTGGTCACAGAAATTTCTTTGATTTCAAAATCAACTGCCTTTTCAAAATCAATGAATAGTACATATGATTTACGATTAAATGAAAACTGATTCTGAGTGATTGTTAAGTCTAAGTATCTGGTCAACTATAGCTTAATCTTTCGTAAACCTGTTAGATATCTCCCAGCAATATCATATTGATCTACCCATTTTTAGAATCTATAATCTATGACAGAATCTTTTAATTTGCAGCTTATGGCGGGAAAAGAAGGGAATGTGATGCCAGCATGGGAAGGAGGTGGAAGAGCTGATGGGAGTTAGACATACACAGAGGTGGGTGATGATTATTCACTGGAATGGACTGTGTTATAAAAAAGAAAGGAAGTGACAACACTGAGAAACGGCACACACACAAAACTATAGAATGCTGGAAAAAAGGAAATGTTACGTGCCGATTGTCCGTAAACTAGGTATGCTGTTTACAGTGCCAATACCTAACTAAGCCCCTAATCCTCACTTTCCACATGTCCATCTCTTTTGCTGTCCATCTCCATCTCCCTCCCTCATCCCTTTCTTATCCTCAGTATGTTCTGGGACAATGATAGCGTTGTTCTTTATTTTATGTGTATTCACGTTAAACTGCTCCCTTTGTTAAAATTTGGATTTCAGACTGTCTGCTTTGCAGCGCTGTTCCTTTCAATAATCAACACTGGTTTGCATGATGGTATTCCCCTTTCCAGTATTAATTTAATGTATGTTTGGTTCCACCTTTATTTTGGTAATTTTTCATATGACCGTATTGTTTTATTTCCGCTTGTTCCGACCTCTATACTTCACACCGATGTTACCTGGTAGCGAATGCTTTCAATAGCTTCATGCAGTTCTTACTTCATTCTTTATTTGGGGTCCCATGATTTGACCAGACCAGACTGAGACAAAATACAGTCTAGGATTCTAGGAATCTGTAGTCAGCTCTGCCCACTGTACGAACAGGGACTACAAGTACAGTTGGAATCGACAGTGCAAAACAGTTTTATCTATCTATCTATCCATCTTTTCATGACAATTATATGATTGGCGTGTACATCACAACAGTTTTATCTATCTATCTATCCATCTTTTCATGACAATCATATGATTAGCGTGTACATCACAACAGTTTTATCTATCTATATATCCATCTTTTCATGACAATCATATGATTGGCGTGTACATCACAACAGTTTTATCTATCTATATATCCATCTTTTCATGACAATTACATGACTGGCGTGTACATCACAACAGTTTTATCTATCTATATATCCATCTTTTCATGACAATTACATGACTGGCGTGTACATCACAACAGAGGGAATCAAAAGCAAAAGATGGGAAACAAGGAAAGGGAAACAGAGAGAAAAGATATGTGGAAAGAAAAAAAGGGGAGGGGGTGAGAAATAAAAAGAAGGAAAAGGGAAAAAAAATGAAATAGAAAAAAGGAAAAGACAGGAAGAAAATGTGAAAGAAATAAAAATGAAAGATACACAAAGATGAAAGGTAAATCAACGAAGAATGAGGAAAAAGACAGAAAGAAGGGAAAGAAATAGAGCCAAAAAGCAAAAACATTTGAATTGACAAAGATTAAAGGAAATAAACAAAGCGAGAGGAAAGAGAAAGAAAAAACGAAAAGAAATAGAGCCAAAAAAAAAAAGCGAAATATTTGAATTCATTCTGTTAAATATTTGGGAGAGGGAGGGACAGTAAGGATGGGCGAAAGCGGGAGCGGGGGTCCCTATGTTGATTTCATTTCTAACAATTCTATTATCTTCCGTTCTCGGGAGTGAATCTCTCAGTCTTACATACGGTCCTCATCGCCTTCTCGACAGCCAAAAAAGCGAAAGAATTACACTTCGCGAGAACTTCAAATCATATCCATTTCACTGTTAACCCACGGCACCTTGAACAGCACACGATGTCGCCGGTACTGTGTAGCAAAATCTCATTACGTAACGCTGTCCGTGATTTTGTGTGTGTGTGTGTGTGTGTCCCCCCCCCCCCCCCCCCCCCCCCCCCCCCCCCTTCTGACCTCTCTCGACAGTCTGCTGGTATCGTTGTCATCCTCGAGCACTGTCAGCTACTAAAACGCAATTTTCTTTTCCTCCAAAAGCTTTATGGTGTGTATAAAAAAAAATAATAATAATACAAAAATGTAATTATGATACATTTCATCATGACGTACCTTTTCCGCATTTGTTCTGAAAAGTATTTACACCTGTTTTCTCTTGTTACTGACTGTTCTGTTGTAATCTGGCGATAAGCAGTGAAACTGCAGTTTGACAACTGTCCTGAGGAAACACCAGCTGTCCGTTCTGCAATGTCTACATGGGCTACTGGTTTGACCCGTTCATTGTGGAACCATCATGTTTTTTTTTATGGGGTGTGTGTGTGTGTGTGTGTGTGTGTGTGTAAATCCGAAAGCGGAAAGTTAATTGGAATGACTGATACCTTCAGCACGGCACAAAAGATTTGTTTTATAAGCCTCGACTAATGATGCCGATAGTCCCTCTCTCTCTCTCCACACACACACACACACACACACACACACACACACACACGGTGTGTGTGTGTGTGTGTGTGTGTGTGTGTGTGTGTGTGCGCGCGCGCGTGCTTACGCGTGCGTGCGAGAGTGAATGAGTGAGTGAACGAATGAGTGAATGAATGAAAGAGTGAGGGGGAGGGGGGGGAGGGGGAGGGGGGGAGGGAGCGAGAGAGGCGCGCGTACCCGTGCGCATTTTAATGACATTTTAGAGTATTTGCGTTCCTTTCGTATTGTCAGACAACAGTTTTAGAGCAGATTGTATCTGCCTAATATTTACACACACACACACACACACACACACACACACACACACACACACACACACACATCTATATTATAAATATATATATATAGTATCGTCTGCTTTTAATTGTCTGCTCGAACTGTTAACAAAAGATATTCACAAGAGGATTTATTCTCAAAAAGGCTCTACACATGGTTTTTTTTTGTGTCGTTCCTTTCACTCTGGTTTAAAAAAATAAAAAGAAAGAAAGAAGAAGAAAGAAGTAGCAAAATAAGAAGAAGAAAGAAAAAGCACACCCGTTTTTTCGGACCAGCTACCAATACATGACAATACAACATTAATGTAGATTAAAAAAAATTAGAAAGAGAGGGGGTTAGTTACGCCAACATCACTCTTTTTCTAAATTTTGCTTTATTTTCCACACTCTGTCACTCCGTTTTGAAAATTAATGTATATGGTCAAACAAACAAAACATTCACCGGCGTGGCGAGACCAAATACATTTCGGTGTCATCAACTTTCTTCAGTTTCATGGACTACGACAAACGTTATTTAAACTTCATGAAGTTGGAATCAATAGACTTACCTGGAACCATTTGAATTCATATCTAATGATGGTCTGGGCTCATGTAGAAGGTTTTATGTCTTTCTATTTTTCACTCAGTTAACTGTTTCAATTTCGACCGAATTTTAATTGCTCTCTTAACCTACTACCAAATTCTACGACAAATATGCTGACATAATGCGGGTTTGTTTGTTTGTTTTTTTTTTAAATAAAAGATGCGAAGACTTGGGGGTAATCTAATTCACGCTTACTTTCAAAATGGGGTGTAATGAATGTACTGCTGTTTTAGCTTCTTTTTTTTTTTTCAAAATGGCAGAACATCTTTAATTTTATTTGGCAGACTGTAAAAAAACTGAACATATGGTAAAAAAAAAAAAAAAAAAATGCCGTCTTCACTGCACACACTTCCAGTGTGAAGCAACTGCCATTATTCGAAATTATATATTCTTCTTTAATAAAATCTGATTTACGTCAAATTAAATTATTTTTCTCAGAACGTTCTAAATTAGATGAAACGCATCCTAACTTACAAAAAAAAAAAAAAAAAATCACCAGATTTAAGCACACAATTTGGTTTCCATTTTCCTTTATATATTTCATTCTAAAATGAATTTCCAGTCTTCCTCATTCATCCTGATATAAGGGTTTCCTCAACGCATAAGTAAAGTCTGAAAATCCAACACCTCTTACACTCAACATTTCCGAGGGATGGTCTTGCTCACTCGTCCTTGTTTTTCCTTCTTTCTCTCTCTGTTCTAATTCCAAAGCTTTTTAAAAAGAAAGTACTCGCAATAGTCACACACACACACACACACACACACACACACACACACACACACACACACACACACACACACAAGCATGTATGTCCAAACTGGATGTGACCCCACATTAACAGCAATAACAGCTAGAACATACCTCAGCTTTTCTCAAAATGTCATGGCTTCAAGCACCTTGAGAAATATAGCAAATAGACACCAACGACCACATAATCAGGATGTCGTCTGTAACACAGACTGATGATTATCTCTGTTTTGTCTGTTGTCCGGTCTTCGCTTTACAGTACACGGTGAACCCATGTTTGGAATGTTTCCAAATTCATTAACTTGTCTCCTGACCCCCCATAGGTTACTGTACGCACAGTTCGTCGTCGACAACCACAAGAGAAATGCTCGATGGTCTCACACACACACACACACACACACACACACACACACACACACACACACACACACATTGGTGGAAATTAATGAAAGAGATTATCAATGACCTAGAGGGAAGGGGGGGGGGGGAGTGATGTATATGTAGAGAAAAATCTGAAAGAATATCTCGCAAATGGTTTAATTATTCATGTATGTTCCCAATAACTTTTGAAATTCTGTCCTGCTTGTGTGCGTTGTTATGCATGATTGTATGCATCCTTATGTGTATGATTTTGTGCGAGCAAGTGCCCGGGTGTTAGTAGGTAACCGGATGGGAAGGGATATGTGCATAAACATAACTCTCAGGCCTATAACGTTACTCTCCTTTGAAATCAATTCATTTTTTTTTTCTTGTTTCTTATTTCTCTGTTCTATTAGTTTATGTTAAAATGTACACGCCATCATTCTCAAAATAAACATTTTTACTTGACCAGACTTGACTTGTCTACACACACACACACACACACACACACACACACACACACACACACACACACACACACACACACACATTATACTGAGTGCAGTGTTTTAACACAATGTCTGGGTTGGTTCGGTGTAAACAGTGGAACTCCTAAAAATGTATTCAGCGTAAGGTCGTTCTGCTATAGATTCGCGGAGTATCATTACGTGAAATCACCGCGCCACTTTATGACTCGTTCCGATGATGATTAACATTCACAGTGACAGCGTTTTGCCAAGTCGCCGACCATAATATCAAATAATGACACACCATAGCAACTCAGCAAGGTCACACAGATGTGCGAATTTGGGGACAAAACAAGCATGAGAGGTGGCTAGGTCTTATATATTGACACTAGACGCTTATATTTTCTTGCTTCTAGGTATATGACTGACATGAACCCATGAACATTCGTCAGGGGTTTCTTTTTTGCATCTTTGCAAAAAGAAATGTGAATACGTTCGGATGTATATACATCTATTAAACACAACGAAAGAGATCGTTAAACACACACAGACAAATCACAGTGCATCTTTCTGTCACAGTAGGATAGTTTTGAAGTGAAACACGTCGTGCAACATAGGCCTGCCTGTCGACACCCCCTTGGCAAGAGCTCCCGATCTCACTATGTTTTTGTTTGAATCCCTGGCAAACGTTGAGAGGTGTACACAGAGCAGCGACTTGTACGGGCTCACACATAACACCCCACACTGTCACCATGTCCGACAGACATTTTCATTCACACTGAACGCTGATATGTTGACTGGTTTCGGGTCCGAAATACGGAACTCTTGGTCCATATCCACAGACTGATTCCACATCTGATGCTTTCATTTATCACAGGGCGTTCTATCCTATTATAATTAAAAGGGAGCTGTAGTGCATGTGGCCATGTATATTTCCAACAAGGCGTTCTCAACTCCATTTGCATCCAGTACTTCTCGCAATACTTTGGACAAACAACATTTTGTTTTCTTTTTGTATACAGTTTTGATTAACTTAAAGTGGTGCAACATTTTCACTGAAAACGCGATTAGAAACATCCTTTTAGATCAGTCTTTTAGCTGAGGACTTTTCTGGGGCTTAGGTTTTAGTCTGAGTTTTTTTTTTTTAAAGTGTATCTGTATTTCCTGTTCTGACTTGCTTCCAGTCCTGCTGTTGCCCCACCGTGGTCGGCTGGGCGCCGAACAACAGGACTGGACAACCGTTTTCCATGACACTCGGGTTAACAGATACAGCTGAGCCTGATACATTACTATGCTCTCATTAAGTTCCATACTTTCTTCTACAACATCTGTGAATATTAGTCCTACAAACCCAGTTCTGTTAGGCACCACATTCACAGCTGACTAGTCACCAATGCACTGGTCTAATAAATAACACAAATATCTATGAAATAGAAATAAGTGTTGAGATACTGGACGGCCAAATGGACACAACAAACACTAAAGTAAACGAGCTTCGACCCATCGGCCTTTTTAAGGCAAGACAATACAAGCAATAAAGATACAGAAAGGTACAATGAACAAGTCCTCAGTCGTGATGAAAATAGTGTAATTTAACAAGCTTTTCAAAAGGAGGACAGGTGAAAGCGACAGGACAGGGACACAAAGGGGGAGATGAGGAGCCGAGAGGGGATCAAAAAGAGGGTTTTGAATGTAAACATTACATCTTTCATAGACGGCATATGGGAACATAAACATAATTCTGTACGGTCAAACAGAATAAGTATTGACGGAGTGATTCTTTTTCATTCGCTGCTTCAAGAAGTTTGATACAACCTTTTGTAACGGTGACTGAGAATTTAGAAAACCTGGCTCCCGGTCAATCGGCACATTGAGCGATTCCAAATAATGTAATCAGATCATTAGATCGAACCGCCCGTGTACGTAAGAAAATCTCTAAGTACCACACCGCATTTGTTTTAACCCACGCGAAATGTCGTCTATACCAAATTCAACCTATGTTCCTTTTGTGTACTGTTTTGAATGAGTATGATTCTGTTCTGTTGACATTTGATGCACAAACCCTTCATTAAGACAGGTGAGAAGGGGGGGGGGGGGGTGTCTAAACTACAGATGTCTTTCTGTAGTTTCTCTTTCTTTACAATTGTTATACATTTCGCCTGTATGGCACTAAAATGGTTCAGTTCTCTTCTATGCCCCAACAAAGACTTAAAAGATCACAAATACTTTGACAAACGGATAAAGACAGTAAATCAGTATAGGGCATATCCCGACCCAGTGGGGTAAAAGTGAAAGCAAATGAAATTCTGTCAGTTTGGTTTAGTTCAGGTACTTGACCAGAATATTTTGGCATCAGAATGAACCCTTCAGTCTGGTTATTACTCACAACCACCAGCATGGCAGGAGATTGAGAATAAACGCTTACAATAAGTCCACGAGCTGAGATTGAAAATAAATGCTTACAACAACTCTACAAGCTTCCAAACAGAGGAACTGGACAGTCTAAAAATATACATTCCTTCATAAATACATTAAACTTTTCACAGATATGCTGTATAGCATACATCTGATGAATGGAGCGCAGACACGGTCGGCCGTGTCTCCCTGGTGGGTTCCGATCCGGCGGACGAGGGGCCTGGGAGCGGGCGGTGCATGTAGATCTGCCTTCGAGAGGGATTGCGGTGGTTCCCTCATGCAGCTAGTGATGGGTTTTCATTTTTAAAATATACATTTTCTTCATTTTTTTTTCTTCAAAATTTCAAATCTTTGCCAAGTCATTACTATAATGATGGAAGAATTGTTAGACTACACTTGTTTTCCTCCACTACTTAATTGTTCAGCAATACATCTGATGAATGCGACAATCGCTCGAGTACAGTGCGGGTGTGAGCGCTTGTCTTCGTGCGCTGCTTTAGGACACAGTAAATATTTCGGCTTGTCGGAACGTCTGTCCGTGAACGGTACGGCGCCATGTCCGGGGAGAAAGACTTTCGCTACCTCGACCTTTATTTTTACTGCAGCAGCAGCTGGCATCAACGCTGAATTCAATGCACAATCCTTTTTGTGCCTTGCAGATTAAGACAGAAGACTGGGCAACGGTCATAACAACTGAGAAAATGACCATTCCCGTGACATTATTTTGGTCGACTCGAAAACCGAGACTACAAGAGAGCGAGTCGTGCCGTTGCTGGCCGGATTGATCGTATTCCGCGACGTAGATCGCCTGCCATCTGAATATTTCTCATCAAGCTACGGCTCTGATGCTGACGATTACAGGTATTCCGAGAAAGATAAACACTATATTTATCTTTAAGCGGACATTGATCTCAGTGTATGTCCCCGGTTGATTGACATAAAGGCTTCATAATATGCATGCATTTGGAAACTGACGAAGCGAGTGCTGGTTTGGGGTGGCGGCAACTTGATCATGTGGGCGGGAATTGTCACACTGGTGTTACTCGTCATACGATCAGTTTTGTAACCAGCTTAATGAGTTGCCGGCCAAGCAAAGTATACATACAGGAAACTTATCACTTTAAGCGACTGAAATGTAGGCTACAATTTCTGAACTGGATTAACTCTTATTGTTAGACACTGTCCGAAATAAAAACCAAACCCGCCAAAAGCATGTCCTGAAAAGCGAGGCTATATCTTGAGTACAAAGCTATGCTTTTTTTTTTTTTTTTTTCTTTTTTCCCCCTTGCTTTGTTTTGTTTTTGCTTTTGTTACGACTGACAAATCCATCTTCCATCTTAAGCCTAGGTAGGTCAGATCGGTGACATTAATCGCCCCATTTAATCAACCTTACCTAAACAGGTGACCTTTTAAGTACAACAACTGAGCCTGTCGTTTCTGTTGATAAGTGACATGTTCATTAACTTAAGTCGTTCCAGCATTACTCAATGAACAGTATGGAGCTGGCTGATCAACAAATCTACCACCTCAAATTTGATGAGGAACGACATCACAGAAGACAACCTACGTTCATTCAGATAGCGGAGTAACATACGACCCTCAACAGAGCACACACACACACACACACACACACACACACACACACACACATACACACACACTACCTACAGGAAGAAAGTACCTCAACTTTGAATAACAACGCAGGGGTGGTGACAGAAAATAAAGGAGGATTTGACTGCAGCTGGGTTGGGGAAGGGGTAGATGTAAGCAGAAAGTTTGTTTTCCAGTTTTCAAACGAAATTCGTTGATTTGTGTATTTATCAACTTATTTCTTTTACGATTACAATCTCCGGGAACCTCCATCCCACCGTAGCAGAACTAGGCAAAGAAATACCCAAACTTTCCTAAAGACTATTTAAACGAGTCACGTCGACTGTTTGTAACCAGTCGGACAGCCGCGAAATCTGATCAGCGCAAACAGGCACAAGTAACATTCACTTCAACATGCATAAAACATGGCGACCCACAACAGTACAAACAACAGTTATAGTAACAGCACAGTTCACTTCTCAGGCAGACCTATGACAGATCTAATCACAACGTGAATGTTGGTGTATCAATACGATGTTCCCGTCACCGCCGTAAACAGGAGTGCCCTTAACGCCTACAGTGAATTCACACGGCCGCACCAAGCTGAACACATCCGATCAGTCCTACAAATCCGCCGATGTATATCACACAACACACACCCTAGTAACACACCCGCGGAAAAAAAGGCACTCTGTCATATGCCTTCTCCCGAAACAAAATCACAACCGCCACAGCAAGTACGTAACAACTGTTATAATCCTGTTTAGTGTCAAATTCCCCGACACCAGTTCGGCCAGCGAGATATAATCCTCAAAGTCCGAGATTCTTGGCGCTGACCACGAAAGAAGGACTCCAATTCTAGATGGTCAGTGTGGCCAAGCGGTGCTCAAATCGCAAGTACGGTATTCCCCACGTGTACACTCCCTTCGCCTTGCCGCTGCCGATTACCAGAAACACGTAGACATAGGCATACCAAGCGCCGAGCCCAAGAAAGTTGAAGAGTGGTGGCATTAAGCTGAACTTACCTCACATTCACGGCTGAGTTTCCTGAAGATTTCGTCGTTGTCAAACTTTGCTCTTTGATTCGACACAACTCTTGGCATTTTCAATCTCTGTCTGGTCTTTAGTTCACAGCACAGCGTGCTTGGTTCGAATGGTAACATGCTTCTGCTGCCACTTCATTCATTCGTAGTACACAACAATCAACGTGACTGGGCAGGGAAAGCAGCTGGTCTCTGATTGGTCAGCTCATTAGTTTTCGCGAGTGTTCCGGACGCTCCCGAATGCCAAATATGGGTATTTACGGCGCCCGATCGTGAAACGTCATAAAATATGCCAGCAATGCGGAACACGCTCTCAGGGATTTGGTTTCACATTTACGAAATCTTCCAAATTTAGAATATTCCGTCAACGCTGAATAATTCATGCCTTCCGAAGGCTGCCGACTGTCCTCATTTCCACGTGCAGAAGGACACCGCGTGCTAGCTGGCTTACGATTTTTACTACGAGCATGGATTACGCGCGAGGCGAACGCGCGGGAACAGCGTGCAAGGACATAGCGCTCGGCGGAGCGCAGAGACAGGAGAGCTCGTGATTCGCTCGTGCTATCGACAGCCCGTTCCGAAGCCCACGGGTGACTTTTAAATGTCAATGTGAACCTGGAAAAAACAACAATCAAATGTTGACAAGTCCCCACTTGTAGTGGGAGGCAGTGGAACTTGACAGGTGTGGCGGGCGTTTGCGTCAAAATTTTCAAAACAATGGCGCACTTGGGTTTGACGAACCCGGCAGATGAGAAAGGTTTATGACAAGACCATGAACACAGCATGAGCACTTGACGTGTACACTTTTCATCGGGACAAACACCGGTGTACACACACACACACACACACACACACACACAGATTGGGAAAATATGTTGCAATGTCGCTTCCCCACTCATCCACACCCATTCACCCCCGCGTTTGCCCTCGTCATCGCGGTGTCATGTTCGATCAATCACAGATTTTTGCAACGCGATGTTTCTCCACGACCGTGCCGACTCAAAAAATGATGGCATTAGTGTTTAGAGCGGACACGGCTGGAAACGAGCAGCTACCATGGTCAGCCAGTAACGGATGGTCAGAACGAAAGATTTTTTTTTTTAATTCCCGGCTGGCTGAAATACAAATGCTGCTAGGCACCTATAGACCTACAACACTGGTAATTTTAAAAGAAAAAAAAACGAAACAAACAAACCGAAAAAAGACAGACGTCTGCCCAGTCGCAACTAGAAAATATGGCGCAGATGTGTGTGTGTGTGTGTGTGTGTGTGTGTGTGTGTGTGTGGTGTGTGTGTGTTGAGACAGACAGAGAGAGAAGGAGAGAGAGAGAGAGTCCTTTTTTTTTTCGTTTTATTGTCCAATGTCCTCCCACACATTCAGTCACCGGCCATAGATCAAATCAGTTCTCAACAGCGTTTATCACGCAGACAGCATTCCAGGAAACCACCTCCGTGCAGAAATCTTGGTTAACTGACTAAGAAACAAGATCCGTGATGGCGCAGGAGACGACGCCTTCGTGCCCACTCAGTAATATCCGCTGTAACGCGTGGACTGCAACATTGCTCCTCCGCATCATCCGAGATACACAAAAACAGGAGGATTAGTAATTAAAGGGAAAAAATCAAGTCTCTGAAATCTATCACCTCTCCCTCATCCGATCTGATGTCTGGTCTTTGGCCGACGTTTCACTGTGATTTCTGAATCGTGGCTTCTAATGACAGGTTGGAGTACAACATTACAAACTACCAATCAATATTTGAAGATCCTGAGGGGGATAAGTTACATCACCGATGATCAAAGTGCGGTTTGTGTGCGCACGTGTGTTGTGTGTGTGTGTGTGTGTGTGTGTGTGTGTGTGTGACAGAGACAGAGAGAGAGAGAGACAGACAGAGGTGTGTGTGTGTGTGTGTGTGTGTGTGTGTGTGTGTGTGTTGTGGTGTGACGAGAGAGTGTGTGTGTTGTGGTGTGACGAGAGAGAGAGACAAGAGAGAAAGAGAGGGGGGAAAGTTGTGTGTGTGTGTGTGTGTGTGTGTGTGTGTGTGTGTGTGTGTGTATGTATGTGTGTGTGTGTGTGTGTGTGTGTGTGTGTGTGTGTGTGTGTGTGTGTGTGTGTGTTCGCGCGCGCGCGCGTTTCTGTCCATTCAGCCAAAAAGAAACAGCCCGATAGCAAAGGATGACAAAGCAAACGTTGACGACGACCTGATTGGGGAATAACAATCAGACACCGCGAGCTAGGTGGAAAACAAGGCCGAAGAACAAGCCTGTCTAAAGAGCTGTTATCATCCGTTGTTATGACTTCGGGTCCCTAAGTTACCTCACCTTTGTAAACCGCTATTTTCATCATGATCATGACTTCTGACCTAAAAGTCGCCTCTGTAGAGAGATGGCACCACTATTGATTCCGTTATGCTGTCGACGATGTTGGAAGAATTGTTTCGTGCATTTTTTTTTGTTTTTTTTGTTTTTGTTTTTTCTTTTTTGTTCTCCTTTTTATCTGTTGTGTGTGTGACGTCTGTGGAAGACATTTGTGGAAATATCACTTGTCTGTTTCGAACTGTATGCATTACTTCACCGCCTGTTCCGTGTGTTTATTTGAATTTCGGCCTTTTCGTTTTGCAGCCACGCCGCAAGCTGTTTCAGCGTTCTCACTATCATCGTCAGCACCAGAAGGATTCTCATCATTATCAAAAGTCGCGGTTGTGACTGGCAGCACAGGCTCACTTGAAAACGTTGTCGAATCAGGCAAGTTGTTGTTTGGTGAAGAGGTTTGTTTGTTTCTTTGTTTATTGTAAGGACCGTGATCGTTAATGCTGTGAACAGCAGAGAGAGAGAGAGAGAGAGAGAGAGAGAGAGATGTATAGCGATGCAAACCGTGTTACGACAAAAGGAACACCGAAGAGAAACTGACTGGCAAGGAACGGTATGTAAATCTGCATCCCA
>CM065730.1:41115581-41138081 GCA_033310375.1 Conus canariensis | reverse complement strand
CTACGAAATGCTTCTGTTACAGCACGAATCTGGTCACTTTAATTGGGTGTCAGAAGTACAAAAGACTCTGACTGAAAATGGCTTTGGTATTGTTTGGCTGAACCAGGGAGTTTGTTCCGAATATGGTTTTATAACGGAATTCAAAGACAGACTCATTTCCTGTTTCAAACAAAACTGGCATGCAGAAATAGATAATAACGATAAATATAGATATTTCTGTTCTTTCAAAAGCATTTTTCAGGCAGAAAAGTACCTAACGTTAATTACAAATAAATGGCACAGAATCAGTTTGGCCAGATTTAGGTTAAGGGTTAGTGGTCTGAAAAACTGTAAGCAATGGTTCTTAAGTTCTGAATATTCGAATGACACCATTTGCCCATCTTGCGGAAATGAATTAGAAAACGAAGAACATTTTTTGTTTCATTGTACTACTTATGCTGACAAACGTAAAAGCTGCAGTGTGTTGAATACTCGTTCATTCCACCAAAATAATGCTAGCGTTGCTTCAGTGTTATCTAATAACAATGAACGTGTTGTTAAAGAAGTGGCTAAATACATAGCTGAAGCCATGTATGTGAGAAAAAAGATAATTGAGCAAAATACCGGTTAACATAAGGATGATCCAATGTGCGGATGTTCTGGGGAGGGCGGGGGGGGGGGGGGGGGGGGGGGGACAGGGGAGGGTGTGTGAGCTGGCGGAATAGGGGGAGGGAGAGGGAAGGGTAAGTGGTCAAGTGTGTGTGATTATGGCGGTATGGATGTTGGGGGCAATAGTAAAAAGGTAGCGGGGTGGGGCGGAGGGAAAGGTGAGGACGTGTGTATCTGTGTGAGTACGTGTACACATGAAATTTCTGCTTTTTGTATCGGTGAATGCATTTGCCAACCCCTTGTCTAAAAGGCTTAACTGCTAAACGGACAATAAAAAATGTCAGTGTCAGTGTCAGTGTCTCTCTCTCTCTCTCTTACCATAGTCTAAGTGGGTTTTGTGTTCGAGTGGAAAATGATAGCTGCTAATCCTATTTTTACCACTTGTATAGGTACAGACACGGAATGGATTGATCGTGCATGTTCGGCACTTAGCCACTTAGCCATTGCGTGACACCCACCTCTTCTCCCTCACTCCCCCCCCCCCCCCCCCCCCCCCCCCCCCCCCCCCCCCCCCCCCCCCCCGCTTTCTTGAATACACACACACACACACACACACGCACGCACGCACGCACGCACGTGCTCACACACACACACACACACATACACACACACGCACGCACACACACACACACACACACCACACAACACACACACACACACGCACGCACGCAAGCACGCACGCACGCACGCGCACACACACACACACACACACACACACACACACACACACACACACACACACACACACACACACACCAGACGAGTATGGGCTGAGGACACCCAGTACAGATGACCAGCGGCTGTGGCTTATAGTTTAGTGTCAGGGTTTACAGATAAGGTGCAAAGAATATCTTGACAAATACTCGGTGCCTTGGACTCCTAGTTCAGAGCAGAGAACATTATTAGCCAACAGATAATCAGTGGCTGATTCGTGGGTTAGTGTTACACATTCACAGAACTGGGTCAAAGAATAGGCCTACTTCGACAAATAAATGACGGCTCTAATTTGTAACTTAATGTCGCGTGCTCACAGAAAAGGTAACCATACTGCCACTGGTGGGCGGAATGATAATTCAAATAAATGATTAGCAGAGAAACAAATCAAACCACTTGGGATGGGGGTGCTAGCCCAAACTACAGGCCTCCGCTGGAGGTAAATAAAATGCCATCTTGTAACTGGGCAAAATCCTCGAGTCGTTGAAAGGACCGGGCAGTAATTTTAACAGTTATCAATTAGACGAGGAATGAGTACTAGATTTCAATGCCAAACGCCTGAAACCGAACTCTTCACCCGCAAGTACAAGAGTAATGAGAGAAATCAGATGAAAAAATGATCTACAAAGTTGATGCACTGAGAAGAAAGAGCACACTGGAGCATTAACTAGCCACAATTAGAGACACTGCTGACGGAACCTGTATAGACACCCATGGAAGGAGACAACCAAAGGTAAGAAATGGATAACATCCGGAAGAAAAGAGGAATCTCAAGAAACAGATGAAGGTTGCGGCTCAGAAGTTGAGAAGAAAGGGCTAGAGAGGATCTGGGAAAACCTGAAAGCTCAGCACAGTGCTCTCAGCAGAACAGAATCAAGCAGAATCAGAAAGAGGTGGGGCCAAAAAGAAGAAAATCCAAGACTGCTCGTTTGAGGACCCCTTGCATTTCGTTAGGAAACTAATCGAGCTGCCAAAATAAGAGACACTAACAGTGGACAAAGAAACTCTCGAGCCGCGTCTCCGTCAAACATACCCCCACCTTCAGAGCGAAGCGCCACTTGAAATCCAGGGCCGAATGCGACCTACAGCGTCAGATAAAAAATTCAATGACAAGCCACCAACAGTGAATGAGGTCAAGAAAGTGGCTAAGAAAGCCAAAGCAAAATCTTCACCTGGACCCTGAAATCCAAAGTGTACCCCTGAGTGGAAAGTACAAACCATGCTAAAGGATTCAGGAGACAAGCTTATGACAACAATCTAGTCCATACTAGAGACTGACAGAAAATAACAGGGCAGACACTTACCACCATGCAGGGACTGGGATCAACAGAAATGAAGTGGTCCGAGGCAAAACTTTCCCCAAAGAATTATCAGCTAGAATGAAACATGGCACATGGCACTTTTTTGGATCAGCTTCATCCTCAGATCTGTCAGGGTAAACGAATGGTGGACATGTCCTGAGTTTATGTAATGCTGCGCTAATCCTAGGGTAATCTTGGTGACCGTGACCAAACTAAATGCTTAAAGAGATCTAACATGCAGATAGCAATACCAGTGGAAACATTTCGCCATCAGTAGCTCTAGCAACGACGTTTTATATGATTGGAGGCCATATATCATGGTCCAGAATATCTGTGATTTCAAAAGCATTGAAGCTGGATTTACTGATGGCATAGATGACTGGGAGCGCACACCATGCTTTCCAGAATGGGAAAACCATTCACAGATCATCAGGAAGAGTGGCATGAGGCCGGATAAAGTGCTCCACTCAGGTTTATCAAAGCAATGGATTCTGATTTAATTCATTGTGTCTCATAAGAGCAGAATGAAGGAAACTCATGAGAAGTATGCCCGTTTAGCCAGCAGCATGAGGGAATCTGGGCTTAAGTTCTCATACAGGCTGGAGCCAGAGGGTTTGTAGGCTCAACAGCCTATGATCTCATGAAACAGTGCTCCATTTATGGAAGAAGAGAACCAGAACCCTGGAGGCAACGGCAGAGCAGCTGAAATGACTTCCAACTGGATCTGGTTGAGGAGGAATACACGTGAACTTCATAAGGCTTGAATGTTACAACACGGACATCTGTCAGGAGGCACGTCTTGAGACACCCAACCATTCAGATGGTGCAGATTTGACCGCAGAACGGCATCGAGGAGTCATGCCCTGGATACGGCTCGCCCTCCTTACGACTGAAGGTGTTCAGGACCGGAACACTTGTCTGAGGGGGTTTTCTCTCTAAAGACCTTCTGCTGTTATGCTCTCTCTTACTTTCTGCCTGCTACATTGTTTTCTACAGCATCCTGCGTGAACAGCTCACATAGAGATCACGTTTTTTTTTTTATATCATCTTCTCTTTGTTATTGAAAGGCATCCTGATCCCCCTCCCTCACCCCACCATATACCCACCCCATAATCACCAATCTCAATTGCTTCTCCGCCCCCTCTCCCGTTCTCCCTCCTCTCTTTCCCTTTCGGGTAACATCCCCTTTTTTCAACCTTCCTCGACTTTTCCATAGGCAATTTAAATGAGGTCTCCTTTAATCACCTTCTTTTAACTATTGCCTATTGCAGGCGCAGACTTATAAATCACTCAGCTACAAAGGAAAGATAAACAGTTTTCTTTTATGAGAAAAGTAAAACTTTATCCAAAATGAGTGCCTATTTTTCTCTGCCCTCTGACTTCCCTTTATAAAGAATGGAGGGGTATCTATTTACACACCTCCAAGATAGTGAAAACTTGTGAGTGGCTCCTTAAGTTTCGCAGACGAGAGTTGTTTGGTGGTAGTTTCGAGACAGTACTGGTTTATTTTTATTTGTTTTCCTGCGTGTTGATACTCTCTCTCTCTCTCTCTCTCTCTCTCTCTCTCTCTCTCTCTCTCTCTCTCTCTGTAAATGCGTGCGTGCGTGGGTGCGTGCGTGGGTGCGCGCGCGCGCGCGCGCGCGTGTGTGTGTGTGTGTGTGTGTGTGTGTGTGTGTGTGCATGAGCATGACCAGGCATGCGTGTGTGCGTATGCATGTACGGTGTTCGTAATTCAAATACTGGGGAGGATTATGGAATACATCTATCAGCCTCCTGAGACCATGGATTTCCCTTCCCACTGCATTAAGTCAGCATGTAACAACGGCACCTCTGCAGCTGCGTTGACCAAAGAGTCAGCACCAGCCCTTCTTTACTTTTTTTTTCAATACTGTCTCTCAACTTCCGTGCCGGTTCAGTGGCATTACTACAACGCCGTTCATTCCGGTGTAACAAGTCAATTTTACTCCCCGAAAATATTACTCCAGAGAAAAAATTATCGTACAAAAATTTTACTCGGAATAAAATCTTCGTACGAGAGTTCCCTTACACGAGCAAAGAGATATGCAGGAGAGAGAGAGAGAGAGAGAGAGAGAGAGAGAGAGAGAGAGAGAGAGAGAAGAGAAGAAGAAGAAGAAGAAGAAGAAGACGGCCCACACAGACTGAGTGAGAGACAGAGACAGGAGGAGACACGCAAAACCGAGGAGGAGAGAGAAGGGAGCTCTTTACTCGCGTAAGGGGGAATACTTTTCTCCGTAAGCGTGTGTGTGTGTGTGTGTGTGTGTGTGTGTGCGCGCGCGCGTGCGTGCGTGCGTGCGTGCGTGCGTGCGTGCGTGCGTGGTGTGTGTGTGTGTGTGTGTGTGTGTGTGTGTGTGTGTGTGTGTGTGTTACACCATGCCGTAAAAAACATGAACAAAGAAAAACTTTACGTATACCTACAAGAGAGAGAGAGGGTATGAGAAAGAAAGTAACGGTGAGGGGGGTGGGCAAAGAGAGAACGACAGAGAGAGAGGGAGAGAGAGAGAGAGAGAGAGAGAGAGAGAGAGAGAGAGAGAGAGAGAGAGGAGGAAGAGGGGGAAGGAGAGAGAGCGAGCGAGCAAGAGAGTGTGAGAGAAAGAGAAACAGACAGATAGACAGACAGACAGAGATAGACAGAGAGAGAGAGAGAGAGAGAGAGAGAGGGTAGAAAGAGACTGAGAGAGGGATAGAGAGTGATGGAGACAGAGAAAGTTTGAGAGAGAGTGAGAAACAGACCGACAAAGACAGAGAGAGGCAGAGAGAGACACAGACATAGAGGCAGAGACAGAGATGGAGACATGGAGCGAGGGAGGGGGAGAGAGGGGTGGGTAGAGAGACAATAACAGAGAGGGAGGGGGGGGGGGGAGAGACAGAGAGAAAGACAGACAGGCAGAGACAGAGACACAAAGATAGACAAGGACACGCACACACGTGCGCAGACCTGATCACAGTAGATGGTGTCCGGACGTTAGTGTCACTTCTGACGTGATGTCGATCTGACTTCATTTAATCCAAAAATATGTATTATAAATCTCCGACAAGGTGGACCGCTTCTCCGGTTTCGTACTTTGTTCTCATATTTCATATTCCAGGCAGACTTTTCGGTAGATCAGCTCCCTTTCGGATCTGGCAGATCAATGTCATGCGCTCTCCTCCTGATCATTCTCATTGATCCATCATGTTTCTACTCTCTGCAACGCTGGTTTCTGTAGCATATGGATTTTTTTACAAAGGGGATTTGCTAGTCCCATGAATTACCCTCTTCCTTTTTCAGCCAGGCTCGACCCCGTCCATTCAGAAGTTGGTGAAGGGAAATAGATATTGTTTATTTTGCGTTTGTGAGTGCGTGCGTGAGTGCGCGCGCGCGCGCGCGCGCGCGTGTGTGTGTGTGTGTGTGTGATAGAGAGAGAGAGAGAGAGAGAGAGAGAGAGAGAGAGAGAGAGAGAGAGAGACTCATTTAATGACGGCTTGCTTAATTGTTTGAACAAAATGGGAAAAGGCACAGAATTAATTCTGTAGCTCTATCCTGCGATTAGTAGTCAATACTAATGAAATTGGCACGTAGACCAAGAGAGAGAGAGAGAGAGAGAATTTTTTTTTCTCTTCCGCGTCGTGCTGTTTAGATAATCATCGTCTCGAAATTAACCCCAACTTAAGTGTTAATCTCTCCCTTTCTCTCTCTCTCTCTGTGCGTGCGTGCGTGCGTGTGTGCGTGCGTGCGTGCGTGCGTGCGTGCGTGCGTGCGTGCGTGTGTGTGTATGCGCGCGCGCAGGTGCTTGCACGTGTGTATGCGAGTGGGAACATATTTACTATTAAAAAAAAGGTTCACTGGGTTATCATTCTGACATTTTTATTTGTATCTCTGTGTGTCTGCCCGTCTATTTTTCTGTCCATCTCACTACGCCAGCCACAACGTTGTCTTCCTGACCGACGCCCTGTCCATCTTGCAGGCCCTTCAGTCCAACAGAGATCCAGAGCTCAACGATCTGTCCTCATCTCTCGCCTCCCTCTGCACAAGTCACACAATCACCCTGCAGTGGATTCCCTCCCACTGCAAAGTGCTTGGCAATGAGACTGCTGACTCCCTGGCAAAGGAGGGCACTACGAAGGAGCAGATGGACAGATCTACCAGCTACCCTGAATGACCTTCTTTAAGGCCCAGCTACAGAACAAGTGGAAGCAACAGCATCCACGCCACAACAGAGCAGACCAGTACTACCTGCTGACTCAACGAGAGCAGGTAGTCATCTTCAGGCTCAGGACAGGCCACAACCGCCTGAAACACCACCTATTCATTAAGCTCCGCATCGGCAACACAGAGCAGTGTCCCTGCTGAACAGGCAGCCAGGCAACAGAACATCTGCTGCAGTCCTGCCCGCTCCACCAAGCGCTCCGAGAGAAAACCTGGCCCGACCCAATACCAGTGGCCCGGAAGCTCTACAGAGGACTGGAGGACCTACGACGTACTGCCACCTCTGACGAGGAGACAAGGGAATCCATCTGAAGAAATGACGAACGAGACAACAACTGTCTCTGTCTGTTTGTCTCTCTTTCTCCGGCTGTCTGTCTCTGTCTGTCTCTGACTGTCTGTCTGTCTCTCTGCCCCCGCCCTCCCCCACACACGCTCGCACTCACGGACACGCACAGGCTTTCAACCACAGCAGGCTTTGTCCCCCTTTGCTGGTGAGATAACTCTTACCGAAAGCGAGCTGAACTGCAGATCACCTCCTTCGCGGATTTCCGAACACCGTCTGCCGGAAAGATGAGTGTCCTCAAAGGTCGTATATATTCCACGCTTTTCGAACTAACGTCCCTTCATCCTTCTCTAATGCCTTTCCTGGCTTTGCGCTCAAGAGATCTCCGTCAGGTGCAAATTCCTCACACTTGTTCTTGGTGTATCATTAGATCAAGTGGGAAGCGCAGCTTAGGCTGAATTAGGGTCTCCAGCAAGCAGCAAAATCGTCCGGGATTCCTGTCCTCATCTTCTTGTCGAACATGGCCTAGTCAAAGTAGCCCTATCAAGTACATTATGTGAGTTGTTACCGGATTTATGGATGTTCACTCCTCAAATACAACACTGTGTAAAATTTTGTCCTTTCCATAGAATGGAAAAGTGTCTCCGAGAGCAGTTAAGCTTAAATACGAAATTATAATTCCTGAGCCGCCGAACGAACAGACAAACAAATTACAAGACAACACATTTCTACCTGTTTGGGTCTTCTTCGGGCAGTACAAACAACATTCAAACCAATGGAAACAAAGGACGTGCAGTCACCTATCTCTTCGATCTGAGTGTTAATGTGGCGTGGATGGAAAACTGAAACTTTGAATGGAATTGAAGTGAAGAGGGAAAGGGTTGGAGGGGAGAAAA
Organism: Conus canariensis; assembly: GCA_033310375.1. NCBI lineage: Eukaryota > Metazoa > Mollusca > Gastropoda > Neogastropoda > Conidae > Conus > Conus canariensis. The sequence goes on along the minus strand of CM065730.1, from coordinate 41,130,032 downwards.
TGCAAATCAAAGGAATGATAATTGTAATAATAATAGCAATAATAATAATAACAATAACAACAACAATCATCATCATCATTATCAGAAAGATAATACGAAAGATAATAATTAGGAAAAACAAACAAGAAAAAGAAGAAAACGAGGGATAATGATTATAATGATAATAGTGATGATGATGATGATGATGATGATGATGATGATGATGATGAAAGGAAAGATAGTAGGACTGAATCTAAGAAATCTATAAAGTTACAAGAATACTAATAATAGTATAAATGACAATAATAATCATGATAATAACAATATAAAAAAAAGCACTGATGAAAATTATGATAAGTATAAGGGAGAGTACTACGGGCCTACTAAGCGCCAGTGCTGTGTGTCACATACACACTACTCATTATTTGTCTCCTGTGTATGTTACAGTTATTCTCTCTTTTCTTCGTTCTTTACCATCTTAACTTTCTTTATCAAACTATTCTATACTTACATATCTATTCACCTTTCTTTTCTTACTCCAATATCCTTGACATTGTGTATATATATTCTTTCTTTCTTCGCCCCACCCCTTCTCCCCATTTTTCGGTTTCTATAGTACTCTTAGCTTTCTACTCGCTTATCAGTGTTCTTCCTTTCCACCTACTTATTCGTACTACTACTACTACTACTACTACTACTACTACTACTACAATCAACTACTTATTAGTATAATTATCATCATCATCAACATTATTACTATTATCATCATCACCACCATGATCATTACTATTACTGTTCTTGTTGTTGTTTTTATTATCATCATCAATTTTATTATTATCTGTAGAAGTGGTAGTGATGGTAGTTGTGGCAGTGGTGGTAGTAATGGTGGTAGCGATGTTGGTAGTGGTAAAATTAGCATTGCTATTATTATTATTATCATTATCATTATTATTTTCTCTATTTATACTTTATAAATGTTCTGTATTTTCCAAATTGTTATGCATTAATGAAGTTCTTAGTTCTTGTATTACTGTCCTTCCCATTTTCTATATGATTATAACGATTAGAATTACTTTTTATTTTTTATATGGTCATTATTCTTATGACTGTTATCATAATTAGCAATAGTAGTAGTATCTCTGTTTGTAGATATCAAGTGACCTTACTAGCTTTCCCTTTCTACATCATTATTGTTATCATCATCATCACCATTACTTTTTTTATGGTTATTGTTGTTGTTGTTATTGTTGTTGTTGTTATGACCATTATTGTGACTATTCTTCTTTTTCTTCTTCCTCCTCTACTATTCTCATTACAATTACTGCCATTTCTGTTAAAATCATCATCATCATCATTTAAATAAGTATCTTCTCACCTCCACCTTCTCTGCCTTCTTCCCTTCAGTTTTATTTTGTAGTTTCAGGTGTGCACCCACGGCACATTTTCACTCAGATCGAAGAGAAAAGTGACCGTTTGTTCGTTCTTTGTTTCCATTGTTTTGAATGTTGTTTGACCTGCCTGAAGAAGACCCAAGAGGTCAAAACGCGCTATGCTTGTTTTGTAATTTGTTTGTTCCTTCGTTTAGCGGTTCAGTAATTTTCTTTTTGCTTTTTGTTTACAGTTTTCGCCTGCAGTCATCCCATTTTGAAATCGATTTTAGAGCTATTGAACTGTATTTCTCCATGGACATCCTGGTCCAGAATTCATTGCTTGCGTGCACATCTCTCCATCCTCCCCTCCCCTGACTACCCTTTCCTTCTCCTTCCCCACCCTTCTTTAGCCGCCTCCAACCCTCCAAGCTCCACTATCAGCCAAGCAAAGTAACGACGTTGTCTGAATACAAATTGTTAAAATAGACAGCAGATGGAACATCGACCATGATGGTTGGTACCGGAACTGTCATGTTTTGAACAGACGTCCTTGATTTTCAAATGGTTTGACAGGTATAGAAAGTTTGCGTTTGCGTATAGTGTTCAACGCTGTAGCTCTCCATATGTTGTCGTAGATCACTTACTACCGTGTGGCCATTTTAAATTTAGCTTTATATTCCAAACTTTACCTCTCCTCATGCTCTATACTGCTCTCAACTCTGGTAACAGCACCTACAAAAACTGAAATCGTTTCCTGTAATAAGTACAGAGACGGATTCCCTCCTTTGATTGACTCTGGATTCACTTCACACTGGATTCACGAATGTTGAACCGTTACGCACCAAGACAGATACTGAACGAAGACATATTGCACTGGTCCTTGTCATCTGGCCAAAATGAAACAGACAACACACCAGCACTCCATGTTTCGATCGAAGGTATGTCCCAAAGCGTAGGCTACACAATACTGAAAGATCGGGTTTCAGGAAAAAAGATGGGTGTTCTGTGACTTTTTTTTTTCGTTAAATCTCTTTTTCCCTACCAACCCATCATTATCCCCATTGTCTCTTCCGATATAATTGATGAAATATGTCGTGTGGAGGACAATGAAAATCAGTCGCTTAAATACCCGTTACTCTAGCTTTTGCCACTCATCGGACGTCGTTTTGAGACAGGGAGATAAATCAAGTGTTGTGAAAGTGTCCCCTATGGTGCAGAGAGAGCGTGAAGAGCGGTGCAGTGTGACCAGTGTTTTTCCATACACAGGGGATTTTACGCAGAGCACGCGTTCCATTCTTCGGGGCCAGATGGTCGCTGGTGGTCATTTGTCCACGCTATCACAAATACGCAGGCAGGTTCCCTTTTTCTGTTCCATCTTCCCCTCCCTCCCTTCCTCTTCCACTCCCCCTCTCCACCCCCCCCCCCCCACCCCCCCTCCCTTCCCGTTCCTTTCTTTTCCGTGTGCGTGTGCACATGTTTTTGTTCTTTCAATAACCAGTCGCTTCGCGCGCGCGCGCGCTGTGTGTGTGTGTGTGTGTGTGTGTGTGTGTGTGTGTGTGTGTGTGTGTTGTTGTGTGTGTGTGTGTGTGGTGTGTGTGTGTGTGTGTGTGGAATGAGAACGAAACATTTTCTAAAAAGTACAAAATCTGTACTTTTCCTTTTGTCGTGTTTTGTACGAGAGTGTCTGCAACACTTATGAACTGTTCTAAGTCATTATTTCATCGTCTGCCATTTTCTCAGTCGTGACACTATGATCTAAGTAACTGTTTAATGCTGCATCGTCAGAAAGTTTGTTAATTTACATTTTTGCATTCATGTGAAAAATGATCGAGTCCTGGTTAGAAGAAGAAGAAGAAGAAGAAGAAGAAACAGAGACGGACAACTGAATGATGTTTCATGTATTCTGCAGCAGTTTTTCCCCCTAATTTTTTCTCGTCTCATCGTCTGTGCCTCTCGGCTCTGCCCCCCCTGTACACAGCACCACCCGGTCATTCCGGGAGCGGTAAAGAGTTTTTACCCTTGTTTGTTTTGCTCCTAGCATATTCGTTTTGTCCTGTTCTTAGCGCTAAGAACAGATCAGGTAAGGTGTCTTCTTCTTAGAGCCTCGTATCTGACGGTAGTTAATGACAGCAAGACTAGGACGTAATAGTAAACGTGTAGTTTATTTATAGATAAGGGATGTGTCCTACTTTGCTGCCTGTGCGCACATCTGCGTATTGGCTTCAATCGCACCTTCCTGCTGTTTATTGCACCATATCGAGAATGTAGGTCAAGAGCTCGATAGGCAGTAGTCATCAGTGAGTAAGTGGACAATTGAGAGGCTAAATGAGAAGTGACTTTTTTTCTTTTTTTTGCATATGTATGTCTGTGTGTCTGTGTGTGTGTCTGTGGGTGAGTTCCGTGGAACAGCAGCGTTCATCTAGAGCCTCTGCGCGCGCGCGCGGGCATGTGTGTCTGTGTGTGTGGGGGTGAGTTCCGTGGAACATCAACGTTCATCTAGAGCCTCTGGTGTTCTTGTGTGAAAGAATCGCGAAGAAAAAGAATGAGGGACTTCATCAGAGAAGACACTGCACGGACACACTACTGCTGCCGACGAGTCATTTCGGTGGTGGTCAGTGGTACCTGTTCTGATCCGGATTCGCAGTACTTCACCTACTATGTCCCCAGATCACGATAATACATGCTTGGTCGCGCTAATGAGAGCGTGGACTGTGTGAACAACGCTAAGAGCTTGGTCTTTAAACGAGGATAGGCGCTATGTAAGTACTCTTAATACCATAACTCTTAGCCATCGTGAGAAAGGTCCCGCTCCGAAAGGCTCCACCACACCCATCAGTCTCCATGAATTCGTCGAAACGAAAGACTGAACTCAACGTAATTAGAGCCGTGGACTGGAAATCATAATTGAGATCAACACGAGTGCAGGGCATGAAGGGTCACAGTATCTTTTTTTTTTTCTCTCTTTTTTTTTTTTCCTAAATTTTGGTCAGTTATGATGTTGAAGATGATGTTCGAAAGTTCCATTATGATCCCGAGACTGCATGAAGGAGCTATGCTCTGTGCTTCCTTTCATGTTATATTCTGGAGTCAATCAAGCCCAAGACGCCCCTACTTGCAGTGGTGGATAGAAAAACACTTCCAACAAGCCTCCATCAGGCTCAATCGGTAAAATTAAACTGTTTGGTTCTAACCTTCCCATTTGAGTTCATGGTAAACTCAACCCCCTTGGAAACCAAAGAGATGCAGACAGGTCCCTACTCGCATTGGTAAGTATAAAAGTCCTTTTTTTTTTTTAAATCAGAGCTTAACCCAGTGAAAGTAGACTGTGCGATTCTAGCCTTCCTATTTGAGCTCATGACACACTCACCCACTTTGGATATCACCGGTCATGTGGAACAGAAATCCAAGAAATAAACGGCTCTGATAGGGTTCGAAAGTATGACCTGCCACTTATCTTCTGTGAGCGTTGTTTTAAAGGTTTTAACGCTTACAGTGATACTTTTTTTTCTTCATATATCCCGTCACAGCGTTTGTATAATAATTCTGTATGAAATGTCACAGCTATTGGAGAAGGGGCGTGAAGAAAAGCAGTAGGCTAAGAATTGAAAACAAAGAGAGAAACAAATCATGAATGTGTTCAAAGGCTACATACTTTTCAATGTAAACACTATCTATCTGGGTGAATTTTATACATTGATGCTGGACCCAAAGGCAGATCACACCATAAAAGAATGTTAACATAAGACAGCCTTTTTTTGTAAAGATAGGCTATCGAGTAAACGTTTAATCTTATAACTTTGAACTATGTTATCTATGTCTCATCATGATCGGACTAACGGATTCCTAAACACGAGAAGAAACATCCCTTCAGCGACCAGCCTCGACCCTTGGGTTAATGCCACTTTGTGTTGAGTAGATGCATTCGCATAAAACCAAACCTCTTTTCGTTCACACACACACACACACACACACACACACACACACACACACACACACACACACACAACCATGTCTGTAATGAAATCAGCCGACCCGCTAAACAACTATCCAGTTCCCTCTCCCTAACCCCTGACCCCTATCCTCTTCCGTTTCCCCCGACCTATACATCAGAAAATCTAGAAGTTGTACCACAAAACATTACTTTGATACGCTTACAGAAGTATGCCAATAAATGGAAGTCTTTGTGAAGTACCATACTCACTTACTGTCCTCCTTGTCCTCCCAAGACCAATGCCGTTTTCTCCTCCACTGAATATACGCTTTCCGGTACACACCCCGTGGAAACAAAAACGACGGTAAACGTCGTCCCAGAGGGCCCGGACGCAAACTCTGCGCGCTACAACGTCACCTACACAAATGAAGAAAAGCTGTCGTTGCCTGGTCTCCTCAGCATTTCGTCGGTTTTGCACTTTCAGTTTCACGAGTAGGCAAACAGAGATAAATACTTCAGAACACAATAATGTTCGTGATATATGCGCAGCGGACCGAAGTGCCCAAATCAAACACCGCCCAATAGTCTCAACTGCAGTCGTATTCATGGCAACCATGGTAGGGAAATAACCGAACAACTGGTACCCAACTGTGTACCTGCCATCTGGGGAAATACCCATATAGTGACATCCAACCAGCATTCCGAGTATGGGGAGGGGAAGAGGGAGAAGGGGCAGGGGTCGGGATGAGGGGGAGGGGGGGGGGGGGTTGCCGGGAGCTCATTCAGATGAAATTGTACCTGGAAATGATGTGTTCGTAATGTTCACTTTCTCTCTCTCTCTCTCTCTCTCTCTCTCTCTCTCTCTCTGTTGTGTGTGTGTGTGTGTGTGTGTGTGTGTGTGTGTGTGTGTGTGTGTGTTGATCTTCTCTTACAGTCTGCTTTTCCCACTGGCCTCGTGGTCCATTTACATTGTTTTTGTCAAATAAATCATTGCTCTCTCTCTCTCTCTCTCTCTCTCTCTCTCTCTCTCTCTCTCTCTCTCTGTTTTGTTACAAATAATTTTGTAATAGTCTGGCTATATATGTCTACCTGACGTAATGTGGTGACAAAGTAGTGACACTGTAAATATTAGAATGTGTGGAATAGGGTGCTCGTGTCCCATGAGCAGTACTGTAAGTCAGTATGTCCTTTTCATTTTTTTTTTCATGACAGTAACTTTTTCTTAATTGAATGTTTTTTTTTCCATTTCCAATTGGATGCCAGATGGGTGACGTTCTCATAAGGTCTGCTTTTATTCATAGGGCCTAATTGTAAGATGTCAATAGTGCAAGCTAGTGTGTGTGTGTGTGTGTGTGTGTGTGTGTGTGTGTGTGTGTGTGTGTGTGTGTGTCTGTTTGTCTGCCTGACTGCGTGTAGATTGAAACGTGGAGATAGTCCAGATATGACACACCGCGGTAGACTACAATCAATGAACAAATAAATAAATAAACACTAATGATAATGATTCACAAATCCAGCCATAGCAGTATATATCCCCTCCAACAACTTCACTATTGTTGAACGACTGTTGGTTAGTTGCGTGACCTCAGACGACTGACCTCAAAGGGCCCTTTCAGAGCTGTCACCTCGCAGTTAAAAAAAAAAAAAAAAAAAAGTCATGTTATCATAACAAAACTGAAAAGACTGACATCTTTAAGACAGCTAAAACTGGGCCGTGGTGAGGGCACCATCTTAGTTTTATCACGCTCGGTTCAAAACAAACGCGTAAAATACATGGAAATCATAAGAAATGCTGACCGACAGACATTGCAGGCTGAAATGCTGACCGACAGACATTGCAGGCTGGACGGCCAGCGTCCACACTGGATAGACTCTCACTATGTAGCCTCTGGGTTACAGCAGCAAAGCTGTGTTATGAATCGTAAAACGAGTACCAAAAAAGTGTAAAGACTTTTTTTTTTTTTTTTAGAAATTAGACAAGCAAACGGGTCACAAAGGCTGAAAGGCAGTAAGCGACGGTAAAATGACTTTTGAAAAAAAGAGGGTGAGGGCGAGGAATGGGGTATGGGGTGGGAATGGGGGACCAGAGGGACGGTGACAAGAAACGGTGGAGTTGATTTAGCTGCACAGAATTCCCAGTTTGGGGACACAGTTTTTACAGCAATACTCACTGGTGTTCCCACCTGAGTAGTCAGCATAGCGGGGAGAGGGGGAGTGGGTATACAGAGATCAATGTTAATTCTCTAATTGTATACATATGAAGTAAATGTTCTGAAGATCTGGCGATAAGTAACTTCTATTTTGCTTTTTGTTTGTTTGTTTTGTTGTTTTCTAAAGATAAGCGCGTCCTTTCCATCCTGTCCTCCCTTTCCACTCCTCTCCCCTTCTCTTTCAAATGTTTCCTCTCATTTTGCATATTTTGGGGTTTACTTTTTTTTTTAATTATTATTCTTTTCTTTCTTCCAACGTTGCATGAGAACAAGGGTCAGTTTCAGTAAGCATGTCGCTGGCCGATAGATGATCCTTGTCCAACAACTGTACGCCGTCCACTACGTGCTCCGTGACAAAGCCTGCCTCAGCCTCCTTGCGTTCTGCACGTGCGGCCTCACGTGTGTCTCGCGCGCGAGGCTGGACAAGCACCTGCAAAAACTGCACAGCTTTCAGGGCCCCTTTCGGCAGCACGCCTCCAGGCCCTTCAGCTCGCGCTGGGCCATTTAAATGGCCAAACAAGCGTCACGCGCCGTTCCCGTAAATCTGTTAGCCTGGACAAAAGGCTACTTTGTAAGTCGCTTAGCTCGTGACAAAAAAGCAATTTGTAAGACTGACAATGGACAAGACAGCCTGCAAGGTTGGTCGTTCAGATCAGCACATGTTCTGCTTTGTATGCGCGCGTGTTCGCCGGGTGGATAGAGTGGATAGGGGATGGAAAGGGGAGGGAAGCGCACAGGGCTTTGAATCACGGTGAAATGATACTGTGTACATTTGCTGGCATCGTCAATCGGAATATTGTAGACGGGGGAAACAGGAAGAGTGGGGAGGATGGGTGGATAACGGAGGAGGGGGAAGGGGGAGGGTTGTCATTGGGGGCAGGATGGATATGGATTAGGTCAAAAAGGGTAGCCAGAAGGCAAAAGAAAGGTTGGGGGGGGGGGGGGAGGCGGGGGGCTGGGATAATGAAGGTAACTGATAAGTCGGCTATGCTCAATCACCGGAGACCGATAAAATTCCTTTACGTAAAAGAAGTTAAGAAAACTAAGTTGAAGGTATTAGCCCCCCATCAAGTTCAGGATTGAACAGCACAATGCTAATAATTATTAACAATGAACTGAACATTTCTTTTAAAAACTGCTTCATCTGTGTCTTTTATCATGATTTTTTACCCATTCCTCTTGTCAATCCGACGAAGAAACACTGAAGTTTCAAAGCTCTAAACCAGGTGTTTTGTGGAGTGGTGTTCGCAAGAACATTTTTGATACCGTGTGATAACAAGTGACATTGTGCATCTACCTTTCTTGCATAAACAAGAATGTATAGGATATATTTAGTTGAATAGTTGTGGTTTATGTGATTCGGTTGCCATGAATGTTTTGATTCTTTTACACCCGTCATCATTAGTAATCCATAATACTATGTTTGGCAAATCACAATCGCTACAATTCCTATTATGCGCAACTATTTGAAGGCGTCCTTGCAATCTAATCTTTCATGGTGTCCATTCAGGATTTCGGTGTGCTTCGCGGACGTCTGATCTTCGGGCCACTTTCCCCTGAGAATGATTTTGGACAGGGAGTCACGGAGGCACACAGCTGATACCAGACTCTTCACTGGTTTATGACATATCCCTTTGATGTGTCGCTGTCTGTTTTATGTTGAGGTATTTCAGTTGTTTAACAAAACGTTTAAGTCCATACAAGGTCATCTTTGCAAACTGCCATCTTATTGATTTGGATGCAGACAAACCCAAAAAAAAACACATTTCAAGTATCCGACTAAAAACAAATAAATAAAACCGTAAGATCACTAACATGGCCAATACAATCACTTACCAATGGGCAGTGCAAGGGGGATCAAACACCATTAAGACCCAGTACCGATTTCCCTGCAAGCAAAACACAGAAATAAACTAGTAGTGCACCAGCCTATGGGGCTCTGACTTTAACGGGACGACCACAACATACATGTGTTCGAGCCGGACTTTCCGAGTAGACGCGAGAAGATGAACATGCCAGCAAGCAAGGGCTTACTACCAATGTGCTATTTTAATAGTGAAAGCAGTCTCAATAAACGTTTATCCCCCTTCCCGTGTGTGTGTGTGTTCTTCATTTAACGTCTATCCACTATTCGTGATATTAGACAACAACAACAACAACAACAGAAAGTGAATGTATACGGAAGTAATTGCGAACGTGCACACAATGTGTGTATGTGTATATGTATGGGTGCGCGTGCACGCGAATGTGTGTGTGTGTGTGTGTGTGTGTGTGTGTGTGTGTGTGTGTGTGCGCGTGTGTGTGTGTGCGTGTGTGTGTTAGTATGTGTGCCTGTGTGTGTGAGTGAGAGAGCTGTGGATGTGTAAGTGTGTGAATATCTTTACACAAGTCATAAGTGAAGATTAACATGAAACAAAATACTTATAACCAACAACTAACTAATCAATTAAAGTCAAAACAGATGACAGTATTAAAGAAAAAAGAAGAAAAAAAAATAACAAACAAAAAAATTCTTTGCTTTCCCCCCTCCCCCCCTCCCCATTTTATCCACCCCCACCCCCCTTCCTTTCTTTCACACAGAGAGAGAGAGAGAGAGAGAGAGAGAGAGAGAGAGAGAGAGAGAGAGAGAAGGCAAGACTTGAATTATCGGCCATTCGGTTACTTTTAGTCACAAGTGAATGGTTTCGAGTCGTGAGCTTTTCATCTGAAAGAGACAATACCTTTTTTCATCTGTGTGTATCTGAGGATGAACATTTAGATCTATGCTCTTTCAATGACAAACTGACATCGTTTAGACTCAGCCTGTGATCCCTGACTGTTGATGAATCTAGGCCTACTGCAAACTTTATTCTTACAAATCACTTCATCCACAATTTAAAAATAAAAACACAATTAATAAACCCTTTTTTTAAACGTCAAAATTACCTTTCTTACCACATCGGTGAAAGAAGCTTTCCTCTACGTTTTGTTTTAGCCTGTGAAAATATATAAAATGTCGTCTGCGAAACAAACAAGGGACAAAACTCTCAGAAAAAAATTAGCCGAATAGATAACTTCCACCTCCATAATCTAATATTTCATTCCCCCCCCTCCCCCCCCCCCCCCCCCCCCCCCCCCCCCCATGTAAAAAGGCGGGAAAGAAAGAAATAAAGAAATCAAAAGAAAAACGAAAATAACCTTTGAATACTATAGAGATATGAGACAGTTCGTGCTGTCTCATAAAACAAGACTCTGGAGCACGAAAGCATTGGGATTCACACACTTGATCGAACACCAAGTTTACAGTCAAACGTTAAGAGTTCCACCCCGTAGACACTGTAAAATAAACATTGGCATTTGAGGAGGGGTACAATATAAAATTTAACTTTAACAATAAAGAGGACGACAACGACAATTTCTTGGCACTTAAGGGCCTGAGCCTCATTCTCCGGTGTATTAATGACAATTAATTTAATGACACTGAGCTGTCATCAGAGTTTTTATTCTGTTTTATTTTATTTCATTCTGGATGGGGTTCAGATCTCCGATCAGAATGAAATATCCAAAGATAACATGATCACAAAAAATTCAAGTTATTATTTTCGCGATTTAACTAACTTTACTTTCCCGGTTTGTGTGGTGTGTGTTTTTTCCCCCATGGTTTGTTAACATTCCACTCCACCAATTAGTGCACTTGTTTTAAAATGTTGATTAAAAACAAACAAACAAAACATTCTACCGGGTGATCGAATTTACCAATTAACTTGGGATACACATTCAGGAGACAGTTTTAAGCGGGTTTTTTGTTGTTGTTGTTGTTGTTGTTTCTGTTTTGTTTGTTTGTTTTTCTTTGCTTTTTTCCCCTCCATATAACAACTTCCAAGTTTTATCCTGTTTGCTTCGCACCTCGACTCGTAAAGAGGAAATGTTCAGAGACAATGCAGTTTCTACAAGTCAAAAAACCCTCATTGACCCATGATATGTTTCCAAAGCAGGACTGAAAATCCTTGCATTGTTTATCTGACGTGCTGACCAAAATGTGTGTGTGTGTGTGTGTGTGTTGTGTGTGTGTGTGTGTGTGTGTGTGTGTGTGTGTGTGCTATTATCCCACTGGGTGTTAGGCTATCATCCCACTGGATGTTGGAGATTAAATGTCTGGCGACAAATATTCAAAATTATGCTTTAAAAACGTTTATGCTGCTACAGTTTGACGAGCATTTTCCTATTCTCTACAAACACCAAATAGAAAAAAAAATACTAAACAAACCTTGGAAGATCATTCAGATACTGAGAAAACGTTCGTTCTTCTCATTATCCGTTGCATTCAGGCTATTGTCACGATCTGTCAGTTATTTGGCACAAGCGTTACTGAAGCAGTTCCTCTTGCTCATGTGGCCCAATCAGTTTATGCCGCCGGAAAAATTCGCTGATAGGGGGAATGTAGAAATCAACCATTTCATTACTTATTTGGATGCTACTTCAATTTAAACAGAAACAAATAAATGAGTGTCCTTTATTTCAATGTTAATTTGTAGGCCTGTTGGGGAAAGGGGATGGAGGGTTACACCCCCGCCGTTTGGAGTCCCCACTGTGTTTGATTCTGGGACGAAAAGGTAGAATTATGTTCAGCATAACAGACAAACGCGCATCCCCACTGTAATAATGACGATCACTCGAAAACAAGAAATTGTAGCAGACCAGACGAACCTTTACTCAGCATCTGTTTTTCAACAACAGTTACCTACGACGCAACTTCCTAAACAAATTGCTGCGTAACTTCCTGTATCCATAGAGACGTGTTAAACACGTACGACACTGCATCCCTCCTCACCTTACAATGGATTTCTTGTGCAAAATAACATGTTAAAATATGCCATTGAATTTCAAAATCTTTAGCCAGTCTACTAATCTTGTCCTAAGCAAGTTATGATAAAATAAGCAGATAATTTTCAAATATTTAGAGTCAGTTGATCTAGTTTGGACATTGGTGAGAAAAGATGCGGCTTCGATCGAAACGATTCGATTTTTGAAAAAATCACAGAACAGTATACCATGTAATGATCCAAATGATTGAAAGTCAATTAGCAAATGGACAATACTCAAAGAGCTTCGCGGAAAGTCTTTCTGCTCACTTCCATCGCTTTTATACAAGTAACTATGAACGCAAAACAGTCAAATGATTGTCATTTCGGTCAAATGATTGTCACTTGGGAACGCAATGTTCCAAATACAGGGTTTGGGACGCTGGCGACTAAAACGTCCTGGGCTGCTGGTTATAGAGTCGGGTCTTCTTTTGTTGCTTTGGCAATTTCTTGCGATGTCATTGCTTTTGGAACTGTATAGTCAACAATAAAACTTATGTATTCTTCAGCAGTCTTGGATGCATGACTTGTCTTGACATCAAATTTCTCTACTGGGTGTCGACTGAGGAAGTCTGCAGGATTCTTTTCACCTGGTTGATAGCGTACAGTGAAATCGTACGACCGGAGACGAAGATTCCAACGTTCTATACGTGCTGATGGTCTTGATGTTGGGTTGCTGAAGATGTTCTCAAGAGGTTTGTGATCAGAGATGAGCGTGAAAGGACGACCAAAGATATACAGATGAAAATGCTCGCAAGCCCATACGACAGCAAGTGTTTCTCTTTCAGTCTGTGAATATCTGGACTCCACGTCTGTCAGTGCACGACTGGCGTAGGCAACGGTGTGGGTTGTGGTTTTGTCATGTCGTTGTGCTTGAAGTGCTCCAAGTCCAAATGGGTTGGCGTCAACGATGACCTCTACTGACAAATCAGGATTGTAGCAAGCCATAACTTCATTGTTGGTCAGCCGTGATTTTAGTTCTTGAAGTGCAGCATCATGTTCTGTAGTCCACTTCCATTCTGCATCCTTGTGAGTGAGATCTCGGACTGGTCTGGTGACAGCTGCGTAGTTTGGAATGAAGCTGAGACATAGCTTGTCAGACCGAGGAAACCTCTCATATCCTTGACATTGGTAGGCGGTGGTATGTTGTGAATAGCTTCTTTTCTACTTGGGTCTGGTGAGATGCCATGTCGACTGGAGACAAAACCGTAGAATTCTGTGTCATCCTTGTTTAACTCACGTTTGCTTTTATTCAGGGTGAGATTTTTTTCTTTGAGAGTTGCAAAGACCTTTTTCAAAGTCTCGTCATGCTCCTTCTGGTTCTTTCCGTAGATCAAAATGTCATCGCTTGTGTTTAAGGATCCAGGAATGTCTGCCAATATTTCAGCAATATGATTTTGAAAAGTTTCAGCAGTGTTGGTGACACCGAAGTTCAAGCGCTTGTCACGACGTAAGCCAACGTGCGTAGAGAAAGTTGTCATGTTTCTTGATTCTTCCTCAAGTTCCAGTTGGTGATAGCCGCTGTTGAGATCCAGCTTAGAGAAGAGCGTTGCTTGATTGAGTTTCATCAGAATAACACCAATTATTGGCGTGATGTGTCTTGTGCGCTTTATTGCCTGATTTGGAGGACGCATGTCTACACATATCCGGATTTCATCTGGTTTCTTGGGTTTTGGAGCTACTACTATTGGTGATACCCATGGAGTTGGCACATCAACTTTTTCAATGATGTCTAGTTTTTCAAGTCGGTCAAGTTCTACTTCAGTTTTCTTTCTCATATGGTAAGAAATGCGACGGTCAGGCTGTACAGTGGGCTGAACATCTGGATCAACATATAGTTTCACCCTAATATGTTTAAGTTTTCCCTATTCTGTTGAAGAGTTCTGGTGACTCCTCACACAGTCTGTCAGCAACGGTGCATGATGAAGGTGTTGATGCCATGAAAGCAAAGTTGATCAGCTGTAATTTTTGGACAGTGTCAGCACAGAGTAAATTTCCACTTTTTGCGTCTGGTCTGGACTGAATGACATAGACAAGTGTGGATACATTGTTATCTTTGTAAGAAATATGTGCCTGAAACTGTCCTAGCACAATGAGTGGGTTGCGTGAGCCATATGCAA
>CM065730.1:41108081-41110581 GCA_033310375.1 Conus canariensis | reverse complement strand
TCGGAAAGCGTCAATCAAATCAAAATCCACACGTTGGAAAAGAAAGAAAGAAAGAAAACAGAATAAAGAAGAGAGAGAGAGAGCAGGAGGAGGAGAAGGAGGAGGAAGGAGGAAAAGGAGGTGGAGGTGAAGGAAGTGGATGAGGAGGCGGAGGAGGAGGAAGAAGAAAGAAAGAAAAACAATAACGTTGGATGTTAAAAAGAAGAAGAAGAAGGAGAAGAAGAAGTAAAAAGAAGAAGAAGAAGAAGGAGAAGAAGTAAAAAGAAGAAGAAGAAGTAAAAGAAGAAGAAGAAGAAGAAGAAGAAAAGAAGAAGAAGAAGAAGAAGAAGGAAATCTGTTTCTGTGAACAGGCGGTACGGAGACTGAGGGAACAGAATGTATGGGCAGCAAGGGAATAATGACCGCTGAGAGGAGAAAAGGAAAATAACTTTCTTTGTTTTTTTCAAACGCACGTTTTCTGACAATGTACATCCGCTTGGAAACGGTGAAGTGACTCCTACCACCCTGGCCCCCCATTCCCCATTCCCTCCCCACGTTACCCCCCCCCCATCCTCGCCGCTCCACTTTGTCCCTTGTCTGGGCCAAGGGATCCAAACTCTGAACCTTCAGGAAGAAATGTTACTCGTGTGTGTGGTTGTTTTTTTTTTGTTTGTTTGTTTGTTTGTTTGTTTGTTGTTGTTGTTTTTTGTTGTTGTTGTTTTTTTTTTTTTTTTGGCGTACGCAGGCTTATACTCCTGCGGACACTCCCTGTATAGACAGGCAAGGATTAATCCCATCTACCCAACAAAGGGAGTGGAGTTTTGTGTGTATTACCGTTTTTTTTTTTTAATCCCGCCATTAAGGCAGCCATACTCCATCTTCGGGGAAAATGTTACTCATGTGTGATCGCCATATAAACAAACTTGTCATCCACACTGCTAGTCACACACCCAGTGATTGTGGATTCTGTGAGGACTGCGTTTGTGCAGCAAAAACACAAGTTTGAGGTTAGATGAGGCGGGAGGAGGAGGGGATTGGGGGTGGTGTGAGAGGGGAGGAGGCCGGGAGTGACGGGGAGGGGGAGGGGGCGATGACCTTCATGGCCATCTAAGTAAAAGAAAAAAAAAAAAAGAAAAAGGTCAGAAATGATCATATATGTATTTCCGAAATTTTCAACGTGGGCTTACCGAGTCCATTTTAAGGTGGTGTGTGTGTGTGTGTGTGTGTGTGTGTGTGTGTGTTGTGTGTGTGTGTGTGTGTGTGTAAACGTCATTGTCGTTACTAACCTGTTTTCAGGAGGGGAGGTGGGTGGGTGCAGACTTTACTGGGCAGAACAATGAGATGCGCTTGAAAGAATCAGGGGAAGAGGTGGGGGAAGGGAGGGTACAAAATATGCAATTTAAATCTACAGCCAAGAAATTACTTCACATCTAGGATATATTTGTGGATCAGACCATTCTGTCCAGGGGCAAACTTTGGACGGGGCATGCTTTTGCCCTGCAACACCAGCTGTAGTGGTTGCTCGTCTGTCTCTCGGTGTCGCAGCAGATGCTGACGGCAGCCATAAATACTACAAAACAAAGAAAGTAATTTAAATACTTGACACCTTCCCGCATCTCCCATTATCCCCTCTCCCTCCCCACTTCTTTATCCCCTTTGAAAATTCATTTTCATTTTATCACACATACATTATCAAACACACACACACACACACACACACACACACACACACACACACACACACAAGTCATTCAGGATTATTTAGCGCGCTGTCCATAATGCATGCACCGTAAAACTTTCAGCTGACGCTACCAGCATTTTTTACGCAGTACGTCTTTCACAGGAGAGACTGTTAACAGAGACGTGAGTGCAGCGTGATTGAATAAAAAAAAAAAAAAAGTGTTCCAGACACACACCCACAAATGGAAACAAACAAGTCGTAAGTCTTGATTGGTATGGTATTTATTGAAGTTTTTTTTTTTTTTCAGGCAAAAACGAAACAAAGCAAAATTAAAATCAAACCGACAAAATCAAACCTTCAGTCTTAGCTATAATACTTTATTGGGAAGTTTCTGTAGAAAATCTGAAGTCTTAATCGGGTGATCTTTGCATACAAGTTTAAAAAAAGAAAGAAAGAGAAAAGTGTATCACACACACACACACACACACACACACACACACACACACACACACACACACACACACATATATATATTATATATATATATATATATATATATATATATATATATATATATATATATATACGTACATACACACATTCACACAGACACACATAAACACACACAGACACAGACACAGACACAGACACACACACACACACACACACACACACAAACACGCGCGCGCGCGCGCGCGCGCACGCGTGTGTGTGTCTGTGTCTGTGTGTGTTTATGTGTGTCTGTGTGAATGTATGTACGTGTACATGTGTGTGTGTGTGTGTGTGTGTGTGTGTGTGTGTGTGTGTGTGTGTGTGCACGCGCGCGCACACACACACACA
>CM065730.1:41075581-41103081 GCA_033310375.1 Conus canariensis | reverse complement strand
CAGATGGATAACACCTTGAGGAAGACGGGTGTACATAGACCCATCCCCCAGTTTCAAGGACGTATCTGAAAGAGATACCAGAAGATAGGTCTCGTACACCCAACAGTGGATTACCAAGAAAGACTGGTAAAGAGACTGGAGGATTTTCTTGAGCAGAGCTGTGTGACATTAACCACCGGGCTAGTAGATAGCAGTCAACCTCCGAACATGACAGTCTAAAGCTAACCGCACGGTAAAACTCGGAATTTCCCGGGATGAAAGATCAGTGATAGTAAGAAAAATCTACTGACCAGCCGCCTTGCCGAAGTGGTTAGCGTAACGGACTCTCAGCTGGGAGGTCGTGGGATCGATTCCCATCAGAACTGTTTATTTGCGGGATTTTTCTGCCCCGACCGGCTCCCACCCAGAGCTGACTTTGCTATGGGCTCAGTTGGGAAGACTGGGACCACACAGTCGAGTTTCATCCACTTAATGGATGTGTCTCTGAGATTGTTGTTCAAATTTCCTGACCAACACTGCAGCTGTCTATCTTTCGGGCCTGTTTGACGCCAGGATATTTTATGAAAGTAAACGTAGAATACAGTCCTGTCAAGCAGTCTTAGACCTGAAGGGAAATTCGTAGCACCATCTTCCTCCTCCTCCTCCTCCTCCTCGATCAGCTTACAAAAAGCCTTAAATTCTGTGGCCTTTCATGCCCTACTGTCAGGGTGACCTCAGTTTCAATCACCTCTTCACGTCTATGGCCATGGTTTGATTCTGTAGGGGTAATTGGTAAACGGTAAATTCATGGAGGCTGTCGTTGGAGGACGTGGTTGCGTCCTCTGGAGGGAGAGCTCACTCGCGCCGGCTCCTCGACTAAGCAATTCTTGTCGTCTGAAGGGGCTTAGTATGTGGTGTCCTGCGTATGTTGTATGTTGGACCAGAAAAGGCACCGCTGAACACCACCGAAGTGACTCGTCAGCAGTGTAGTGTCTCCTCTGGTGGGTTGCCTCATGACAATTTGACATTGACTGGTCCCTCTGAATTGCCGGTGCCGAGGCTGTGGCACGTCGGGCCGGGCTGTGGCTGTGAACGAGGAGTCAGAATGAGCGGCATAGGTGTAATGCCGCTGAGGTGGCAGGAAAGGTGGGACGGCAACAACAACAACAACAACAACAACAACAACAAAAGAAGAAGAAGAAAAAAAAAAAAAAAAAAAAAACCTTCTTAATTATTTAATACGCCGATGAATCCAATAGTGCCAGATAGGCTTTTTGAAGGACTGAAACCTGCGCGTGAACTTTCAATCTTCAATAGCCATGCCACCATTCGCTGGACCTATCTTGCCCCTCCCCCCCCCCCCCCCCCCCCCCTTTTTTTTTTTTCTTTTTTTTTGTTCCAAAATCCTCCTCCTTCAAGGAACAAAACCTATCACTCAGTACACATTGCACCTACATTTGAGGGGCGAATGATTCTGGTCTGAGCCAGAAGTACTTCCCACCCAGTTTCAAAACGATTTTGGACACGGTCCAGACACACCCCATGGAGTCAGTATAGACACGTTTCCATTTCCACCTTCCAGTCACACAGGACGGGTGAGTTTCTTTAATGATGTAATATCAAGATTTATGTGTGACTTAACTTTAGGTAGATGACTTGAAATCGACATTTGCTATTTGACGTGCTACTCTGCTTCTGTTTAGCTTGTATCAAAAAACACAACTAAAACCATACCATGTGACCCTGCTGCTGTGCAGTGAAATAGAGATCGTCTTATTGCTGACCATCATTCTGTGACTCACCTTATCACCTTTTTACATTTGTTACTGCCAGCAGAATCCAGCAGGCAAGGTGTTTAGAATATTAAGCAGAACACAGTCTCACAAAGCCCTACAGCAGCCGAGATGAAGATGAAGACTCTAGTGAAGTGGTGTGCACCATCAAAATAATTGTACTTTTCTGATGAACCTAAAGATGGATCTGCAGAAGACTTTGCCATGGACCCACGAAACCGCTTGCCGGATTTGGAGGAGACCAACACCTCAGAGAAGGTGGCTAGCATCCTCCTGGAGGTTACTGCACTGATGTTCATTTTCTTCAGCCGGGACCAACAGCCAGAAGAGTCCATCCTGGACTTTTTCACATACTCTTCAGAGTATGGTGGGGACCATCAGCTTAAGGGGTCCAGAGGCCCTCATCACTCACTGGGTGAGGGCCAGATTTATTGTTGGTCTCACTGACTACGAACTGAAGATAGACCTGAGTCGTCTGATCAGTCAGACGCGTGAGACCAATGTAATTTACGAAGCCCTAAAATGGATAAAAGAGATGGAGGAGGACCAGCTACAACTGCAGTAAGCGTCTAACCGAGAGATGACACAGCTAAGGTATCAGTTGTCGTTGGTCGAGGAAAGCATCAAACTAATGCGAGACTATTGCCAAAGTCGACAGAGATAAGAATTGGGTGGGAAGAAGAGACGGGGCAGGGGTAAAGAGAGAAAGAGCATGTACAGAAAAAGCTCAGGCACTGCTTGCGGTTGGAACGAAGAAAGTCCCAAATGAAAAGGTCTGCATCCAGAGAAGACTGGTTCGGAGAAGATGATTGAGGGTCCAGCTCCAAACACTTACCGTTGGAGTATAATCATTGCCCTGGTAAATGGATGCTGTCTCCTATTTCACCAGATCCTGGGACTAAGGATCCAGAGGAAGTGAAGATCAACCAGACAGGATGCCAGGAAAAGTGTACAAAGCAGGCCGCAACGAAGTCTCGTAGACCTTACTCATTCCGGCACCAGTCAGAATGCATAGGAACAATACAGTCTCAACCGAAGCTTGGAGCCCGAAGACCAGCTGCCGCAAGTAGTATGGGTGAGCAACAGACCATGGCTAGGTTACGATTAACAGAAGCAGCAGTAGATATGGATAGACATCATACTCGTAAAATGTGGCCATGACACCCACTTAGTTGAAAGTCATCTCTGACAGCTGCAGCTATAGCCTTTGTTTTAATGTTTTTCTTTATCCACTGGATTGTGCTGCTGGCCGGTTTTGAGTGTGCAGCTGTGGCTTTCGTTTCTTCTTCTTTTTTTTTTTTTTTAATCCACTGGATAGAATAGCTGGCCGGTTTTGTGTATGCAACTGCGGTCTTTTCCAATCATTTTGTTTTCTCTTTCTGGTGTCATTTCAAAATTTTTGAGTTTGATCCATGCACACGTTATGATTTTTTCATCTCCCGCTTTTTAATTTCCTGCTTTTGATTTTTATCTTCTTTTGTTTTAGTAGTTGTTTTTTTAAAACGTATTAATTACTGAAAGTGTGAGAAATGTTTTGGTTTCTGCCTGTTTCGCTGATATTTCTGTTGAGACACATACTTGAAGTTGAGTCAGTTTTAATATCCAACCCATGTGCTGTCATCAAGTGGTGTTTGATGAGGTTAGATCTAGGGTTTTTAATCGTAAACCAAAACTTGTGTGTGTGTGTGTGTGTGTGTGTGTGTGTGTGTGTGTGGTGTGTGTGTGTGTGTGTGTGTGTGGTGTGTGGTGGTAGGATGGAAAGTGGAAGAGTGGGAAGAGTGGACGTGAGAGAAGTGGAAGAGATGAAAGACATTTTGAGGCTGGACAGATGCACATGAAAGCATATCTATGTGGGCATTTTCACGATTACTGCATCCTTTGTTGCTAAGCCGGAGAATCATGTGTTTATTTAAAAAAAAAAAAAAAAAAAAAAACTATTGGGCATGTACACCCATTTTGTGTAACGTAGTCCACGAGAAGATCCTCGGTTGGAGTAAAACGGTATTTTTCTTTTTTTTTTTCTCCCAGATTATCTACTTTCTAATCTTCCCATGGGCTATTATTGTCAATCGTGTAATATTAGGATCGTGTCGAACGTCTACTGACGCAGTGATTTTGCGGAACCCTGTCTTGTGGTCCCGTTTGTTTAAGCATATCCTGTTTACACTATAGGCCTATTATGGTGGTTTTTTTTTTTGTTTTGTTTTGTTTTTCTTTTTCTTTTTTTTCAAGTTTTGTATGTTTCTTCCTTTCCATGTGTAGGCTAATTGGTTTTCCATATGTCCGATTCCCACTTTCTCGAACTGGCAGGCTGAAGTCATTTATCCTGGTTGTTCCAAAGAGGTCTCTTGCAGCGGTTTCTACCTGTCTGGAGTCGAAACAATACAGTTCAGAATGGAGTCCTATGGCTCACATTTCCTGATTGTACATGTTGTCAAGGATCATGATGCTAGTCAGTGTCATTCAGAGTATCCCAAATAGCTCGACGACTCAAATGGACGGTCTTCAGTTTCAGAAAACGGCGCTAAATTTCAATGTAAACCCATGTGGAATAATATATTAACAATGTGTTTGAATCTGAATCTCTCTCCTCTCTCTCTGAGTGTGTGTGTGTGTGTGTGTGTGTGTGTGTGTGTGTGTGTGTGTGTGTGTGTGTGTGTGTGTGCGCGCGCGCGCGCGCGCGCACGCGCGTTGTGTGTGTTTAGATATTTAGATAGATAGGTACGTAGATTGGTAGGTAGGTTGGTAAGTTGGTAGTACGTAGGTTGGTACACATGTAGATAGGTATTTTGATAAACGCAAAACAAAACCCAAGAAATACACATCTTATTTTCCATCAATATTTCTGCCTGTCCCGTCTTCGGAGGATGCATTTAGGCCAACAGCTAGGTCACGTGTTGTGAAGTTCAAACCGTTGACCTGTGCCTCATGTCAATGCATGTGTGAAATGAAAGCCGCACTCCAAACAACACGCACACCATTGGTTCAGTTTGTCAACAACTCGGCGGTCAGTGTCATGGTCATTGACCGAAAAGAACCTGACCGAATTCACAATCGAAGTACGTGTTCGTGCTCCTCGTTCTCATGATCGAGACTTCGAATCGATTTGGTGAGCGGCTGCCATTCTTACATGAGGTATATAACTGTAGGCCAAACAACTGAACACCTGGTTTCCCATTAAATGTGTCCTACATACATGACAGTTCTTAGTTTCGGCAACTTCAAAAGTAACTTGTGTCGCTTGTGTTCACAATTTACATTTTGTGTGCTGCGTTGCATAGCAGACGAAATTTCTTTAGGTGCGAATAACAAAAAGTAGCACTGGAGACAAGGTTATGAAAATTCACGAGAACGTTGTTTTCAGTATCATTTAATAATTTCTTTTCTATGTCAGAACATTTTCTTTCTCATATTTTTTTTCATATAGTTTCTTTATGATATGTTCTGTGATGTGAAAGCGGAAACTAAAGTTCCGTTCTATATTTTATTGAAACTATATCGGAGGCTGACAAAAACAAAACAAAAATGGCGTTGATGAAGCTTTTGAGTCTGTGAACAAGTTCGAACGCAGATAATCATGACTTTAGAGAGATCTGGTCTATAACTAAATTCCGTATGGTTTCTGTACAGACAACGTAATCATGCTCGATCTTGAAGTCGTCCCTGAAAGGTCGCTTGGAAACGAGCAATGGGAATTTATCTTGGGTAAGTTTTGACCTGATTTTCGTCATTTTGCTGTAGCTTCTATTTATGCGCATAACGTCACAAACATCAGCTGTCACTTCTAATGTAGTTCTATTGACCAGTAAAATGTACTAGAGAAGGTCACGGGTCGTCAGTAGATAGACTAACAGTGTACTAATAAAGTGATGCTGGAAAAGTTACCAATCTTGATGCAACTGGACCAAGAAACACATAGCTTAATCACTATTGCCATGATTCGCATTCATAGATTACTTAGGGTAAAAATCGATGAAGTTGCATTTTTTTTCTTTTTTGCATTAGTTACATAACATAAAAATCTTTCCTGCATGCCATACAGCATCGTATAATGCGTTTATACTTCAAGTGTATTCCACTTGAAGGAAGAAGAAGGGGGAAAGACATGCGTTGTATTAGGCCTAAATTTGAATGTTGAACACCAGCTTGAAAAGGTGTACCCAAAACAATTACTTACCAGTTATTAGGCAATGGCTTATTAAGACCCAAATATTACTCAGTCACCAAGCCTTGATGCACTAGCATACCTTAGTCACCAGTGCAGTGAGTTTGCTTGTGTCTGTGTAGTTAGATGTGTCTGCTCACCTGAACATGTAGATGCTTTGTTTGTGCGTGTATGGTGGTTTGCATGCTTTTGCACATAAGTTAGTGTGACTGTGAATGTGTGTGTGTGTGTGTGTGTGTGTGTGTGTGTGTGTGTGTGTGTGGTGATGCTTATTTAGTTAATAATTGTGTAAAATAACTATTTGGTGTCCAAATTCTCCAACAGTGTATCATGTTAAACTCATGTAAGTTACAGCAAGTTTGGTAGCTCTGTAGTCTCTTTGGCCAATTTGTTGTGGCTAGCTGAATAAGTACAAGCCCAATACCTGTATTCCATATGTAGCAGACAGCACTGAGTTGGGTCAGCTTCTCATAATTATGTGCCAAATGCTCAGCAGGACATACTGTTGTGTTTAGGCTTACACTGTGTCTCTTTTGATCATCAGTGCCTTGTGTTTGTTTTCCATCATTTTCTGGTAGACACTAATCCCATCAGTGCAGGATTAGAAAGTTTGAGGTCAGTCTTTTGATAGAGGGTTGTTTGCTTGTTTTTTGTTTTTTTTTAATCAGTAGACCATTCCTCTTCCCCTTGTTTCTTTTGCCTTATCATCCACCCATGACCACATATCTCAGTCAGCTGACAATAAGCATCAAACTCGGGTGTCCTTCATTGGGTCAATCACTTAATCCAAGTATTTTTATGCTGGGGAATGAGAATGGGAATAGTTTGTACTAAGAGAGCCAAGAGCATGGTCGACACTGATGCAAGAATCTTGAACTCTGATTTCTTAATTAATTCAAAATTTAATCAGCTGTGGTAAATGTTGATACTTTCGCTTATCTTGATGTTTAGATCTATCAAAAAGTGCAGGAATTTATTTTAGTATAGGATTTGCTTCATTTCAGTAAAATACATATGCTCATTTTTTTTTTTTTTATAGCTCTTTTTCTTTCATTTACATGCATGCTTGTAAATGAATGCACATATTATGTACACGCTCGCAATAACTTCCTTACACATTCACCTTGTGTGTGTGTGTGTGTGTGTGTGTGTGTGTCTAATATCACGAATAGTAGATAGACGTTAAATGAAGGATACACACACACACACACACACACACACACACACACACACACACACACACACACACACGCACGCAGACAGATGCATGCACACGTACATCCGTATGCAAAACAGTCAACATGTACAATAATATATTATATATTATATTATATATATATATATAATATTAATATGTGTGTGGTTTTGTACACACACATGTAAGTCACACACACACTCGTACACATGCACGCATGCATGCACACACATACACACACACACATGCATACACGCATGTGCATGCACGCACGCGCGCACACACACACACACACACACACACACACACACACACACACACACACACACACACACACACACATTTTGTTTGAAAGATGGAGTATTTTGGCTGTTGTTGGTGGCCATAATTGTTGACATTATGGTTTCATTGTACTTGTTTAAATGTGTGTTAACTTGCTTGATATATCATTGTGTGTGTGTGTGTGTGTGGTGTGCGTTGTGTGTGTGTGTGCGTGTGTGTGCGTGTGTGTGTGTGTGCGTGTGCGTGTGTGTTGTGTGTGTGTGTGTGCTGTGTGTGCGGTGGTGGTGTGTGTGTGTGTGCTCATTTGTAAAAGTTTACTCAATTCAACATGCAGTTCAATCTAGGTAAGCTCTGATATAGTGAAATACTACTCTTCATGAAAATTGAGAGAAGAAGAAGAGTAAGGTGGTAAACGTGTATCAGACAGGGTATTCTCACTGGAGTGATTGTTTCATGGGAGATAAAGGTGAAAAAGAAGTAGTGATGTGGACATCCAACTGGGGCCCAGAATTAGCAAACGATCAGCTTGTAAAGGGTGTAGCTGAAGAGGATCTGCATGTTTCAGTTTGTCAAATACAGTAAAACAGACAGTGTTTTCATGTGGCACATTTGAATGGATTTGGCAGTATCATCTTGAGGTGAGGAAAGTGGCTGCCAGTTCTGACCTTCAAAGCAGGCAAAACAGAGGGGTCAGAGTTCTGTGCATAGATGTCTGAGCCAGAGGGCCTTAAAGTTAAATGACTGTATTGTATGACATGATCTCATGTGAGGAAACATGGATCACTTTCTGTTGCATCCTGAACAGTCTCATCAAATGTGGGTAGATACTAATTATGACAAGACTAGTTACACTGAGGCCCAATCTTCAAAGCCCAAAGAAACATTTCTCCATTTCCTTAAATGTTCAAGCACTGCAGCGATTGAAATTTTGCCAGAAAAGACTACTTCTAGTGCTCTAGATAGTATTCTGCCCAAAGTTGGGCAGTCCATCCATGAGCAGTGTCCAAATGTGGGTTCCAAGAAAATGCTCATTCCACCAGACAACACTAGTGCCCATAAAGGTAAAATGACTGAGACCTTTCTTCAAGAGCAATCCAAGAACTCCATTGCTATTATAACCTAGGAAGGTTCCAGCAACGTACATGTATATCCTGAGCCTGATCCTGATTCTTTATGCTTCTCCCACACTACAATTTCTGACTTGGCCCCAAGTGACTTCTGGTTGTCTTTCTTTTCAAAACAACACCTGGATGGCAAGACACTCTGAAGAATTCAGGACTTGGAAAAGCTGAGAAATCACAGCTTGCTTCAACTCCTTAAATGTTACCAGTCAGCGTTTGACTCATGTTGAGGAGCCTAAAACTGGGTGGAAAGGGGAGGAGAATGCTTTAAACTGAAAAATTTCACATTCTGAAGGTCCAGTTTTGTTTTGCAAAGTAACCTGGTAAGTGACAAGGCTTTGGTATCAGCCTTGATACTGTACTTGGAAACATTATGCTGGCTTTTTTTTTTAATAATTTATGTCTTTTGTTAGATACACAATAATAAACTTACAACACTGCTGGAAATGCGCAAATTTCTTCTCAGTATCTCTTTGTCTCTGTCTCTTTGTTGGCCTTTGATTTGCTTTAATTTGTCCCCCTTCCCGTCCTGTCTTTCCCCTTGCTCCATTTTCATTCTCTGTCTTTGTCTTGGTCTCTCTTTCTCTCTCTCTCTCTCTCTTGCTTTCGCTCTCTCTCACTCTCATTCTCTCATTTTCTGTCTCCCTCACTTGCCTTTCTCCCTCATTATCTCCTTCCCTTCCCCCTTCTCTCTCTCTGCCTGCCTGTCTGTGTCTGTGTGTTTGTCTGTCTGTCTGTCTGTCTCTCTCTCAAGACCCCTCTCTTTCCCTCTCACTCCCATCTCTCTCTCTCTCTCTCTCTCTCTCTCTCTCTCTCTCTCTCATTTTCTGTCAGTCTGTCTCCGGACTTGGTAAATTATCTGTGTTTCTTACTGCTCTACTTTTCTCTTTTTTCTCTTTTTCACACTCTCATTCTGACTTTTGAAGTTTGGTTGTCTGTATGTCTGTCTCAAAAAGCAGTGTAGCTATCAATATTACTCGAACACATTACAAAGAGAGTTCAATTACTTTGAGTTACTTTGAGTGTGCAAGCTAGCATGAGAGTGTTAATGCTGTTAAAGACAGAGCTGCAAGGGTCCTTTACTGTGTTCTTCCTCATATTTTCTCCTAAGATGAAAGATAATGAATAAACATGGCAGTGAAGGGGGGAGGGGGAGTGTTATGATTTTCACTGAGCAGGAGCTGTGAAACCAATGTTTCACCTCATGGTCTCTTAAAGTGGAGCAAAATCATTAATGTTATCTTGGTTTCATCTAGTTCAGAGTAACTCAGGTGTGTAACCCATTGAAATCCAAACAAGGGATAAGTAAGTCAGCCAAGGCTGGAGGCTACGTTTTGGTCAAATTGAATATGCACACACACTCAGATATATTGGTTGCTCCCATGGATTGGCTATGCCAGGGCTGTGACAGGATACACCAGCGTGTTGTAAGCTGCATAGGCGTAATGCCACAGACACAGCACTGAAGTTGAGACTGCTAAAGCAAACAGACAAACAAACAAAAAGATCTCTCCAAATTCTGAACATAATGGCACACACTGTTCTTCACTTAGAAATTTGAAATGTAAATAGTTTCAACACTTGAAAAAAAAAATTATACCTGCTCCCCCCCCCCCCCCCTTGGTGTTTCTTATTTCATTTATGCCTTCACCTCCCTCTTTCACTCTTCCCTTCTTCCTCAACGATGATCAAATAGACTGCTGTTCAGTGATGATTTGTATGATAGTGATACTACAGTCATAGATGATAGATCCTGTCATGTGGTAATACTAGAAGCATAACAGCATTAAACAAGCAACATGATTACCATGGAACAAAAGTCAACATGGTTTGAACACAATACAAAACAACAGAATGCCATTGAACAAGCAAAAGGATCAAAGCATTTGACAATACTCAGAGATTTCCTTGTACAAGTACACAATGATGTGATCAATGAATCAGGATAATCCAAAACTGAACCTGTACTGTGAAGAACTGAACTGAATACTGTGAAGAACTCCATTGATGTGAAATGTTACAATGCATTTGTTACCCTATACCATACTTAGATGCATGGTTTTCATTTATTTACATCAAAAGTCTACTTTTTGTGTGTTCTTTCAAGTCCTTGAAAGTTTTTTTCATGGAAATATGTTCCAAAACCTTGACAAGTGATTCAGGAAAACATATCTTTGAAAAGTGTATGAGGAGTGAAAAAAAAAAAAAAAAATCAATTTGATAAGTTAGATACATTTTTTTAAATGATGATGAACTATCACATAATTTAGCCTTTTCTGATTTTTACTTGTTTGAGACAGCATATTTATTTTAAGGACAAGACCTTGTTCTTCAGCTGGAATCTGGACATCAATTTCCGTAGAAAATCAGTTAAAGTAGTTCTGTTCTCTTTACTTACTCATCAGTAGAATGAGTTGAAAAGATACGTGTGTGTGTGTGTGTGTGTGTGTGTGTGTGTGTGTGTTTCTGTATTTGCATTTGTATGAGTGTGTGGGTATAAAGTTTATGAGTAAGTGTGTCTTTTTCTCTCTTTGAATGTGACTGCTACTACAGAATGGAATAACATTATTTGCTTTTATGTGTTCGTGTTCATGTTTTGTAGATTATTTTTTGTGAATTCTTCCCTTGCTCTTCTCTGATTTGTTTCATTTTTGATACCTTTTTTGCTGTCATTTAGATCAGAATTTCAAAATGTCCACCAAAGTAACAAATTGGTTTCTAATGCATAATGAATAAACAACAGACATGACAAAATAAAAACCAAACAAATCAAATCAAAACAGATGATAGAACATGCTTGCCAAATATTTTATTGAGACAAGAAATACAAACCGTAAAGAAAACTTTGGATTAAGAAACATATCAGTCTCCAAAATCCCCTGAAGTCGGAGTGTGGCTGCCCATGTGGTGGGTAATCAAAAACGGTCACACATGTAATGTTCTCATCCCCAGCTGATGTATTGTACCATATAGTGTTCAAGTACTTTGGTTGTTTGGATGATCCCTGGAGTTTTTAAGCCAGGGTATGACAACAACAACAACAACAACAGAAACTGCTCATTGGTGGGACAAAGCTGTGATAACAGTATTAACATGAGGTCAGGAAATCTGAATATGCCGATTTGTTTCAAACTGAACAGCACAGCATCATGGTTATAACATGCCACAAGACTAGAGTTCGTTTTTTGCTGTAATTATAGGTGGATGGTTTGTTTTTATTTATACATCTTATGGGGGTGGGGGGTGGGGGCTCTGACTGAGTGAGCTATGATTGCAACACTATGAAATATTCATAGATTAAGCGGCATAAAGAGTATGAAAACCAAAACAGAAAAAACTCAAAAGTTGTAAGTGGACATGTATGAATAGTACTGCTTAATGGGTTGAAACAGTGCTTTAGGTTGGTCTTGCAAAAATACATATCCAGGAATACATCATAAGGAATCCATGTTCAATCTGATTGTCCAATGAACATACCCCCCCCCCCCTCCCCCACCCCCACATTTTGTTGTTGTTGTAATGAATGTTCTTTATTACTTCATGCTTTAAACTTTAAAATGATAGCTTTGAAATGAATTGGAGTGGAGTCAGTGTTGTTACAGGTTCTCTTTTGAAAGTTAAAAACAGAAACATGAATCTGCATAGTCGTTTGATTTCATAAAGCACTCCATCCTCAACCTCAGATCCTTATCTTATGTGTGTGTGTGTGTGTGTGTGGTGTGTGTGTGTGTGTGTGTGTGTGTGTGTGTGTGTGTGTGTGTGCAAGTAAGTGTGTGTGTGTTTGTGAGGTGAGTGTGTGTGTGTGTGTGTGTGTGTGTGTGTGTGTGTGTGTGTGTGTGTACTAAAATGCATTTGCACCCAGATGTGTACAAGTCATCTAATGTGACCTCTGATCTAGGTTATCTGAGACTGTTAAAACAGTAAAGGACTAAACATGTTCATTTTATGCATGCACACTGATGTTGGGTTACGGGAGCAGCGTGAACATATCGGAAGTGGGGAAAGGGGGGACAAGGGGTAGGGAATAAGATGTTCATGCCTGTATAAACTTGTGGGGTTGTAGAAGTTGACTTGCTAATCAAGTGCAGAGTGATCATTTATCATATTCTATACATGTAGAAGGTTATATTTTGTTCTGGTGGACAAAGCGTTAAATCAGCATGCAATTTCCCGAATCGTTGACCATTAAAAACAAAACTTTGGCCGATTTGTTGCTGAATGAATCCTCTCTGACAAAAGTAAGGATTTTCAAAGGAAATCTCTTTTGAATCACACAGTTCTAAGCACAATGAAAGCTGAAAGATCAGTTCTTTCTCTATGAATTATGCAACATTAGTAAATACATCTACCACTGAAACAAGTTGTTGTACCATTATTATTATTATTATTATCATCATCATCATTATTGTTATTCTTGCTATTATTACCATTATTATTTTCTATCATCATCTTCATCTTCGCCACAATCACTGTTACCACTACAACCACGTTGTTCGACTATCCTCTGACCCCTCTCCTTTCTCCCACTCTGTCAGTATAGTTACTATTAATACTGCAATGACTATCATCATATCATTCCTAAAAATAGTAGAAATACTTTCTTTTATATTCAAAATCTTTTTTATCGACATCATCACTATTATTATTATACATCATTATTATTATCTTAACCAGCATTGTCTCCTTCCCAGCAGCCTCATGTTAATATCGCTTCCATTTCATGCCCCATTTGAGGAGATAAGTGATTGTTCATTCTTTGTTTTCATTGTCTTGAATATTGTTTGTCTTGCCTGAAGAAGACCAAAGGGGTCAAAACATGTTGTGTTTGTTTTGTAATTTGTTTCTTTCATTCGGCGGCATATATGAAGATCCATACATGAGTACTTATGTAAATACAAAACATACAATGTACAATATTTTATTTATCAAAACTTTTTTTCATCTGATGTATGTAAATCCATACATCAGTGCTTATATAAACACATAACATACATACACATATTCATTCATATAAATAGACAGTTGATTCATACACCTTTGAATTCTATTGACATGTTCACCCTCTTTCACACTTTACCTGTTCCATGATTTTGCATTCCATTTGTTTTACAATGTATGATGTTAATTCCAGTGATGTGTATCAACAGGTATGCCGTTTTATCAGGCGGTGAACATCCTCCGCAGACAGGACCGCTTCATCAAGGGAGTACAAGTCTGGTACAGCGACCAGGTATGTCTGGGAATTTCATATCTGATCCATGTATCGTGTAGATAATGTGTGGTATGTGTTTTATATGTGTGTGTGTGACTCTGAAAACCACTAAAGTGACCTGGCAGCATTGCAGGGACTTCTTTGGTGGATGTCTATTGACAATCTAATGGTGATTTTTCCCAGGCGTACTTCTGGTACATAGACCATAACAGTTTATTCTTGGGATTTGAGTCTTCATGTGGCCTGGTTGGCCTAAGGCATCAGACTCTTGTTCCAAGGACCGGGAGATGGACTCCCACTGGAGGTGGCCAATTTGTAAGAGATTTTCTTTTTGAAGTTAACATCTGTATAGACTCCATTCCCCATGTAGTGCCCCATGTAGTGAGAATTGAAACTGATGTCCCATGTGTAAATGCATGCATAAATGAATTGAAAGGCATGGTTATCCCATTCCACCTTTTGAGGGAGAATAGGCTGTCATGTGCTGTTAGGATGGATGACACGAAAATGAAACATATGCACACTGATGTCATGTTTAGACATTATCCTGAAAATGGAATGTGGCTACTTTTTTGATGAAATTAAAGTGTCCCCTTGTTTGGAAAAATCTCATTTATGGTTAATTTGGGATTTCTGAGGAGCAGAGAGAGGGAGAGAAAGAGAGAGAGAGTCTTCATAAAGGGCATTAAAGGACTTTAGAAATGGTTTTGAAAAAAAAAAAACAAAGTGCCTAAGAAAAAAGATTGCCACTTGGCTTTCTTGCCCAAATCGTTGTTCCTCAAAGTAAAAAAAAAAAATGTGGCTTATGTCAATATCTCTAGTTCTTTCCTGATTATTGTCAAAGGTAAAGAAGTAGCTACACAACAGACAGAAGACTACGACCTTGTTGTTCAAATTGCCTCTCGAGCTCTGAGGTGTCTTACGCTTTCAAGGTTGGTTGATGCGGGGGCGACGTGAAGGAAGAAAGCACAGAATGCAGGCCTTGCAGAATCATAACATCATCCTCACTCAAGTTTCCAGCTCTGTGGTCCTTCATGCCATGCTCTCATTGTGACCTGAGTTTCTTTCTCTCCATATTTGTACTCATAGCAAGTTTGTCTTAAAATCTTTGGTTTTGGGAAGGTCATGGGCACTATCATTGGATGGATGTTGTAGCTCCTTTGGATGTGGGAGGGAGGGAAGCAAGGACCGGGTTGTGGGTGCAGGCGTTCACTTACTTTCGCTTTACAACTATGCACTTATGGTCATTAATGGAAGTTGGTGGATGGTGCCCAACATACGTTGATTCAGAAAAGGCATTGCCTAAATGTTCAGCGGCAGTGTGGTGCGTCCTGAGCTGAATCATCACAATCCGATATTGAATACTGCCTGTGGACTGCCGGTGCTGATGGCTGTGTTAGGACAAGTCAGGGGATCAGGTGTTGGGAAGGCAGAGTGAGGGGCATTGGAGTAATGCCATGGTGAGGGCAGGGGAGATGAGTCGAAAAAAAGAAAAGATGAGGCTGCATGAAAAAAGAAAGAAAGAAGAGTGAGGCTGCACACTTTGTGATGAACTCTCCCAGTGGAAAGCAGTCCAACTCAACAGGCAGGGGTATATCATGGAGGAAAGTATCATATGATACAGTGAAAAATAATGATGCCCCTGAATTCTTGTCAACCCAGAGCCGAAATTTGCTTCTGTTGAGAATGCCTGAAATGTGGGTGTTTCAGAACCCCTTACAAATGGACCTGGTCCTCAATCTGTCGCAGGATGGAATTCGCCTCATCTTCGACCCTATCTCCCAACGACTGAAAGTGAGTACATCATGTGTCCCTTTCCATGTTATTGTTGAGGGTAGCTGACTCAGTGATTAAAGAAAGAAAATTAAAACAACATACAAAACAAAAGAAAAAAAAAAGTGGAAAAGATGAAAACCAAGCCAGCTAACAAGTTAAAAAAAAAAAAAAAAAAGCAGGTGTGTCAGTTCTCTGTTGTTATTTTTTAAATCATTTGTGTGTTTTTACTTATGGTCTCAGCAAGCCTGAACATTACATGAATTTTTCAATATATTTAATCCTTTGAGGCATTTGGTTTGTTACAAGAGAAAAGACTCATGACTGTTGTAACTTTTGCTTTTGAAGAGGCATTTTGGATCAGAATGAATTATATCTTAGACTGCTACTTAAAGCCCCTGTGGAACCTGGCTAGGGCTCTTGCAGTAACACTAACCTTCTGGCGGTTTTGTTATGATTATTTCCTAATTTCTTTCACTCTCTTCAAGTCTACCCTCTTTTTCTGTGTGTGTGTGTCTGTGTCCCTGTCTATATTCTGTCTGTCTGTCTGTATTTACTCTCTTCCTTTACTTGTAATCTGTTTTTTCTAAGTTTTTGTGACGTCTTCTATCTTTGTTCTAGAAACAGGTGTTTTTTTTTCTCTGGTCTGATCATTCAGAGCTGCCAAGAGCGTAGCTCTTTGCATTGCATGCTACCATTTTGCTGACAGTGCTATGTGCCTACACCTTGTGATGAAACACTGCGCCAGAAAACGGAAATAAAAAAAAAAAGAAACAACTCATCACAGACCTGGCTATGGCTTAAATGGAAGCAAGACATTGTAGATCTGTACACTGAAGACTTTTGTCATCAAAAAATGGTCAAGTTCAGCAAGGAGAGGATGAAAAAGTAGAAGAAAGCTCACTAGAAACGATTGTAATTTTGCCGTGTTATCAATTGGTTTTGTTGTTGGCAAGTTTCATTTTTCATGTGTCAAGTCAAAACCATGCGATAACTCATGAGATTTCTATCTTCTTAGACCACTGTCATGTTCCGTGCAAAGCGAAGTGCAATGGTTGAGTCTGACTTTCGGCATCACATATGAGTGCTACGCTTAAATTTGGAATGTTTAATCTAAAATATGAAAATGCTACACTTTGTGCTTTTGAGACCTTCTAATAATGCGCCAGCTTTTTGTTATAATCTGGTAACTAGGTCATGAAAATATGTACTGAGAAATTATGGACTCTTCAGGGTTGGCTCTAGCTGTTCGTTCTACTGTGGCCATTTGCCTGTATGACTTTGATTGTGTTTGCCATTATTTTGTAATTTAATTTTTTTTTTTCCTTTTTTTGTGTAACTTTTTATAGTTTGGGACCAATGAATCAGGCAGAATGCCTGGTATTGTTTGCACAGCATGATGTTATCTACCCTAAGGATATTAGAAATGTAGCTACCAAAATGTTTACAACCTAACCTAAATCACAGGCAGTGGGAATAGCTTGTCAAACATGGCAAAGAATGTCTGGTGTGCAAACTTATATGCTAGAAGATTGACGTCCCTGGCGTGCTAAAAGTAACTTACTGCATGCATCATGATAGAATGTTGAGGTACAGTTCCAGCAGGGGAAAAAAATTTGTTGACTTATCTTGCAAATGAGCTGGTACACAAATAAAACATGAGCTGCGAGCATTAACAGTGTAAAGCTGCAGAAGGCCACCACAATGAACTGTACCTGTTCAGTACAAAGAACAACCAGGTTGGTGCGGATAAAATGTGATTGGTATTTTCTTGGCTCAGCACTGTTGGCCTCACTCTCTTAGCAGATATAATTATCATTTTGTTGTTTTAACTGTTGTCTCCATGGGGGATGCCACAGGCTCTTTCAGTTTAAGAAATATTCCCACTATCAGAAGTTTTTTTTACGCATTTATTCCTCTTTTCTGTGACTCCCTCTTTTTCTTTCTTTAATTATGTCTTTGCTGTTGTGTACTGTTTTTTTTTGTTTTTTTTTTTGGCTTTGTGACCTGTTCTCTCTGTTCTAGAAACTTAAAAAAAAATTGTTGTAGGTCACATCTCATGACATGCCAGGTTTGTTGTGGTAATCGTCCTACTGAGTTGTGAGACTGTACACTGTCCAGAGTGGTTACTGGTGGTCAGTTCTGCAGTGCAGTATCTATTTGTCCACATGGCTTTTCCTTTTTAATAACATTTAGATGTTTTTCTTTGGTTTTCTTTTTTTTTTTAAATTCAGATGTGTTTCATTACTTTTGTGCTGTTTATTTTTATTATCAGAGAAGGAAATGCTAGGGCTCTTAGCTCATCCAAACTGTCTGTCGGAAGAATGTCATTTATTGTTGTCTTGCTCTATATATTGTTTTCAGTGTTATGTTTTTGTGATGGATCCTTTCATTTCTCCTACATTTTGACAGCCTGAAAAGGCTTTGTGTGAGTGTAATCATAATCTAAGCTCAGAGCCTGAAAAAGCTTTTTGTGAGTGTAATCATAATCTAAGCTCAGAGCCTGAAAAGGCTTTGTGTGAGTGTAATCATAATCTATGCTCAGAGCCTGAAAAGGCTTTGTGTGAGTGTAATCATAATCTAAGCTCAGGAAGCCTGAAAAATAGCTATTTTGTGAGTGTAATCATAATCTAAGCTCAGAGCCTGAAAAGGCTTTGTGTGAGTGTAATCATAATCTAAGCTCAGAGCCTGAAAAAGCTTTTCGTGAGTGTAATCATAATCTAAGCTCAGAGCCTGAAAAGGCTTTGTGTGAGTGTAATCATAATTTAAGCTCAGAGCCTGAAAAGGCTTTGTGTGAGTGTAATCATAAATCTAAGCAATCTGAGCCGTCACATATCACTGAATATTCCCAATGGAGTGAAAGAAAACAGTACATTTTAACAAGGTCTTACTTTTCCAGTCATCGGGTTAATGCGGCTAGGAAGCTGCACACAAGCGCTCAATAGTTCATTGTAAATTAGTTGGAATCAGTTAAAGTTGTGTATCTGTAATATGCTTTGCTATCATTTTCAGAATAACTAGGATGGCCAAATTTTAGGTTGGGTTTAATGTTCAGAGCCACCATGCTGTTCCAGGCTCAAGGACTCTTTCCGTCTTGTGGCAATATACTTACAATGGCTATTTTCGTGAAGACAGTTAACTCTTCTCATAGTGAAAATTATGATGCAGAGCGATTTGAAGTTTGCTCAATCTCTGATGGTCGGCATAGTGACTTCTGTTGTCATTTTTTTTTTTTTCTATTGTTTGATGCTCCATTGTTTTATTCTTCCATGATTTCATACTTCTTGTTTCTTTTGTCTCATTTTTAGACATGAACATGGCTGGCTTCTCTAGTGTTATTGTTTAGACATTGATGTGGATGACTTCCCTAATGTTATTGATAGACATTGACATGGCTGGTTTCAGTAGTGTTATTGATAGACCTTGACATTGCTGGCTTCTGTAGTGTTATTGATAGACATTGACATGGCTGGCTTCTGCAGTGTTATTGATAGACATGACATGGCTGACTTCGCTAGTGTTATTTGTTAGACGTCTGAAATGACTGACTTCGACATGGTTGGCTTCAATAATTGATAGACACAGACATGGCTTATCTCTTATTTTATAGACCTTTGAAAAGGCAGACATTGACATGGCTAGCTTCTCTAATGTTATTGATAGCTAATGGCATGGCTAGCTTCTCTGGTGTTATTCATGGCAGTTGGCATGGCTAGCTTCTCTAGTGTTATTGATACTATAGATAGACATCAGCATGGCTGCTGCTTTAGTGTTATTTATAGACACTGACTTGAGTGGCTCCTTTGATTAAATATGACTGGTTTTTCTCATGTCTTATTGACAGACATCCAAATCAAGGCCCTCTCTTGTCTAGTCATCAAGATGGCTGGCCTTTTTTTTCTTTTTTTTTTTTTTTTTTTTTTTTTTTTTCTTTTCTTTCTTTCTTTTTTTTTTTTGGGGGGGGGGGGGTTGGGGGGGGGGGGGGGGGGGCTTCCATGCCACTTCAGTGGTATTGATCCTGTACAGTTCATCCAGGCTATCCTTCCACAGCCATTCCCAGATTTGTCTCATAGCAGTTTTGGCACTGGCAATCCACAGAAAGCAGTCATTGTCAGTCGCCATGAGGCAGCTCACCAAAGGGACACTGCACAGCAGCCAACTCACTTAACTGATGTTCAGGAAAGCCTGTTCTGAGGCAACATGCGACACCACTGTCTAAGGCCTGATGACAAACACTTGTTCAGTCATGCATCCAGCATGAGTGAACCCCCCCCTCCCCCCCCCCCCCCCCCCCCCCGTATGGAGGGTACTGCTGTGACCGTCCAGTGACAGTCCCCCTGAAGTTGCTGATACTGACATCCTTGACACAATCTCATCAAGGCCTTAGAAGTCGAGAGAATCAAAACTTGGGTCATCACCACAAGAGTAGGGCGTGAAAGGCCTCAGATTATGAGACTTTTTTTTTCATGCTGATCAGTGTGGATGAGGATGATATGGTGATGATGTGTGTTTTTTTTTTTTTCTTTTTTACTGTCATAAACTACATGACAGGGCTGTACTCTTTGTTTATTGGCATGGTACAGTCTCGCATCAGCCAGATTTCTGAGATTCAGACATTTGCAATGCCGCCCAGGAAATTTGAGCAACACACTCAGAAATGCATCCATTAAGCAGATGACACATGACTGTGTGGTTCCAGTCTTCTCATTTGAGCCTATAGCAAACTTCACTCGACATCAGCAGGGCTGACTCCTCTCTTGTTTTTGTTGTTGTTGTGTGTTCTGTTAATTGATAGATGTCAGCGTGGTTGGTTGCTCCTGTATTCATAGACATCAGCACAGCTAGCTTCTCAACCAAATGCAAGCAAATACGCTTCACTCTTTCAGTTCATAGCATCCTTACTGGTAGAGCATGGGGGTGGGAGGGAGAGGACTTTGGTGAAACTGACGGAGGTAAAGTGAGGGAAAAGAGGCTGTACATGTCCCTGGGACTCCCATTTGTCACGACGTCTATTGCAGTGCGCTCAACGCACTTGACAACGGATGTGTATGGGGATGGGGGGAAGGGAGGTGTGAAGTGGTCCTGGAGTGTTAAAAGGATTCTCACAGGGACATGACAGTTGCATGACGTGACTTGACTCGGTTATTTCGCCTGCATGGGGACTGATGTTGTGTCTGTCAGTCTGAAAATAGAATGGAATTGATCGTCTGTACATGGCTCATACTATATAGTTCTCCAATATTCATCTTACGGTTTTGTGTGTTTGAGTGTGTTCGCATGCGCGTGTGCTCGTGTGCATGTCATTGTGTTCATGTCAGAATTCATATGTATGTCTGTCTTTTAGTCTGTCTGTCTGTCTGTCTTTGTCCCTCCCTTGTGCGTGCGTGCGTGTGTGTGTGTGTGTGTGTGTGTGTGTGTGTGTGTGTGTTGATTATTTCCTTTTCAGTTTCAGGATCTACAGAGATGGGTTGTAGTGGGTTTTTTTTTTAACCTGTGTGTGTCCATGCATTCATAACACCTGCTATTATTACCATTATGAATTTACCCATCCAAGCACTTTCAGTCAGCTTCCTTTTCATTTCTTGTCCCTTATTTTGTTTTGAATTTTCTTCACGATGGAATTCAAACCAAATGCATGCTTTGCCCATATTCTTTAGCGTTGACTGGTTCTGTCAGTTTGATGTTCATGTGTTTCATGCTGTATTTATGGTCAAGACTTGTCAGTTCTCTCTCTCTCTCTCTGTCTGTCTCTCTCTTCTTCTGTCTCTCTCTCTCTCTCTCTCTCTCTCTCTCTCTCTCTCTCTCTCTCTTCTTGAATTTGAATATTATTGAGTGTTATCAGATGCACTAAGTATTGATCATATGTTTTCTGCACCCCTTCACTTAGGGTCCTTGGCCTAAACTGATTCAACATTCACATGAATCACATGTGCATTCTCTCTTCCAGGTGGTTCTGTGTACATTTGTTTTGTCGCTGTAATTGTGACCAAAATTCGTCTACTGTCTGTCTATCTCCGGTTCTCTGTCTCCTCTCCTTCCTCTCCCGCCTTCACTATTTGTTCGTGGGTACATGTAAGCTTACAGACCTGTGTTAATAGTCCGAACATCTTCTGCTTCCTTTATTCTCTCTGTACCCCCCCCCCCCCCTCTCTCGCTCTCTCTCTCGCTCTCTCTCTCTCTCTCTCTCTCTCTCTCTCTCTCTCTCTCTCACTTGTTCTCTCTTCTATCTCCTTCTCTTCCTCGTTTTCTCCTCCTCTCCCTCTCGATGTGTTTGTGTGTGCCTGTGTGTGTTTATTCACCTGTTTAAACAGTCTCAACGTCTGCATCCCTCGTTCTCTATGTGCCTGTTCGTCCGTCCGTCCGTCTGTATCTCTGTATCCTCTCTCCTCTCCTCTCTCTCTCTCTCTCTCTCTCTCTCTCTCTCTCTCTCTCTCTCTCTCTCCCCCCTTCAGTCTGTGTTTCACCCTGGACAGATTGTCTCCCATGCTGAAATTTTGTTGAATAGTTTTCAGTTGTTTAATTATCAAATTCCAGCCTACTACCTCGCAGATCCTTGGGTTTTTGTTTTTTTTATAACAAAGATTCACTCAGTTGACTAAGCGAAAGCGCTTCCTTTGCAGTCAAAACTATACGAGGCGGTGTGTGCATTCTTTCATTAGAGGAGAAAAGAGGAGACAACTCCACCGTCCTTACACTGCACTCAAAACGTTTGCCGTGCGGATTTGTATCCAGTTTCATAGGGTTACTGTTAAAGAGTCAGGTCAGGGGAAAAGAAGAATCTATCTGCAAACTCCAGGCAACCAGATGAGCATGATGAGGCTTGCAGTGTGGATTTGATCTAGTTTCATAGGGTTACGGTTGAAGAGTTAGGTCAGGGGAAAAGAAGAATCTACCTGCAAACTCCAGGCAACCTGATGAGCATGATGAGGCTGAAAGAAAAAGTCCTCCCATCCCACAACGCCAACCCCATTCTCATTCCAGTCACTAAGGCCATCAGCAGCTCTGCAGGTCGCAGCAGGCTGCAGATCTCCCTCCCATTTCTCTGCTGCAGACAGGCCAGCTTCTTGCCACGCACTAAGCGTGGAACGCCCTTCCCCATCAAGCTTGTGGAGACCGAGATCATCGATAGGAAAGTCGGTGACAACGTTTTGTTTTAGGGTTGCTGTCCACGGTCTGATTTTGTTTGTTTGTTTGTTTTTAGCCTAGCGTTAAAACCTTTTTTTTTTTTTTTTTTTTTTTTTACTAGATCCCCCATAGGGTGGCAGATGATCAACGGTGATTGTGGTGGCTCAACGG
Organism: Conus canariensis; assembly: GCA_033310375.1. Classification (NCBI taxonomy): domain Eukaryota; kingdom Metazoa; phylum Mollusca; class Gastropoda; order Neogastropoda; family Conidae; genus Conus; species Conus canariensis. The sequence continues at coordinate 41,080,265 of CM065730.1, read as the reverse complement.
CAGGCAGGCAGGCAGGAAGGAAGGAAGCAAGGGTGAGGGATAGTTCTGGAGTTGCCGTGGGTCTTCCAGTTTTCTTATCGAAGATCCCTTCTCTAATGTAGAAACACGCTGCCATAACGCGAGATCAACCTCCTTCGCGCTCCGTAACGTCAAGTATCGACGTTTTTTTTTGTCTCCATCTTGTCATCCACATGTGGCGGTGTTCCGGTGGTGTCGGTGGAGTGTTCAAATTGGGTCAGTTCCCCTGCGCCTCTCCCCCCTCCCCCCCCCCCCCCCCCCACCTTTTTTTTTTTTTTTACCCTTTTTTTTTTTTTTTTTTTCCCTAGGGCGGCTGTGTCCAGCCTGATCTAAGGGTGACGACCTGAAAGTCTGAACAGTTGTAGCAATACCACCATCACTGCCCTATGACCGTGACCGTCTCCGCCTTCTCCCACTTTCGCCTTCTATCCCAGCTCCCCGACCTCTCCCTCTTCTCCTCCCCCCTCCCCCCCCCCCCCCCCCCCACACACACACACACACACGCACATACATGTGCACACACTTCTAATTCGACTCTTTCTCTGCTCATAATAACGCACAGCTGCTGGAGGACTGGCTGTGTATTCGAAATGTGCATTCTCGTAGCATCAGTACAGGCGTGAATATCTCCCAGTTCACTCTTGTTACTCACGACTCACACACGCATGCACGCAAGCAAAAATGCACGCACAAAAGCAAACGCTTGCGCGCGCGCACGCACACACACGCTCACGCACGCACACACACACACACACACACACACCACGCACGCACGCACGCACGCACCACACACCACACACACACACACACACACACACACACACACACACACACACACACCACACTTTCTTTATTTCTCGGGAGTGATCGATAATTACGAACTCAGGAAGGAGGCAGAGAGAAAGAGAGGGAAGTCACTGTGTGTCCGTCAGGCGTCTCTCTCTCTCTCCTCTCTCTCTCTCTCTCTCTCTCTCTGTGTCTCTGTCCTGTCTGTCTGTCCTTTCACTCTCTCTCTCTCTCTCTCCTCTCTCTCTCTCTCTCCCTCTGGTATCAGTTCATTGAGCTTTTTATTTTTTTGCTTTTTTTTTTTTTTTTTTTTTTTTATAACTTGCACACGGAACTAATGACAATAACAGTAGAGCATACTTGGCTACTGTCAAAGTTGTTCCTAGATTTCTTACAGAAAATGGCGGCTGAAGAACATTTCCGTTTTTTGTGCGGAAACTACTTTTTCTTTGTTGTTTTGATAATGTTCATAACAGGCCATCGACGTTCAGTTCACTGCTGCTGCCTTCTGTCAGTTCCACTCCGAACTGCCCACGGACTTGATGGGATGTTAGGGGCACGAGGTGTGGGGTGGGATGGGGTATGGGGTTGGAGGGTGTGTGCACAAGGTCTAAAAGACCATCGCTGTTTGTTGACCCCCGTGGACACTGAAAAATGACCCCCTTGTTCTCTTCACTCACCAAGAACCAGAATGACTACTTTTTTTTTTCTTCCCCGCGCTGTGTCCTTCTCCCTCCTAGGCCCTCGGGGTGAGGGGTTTTTTGTCTGCAGCTGTCGTTCAATGCCCAGCCCTCACCCCCCCCCCCCCCTTTTTTTTTTTTTTTTAATTGTAGCTGGCTAATGCCCTCTTTTGTTTTCTTCCCTGGCACCAAGATTACTCTCATTTCGCTTTTCTTCTCTTTCTTCTTCTTCTTCTTCTTTGTTTTTCTTCCTTTTTTTCATACGACTCGTCTTGGACCTGAGAAGATTTTCATGTGGGCTTTTTTTTTTTTTTTTTTCATTCTTTCTTTCTCTTCCTGATGACCACCCGTCCACTCATCCCCCCCCCCCCCCCCCCCCTCCATCGTCTCTCACACATTTACACACTCTGTATGGTTTTCTTTGGTGTTATTTGTTTCATCCCTCTGTGTGTGTGTGCGTGTGGATTTGAAGAGAGAGAGAGGGGGAGAGAGAGAGGGGGGGGGAGGGAGAGAGAGAGGGAGAGAGAGAGAGAGGAGAGAGAGAAGAGAGGAAGCGCGTGCGTAGGTGTGAGAGACCATCTTCTTTATCTAATGTCTGTTCTCTTTCTAACCTCCTCCCGTCCCTCCTTCCTTTCTTGTCTCCCCCTCCCTCCCCCCTCCCCCCTCCAACGCCGTCAGCCTTCTTTCATATATATATATATATATATGTGTTTGTGTGTTGGGGAGGGGCGATAACTAGGAGATGGGGAACAATGGATAGTGATGATAGACGGCCAGTAGATCAGCACAGACAGAGGGGTAGGAAAGCAAGGCAGCCAGCCGTCCAAGAGTTCGCCCATCACCTTACAAGATAGTCGTAATGTTGTGAAGAACCTCATAGCTTTCTTTTTATCCCCGCTGTCTTTCTTTTCCTTTCTTTCTTTTCCTTTTTCTTTTTTTTCCCCCTTTTCTTCTCGCCCTTCTGTCGCGTGTTTTATGAGAACTGTTTCGGGAGACCTTTCTTTAGGGGCTGATCGGGTGATCGGGTGAACAATAGACCAAGAGGCAAGGTGTTTGTGTTCTGTTTTAAAGGCAGCACAGTTCGACGGAATACGAGGAGCTGGAGAGTGGTTTGGTTCGAGAGAAGGTGCGCACTTGCACGCTGATAGGCACCCTTCTCCACTGCCACCATCCCACCTCCTCCTCCTACGTAAACGCGCGCGTGTGCGTGCGCACACACATACATACTCGTATGCAGGCACGCACGTACACACACACACACACACACACACACACACACACACACACACACACACACACAACATACATACATACACACACACACACGCGGCGCGCGCGCGCGCACGCGCGCGCGCACACATATTGACAGATACACGCGCCACTCACACGCACACACACACACACACATACACACACACACACACACACACACACACATACGCACACACACACACACACACACACACACACACACACACACACACACACACACACTGACAGATACATGCGCACTCACAGACACACACAGACACACACACACACACACACACACACACACACACACACACGTGCATATATACATACAGGTTGGTGAATGTCACTTCGTCAGAGTTCTGCGTGTTGAGTTTGATGTCTCAGAAATACTGGAGGTTGAAGACTCGACCCCGTAGGCCTTCTCCCAATTCTTCCCCCCCCCCCCCCCCCCCCCAACTTTTCTTTTAACTAAAGTGGAATTGACATCTCTGTCTCCTTCTCTCTCTCCATCCCTCCCTTTCTCCCCCCCCCCCCCCCCCTCTCTCTCTCTGTCTGTCTGTCTGTCTTTGTCTCTTGTTTCTGTCTGTCTGACTGTTAATCTCTCCCTCTCTCTCTCTCTCTCTCTCTCTCTCCTCTCTCTCTCTCTCTCTCGTGCAGTTCAACACAACTCATTTTGCCAATAGTCCAGCTGACCGCAAAGAACAATATCAAGACTGTCACCTCGTCAAACACTCTCGGTGCATGCAAATATTTGCGTGTGTGTGATGTGTGTGTGTGTGTGTGTGTGTGTGTGTGTGTGTGTGTGTGTGTGTGTTACGTCTTATGCCAAGGTATATGATTAAACGAATCAGAATGATTAAAGAAAAAGTAGGGGTTGGGTGGAGGAGAAGGGAGTAAGTGGAGAAGGGAGGTAGGGTTGGATTAGGTGTGTGTGCGTGTGTGTGTGTGTGTGTGTGTGTGTGTGTGTTGTGTGTGTTGTGTGTGTAGGGGGGATGATGGTGATCGAGGGGGGAAGTTGTGTGTTTTATGATTGCATGAAGATCAGTGCTTGGAGCCCCCGCCCTACCCTTTCTACCGTCATCCCTTTTCACCACACACACACACACACACACACACACACACACACACACACACACACACACACACACACACACGCTCACAATATATATACACACACACTCACTCACTCGCCTAGTCACTCACTTCCTGGTCATGTTCAACCCTCTTTCAGGATGAAAGACGGAATCGGGGGGGGGGGGGGGGGGGGGGGGGGGGGGGGGGGGGGGGGGGGGGGGGGGGGGGGGGGGGGGGGAAAAGGGCAGAAGAGAGAGAGAGGGGGGGGGGGGGGGGCAAAAAACCCTTTAAAAGGGAAAATTGAGGGGCCACGAGAGAAAGAGAAGAGGAGGAAAAAAGGAAAAGGGGGGGGGTGGGGCTTAGAAGAATATCCCCAAAGAAACCCCAACAGGGGCACCCCCAAACGAAAAGCAAAACAAAAAAAAGAAAAAAAAAAAAAACATCAACATCAACAAAAAAAAAACAAAAAACAGTAACCACCCAAAAACAAAAACCAACAACACAAAAACACACACCACCCCCACACAACCCACAGCCACACAAAACACACACCAACACACACAACCCCACACACAAAAGAAGACGCCCTCCTAAAAAAAACTATTTCCCCGTTTTTGTGGCTGTGGTTTTTACCCAACCCCCGAGCTCAGGGTAGGGAACCTGTGTGTTGTGGGTTTATAAACCCCCCTCCCCCCTTTTTGGGTGGCGGTTTTTTTGGGGTTTCCCTTCTTTTGCTCTTTTCCCCCTCCTCAGTTTCCCTGCTGTCCCGTCTGACTGTCTGTCTGTCTTCTCTGCCTTGCCCTTCACCTCTCTCCCCCAATCTCTCCCCTTCCCCCTTCCCCCCTCCCCCCTCCCTCCCCTCCCCCTCTCTC
>CM065730.1:41033099-41075481 GCA_033310375.1 Conus canariensis | reverse complement strand
CCCCCCCCCCCCCCCCCCCCCCCCCCCCCCACCTTCCCTTTTGGGGGCCCTTTCCCACTTTTGACACTAGGGGGAAAAACTATATAAAGTATTGCATAGCGCTTTGTGTTTTTCCCTCTCTCTCTCTCCCCCTTTTCTCTCTTTTCTCTTTCAGTTTTTTTTTTTCCCTTTCTTTCTTTTATCCCGTTTTTTTTTTTTTTACGGTTGGGGGAAAAAAAGGGTTTTTGGGTTTTTTGGGGCATAGGAACCGGGAAAAAAAAAAGGGAAGGGAGGGGGGGTGAAGGGGGAAAGGGTTTGGGGGACTAATTCAAAAGGCGCATGGCTGATGAAGAAAAGGGGCCACGCACGGGCCAGAGAAGAGGTAGTGGTGGGGGGTGGGGGCTAAAGAGGAGGTTGGGGGGGGGGGGGGGGGGGGGGGGGGGGGGGGGGGGGGGGGGGGGGGGGGGGGGGGGGGGGGGGGGGGGGGGGGGGGGGGGGGGGGGGGGGGGGGGGGGGGGCAGCCATTGAAGATGTTTAAACCTGCACTGCAGTGTAGTCCTTTTTTTTTTGGCTCTCCGTTTCTCTCCCCTCCCCCTCCCCCTCTTCCCCCTCCACCCTCTCTTTTTTCCCCCCCCTTTTTCTCTGCCCCTCCCTCCCTCTCTCTCTCTTTCCTATTCCGTTTGTGTAGGTGCCGAAAAATCGAACCGCGGCCGAGGAAAAAACGGGTTTGGACAGCTGTGGAGAGGGGAAACGAGGGCCTTTCATTATTATTAGCTTTGAAATTTGGCCCTTGGTGAGGTTGTGTTTTGTGGGTGGGCCCCCCCTTTGCCCCCTGTCCCCCCCGCCCGCCCGCCCCAAGGCGCCCCCACCGGAGGGGGGTTTGGGAAACGCCGTTTTTTCAAGTGACCTACACCCCCACTCCCCAGCCCCTCTGTAGACAGACTTTTTTTTCTCTCTCTTTTCTCTTCTCTCTCTCTCCCCCCGTGTTTTTTTAGGGTTTCGCGAGGGGGAAAGGGGGGGGGGGGGGGGGATTGGGGATTATTTTCCATTGTTTTTCCTCTCGGCCCCTCCCTCACCATTCCGAATTCTCTTTTATGGAGGCAGAAAAATGTTATCGGGACGCGTCCGCTCCCCGTTCTCCCTCTCTCTCTCTCTCTCTCCTGTCTGTCTGTCTCTCTCTGCCTATGTCTCTGTCTCTCTGAGTGTGCGTGCGTATGTGTGTGTCTATGTGTGCGCGCGTGCGTTTGCTTGCGTGCTTGCGTGCGTACGCGTGTATGTGTGTGTGTGTGTGTGACATTTCCTTGAACATTTAAGAGGTATCCTATTTTCGGTCTATCAGTCAATCGTTTAAAAAAGAATAACGAAGATGTGTCCAATCCAAATGAATTTTGACCGCCCACTAGAGAAAAAAATTCAGCGGGCTACACGCTGAAAGCATAGTAGGCCTTTCCCACAATTCAGTCATGGACCAACGTAGTAACAAGAGTAACGTTACAGGGGAAAACAAGTGGTCCTTTGTTGTTAAAGGTGGTGTTTTTAACACAAATCTTAATCCACAACAGCACTAAATAATAATAATTAGAAACAGAAGGACAGACAGACAGAGGCAGAGACACAGAGATCAAAAAGCTTCTGTTTTGTCATTCATTGCATCTGTGTTGTCGTCATTTGTTCATTCCATTCATTAGGCGGTCAAACAATGCAGCTTATATTCGCATTGCTGTCTGAGTTAGTTTTCTTTCGTTCATTTGCAGTAAAAAGACACCTCATGTTTACTGTTTGTTTCGAATGATCCAGGTAGTTACTGGTGCCCATAGGGAGAGGCGGGGAGGATCTTTCAGTTCAAACAGTCCTCCGCCCCCAGTCATCTGTTAGTTCTGTGCTTGTAGCTTCCTCTTTTCTGTTCCACTCTTTGCCTTCAGTGTTTCATTTTTTTGTTGTCGTCGCTGTTATTGTCCGCTGTTGGCATAGTGGCCCATTCTTCTGGCTTCGTTCAGGGAACGCTTTGGCACGTTTTAGTCGCTCATATGACTTTTTTTTTTCTCGTAATTTGACGACTACGCAGCGGCCTTTTATTCTGTTTGTCTGCTCACACTGCCTCTTAATGTTTCATTTTTGTATATGCCAGATGTTTTTTGTTATTTCAGTCTGTCGACTGCTCAGTATATACTTTGTACATGTACATTGACTGACCAGAGCTGACGCTAGCTGCTCATTGTGTCTTGCCCGTGTGGCCTTTCGTTACACGTATATGCTTGAAAATATTTTTTTGTTGATGTGGGAGGGGACAATTACGGGAATGCCGTATGATCTCTACACAGCTGAGTCTTCTTATATCCACCTCTTCTTTGTTGTTTGTTCAAGACGTAACCTTTTCGTTTATCCCCATGCGCCGACAGAGGTTCTGCGTAGTCGGCTGGACTCTGTCTCTGGACTATGTTGTAATAAAACAATGACTAAGCTGCAACGCATATGAACAAGGTTTTGCAGTTGCCGGGTGTGCGTGTGTGTGTGTGTGTGAAGGACGGAGCTCAAGACTTTTTTTTGGATGATATGCTTTAATTGTGTGTATGTTTTTCAGATTATGGAGGTATGATATGCTTAAATTGTTTGTTTGTTTTTCAGATTATAGAGGTGAACAACATGAGTAAAGTGAAGTTGAAGTACTGGTGAGTATTAATCACGTTTTCTTCGTGTATTGTGTCTTTTGCTTTGTGACTGTCCTATTTTTCTTTGGCCAGTTGGTCATACTACCCCACCAGCTAGTGTCCAGAGACATGTCCAGCAGAGTTGCTGCTGTTTGGGTGTCCATCGTGACAGACAGGACAATGAGTGAGTGAAGGGTGGTGATAGAATATAGATATAACATGCTTTGCTAGTAACATACAGGGACTATTGTAACCCATCTTGATGACAGAACAATTCTTATCGCGTGCTTCGAGGTTTTTAACCGTTGGATCGCACTTGTCAGGGAGGCGGGTTTGTTTCTGTGTTCTATTGGCATCAAATGGAGATATTCCAGTCTGCAATACTGTGGTATGCTCGCCGCCAAGGGTTCAAAAACTGGAATCCAACAGGACCCCAAAGCATCAAGAAAAGGGTAGAAAAGTAAAAGGAAAAGAAAGTGTGCTAGGAAAATAAGTCGCTGAAAAACTAAAATGATTACTGGAACAGTATAAAAGTAGGGGACAATCTTCGAGCTTATGTTTGAGGATCCATGTAAGGATGCAAAGGAGGTCAAAAGGCGTCAACAGTCAGAGTGGTCAGCTCTACTCTTCAATAACTCAAGCATTGTGGGTCACGTAAGTGCTGACAGCAGCTACGAATAGTTCAGAACAGCCTTTATTTGGATATATATTACACACAAACACACACACACACACACACACACACACACACATATATATTATATATATATATTATATATATTATATATATATATATGTATTCAGCCTGTACCCCAGAAGAGGCAATTAAAGCCGAAAATTTAGGAAATTATTATCGTTTGTTTGGATTTTTATCTACTTCGACTGTAACTTATATATATATATATATATATATATATATATATATGCCCCGATCGCAAAATGCCAGAAAAAGTGTGGATGCCAGACAAATTCACAAACGTGTGACACTAACACACACTCACACACACACACACACACACACACATACACACACACACACACACACAGGTGACTTAATTCAAAACAAACTCTGATCATTTTGTTTTTGTTCTTTGTACGTTCGTTTGTCCAGAGTTTTGATTACTGTCATAGTGTAAATTAAATTAAAAGAATTTCAGTGAAGAACAATTTTTTTTTTCATTTAATGCCGTAGTCTTTTCGTTCTAGCATTTTGGGCTTATGTATGTATTGACAGTGATAATAATCGGGTGTATGCAGAACTGTGTTAGATGAGCTTGGCTGGGTGTGTATATATGTGTAGCGAGGGGGGATGTTTAACCCCATTTATAGTGGAAGTCTCTAAAACCAACTGGGAATACCCCAAACTTGATGTGATTCGGAGTGAAAATGACTTAAATGTACAGTTTGGTGTCATAGAATGTACCATATCAAACTCTTGCAAGCTCCGGCATCTGGAAAGCCCTGACAGCCGGAAATGTTGTTGCGAACACAGTAATGACACCCTCTCTCGGTCTTCCATCACTACTCATTTTTTTGTAAGAAGTCACAATCCAGTACACTTTTGTTTGTTTGCTTTTGTTGTTGTTGTTTTGTTGTTGCTTTTCCTAACGGTTTAGATATACTTGCTCGGCGTCTTCGGCCCTGTGCCATGGTACTGTGTCATAAAATCTGATGTTAGATATCGTCAAGAAATTAATGGAAGTGTGACGCCGAACGAGAAGAAAAGAAGAAAAGATCCAGTTTGGATGACGTCATCATGGTGGTTGCATCACGGGACACCTACGGGAAGGTCATAAGGTTGAACCTCATGCTGCAGAGTCCTTGAGGCAGCTTGTGTGAAAAGATGAGTGTGCTATGAACTGCTGTTGGAAGACTAAAACTTTACAGTGAAGTCTTCATCACTGCACTGGTTATGTAGAGAGTTAGGGGGTGAGGGGTTTGAACTGGGAAGGGGGGGGGGGGGGGGTTGAGAGGGGAGAATTGGCATAGATTTGAAATCTATACTGCCGTTTGTAACACGGAAGGGAAATAGAAAAGGGGGGTGGCATGTGTTTTTGTACAATTTTTACAAGAGGGTGGGTGAAGGCAGGGATGGTGTGCTGGTTGACAATTTTTACATGTCACACTGATGTAATGACATCTCTGTGACCTGGTTGGTGCCATGATGTATTGTGAAAGGGAGTACAAAGTGGCGTGCAGCCATACGTTAAAAACCAAATGTCGGGCCCATACAATCTTCAGAATCATCATTACAAATTAAATCAAACGAACAAGATTCTTGGTACTGTGGGACATGTGGTCCATCTGGCTCGGCGTCTTAGCTGCTATTGTCTACACTAGGGGAGGGGGGGGGGGGGGGGTAGCAGTTAGTGTTCTGTGCTTGTTTGATGGGACCAGGCCACACAAGTGGAACTCCACCGAAGTGATTCAGCAGCATTGCATTGTCTCCGCTGTTGGGCGACCTCAGTTGGACCTGATAGTGAGTGGTAGGTAACCTGGCACGGCACGGTCTTGGGTGGCGACAGGCAAACGTGGATGTGGCTGTGTATCAGCGAGCTAGAATTAGCGGCGTGATCCCTCTGAGTACGGGAGATGTGGAAAAGAGAGGTCTGCTGTTCAGCCGTCCTTCACGCCGTGCTGCGGCGGTGATTTCGGTTCGGATTAATATCCACCACGTGTCTGTTGGCAGTGAGGTGTGTTGGTACCAACGTTTGTGATTCTGAAGGGGCGTCTTTGAGCAGACGTATAGGCAGCAGTCCAGTGATATGGAAGACGCTCACTCGGTAGCCGTGCGTGACTGGGCAGTTATTGGCATATAATTAGTTACATCCACACCGACCAGAGGTGATATGGCAGACGGTGCGAACTATCCCAGGAGAGTAGGGGAATCGGGCCAGTCTCACTCCACATGGAACCACCAGAATGACAGCACATTAAGACCGGCGACGAAAATCACACACACACACTAGCATGCACGCACGCACGCATGCACGCGCACACACTTTTTTTTTTCCAACAGCATGATTTGAACCCCCAACATTCGTCTGCAAACTCAGTGTTTCAACAGCTCAGTCGTCAGTAGAGAGCTTAAAAGGAGCCACTCTGCAAATGTTAAATCGGAACAGGCCGTACTGAACACGGCAAGATCATTCCCTCAATGAACTGAACACACACACACGTTGTTTCAAGTACAGGTATGTCATCACGATCTCTCTCTCTCTCTCTCTCTCTCTCTCTCTCTCTCTACACACACACACACACACACGCGCGCGCGCGCGCGAGCGCGCGACACACACACACACACACACACAACCACACACACACACATGCACTCACACACACACACACACACACACCACACACCGCATACACACGCACACACACCACACACACACACACACCGCGCGCGCGCGCGCACACCACACACACACGCGCGCGCGCGGCACAGGTCAGAGAAGTGTATCTTCAGGTCTTATTACTGAACAACTTACCGATAAGGAACCGATACGCTCGGCACACACACACACACACAACACACACACACACACACACCGCACCACGCATACACCACACACACGCGGCGGCGCCCCCACCCGCACGCGCCGCACCCCCACACACACACACGCACGCACAGATCAGAGAAGTGTGTCTTCAGGTCTTATTACTGAACAACTCACCGATAAGGAACCGATAAAACACACACACACACACACACACACACACACACACACACACACACACACAATACACAGCTGAGAACGAATGCACTTTGATGGTGATGAATGAAGTGCAGGTGGAGAAATAACAAAGAGAAGCTTTTGTTTCCTGGGGTCAGGAGTTGGATGAGAAAGAGAGAGAGAGAGGGGGGGGGGGGGGGGGGGGGTGGCTTACGCACCACATCTTGAGTTTTGTCGTAGAGCGGACAGATCTGGCTCAAGTTAATGTAGTTTTTGTCATTCAGATGCGGACAAGATTGCTCTGTTAGCTGAAAACTTGCATCATTCGTTTTCTTTACTGCACGAATCTTCTCCATAGGGGTAATTGACGAAAGATTGTATCCTTGTAAATTGAAAACGACCTACGCGTCTGTGGTAGTTTCGTAAATGTCCTGTCTCAAGAAAAGAACTCGAGGGCATCCTTATCTCGTTAGGTGGCTCGTGCTGGAGTATTTGTTCCTGTCCGACATGTCCAAAATCTCGATTTGTCCAAATGCACAACAGTCAGAAGTGTCTCTCTTAGCCGCTAGCTTTGTCCAAAAAGTCTGATTTGTCCCAAGTTTTTGACAAACCAGGCAGTTACGGTACACTCTGTCTTCTTGTTTGAAAACCACAAACGTTTTGTTGGTTCGGTGGTCTCTGAGTACTTGGCATTCTGCTAAGAAAAAGGGAAGGGGTTGGTTGAGGTGGATAGAGGCGGGGTGGGAAGACGTGAAAGCCATGTTCAGTGTCTGTCTCTACTTGTTTGAGTATCTCTGTAGCTGTCTGTCTCCACTGACTACTCTTCCTGTTTCCATTTACCTAACTCCTTGCACTTAATCTTTGTGTACTTCTCAGCCTCGTTGTTTTAGTCTCTGTGTATATGTGTCTGTGACTGTTATTGCCTCATACTGAGACGCTTTGTTTGTCTGTGTGTTTCATTCTCAATTTTTTTTTGTCTGTTTGTGTATGTATTTTGGTCTCTCACCCTCGTTCTGTCTCTGTTAATCACCTCTCTCTCTCTCTCTCTCTCTCTCCCCCCCCCCCCCCCACCCCCTCCTCCCTCTTCCCATCCCTCCATCCCTATCGTGTCTGTGTGTGTCTCTAGTCTCTCTACCGTACTCTTTCGCCCGGCCACTCCACCCAGCTTCTCTTTCTTTCTTCCGTCTATCCTTGTTTCGCTGTCTGTCCCCGTCTCTTTACTTCAATTTTTGTCCTTCCCTTTTATCGAGACATCCACCACATTCTCCCCCCCCCCCCCCTCCTCCCTCCATGATTCCCTCTCTGTTTTTCACTGTCTTTCTGTTTCATAGCTCTCTCTCTCATTCTGTCCCTTCTCTTTCTCTCTTTCTCCTCCTCTGACTGTTTGTCTCTGTCTGTCTGTCTGTCTGTCTCCCCCCCCCCTCTCTCTCTCTCCCTCCCTCTCTCCGCCCTCTCTCTCTCTCTCTCTCCAGCTCTCTTATCTCTCCCTTTCTGTCTGTCTGTCTGTTCTTCTCTCTGTCTCTCTCTCTCTCTCTCTCTCTCTCTCTCTTCTCTCTCTCTCTCTCTCCGGCTCCTTCTCTATCTCCCCCCACTCTGTTTGTCTGCCTGTCTGTCACTCTGTCTCTCTCTCCAGCTCCTCTGTCTCTCTCTCTCAGTCTCTCTCTCTCTCTGGCTCCTTGTCTTTCTGTTTGTCTGTCTCTCTGTCTGTCTATCTCTCTCTCTCAGTCTCTGTCTTTCTCTCTTTCTCTGTGTCTCTGTCTGTCTGTCTGTCTGTCTGTCTCTCTCTCTTCTCTCTCTCTCTCTCTCATCTCTCTCTCTCTCTCTTCTCCTATTCCTCCTCTCTCTCTCCCTCTCCGCTCCTGTCCCTCGTACCTCCACATAAATGTCTCCCTCCTTTGTCTTTGATGCCCCCCCCCCCCCCCCCCTCTTCTGCCCACGCCCCTCATGTCTCTCCTTAGCTGTGTCTCTTTCTGCCTTTCAGACATGCAAGGTAGGAAGTAACAATGGCCGGACGTGTATAATTACCAAACAGGGTTTTGGAGTAGCGTGGTGTCATAAGCGTATCAGGCGGTGACACGTGTACCCCATATTTGATCTCGGTTATCAGCATGATGAAGGAGCAGTAAGGTCATGGCGGTGACTTTAAGGCAAGCGTAGGCTTACTGTCGATGTTTGAGAGAGAGAGAGGACAGAGAGAGACAGAGAGAGAGAGAGAGAGAGAGAAGATAAGTGTGGTAAGCTGGTAGGTCGGGAAGCAGTGTTGACAGTAGACTGACATACTCTATATATAATGTATATATGTAAGTATATATATATGTATATGTACATATATGTACATATATGTATGTGTATATATATATATATATATATCACGAACAATATAAAAATGTCCTTTGAAAATCTAAAAAAAAAGCTCAACCGTCTAGGGAGCAACATCTGTTAAGAAATATTAAATATTATTAAAATTGCATATTTCATTTTAATAATATTTCTTAATATATATTCGAATGAGGAAGGGGATGATTGGGGAGAGGAGGGGGTGTATAGAAACATCGACAGATAGAGGTGGATGAAGTCATGAGAGTCCCCTTTATTTGATAAAAAAAAAAAAGAAAGAAAAGAAAGAAAACACAACAGACAGAGATACAGAGTTAGTAGGAAGCAGAGGTACCGAGGGTTGGAGATAAAAAGAAAGGGCTACTTGCACAGTATTGAGAGCGTATTAGTATGACGTTTCTGTTTAATGAAAAAAGAAGTTCGACAATTCAGGCAGTTTGGACAAATTGGGTTCCGACAGAATTGGACCTTATTTCTTTCCTTTGTGAGTTGTCATGCTCTAAGTTCAGCGCATAGTGTCGCCATTAGAAGTTCCTCAGTATATCATGCAGTGTTTAAAGATTTCTCTGTACACGCGACGGAGACACAGAACGTTGTTTTACTCCCTGTTAAGTGTTATTACTAGCAGCAAGCGGAAAAATAGGTTGCCTGCATCTCGGCTGGGGTGAAGTCTCTCTCTCTGTCTCCCTGTCTCTGTCTCTGTCTCTGTCTCTCTTTCTCTCTCTCTCTCTCTTTTCTCTCTCTCTCTCTCTCTCTCTCTCTCTCTCTCTCTCTCTCCTTCCATCCCTCCCCCTCTCTCTCTTTCTGCCTGTCTTCTGCCCTCCTCTCACTCTGATTGAATAGGAATATGTGTGTGTACATGAACATGGCTGCCACATGAATCATAGTTCATTCTTCCTTAGGCTGTGTTGGTGATACTGTAATGGGTGACTGATCCTCTTTCTGCATTGGAATATTATATATTAAGTTGTGTGTGTGTGTGTGTGTGTAGTGTGTGTGTGTGTGTTAGTGCGGTGTGGTGTGGTGTGGTGTGTGTGTGTGTGTGTGTGTGTGTGTGTGTGTGTGTGTGACAATTTTAGTGTGTTTGTATTTGTTCTTTTATACCAATATGAATAATCACTGGTATCAACAGTTCTGTGTTGTGTAACAGTGCTCATGTGATAATATCCTTAGTCGCTGAAAGGGCAAGGGCCACATGGGGAAAAACACCTTCCTGCTTATCTGTTTACCCTGGGGGTTATCAGTATCTCTCTCTCTCTCTCTCTCTCTCTCTCTCACACACACACACACACACACACACACACACACACACACACACACACAACAGAAACATGTGCGCACGTGTGTGCGCATGCATAGGCCTACACACACATTTGTGCTTGCACAAGCGCATCTGCTTTTTATTTTATTGATGACCACTAGGTCAAGAATGTTGATGATTGATATGCATTTGCACGGGCACGTTCTCCAAGGTCTGATTAACTGAACATTTTGAAGACATGTTTTGGTGTGCGTACGTGTGTGTGTTTGTGTGTTTATGTGTGTGTGCGTGCGCGCGTGCGTGCGTGTGCATGTATATGTGTGTGTGTGCGTGAGCGTGCGTGCGTGCATGCATGCGTGCGTGCCTGTGTTTATGACACTTTTGACACTGCTTCATCTCTCCGAATATGGATTTCGTAAAATGGCAATTTGTGATGCGCTGTCGACCGAACTTAACAGTCGGGGAACTTCGTTGGCAACCAATCTCAAAAGGTCTTCCTCAGTGTCGGAACACACGCCTCAAATAAACCGTGGGAATCGTCAACCCCATTGCGGGCCGTTGATGCTGTGCCTTGATGGAGGGATGCCGAGCTCTGATCAGAGCGAATTACAGCCAGAAGACAAGGCCCAGTAGCGGCTCACTTATCTCCCTCGCATCAGGGTCAGAGAGTAGTGGAGCGAACGGCAGCTGTCGCCGTCAGACAAGGGAGGGAAGTACTACTAGTACTGTCATCACCGCCATCCCTCTGCGTCCCTCTTTCTCCCGCTCCCCCCACCCTTACTCTTCTCCGTCTCTTTTACAACACACACACGCACACACGCGCGCCCGCGCGCACGCGCGCGCACACACACACACACACAGTGAAACAGAGAGAGAGAGAGGCACACACACAGAGGGAGAGACAGAGACAGAGAGATGTTGGGAACAAGAATCCCCGGGAAAAAAAAAAAAAAACACAGCAAGGTTCACCACCATGACGAAGGGAACCCCGGACAATAAGAGACTATTGCAGTTACCACGTGGTGGTTACAATCTCTCTCTCTCTCTCTCTCTCTCTCTCTCTCTCTCTCTCTCACACACACACACACACACACACGAGAGGGAGAGACGGAAGGAAAATGAAAGAAAGGGTGGGATAGATCGGGATGGCGCGGTGAAGGATGGGAATACAAAGGAGGTGTTATGTTGGAGGTTTACCTACCAGTGGCACGACCTTGTCGATTAGATGGCAGCAGCTGGCGCCACGGTCAAGTCTTCAATGTACAGCGTTCATGTGTGTCGAGGTCGGCGACTTTCACCCCATGGACTTTTGCCTCGTAAAAAAAAAAAAAAAAAAAAAGAAAAAAAAAAAAACGATACTCACGACGTTGGCAGCGCATCAGTTACAAAAAAACAAAAACAAAAAAAAAACACCCAACTATAGAGAGAGAGAGAGAGGAAAACAGAAAGAAAAAAAAAGGGGGGGGGGGGGGGGGACAGGGTTTTAATTGAAATTTGTTTCTCGGTTTTTGTCGTAACAGATATGGAAAATCTCTGAGAGTGATCAGGTTGTTTGTTGTTTGTTTGTTTTCCCGCATGAGGTTGATGGCAAAATGAAGACATGTTCTGATATACTGAGTCAAAAAAACTGAATCTACACTGTTCGTCAGTGCAGCTCTCCATTGAATGACTCTTCATTGATAGGAGAGACAAAGAAGAACTCTCAATAAAATCTTGTTTGTCAAGTGTAAGCGCATTGATCTTTGGTCGACATTAACTCTCAGTTAAGGAAGACTGTGGTGTGTGTGTGTGTGTGTGATGGTGTTTATGATCATTTTTGTGTGTGCGCGAGTCGTTGCGTGTTATATGTCGCTGTGATTAAGGTGTGTATGTGCGTGCGCGCACATGTATGTGTGTGTGTGTGTGTGTGTGTGTGTGTGCGCGCGCACGTCAGTGAGTGTGTGTGTGTGTGCATGTGCGCTTGCAATGTGTGTGAGTGTGTCTGTGTTATGATGTGTTATGGTGTGTGTGTGTGTAAGAGAGAGAGAGAGATTGCTAGCAGGTAGAATAAATATGGTTTGTACCATGCCTTCTCCCTTGTGTCCATCTGTTGATCTGTGGTGCGTGTTGCCCTTACAGTGGTGTCGCCTTCAACACGCCTCAGGTTCGGCCCACTATAGAACAGATTGACCAGTCCTTTGGGGCCACTCATCCTGGAGGTAAGGTCGCCTTGTCTGTCTGTTTCCTTGTTTGTGTGTCAACACTGTAGAATTTCTAATCGAATTTGATAACAGTAAAGTGAATGAATGACGACTACAGGAAGCAGGGAAAATAAACATGGATTCTTTCCGAGAGCAGATCAGACACCGAGGTGAACTCAGATTGAGAATGCACAAAGAGGAGCAACATAATTGATATTAGGGTTCAAAATGAATCGTATAAAGATAGGCAGGCTCATTTTAAATATACCACTTTAAAGAAAAAACCCGCCAGGAGTGCTCCGATTCAAACTTTCAAGATTTTTGAAGATTTTTAATGATGTATTAGACTTGTAAGTTATTTGACTGTAATAAGACAAGAAATGGTGTTTACAAAGAATTTATCAAATATTGCTATACTAATAGCAATTTGTCATTTGGTAACAACTGCAGTTTTATTGAAGGAACATCCTACTTACATCAAAAGAACACAGAATGTTAAGATCTTCAGAATCTAATTGGCCAATGGAAATATTTAGCGTAAGGTTTTATTATTGAGTTACACAATACTGAGCTTGTTACTGATGACCAAAATCAAATCAAGCAGTAAAGATGGGGTTTTGAAAGACTGATGGCAAGTTAAATCGGTCATTATTCTGGTTCAGATTTAAATTACCTTTATTTGAAGTCAGAAGGATTCATTGGATGTCATGTAACTTACAGAGAGCAACGTCTATCCCCTGTAGTCGGAGTGACTATGTCCAGTGGTTTAGCAGGACTGCACTAGAGGAATGGAAATGGAATAGAAAGTGGAAGAATATTTAGTGGAAATCTAAAAATTTTGAATAGGTAAACATGTCATGGAAAGGGTGCTTGATTTTTTTTTTTTTTTTTTAATTGTGAAACAATGGCTATCTTTTTCTGTTACTGTTGGACATTTTCCACACACATGCGCACGCGCACACACACGCGTGCAGGCGCACACACATGCGCCTTCCTGCACACGCACGGGTACAGACTTGCACACACACCGTCACTCAGAATTATGTTGATAAATAGTATGACCTTTAACGAAGCAGCTACAGCCTAATGTCATCATTATCGACCTCTGTTTTAGTGAGTGGAGTATACATACATTGTCTGATATCGCCGTCGATTCAATTAAAGAGATCGCCGTCGCTCAGAACTAAAACAGTTTAATAAGTAGTATGCAGATTCACCTATTGGTGGTTTTTCGTCTGTTCCCATCAAGTGATTTGAGACAAAATTGTAAAACTGTTCAGATAAAAAGGAAAAATAACAGTATAGCAACTCTCTCTGAGCAGTAACATCCTCATCATGTACACAGAGAGGAATTTAAAGACAGATCCATCGGAATCTTTCGGTTAGGTGCCGGAATGATCAGCAGATCGATCTTGGACCTTGAACAGAGAGAGGAACAGGAAAAAAAAGGGTTGAATTCTTGTCCTCCATTAAACACAGAACAAATACGTGATTGTGGTTTCACCAAGCCGTAAGCGCATAGATCCTTTCAGATTTTGTTCCTGTGTTGCCTAGCCTTTCCCCCATTATATATTAATTACATCGATGGATGTGAACGACCGATATTAATTGTCAACAAGAAAAAAGAAAGAAAAAAAAAAAACGAAAAAAAAGGAAAACAGAAAAACACCCTGCAAAGGATTCCGAAGGAGCGAATACCTACCTCTTCTGACGTACTACTGTGATTGCAGCAGTAAACTACATCACCATGATTATGTTCGTACTTCCAGGTGGTCATATCAAAAGTCTTTCTACGGTCTCTGGACAGGTTCATTCACAGTAGGCAGGTGTTACATTTTGTCGAGAGGTCTGAGCACATGTAGGCCTGTGTCACACGTCCATGTTTGTGCACATACACTCTTGCATTCACAAACAGTATGCTTACTTCGTACGCAACATGCAATCACTCCATTCACCCAAAGGAGCACTATCACATTTGAATTAAGTTTTCTATAAAACACTCCCTTTACTCAATAAAGAAAAGGGTCTTTATTCTTCTTTTCTCTTCACTGCATTTTCCAACAATTATTTCTTCTCTTTACAAGATAGTTCCCCACATGCAAACAATAATACAATATTCAAAGTTTTATCAAAAATCAAACACTCACACACATGTTACACTATCAATTCTTTTTATATTAAATAGTAACAGTAAAGACAAGTCATCTTCTTGACTTGTCTAGCTTTCGTGCACTTGGATGTACCACCTCTGGACCACCACAGCCTGGACCCTCACAAGGCTGGTACACTCCAAGTCTGGAACACCACTGGATGCTGAGGGATTCTGTAACGAAACCCTAGGTCCAGGGTTAACCTCTAAAAATGAATTTTATTTATTCTTTCTTTCATTATTCATAGCTCCTTTTTAACTCCTTTCACATTCACTCCAAAATCAATATAGAATACTCTCATGAGTCTTGTTCCGCCAACCTATTCCTACCTACAGTTGGGGTACAGAAAGAAATCTTTATACACAAGATTTTATTTATTTTTCAATTCTTTTCGCGTTCAACGTTCATCTTTCTTTTTCCCAAATAGCGCAATATCAAATCTTTATAATTATCAAACTTCTGTTATTACAATTACACCTTTACTGTAATTGCTTTCACCAGTTTACAACCCCAACTGGTACTCACCTTCTAGGGAATAAG
The DNA here is from genome assembly GCA_033310375.1 of Conus canariensis. Taxonomy (NCBI): domain Eukaryota; kingdom Metazoa; phylum Mollusca; class Gastropoda; order Neogastropoda; family Conidae; genus Conus; species Conus canariensis. The sequence goes on along the minus strand of CM065730.1, from coordinate 41,060,709 downwards.
CGACAAGCCTACCCTAGTAGACTTCCAGTCTACATCTACACTCTATACTTGAGTGAAACTTGCCACGCCAGGCATATTACACCCACCAAGGGTCAAGCACACCCAAACCAGGGTTGCATAGGACAATCCTAGTCCCAACTATGTTAAACCCAACGAGGGTTACAATCAGACATCCTCCTATGTCTGTGTCCAGAGCTCCTCTGAAGTAACAATAATCTTCCACCCTTCCTCACATTGGGTGAACACACTTCACAATCCACTCAGCGTCCTACTCTTCCGCATCACTGGCGGTTGCACTCCATGAATACAAAAAAGCATCAAAACCGTAGGTTCCATTTCACAATCGCAAAAATGACAAAATCTCTTAACACTTTTCTTTGACATGAAACTTTTCCATTCACATAACACTTTTCTCATTCACATGACACCCCCCAGCCTCCGAAGAAGAGTATAGGAGTTCACACAAAAAATTATATATACCATTGACGGTATTCTGAAAAATACTTTCCCAAAATGACATGAGTAGATGCGAACAGAAAAATGTACTTTTATAAAAAAAATTGTTTCAAAAAAAAAAAATCCAAAAACAGCATGAATGCATCAACTATCACTACCGCAAGCAATCAATATTGCACACAATATTCCATTACTCAAATACAAAGATGTAAGTTCAACTTTCAGCAGCAAAAACTCGAAAACACACACCCTGCTTATTGCTGTGGAGACAAAATATCAGCAATCACATTGCTGGATCCTGAAATTGGATCAACCCTAAACTGAATTGCTTTGGTGAGATCAGTTTTCACAAAATACTTGGCTTGACTCAGTTGACAAAACAAATCCTCTACATCAGGTATTGGTTCAGAATCAAAAACAGTCAATTTATTCAAAGCCTTGTAATCAATACAAAATGTGACTGAACCATCTGGTTTTGAAACCAGCACCACAGGAGCCGCATATGGAGAACTTGATTTTTCAATGACCCCAAGATCCAACATGACGTGTACCTCTCTTTCAATAATTTGCTTTTTTGCAAAAGGTAAAGGATACAACTTCATTCGTACAGGAACATCTGTTGTCAACCGTATCCTATGAGGTTCAACACCAACTGCAGATCCTGGTTTGTAAGTACATCTGTATTATCCTGAAGTAAACACTTTAGTTGAGTCACCTGAGATGGTTTCAAGTCCTCGTTGATCTTGACATCCTTGTACGTTTCACATTTTAAGGATAATGTAGGCAGTTGAATAACATCACCAGTGTCCTGAACTACACCAACAGCAGTTGCATGAATTACAGGCACCATGTGAAACACAGGTTTGTCAAGACGTTGCAAATGTTCTGTCACACAATCCATTGGTAACAGACCTGAAATGTCACATGCCAACGCTGAAATCTTATCAGGAACAGCAACCTTGTTCATAACAGACCTGTGAAAGTACTTTTTCAACATGTTAACATGGAAAAGTTTCTTCACACCATTCATATCAATTCTGTAATTAACAGGAGAACATTTTTCAATGACGACGAATGGTCCTTTCCACATCACATGCATCTTGCTCTTGTCATCTGTTAAAAGCACCAACACATTGTCACCCACAGAAAACACACGCATCTTTGTTCCACGATCAGCATACTTTTTATGCATAGTTGCACTGTTATAAGCATTTTCTTGGGCAATACGACACGCATCTGCTATACGATTTTGTAAAGTAAAAACAATGAAAAACATTTTTTTCTTCTTGAGACACATTGTCCCCAGACCATGACTTTGACAGGATGCTAATAGGTCCTTTTGGTGAACGACCAAAAAGCAACTCAAAAGGAGAGAAACCTGTGCTCTCGTTCGGCAATTCCCTGTAAGCAAAAAGTATGGCTGGAATGTATCGATCCCAGTCTGATGGTCTTTCCTTAGAAACTTTTTTCAACATCATCTTGAAAGTGCCATTAAATCTTTCCACGAGGCCATTCGACTGTGGATGGTATGGAGATGTAGTACATGCAGAAATTGAAAGTAAACGAAATATATCTTTCATGAGATCTGACACAAACTGAGTACCCAAATCAGATAATATTTCATCAGGAAGTCCCATTCTGGAAAAAATAGAAAATGCTTCTGCCACAGAAATGGTATCAATCTTTTTCAAAGGTACAGCTTCAGGATACCTGGTAGCAACATCCATGACAGTGAGCACATAACGAAAACCAGAATTCGAAACATGAAATGGACCAACCAAATCAATACAAACATGACTGAATGGTTCAGTAACGACTGGCATTCTTTGCAAAGGTGCAAATAGTATACGACCTTTGGGAATTGTTTTCTGACAGACATCACATGATCGACAATATTTTGAAACTTGCACACTAACACCAGGCCAAAAAAATGAAGACAACACACGTTGAAGAGTACGTTCGAGTCCACAATGACCCGAAAACATGGAATCATGTGCAGTATGCAAAACAGTGTCACGTAAAGACATAGGAATGACAGTCTGCTCCACCACCTGTTCATGTTTAGGAAAGAGACGGTATAACAGATTATTCTTTTTTATGTACATGATATCAGTCACTTTGTCAGGTACCTCAGGAACAACTTTCTGAAACAAATGAGTCAATGTTGTATCTGTCTTGTAAATCACTCAAATGTTCAGGAGTCACATCCAATTTTGGGACATGGGGGACAACCAGGGGTTTTTGACCTTGCATTTCTTTTCTCTTGTGAAAAGAGTGCTTACCATACAAGGCACAAAAGAACCACATTGTCCTCCACAAGACGTGGAAACACCCTTCAGATTTCCAAGAATGAGGCCTGTCACAGGATCAGTGACATGCTGTTATTTCACCTGTAAAATAGGGAGTACAAACATAAACACATGCCAAAGGAAATGATTCAATTTTGCCACCAAATGAACGACATTGCCGATGTTCCCCGGTGTATTGTTCTTTTCTGACTAAATCTTTGCGTACACCAGCAGTAGTACACCCAGTATCCCTCAACAGTGTAGCACCAAACCCATTGACAACACAAGATTCAACATGTAAACCTGTAACATCAGTGTCAGACACTAAAACATGCTGAGTATCTTTAGTAGTTTGCTTGGGATCTGTTGCTAAGCACACATTACCCTGTGCTAGAAAAGGACAGTCTTTCTTCTTGTGATATATACAGGAACAGTGCCAACAACCATTGTCCGCACCAGATACTGTATTTGGTTCTGTACTATGATCAATACCACCACGGTTTGAAAATTGTCCACGGCCACGAATAGCTCTAAACTGACCAGTCCGTCGAGAATTGGTATATCCTCTTGGGTAATGACTTGCATTTGGATTCCCTGTGAAAAAGTTTGTCCAGAATTATTCTCTTGCCAGTTATTATAGGAATGTACATTATTCCTGTTTGTATTCTGTCTTTGAGAAAAACTCTGGCCTCCTTTATGACCATACCTCCTGTTTGGTTGAGAACGACCCGGACCAAACTGTCCTGTTGAAGCAGCATTTGCCTCAAACACATCACGGTCAGATTTCCTGGAAAAATGCTTTTCTGGATGAGCAGTCCGATACTGATCTGCCAGCTTACACATATCCTCTGCAGTTTTACAAGATCTCTCTTCTAGAAAAATAGCTAGGTCTTTGGATACGCTTTGTAAAATCTGCTCACGTAACAAGTCACGCAAATCGGCATATTCTTTCTGTGTTTGGGACAATTCAACCCAACGATCAACTAAATGACATGTCCTAATAAGGAAAGCTGCAAATGATTCGCCTTTTTCTGGACGAACTGAACGAAACTTATCTCTAAAGCCTTCATCTGTATATTGAAACTTCTTCAAAAGTTCAGCTTTCAGCTCTTCCCATGTGAGAGAATCACGAACTGCCAAACTATGATACAGAGATAAAGCATTACCCTTGAACAAGGAAGCAGCATACAATGTCCATTTGTCCTTGCTCCAACCACATGATGAAGCATGGTTTTCAAACCTAAAAAGAAAAGAGTCTATGTCATCACGATTCTCATCAAAAGGGGGTAATTTGGGAATGTAGGAAGTTTTACCTGCAACCTGATCAGGAATAGTATCAGTTTGAGAAACATTTGCAGATTGTTGAACAGCCTGTTGCTTTAACTGAAGTTCTCGTTTTTGTTCAAGTTCCAATCTTCTCATTTCAAGTAAATTAAGACTTTCTGTTCTGTTCATTTCAAGTTCATGTGCCCTGATTTTTTCCTCTCTCTCTATCTGTGCTTGTCTATCCTTCGCTTCTTTCTCTAACTGGCTTGTCTATTCTTCTCTACTGGCTTGTCTATCCTTCTCTTCTTTCTCTAACTGTGCTTGTCTATCCTTCTCGTCTTTCTCTAACTGTGCTTGTCTAGGCCTTTCTTCTTTTTCTGTCTCTGCCACTTTCTTCTCTCTTTCTTTCGCTCTGAGCGCATGCTCTTCACACTGATAAATATAGGCTGTTAAAGCCTCACCAGACAACTGCAATTTCTGTCCCTGGGACAAAAATCGGTTGAAACGAACCATTTCCTCATCCTCCTTTACAAATAATGATTGGAATTCCTCTATTTGTTGATCTCAACTGCATCAGTCATCTTTTATGAGAGTGTAGATAATGCTTAAAGAAATCCCACAGCGTGCAAATGGGGTAGGGAAGTTTAAATGTGAAATAAAAAACACTATTTAAAATAGAACAGTTTAAATTACTTGGCACTGATGACTAGAATACAGAATTCAAAACATTCAAATTTGTAAAGAACAAAAAAAAAAAAAAAAACAATGACGGGACAGAAAAGAATATTTTTTTCCAGTAAAATTTGAGTATGGAAATGCACCCTCACTGAAAAAATATTTTATTAATTAATTTAGTTGGCCACAAATAAATGTGAGAAGTAAATTTAGAAATGGCTCTGAAAGAGTAAATTGTGAAAAAGATTTCCGAAATGCCAAGAAAAGCTAATATTTTTTTAATATTGTTTTAAACTAAAGTAGAGCACCGTTTTCAAAAAGGAATCCAAAAGAATGTGCCAGAAAAAAAACAATTTTACAAGAAAGATTTTCAACTAAACCCTACAACATTTTAAAACAAAGGGAGCATTTACACACACTAATCAGAAACCCTATTTAAAATAGCAAAAAACCCCCAAACTTGAAACTAGAGGAGCTTATTATAAAGAATATCAAGAGAATTTTAATTAGAATAGAGATAGAAACCAAGAGAGGCGAAAATTTGAAAAAAGTAGAAGTAAGACAAAGCAAAAGAACCCTTAGGTAGCCCACTAATTTAAACTACCACCCGTAGAACTGGAGACGGGAATACTAAGAACAAGTATACATTACATAAACAACTGACTCACACCATAAATATAAAGAACAAAATTGAAAATACCAATGAAAATGAATAAATATAACAATTATTCAGCAATGCAGAGGGGAACAAAATAGTATCTTTATAATTGTAATTTGGCAGAGTAATTTTACTTTATTATTTTTTTCAAAGGGGTTCAAAACAATATTTTAGCAGCAGTACTCACTCAAAAAACTAAATCCTATTAAACTCTAACCTAAATTCAAAGACGGGGTCACCACTGTCACACCCCATGTTTGTGCACATACACTCTTGCATTCACAAACACAGTATGCTTACTTCGTACGCAACATGCAATCACTCCATTCACCCGAAGGAGCACTATCACAATTGAATTAAGTTTTCTATAAAACGCTCCCTTAACTCAATAAAGAAAAGGGTCTTAATTCTTTTCTCTTCACTGCATTTTCCAACAATTATTTCTTCTCTTTACAAGATAATTCCCCACATGCAAACAATAATACAATATTCAAAGTTTTATAAAAAAATCAAACAGACTCACACACATGTTACACTATCAATTCTTTTTATATTACATAGTAACAGTAAAGACAAGTCATCTTCTTGACTTGTCGAGGAGCTTTCGTGCACTTGGATGTACCACCTCTGGACCACCACAGTGTGGACCCTCACTAGGCTGGTACACTCCAAGTCTGGAACACCACTGGACGCTGAGGGATTCTGTAACGAAACCCTAGGTCCAGGGTTAACCTCTAAAAATGAATTTTATTTATTCTTTCTCTTTCTCTCTTATTATTCATAGCTCCTTTTTAACTCCTTTCACATTCACTCCAAAATCAATATAGAATACTCACATGAGTCTTGTTCCGCCAACCTATTCCTACCTACAGTTGGGGTACAGAAAGAAATCTTTATACAACAAGATTTTATTTATTTATTTTTCAATTCTTCTCTTTCCGCATTCAACGTTCATCTTTCTCTTTTTCCCAAATAGCGTAATATCATCAAATCTTTGTAATTATCAAACTTCTGTTATCATTACAATTACACCTTTACTGTAATTGCTTTCACCAGTTTACAACCCCAACTGGTACTCACCTTCTAGGGAATAAGCGACAAGCCTACCCTAGAAGACTTCCAGTCTACATCTACACTCTATACTTGAGTGAAACTTGCCACGCCAGTCATATTACACCCACCAAGGGTCAAGCACACCCAAACCAGGGTTGCACAGGACAATCCTAGTCCTAACTATGTTAAACCCAACGAGGGTTACAATCAGACATCCTCCTATGTCTGTGTCCAGAGCTCCTCTGAAGTAACAGTAATCTTCCACCCTTCCTCACATTGGGTGAACACACTTCACAATCCACTCAGCGTCCTACTCTTCCGCATCACTGGCGGTTGCACTCCATGAATACAAAAAAGCATCAAAACCGTAGGTTCCATTCCACAATCGCAAAAATGACAAAATCTCTTAACACTCTTTTCTTTGACATGAAACTTTTCCATTCACATAACACTTTTCTCATTCACATGACAGCCTGGTACGAGGAGGAATGTGAAGAGAATTACGGCAGTCAAAGACGAAAAGTGCACGGCGGCGGTATTACAAGACCGGACGAACATGCCTACTGAACAATTTACGTTTTAAAACGGAGTGAGTGAGGGCAGAAAATGAAGCAAAATTTAGAAAAAAAGAGGGGGTTAGTTACCTCCAAGGACACAGACAAATAAAGTACAGGACAAGACGGGACATTTTGATTTTGCGCCAAGTATGAGAAGTGGTTTCTCGTTCTTCGTTTTCACTGTCCTAAATGTTATTTGTCTTTGCCTGAAGAAGGCCCAAGAGGTCGAAATGCATTGCGTTTTTGTCCTGTACTTTATTTGTCTGTGTCCTTGGCGGTAACTAACCCCCTCTTTTTCTAAATTTTGAACAAATTACGCTAGAATTGAACAAATTCAAAAGTCTCAATTGAAAACAAAGCTGTTTCAGGCCGCGTATAGGCCTACGGCGGGACAGTTGACAGTGTTGGTCGTATGCTTCAATATAGTTTGCATTTAATAGTGTTTTCTCTCTCCCTCCTCTTCACCTAACCTCCTCGATCCCCTAAACAAAAACAAACAAAAAACAAAACAAAAACCCGAAAAATCAAAACACAACAACAACAACAAAACCTGATGCTCTTTCACCAATTAAGTTATATTTGAATATCAGCTAAAGCCCCTGCATTTTTTCTTTTTTTTTAATTTGAATGTCAACCAAAGACTCGTGGCATCAGGACCATTTGGATTACGTCGCCACTGAGTGAACCCTAGCAGATGCTCAAGATGCAAACAAACTTATCGTCAAGGTATCGGTCGTTCTGTTCGCCCGTCTCCATTTAGCCGCCCTCACGACCCCGTTTAATTGTCCGACCCGCGTCCCTGTCGAGATCAGCCGAAGAGATTTTGCCCATTTGATAGTGTGTTGATGGCGCCTTTCACTGCAGAACGGGACGAAGGACGAGAGGCAAGTTATGGGCGGCGATTCAGCCATGTCGCGAATTGGAACTGTCGTCTGCTGGCGAGACGGCTCGAACGCGGGAACGTCAGACGCAATTAGGCTTAGATGTCTGGAGGTCAGGGTGCTTAGGCTGGGGACGGGGGGGGGGGGGGGGGGTCGCCCCCGTTATCGTTGTTTGTACATCACACGGCAGCTAATTAATTTAGACTACGATGACCGTTTTGATGCTCAGAGAAAAGGTGTCGTATTTCAGTCAAAGCACAGTGCATCCTTTCGGCGATAGAATCGCCCTCCCACTCAGTTTCTGCTTTCTACTGTCGACAAGGCAGTCGACATGCACGCGCGCGCGCACACACACACACACACACACACACACACTTAAGGCATGTGTGAAGAGTCAGTATAGAGAGAGAGATACCTTGTAGATGCCTCATCGCGCACCCGGACTGCGACTACAGAGGATTTTTGCCGGGATACGTGGTGCTCAAAGGCGGTGTGCAAAAAAGCATCAGGCAACAAGCTTTCTAGAGGCTTGAAGATGCACAAAAAAAAAAAAGAAAAGAAAAGAAAAAAAAGGCAGTTCATTGTCTAAGTCGGTTTCTATGGCTCTTTTCACAGCTCACCACAAGCAGCTTGGTTACAAGTGTTAAGAATTGCTAAGTGTGTGCCTCATGTTGAAGAGAAAGCAAAATCACCACACACATGTGCCTGCAAAGATTGTCAGTAGAGGATGATAAGCCACGCATGTGTAAGATGTAACAAAGTTAACTCTATGCACCAAATGCATGTCTATTTAGCCTACACACCTGTGTGTATGTTCACACCAACACACAGAGAAATAGACCTCTCTCTTTCTTTCCTTTTCCCGATCTTTTTTTTTTTCCAAAACTTTTGTGTGCTACAGGTTACTATGTGTGCGTTGTCTATTCTTATTCACACTGATAAACTTAGTATTGAAAGAATTTTATTGTGTATTGTGATTTTAAATTCCTTCTAGTACAGAAGGATTTGTGCTTTTTCATTTTCTTAGTTCTGTAACATCCCCAAGATGCCCCTCCCTCTTTTTAAAAAAATGTTCTCTCCCGCCCCTCCCTCCCCCCTTTTTTGTTTACCCCACAGCAACCCTCATCCCACCCTTGAGCATGTTCTTTTCCCTTGATAGAAAAGATCTATTCATGCGCTTGTTCTGTCTCTGTCTCTTCTCTCTGTCTCTCTCTCTCCCTCTCTCTCTCTCTCCCCTCCCTCCCTCTCTCTCTCTCTCACACGCAAACATAACACACACATTTGTGAACATGTACATGTGGGCACACACAGAATGAGTCTCTCACTCACTCACTCACTCACTCACTCACTCCACACACACACACACACATGCATGCATACACACATTTGCGCACGCACGCGCGCACACACACATAAACACACACACACTCTCTCTCTCTCTCTCTCTCTCTCTCTCTCTCTCTCTCTCTCTCTCTCTCACCATTTATTCATGAAAGGATTTTATACCTACACTGACAGAGACAAAAACTTGTATGAAGACAAGAGAACTTTGAGCTTAGAGAACAAGGGTGTGTTCTGACATCTCTTTTTTAGTGTAAGTTTTAGCAGACTCATTGCTGTGTTACTGAAAACAAGTAGAACACAAGTAAACACACATAGCAATGGGCAATATAATGTTTATTTGATACTCCATACAAAAAATACAAAACAGTTTGCAGTACAATTTTTGATAGGTCCTCTTCAGAGATCACACGTTACAGATGTGCAATTCATGCTGCTTATAGTCCAGCCGACTGCAAAGGACCATTTCAGGGCTGTCACCTCATGGAAATCAACTCTCAACATGAATTAAAACACACACACACACACACACATACATACTACTTGTGAAAAAAAGAAATTTTCAAAAATCACAAGGGAATTGCTTTCAAATCCTTCTTCTGTACAAAACTTAGATGGAAAGTGTTTATTTCCTCGAAAACAGACATAAGAAAAGCACAAAACTGTTCTCTCAGAATAGGCACTTGCTGTCTTCAGTCTCTTGTTCTTTGCTTTTTTTTTTTTTTTTTTTTTTTGGCATTGTAATTCTCCTGCTATCTGGCTTCTGAAGAGTACCGTGGTTTTAAAAAAAAAAAAATTCTGGTCTGTATCTTGCGGCTGGTTAGTACCTTATTGTTGGATTTCCTTCATAAAATGATTTACCTGGCTACTGATATTTACTCTTACTGCTGGTATTTACATTATTTCTGATGTTGAAGATGCTTCAGTGCAGTTGAATCAGAATTCCACCACACAACAAAGGAAGCAACAAAAGGCAGCATGTAAATGAAAAGTTGTCTGTTCAAAGTTCTGACTTGGACAGTAAGACAAACACCTCTGCTGTGTTGTAATCCCCATGTGTGGGTGAGTTCCAGTGTGTCGACAGTTGCTATCATTGCCTGGCAGTTGCCCAGGAGTTGAAACTTGTGTTGAACAAGCACAGCACATGATTTGCTCCATATTGAAGTGAGTTCAGTAGACCCAACAAAACCATCTTTTGAGAGTTTGATATGAACTCTTTCATTTCCTTTTCATGTTTTTCTTTCTTTTTTTTGGCCACAAAACCCCCCAGGTCTTCTGCTGTTTTTTTTTTTTCTTTTCTTTTCTTAAATCAGTGGAGTGTAGTTCAACTGCACTTGTTTTCCTCTGTATAGTTGTGTAATGTGTTGAAAGTTTCCTAAAAGAGACGTTTATTGCTGCATAAATTTGGTTAAGGTAATAGAGTTGACTAATAACAAGGACAGCGAGTATACATGTCAAATGAAGTAATGAATAAAGACTCATCTGTTAATTGAAATTGCTTTCCTTACTTAATTACAGAAAAAAAAGTGCACAAAATTTGAAAGTGCTTTTCAGTTTATAATGCAGCTTAAAAAAAAAAAAAAAGGCTTGTGAACTGTTGCTTTACCTCATATATCAGAAAGACTGATGCAGGTGAATGGAAACTGTGTTTCAGTTTATATCACAGAAAAGCAGCTGTTTGTCCTGAACTTCCGGGGGCTTTCCTTTGACTTTCCTATCGACTCCAAGTTTGAGGTATTGTTTTGCCTACCATCCATGTATGTATGGTGTATCTGTCTGTCTAACTGTTTTCTATCTGCATGTCTTCTCTTAATGTCTCTCTCTTTTTTGGGGGGTGGGGGAGGGGTGGGATCTGTTATGTAATGTCCATTGTATATTGGCTCATCACACTTACACTGGATCAGTTGTTCTTTGTGTTTGAGTCGGTTAGACTGTCATACTCTCTCTCTCTCTCTCTCTCTCTCTCTCTCTCTCTCTCTCTCTCTTGTCTGTGAGTGCTTACCTAAGCACTTGTTCTTGCAGTTTCTTGGTATGTCACAGATTGTGTCTGCATGTCCGTCCATTGTCTGTGTGTTAAGACTCGCTCATTCTTTGAGTTGCTGTGTGTAACAGACAATGTATGTTTGCCTTTCTCAGTTCTCTGTGTTTGTGTCAGCTGTTTCATTCTTTGAGTATGTTTTTGAGCAACAATATCTGAATGGTGTGTGTGTGTGTGTGTGTGTGCGTGTGCGTTTGTCTTAGTGTGTGTATGTGTGTGTGTGTGTGCTTGTCTGCATATGTGTTTGTGGGTGGTTTCCACTGATATTGTTTTTAAGCAGTCGCGTGACTTTCAGAAAAGAATTCTGTTGGGTCATCATTGATCATATCTGAATTGTTTCATCTACATGTTAGTCATGTATCTAATATCACTGAGGTGCATTGCTTGACTTCTTCATTCTATTTCTAGCCCAGAGATTCATTATACATGGAGCTACTTACGTTTGCTTTTGTCAAGAAATAAACTGATTCACACAGAAACAGATATCTCTTGCGATTTTTACTCAGACTGGGAAAACCTCATAAATGACCTGTGGGCTCATGCAGCAAACTTCTATCTGTTGTGGTTATGTGCACTGCAGAAATTTAAAAGGGTTGGCTGTGTGTGTGAAGGCTGTTTTTCAATTTTATAGGGCAGACTGATGCCTGAAGCATATCTTTAAAGTGTGGTTTGTGCGTCATGAACTCGTGTGTGTGTGTGTGTGAGAGAGAGAGAGAGAGAGTGTGTGTGTGTGTGTGTGTGTGTGGGTTGACATGCTCATTGCTTATTTTTTTCCCCGTCAGATTCACTTTGTCAGTCTGTTTGCAATGGGTAGCTGTGTGTGCATGAGTTGTATGATATCTAATGTCTACTGTCCACAGCCAGTAAGTCAACCGAAAATGAGAAAAATGATCTGCTGCAGAGAAAAGTGTGTGGAAATTATTTTGACAATAAACTAAAATTTGAGTTATTTGAGGGCAAATGTCAAGGCTGCAGTGTTGAAAGGTTATGTCGCGTTCTACCATCGAGTCCTGGTCATCAAATCATGAACATTGACTATGTATGAACAAATATTCAAGAATGCTGCTGACCTTTCAGCAGTTATTGTCCATGATTTTGTGACGGTCTGTTGTGTCCTCAGCCTCGTTATGCACATGGACTGGGATCACTACAGTTTCCCAATGGTGCCTCGCCAGTTGTGGCGCGAATGTGCATCTACAGCGGCAGCAGTCTGGATGAATGCAGGTCTGGTGTTTGAAGTCTCATCTCTCTCTTTCTCTCTCTCTCTCTCTCTCTCTCTTTCTCTCTCTCTCTCTCTCTCTCTCTCTCTCTCTCTCTCTCTGTCTCCTTCCCTCCCCTCTGAGTATTCTCCGTCGCTGTTATACTTCCCGTGAGTAACTTTTGACTCTTCTGTTTGTCTTGTTCATTTCCCGCTGTCCCTGTTTGGTCTGTCTGTCTGTCTGTCTGTCTGTCTCCCTTTCTCTCTCTCTCTCTCTCTCTCTCTCTCTCCCTCCCTCCATCCCTTCCTCCCTGCCTCTCCTCTGCATTTTCTCTTCCAGTTATTCTTCAAGTGCGACTTTGGACTCTTATCGTTGTCTTGTTCATTTCCCTCTGTCCCTGTGTAGGTGCATGGGTAGATATGTGAGAGAGAGAGAGAGAGAGAAGGGAGGAGGGGTGGTAATGGTGATGTGAGGGAGAGAGGGGGGCATTTAGGGGTGGAGGTGAGGATGGGAGAAACCAGCGAAATGCTTAAAGGGAAATAACTATGCGTTGTGCTGAAAAAAGGAAATTTGGCAATTGCTCTTTCCTTGACAGCTTGTTGCCAAAGCAACGGGTGGTTCTGAATACGTGCGATATTTCTTCATATTAATTAGAATAAGGATGCAGAATGCTGTAGTACAAGAATGAATTAATAAGCTGTCCTTTTCAGTAAAACAAAGGAAATCACAAAGTCATATGGAAAGGGGTTTTTGTTTGTTTTGTTTTTAACATTACGTAACCAGTCAGAGGAAAAAGCATAGACAAAAAAACTGTCGCCTTAGATATGTGCAAGTTTCAGTCCCTTTCTCTTAATCTTGTGTATATAGAATGTTTCTGGTTTGTGCAGGCAATGGAATTGACTTTACTTTCTGATAAATCTGACATTTAAAAAAAAAAAAGATGGACTTGATTGTACGTGTTAAGAAAGGTACCAGTTTGTGTGCACATTAAGAAAAATGGAATGAAGTGTGTGCGGATGTGATCCCATATTTATGGGCTCAGCAATATTATTAAGTGTGTACTCCTGTATATATTTTTTCTCATTTTCATGCATAATTTTCTCTGTCTTTCCCTCCCTTAGTCTGCCTCTTTTAGTCTATCTCTTATGTCTTTCTCATTGTCTGCCAGCCTGCCTGTCTGTCTGTCTGTCTGTCTGTCTCTCTCTCTCTCTTGCTCTTGCTCTCTCTTTCTTTCTCTCTGTCTTTCTCTCACTCTTCCCCGCCCCACCCCTTTTTCTCGACTGCCTGCCCGCCTCTCTGTCTCTGTCTCTGTCTCTCTCTCTCTCTCTCTCTCTCTCTCTCTCTCTCTCTCTCTCTCTCTCTCTCTCTCTCTCTCTCTCTGTGTTAAGCAACAGTTTGGATGATTGAGTCTCTTAACATCAAAGAGGCAGGTTAACGACATGAAGAGTGGAAAAGGTAAAGGATTAGACTGATGATATCACCACTACCCTGTTGCCCATGGGTTCTGATGCCTGACTGCTCAAACATTCATCACTGTCCCATTGACCCCAGATTGTCAGAGGAGGAGGAGGAGGTTGATTCACACACAAAAATCTGAATGCACATGATTTTTCATTTGATTTTTTTTTTCCCCAGAGCTCCTACGTTGCCAGCAACATGTTTCCATGGCAACTGCTTTCTGGAGTGTTTGGAGGTTCTGCGAGACAACAATGTCACTCAAGGCATCAAAATCATCCTGATTACAGAGGGTAGGCCACCAGGCGTCTGGTCTTGCTGTGCTGTGCATAATGCTGTGATCTTGTTTTTGTGGAGATGAATGTGATAAATGCTGGTCCTGCCGGGATGCCTAGAGCTTTTTGAATTTAAATACAGTTCCCGCACATTCTGCAAGTTACAGAATTAGATATCTATTAACAGATTCTGTTTTCGTTTTATTGTTTGTTTGGGTTTTTTTTTTTTTAAGTCCACAGAGGCTTATCTTTAAATTCGTATGAATCAGTGAAGCAGATTTAGGGCTGTATGTGTGATATTGTTTTACACCAGTGGTCAGATGATCAGTCAGTATTCCCAAGTGTGCAGGATTTTTACTCGGCTCAAAACGCATTAAACTACTAAACGCATTAAACTACTAATTCTAAACATGTTCAGCTTCGGCAAAAGAAAAAGAAAATAAAGAAAAAAAAAAAGTCAGCCACATGAAAAATTTTAAGCATGCTCGCCTGCCAAAGCTGAAAAGCACAGACTGGTGCATTCAATAGTTTGGCGAAAGTTCATATCATCACTGAAAATCGATTGGCAAACACACTTCCCCTGTCCCTGTTGCGGACAAGAGCTACATTCAATCAAATGTATAGAAGCTGGTTAATGAAATCCATTGACATGTATGTTTGCTTATCATCCTAGCGTGCCCTCGTTACTTTTCTGTTGCTGAATAGGCCTTGATATTAGATGGAAGGAAGTGTTTATAGAAGGGAAATCTTTTCCCCCGAAACACTCCCAGGGATGTTCACCATTGACCCTATCAACTTGAAAAGAAATGTTGTACAAAAAATAATTTGGAAAATCAGTTTGATTACTCTTAGGTTGTTTTTTCAAGCTAGAAAATGGAGGGAAGAAACTTAAATCACCCAGTGACAATGCCAGGTTCTGGATCTATACATTCCAAACCTATATCTTATATTTGTAGACAGATCATTCTTTGAAATACTCTAAAGCTGATTTTTTTTTTTATTGGATTGAAAATGCATTTGTATGTGTCAAGTATGTGATTTTATTGATTTTTTTCTTTAATTTGAACACCAATGTAAATATAATCTTTAATTTGAACTGAACCCCACAGGGGGCAAACTGAAGCCCCCATGGCTTCATGTCTTTTATTTCAATCAGTTTGGAATATTTTAAATCTCATGCCTGAAGTTGTGTTCTTGCAACTTCCTGTTTTCTGCTTCTGTTATTGACTCTGCCTTTTTTCCTTTTAAGTTTTGTCTTTTATTTATGTCACCTATGGGGTTTTTTGTTTGTTTGTTTTTTGTGTGCCTTTTTAGATGATTCACATCTCTTTGTTTCAGAAACTCTATCATACTTTTTTGGGGGGGTCACAGTTAATGACATGCTAGCTTTGTTGTGGTAATGTGATAAGCTGGTTGTGAAAATTGTACGCACTGTCCAGTGTGGAACACGAGCACCTTGTTCTGCAGTGTATTTCCCCATATGGCCTTTTTATATGTTTGTGTGTGTGAGTTTAACATTTATTTCATTTTCATTAATGTGTACTTTATTTTTCGTATGAGGGTAATGGATTAAGCGGAATGATTAATGGTGTCTGTATAGCCTGGTCGTACTGGCTTTAAAGGCATCAGTACCAGTCATTAATTGCTTTGTCATTTGTTGAACATTTTGTGTTTGGTTGTTGTTGCTTTTTGACAGAGTGATTTTTTTTTTTTCTCCTGTGTGTTGAAAGCCCTGATGGGGCCTTGTGTAGTCGGCTGGCCCTTATGATGAAATGCTGAAGACTAGAATACATGTTTGCAGAAAAGGGCTTTTTCTTTCTTTCTTTCGTTCTTTCTGCGTACGCAGGCTGATACTCCTATGGACACTGCCTGCATAGACAGGCAGTGGAGTTTCGTGTACATGACCGTTTTTCATCCTGCCATTAAGGCAGCCATACTCCATCTTCGGTGAAGGTGCATGCTATGTGGAACCAATACCAATGGCCAAACTGGCCTTCTCTTCCAAAAGTTGGTGATGGGATTTTACGTGTGTGCAAGATGTTGTGCGTGCGTTCACACACGGAACCTCACTTTATAGTCTCATTCGAAGGACTGTATGGGGAATGGAGTCAGAACCAATGTTAACTCCGAGGGCTGATGGTAAAGAATTCTGAGGCCTGTATTTCACTGGAAAAATGTGATTTATCATGCCAGCCTGCCCCTTGTCTGCTTTGATCTCCATCCATACTTTAGTGGTTTGGTTTTATTTTGTTTTGTTTTGTTGTTTGTTTAATACTGGTGGGCGTGTTTTTATAGCCAGAGCCCAGAATTTGTTTTGACAGCATTTGCTAAATATTGAAAGCAAAGGCAAAATTAAGAAACAAGAAACTATAACTGGAAGATACAGAGGAAATCTTGACTGCAGGACTTGAAATAGTAGGAAAAAGGGTCAAACTGACCTGAATGTGGTAGCTGGTCCTGAAGCTCCAAATCTCACCTTCAGGACCAGCTACCACATTCAGGTCAGTTTGACCCTTTTTCCTGCTATGACTGGAAGCAGTCATGTTTGCTTGAAAGACTTCACTTTTTTTTTTTTTTTTTTTTGCTGGTGCTGTTGATGGACATTCATGCATTGCCCACACAGCTGAAAATAAGATGTTCTCTACATAACTGAATAGATTGCAGTGGGCAAATGAAGGTGATGGCTCCCTGCTTTCTTTTAACACTGTGTATTATAATTATGTACTGATGTGTCATTACACAGACAAAGCCAACAGACTCCTGTTTTTACATATAATGTGTATTACTTGAGATAAGTGGCTTGACAACGGGCAAGTGAAGCTAATGAATCATAGTTTAAGTACATAAGGTGAGGTGTTCAGTGCATGTTGATGGGTTGGTTGGAACAGGTAAATGAAGCTGATGAATCATAGTTTAAAATTCATGACATGAGGTGTTCAGTTCATGTTGATGTGTTGGAAGGCAACGGGCAAATGAAGCTGACTGACCCGAGAAAGAAGCTGGTGGAGAGGGTGGTGCGCTTTGGAGACTCTTGTCAGGTCAGATCGATTGAACCGTCTGTCTGTCTGTCTAAGTGCGTTTGTGTGTAACTGTTATATATGCTTGTTTCAAGTTTGAAGGACATGTGTGTGTGAAATGCCAAATGAGTCAGTGTCAGTGTACAGAAGGTGATTGAGGAGATGTTTGTATATATGTGTGTATGCACATATTTACCCTGCAATGTGTATGTCTATCATAGTTATGCATGGTTGTGGTTTGGTTCCTGCCTGTCTCTATGAGCCTGTCACCAGCCCCCTGTTATGCTGTGCAGGAAGTGGTCATGTGTCTGGGAGCTCCCAGCAAGGTCTTCTACAAGTCCGAGGACAAGATGAAGATCCACAGCGCTGATGCTCACAAGCGTGTGCACACCCGCAATGCTGATTACTTCTACAACTATTTTACTTTGGGCGTGGTCAGTCTCTGTTGATGTTGGCTTCCTTCTCTTTTGAAGTGCTTTTCTCTGTATGAAAAAAAAAGATATATGTATGTAAATATTTCCTTTCTTTCTTTCTGCGTACACAGGCTGATACTCCTGCGGACACTGCCTGTATAGACAGGCAGTGGAGTTTTGTGTGTATGACCATTTTTTATCCCGCCATTAAGGCAGCCATACTCCATCTTCGGGGAAGGTGCATGCTATGTGGAACATGTCATCCATACCAATGGCCAAACTGCCCTTCTCTTCCGAAAGTTGGTGATGGGATTATAAGTGTGTGCAAGATGTTGTGCATGCGTTCACACACGGAACCTCGGTTTAAAGTCTCATTCGAAGGACTGTATGGGGAATGGAGTCAGAATCAATGTTAACTCCGAGAGAAAAATCTCCCTGTACCGCAGCCCCAGGATCACGAGTCCGGCGCTCTACCAACTGAGCTATTCCGGCCCCCTATGTATGTGAATAAAATACACCAACTGCATTACATGACATTCGGAGTGCAAACATTGAAGGGAGAGAACAGTTGTTCTGAGTAAGCAATGTTGCAGCACTCTTTCCCCATTTCTTCCTTGTATCCTCTCTTATTTGTGTTTTTTTGCATCAATTTCTGTGTCTCTAACCAAACTCTTTAAGCCTTTCACTCCCGGCCGCGGATATAGCCGCGGTTCAAGGGTCATCGCATAATTGGATCATCTGACCGGTCACATGATATTGTTTACTTGCTTGCAAATGGCGGCTCCCATACAGCGTGTTTGAAGCGATTTCTCAGCAAGTTTTGGGTCGATTTTGACGCGTTTTTTTGCGTTTTGTAAAGCGAAAATTAGTCGAGCAGATCAACATGGCTGCCAGAAGATTTAATGCCGAAGAGGTAGTGAGAATTGTGTTTGAAACGCCGTACGAAGGTGAAATTAGCAACGACGAAAGTGAAAGGAAAATGAAAGTGACGTGGTTGTCGATCATCCTGACAATGAGTCAAGTGATTCGGGTTACCGAGATGAAGATATTGATCTACCAAGTACATCGACAGGTAGGGGGCGTGGTCGTGCTGGTAGTGGGCGTAGTCGAGGACATGATAGGAGAGGAAAAATTGTTAAAATGTGACGCAAAAATTGTTAAGAGTGTGACGCCAGTGACAGTGGTTGACAACACTTGTTATGTTAATTTTTTGCCAATTTTTTTGTATGACGGGTGAAGTGCTAGTAAACGTCACATCTCTAGACGACATTGACATGCATTACTCAATGCGTCCCTGAACACACTGTGTGCTTTTTTTTTAGTAAATAATTGCACTTGGTTCTTATGTCCTATAGATTTGTGCACATTTCAATACCATTTCCACCTATGATATTTTGAGACTTGAATTTTCATGGATTTTTTTCCCCAAAATATTGTTTATTTTTTAATAAAATCTTGGTTATCTTCCCATGATTGTGAGTTATCTCATCCTGTCAACATGAAACATATAATAATTATATTCTCCATTCATTTTCCTTCAAGAAAATGTATACTTCTGTATGCTTTAGAGCAATACTTGAATTTTTGCGATTTTTTTTGTAAGGTTGGTGTTTTTTTCCCCAAAATTACAAATAGTTCTGGGAGTCAAAGGGTTAATCAGTGGAAACTAACAAAGTCTTGATTCTCGCTCTCCCTCTTTCTGTCTGTCTATGTTTCTCTTTCTTCTTACTCTGTTATCCTTTCTGACACCCCTTAAACATAAGCATTACAATAAGTTGTATAACACTTGCAGTTTCGAATGAAATTTGCTCACGTCATCAAGAAATCATATTCTTCTTATTCTTGAAGATATGATCATTAAGCTGAGAGAATAGTTGGAATCTGAGGATATCCTTATGAAATGTGTTTAACATAAAATAATTTTGTGCTTGGTAATTGTTTCAATTATTGTAAGCATAACTGTTTATCAACTGTAAAGGTGCATGTTGATTTATCGGTATGTGTACCCCCCTTCAGTTAGGGACCTTTGCATAAAAGTGATGAACTATTTGAAATAATTGTTTCTTTGTCAGTTTGTCTGACTGTCTGTCTGTGTCTCTCTCTCTCTCTCTCTCTCTCTCTCTCTCTCTCTCTCTCTCTCTCTCTCTCTTCGAGTAGGCTGATGGGCTGATGAACTTGATAGCAGAAAATGAATGAGGAACTGTAAATGTTCATATTCAACCATCTGATAGAAACTGATGAACTTTGATTACAGACATAACAGAGTCAAGCCAGTTCTTATCTTTTGCAGGACATCTTGTTTGAGCCAACACCATCTGGTGAAAAAGTTTGTCCTACATACAAACTACCCTGGGCATTACAATTTCAACATGTAAGTGAATGTGTTTGCGTACTTTTAGTCAGTTTGTATTTCTGTTTGTTTATGTTTCTTGTGTGTGTGTGTGTGTGTGTGTGTGTGTGTGTGTGTGCATGCTTGGTGTGTGTGTGTGTGTGTGTGTGTGGTGTGTGTGTGTGTGTGTGTGTGTGTGTGTGTTTGAAATATTGATCTCTCAAAGACAAAGAAAAACGAAATTGAGGCCAACCCAAAAGATCATGATTACGAATATAAAAAAAAAAAAAAGGGGGGGGGGGGGATGTTGTATGTATCCCCCTTATCCATCAAATTGATTTTTTGTTGTTTGTTGGATTTTTTTTAGTGTGATTTAAGAGCAGTCTTTGATGTATATTGACTTTAGAAAGTTAGTCCAGTTGGGTGGTAAAAGTTTGCAAGTTTGTAAATCCTATGCTTTATTTGAGTACAAACTCTGTATCAGTAATGATTGAATTTGCTTTCCAAATTAAAGGATGCTGTATAAACTGAGACCCCTTCCTCTTCCTACACCCATCCTTTGTCTTTCCTTCTCCTGACAAAGCATGTTATAAAAAAAAAACCAGAGTCATTGTCAGGCAGCACACAAAATAGATGATGCATGGTCCACCATGGATTTCCTTCCAGCAACATGTTTCCACAGTCTGCTGTGTCTGTTACTTTGAGCTTCGCCGTATTGCAGACATGCCTACTATCCCTGACCGTCCGGGATTTGTCCCGGAAAGTTGATTTTAGAAGCCACTGTCCCGGAAATCCCAGATTTGCAACACACGTCCCAGAAAAAAAAAAATCGGGCATCCCGGAAAAAAAAAATCGGGAGTTAAAAAGCCGTTCTTATCGTGCTGCACAGAACTGAGCCAAGAATATTGTCTGCTAGAGGGAGTAGACGTAATACGCATGCGCGCGAAAAAAAACAAACTCGCTTTTACTTTCAAGTCAGAACATGGCGTCGAAGAGGAGACATGATGTCGACACAGAGTCGGATTCTGACTCTTCGGATGGGTCAGAAAGGAGTGAAAGAAGAAGAAAACGACTGTGAAGCGAGGTTGTGTCTTCAAAAAAGAATTCTCGGAAAAGTGGCCTTGTCTACAACAAGGGAGGAAAGGAGTTTCGTTTGCCTTCTGCAAGACTTGTGTGTGTGATTTCTCAGTGAAATCTGGCGGCAGAGATGACTGTCGGCGCCACAACAACTCAGACAAACATGCTTAGTATGCATCGACGTCAGACTCGACAGACAACACAAAAACGCCAAAAATCAGTGACTTTTTCACTAAACCAAGCACCAGTGAATCTTCAAGTTCAACAAGCAGTAACTTGGATGTCACACGCAAAGAAGTGATGATGGTGGAGCTGGTAGTGAACATGAACTTGCCAATGACGTCACTAGACACTTTAACAAAAGCTGTGGAAAAAGATGTTTCCAGATTCTGAAATAGCCACAGGCTTCCAGTGCAGTCGAAGCAAAGCTACAGCTGTTGTTAAGGAACTTTCTTCAAAAACAACACTGAAACTGTCCCTGATTTTATGGATTTGTCCCTAATTTCTGTCTGTATTGTCCCTGAAAGCAAATTTTGGGGTAGGCATGCCTGGACTACTGGTTCTGAGCGACATCTTCTCTGTGTTGATGCCACAAAAACTCTTGTTTCTGCCTTCATTCTATCAAGACTTGATTACTGTCATTCTCTTCTAGCTGGCTGTCCCCAGAATCTTCTCAGTCGTCTTCAGGAAGTACAGAACATTGCGGCTCGTTTGATTCTTTGACAACCCAGATCTTCTCATATCACTCGCTTACTTCGTTCTCTTCACTGGCTGCCGGTTGAAAAATGAATAGACTACAAACTGTCCTTACTCTGCTTTAAATGTTTGAATGGCTTAGCTCCTTCCTACCTTTCTGATCTCCTTCATCTCTATGTTCCTTCTAGGCAGTTGCGTTCTTCTACCGACAACACTCTGCTCAAAATCCCTCGATTTCGAACTAAAACCTATGGCAATCATTTTTTTTCTTTTGAGGGTCTGGTTTCTTGGAACAAACTCCCAATATCTTTGCGTAGTTCAAGCTCTCAGTCTTCCTTCAAGGCATCTCTTAGAACAACCCTCTTCACCTCTCAATAGCAGTTCTTTCCTCCCTTTCCCTCGCCCATCAAATTAATTCTGAGACGTATGTGTGGGTGTGTGTGGGTGTGTGTGCACGCATGCTGTTGTGTTTGTTGTTGTGAGACAGTGTGTGTGGGATCGCGTGATGAGAGTGTGTGTGTGTGTGTGTGTGTGTGTGTGTGTGTGTGTGTGTGTGTGTGTTAATATGCACCCTTGTCTGTAGGTGTATGGTAGTTATTGCAATTTTATCATCTTATTGGTTTCATTTATGTTTTTGTTAACCTTTTCTGTATTTGTAAGCACTTAGGGCTTATGATGTAAGATTAACCGCCATAAATAATCATTATTATTATTATCATTATTGTGAGAGGGGAAGAAATCTGTACCTAAGCATGAACTAAGGTTGCTTAAAACCCTGTGTTTCAGATACTGTCGCTGTGAATTCAAGCTGCCTGTGATTCTAGAGAAGAGTGGCAAGAGACTTAGTCAGGGGGATGAGGACGACCAGCTAGTCATTCACGCCTACTCCAAGGTGAGTTGTCTTCACGATTTTCCCATCACCATTTGCATGGGTGCACTTGGGTATGCTGGCAGTTGGAATGTCAGTTTTTGTGATCTGTTCTGGCACCAGTCTTCCGGAAGAAAATGCACGTTTACTGTTAAAAGTTAATTGAATGACTTAGACTACAAAAACTGCCAAATGTTTTATGGTTAAAAGTTGAATTTACAGTGTTGGAATAAGACTGATACCACCGTTTCAAACAAGTGGATATTTGACCGCATGAGAAAGTATCATGATTTAGAGAAAATGCCTGTCACTATCTACAAGTCGTTGGGATTAATTTAAATGAATTGTTTTCTTTCTAGTTGCAAAGATCTAAGAACTAAACACGCTTTGTACAGTGTGAGTACTTTGGGTATCCGTGCATTGCTGTAAATGTGTAGTAGCACATGTGTGTGTGTGTAATGTCAGTGCTAGTTTTGTTGGTATGGACGGTAGTTCCATCAACAGGTGTGAGATGTACTTGGTGTAAAGTCAGTTACCAGGGAAAATCATCACTCTGCACTTGTGTATTAGATTTTCATAGTCTGTGAGTGTGTGCAGTTTTTCTGTTTGTTTTTTGGATCATGCACTGCAGCATGAGTTGAGTGTCCTAACAGAACTCATTTGTCTGTTTGTTCATGGATTGCAGAGAAATTAAGAAATGAGAAACATTGAAAAGAAGAAAATATCAGCTCTCTACTTCCCTCCCTGCCCCCACAAATGTCACAAAGAGGAAGGAAAAACATTGGTAACAGAATCCACAGAACGCTGATTGCATTTTTCAGTATGCTAGCAGGTGACACTGACTTCACAAAATTTCATGTCAACTTCTTTCTCAGAGCAAGCAGTCACCATTGTGTCAGGTCAGTTGAAGGCAAAATAATGTCAAGTTCTGATGTCACAATCACCCAACACTCAGCAGTAGTGAAAGACATTGACAAAAGCTATTCAACCAAGTGGTTCTGGTCATGGTTAGACCTCCACTTGAAGCTCAAATTTGTGTCAGACAGCACCATGTTCAGTGAAAGTATCAACTGGGGGAGCGTTTGTGTGAGAGGGACGGGGGAGCATGCCCTTAGACCTTCGTAGAATTTCAGAGACTTGTGCTTTTTTTCTCATTGGAATCTATGCTGAACCAGCTGATTTGTTCTGAAGATTCAGTGACACCTACACAGTCACACCTAGTCATGAAAAAAACACAGAGAACTGACCCAGCATGGTTGATTCTTCAACAAGTGTACTCATTTTGCTGTGACATCATGATGTCTGGGTGTTCCAGTCTTCCACGTGGGGATGACAGAACTCTTTCAGTACAAACAGCTTCCTTGCTTTCTGGAAGTTCTGTGCTTGTAGCTTCCTCTTTTTTGTTGCTCTCATTGACTCGTGACTTTTTTCTTCACTGTCATGCATGATCTGTGTGCTGTTGTGGACATTTCTCTTTTAGTGCTCTGGAAACGTGTACTCTTTTTCTGGGTACAATTTAGGACATGCCAGTGTTTTGAAGTAAACTCGCGACTAGATTATCAAAAGTGTACACTTGGTCCAGATTGGACACTTGCTGCCCATTCAGCCATGTTTGTTTATCGATATGGCTTTTTTTCTCTAATGGTTTTTTATTATCATATTTGAATGTTTATTATTAATTTCTTATTTTTTTATTTTAATCTGGGAGTGAAAATGACTACTGGCATGCACACATACCCATGTTGACACATTGAAATATGGTTCATGTTATGTTGTTGTCTTGGATGGCAGTGGATGGAGGTACAGACGTTGTTGTTGCGTCCAGAGCAACGTCCTGTCATTCTGAACCGGGCCTCCTCCACCAACACCAGGAACCCCTTTGGGTCCACCTTCTGCTACGGAGTTCAGGACATCATTTTTGAGGTCAGTCACACCTCTCCCTCTTGTAACCAACATTTTACCCTCCATAGGTAAGTGGTTTCGGAAAAATAGGGTGCACACGTTGGCAACCAGTCATCAGCAGAAACTATGCAGACGAAACTGCAGCAAAGGTGGGCTGACAGGGCCAACTTTGATAACTGATTGTGAAAGAAATAGACCTAAAAAGTCACAGTGTAAAGTTGTAAAATTGAATAACAAAATTATGAAATGGTTCCAGGATTATGTCTTCTTATGTGACCAGTTTTCAGGATTACATGGATGGCCATCATTTAGTTTCTGGATCAGAGGGATGTCTACAATTCATTTCAAGGGTCGGGGATCCTTTCTCTCTCACATCATTGGAAATAGTGTTCATGCTTATTCATAACTCTCTCTCTCTAAGATTCCAGATGCCTCTGAACTGTTTGCCGGGAACAGTTAAATGCTACAGATTCATTTACCATCCCATTACTCGTTCAGTTTAGCTGATGATAGTACTCTTCATAATGCAAGTATTGTTACTGTATGGTATAAGCGATGTCTCAGAATGGTGCGACCGAAACCACATGGTCCTTAGTTTGCACAAAACCAAATGAATGCTCTTAAAACTAAGACAAAGACAATGACAGCTTATCTCTTTATGCCTGAAAACAAATGAAAACTTGGTTGAGCAGGTAAGTGGACATCATGTTCTGGGCATAATCATAGATTAAAATTTCAAATGGTCATCATATATCAGTCATGTTTGCAAGCTGTTGCCTTGCAATTTGTTTTTTGCGTAATGATCGTACATGTTGACAATTTTTTATATTAATTAATCTGTAGTCTGGAGTGGTGCTGGTGATAATTACATCAAAAGAATTAAGTCAGTGCATAGATGGCGAGCCAAGCTGATTCTGCCCATCAAATCTTTGAACAGTAAAAACCACCAACACCCAATAAGCATATTGCAAATTTTCGGTTTATTTGTAAAACCTTTGTCAAGCATAAGAAACCAAGGGTCCACTGCCCGAAGCACGGCATTTATATTCTGAAACTGATCATCTCTCACTCCCAATTTACCTGAATTCTCACTCACTGCTTTAAAATCCTAACAAAAGCCGACCGGAGTTAAAGAAAGAAATGGCAGCAATGAGCTTCATGTGAAATAAAAACATAGGGCAGTCAGTCAAGACCTTAAAAAACAAATGGAAATGAGCTCAAGCTCACACTGGTGCGACTAAAGATACCTGACAATACCCCCTCCCCTATCTCCATCATTTTCAAATGCATCTTTGCTTTCAATAAGGTAATGGAAAATACATTTATGATTTTCACATACAAATGGTACTGTTGTATACATTCACATTACATTCAACTGGAACCTGAACTGTCTTATCTCTCACATCCCCCACCATCCTCCCTCACCATTAACTCACAATCCCACCATACAATCCCTACCCATCCCTTTCAGTATGTCTATACTTGCGTTTGTGTGTGAGTACTGATGTGTGTGCATTCATGCATGTGTGCGGTGTGCATGTATATGTGTGGTGTGTGTGTGTGTGTGTGTGTGTGTGTGTGTGCGTGTGTGTGCGTGTGTGTGTCAGCATCAAATGATTTAATAAATGTGGGCATATTATCACTATAAAGCCAACAAGCTTATAATAACATGGTATTCATGTTCAGAGTACATACTAACATGACACCACTCTGTCATACTTTGTTTGTTCAAATGGCAATGAAACGTTATGATTAAAGCACTGATTTGTTCAAATCTAGCTTTGCATTCTTTAGGCCATCTATTTGGAGCTCTCTTTTTGGGTATATCAAAGCATGTCACTCATTGCAGTCATTCAAATTGGCCAAACAAAAAGTGCTAGTTAATGAATGTCACTGTGACTGATGATTCTATAAACATTACTGGTACATCTCTCTCTCTCCCTCCCTCCCTTTCTCTCTCTCTCTCTCTCTCTCTGTCTCTGTCTTATGTATTTTTTTATATGTTGTGACCCCAGGTTCCATCTTCGTGATTCATTATCTGCCTTGAACTCCTTTTGTGCCGTGTTCTAATGGCCTTTTTTCTGACAGCGCGTATGTTATTAATTGAACAGATTGGAAGACTAGACACTGCATAAAATCTCCATCCTTGAGTAACAAAGCTTTTGATCTTTCTCTCTCTGTCTGTCTGTCTGTCTGTCTGTCTGTCTCCCTCTCTGTCTCTGTCTCTCTCTTAAGCTTTTACATGCATCAACATGTCTTGCATGAAAGACATTTGCTTGAAGTGGAGCCCAAAGTGACCAGACTGGAACTTTTTTAGATCTTCTAAGCATTGTTGTAAGACTGACATCAGCATGGTGGTTTTCCAGGTGATGCAGAACCAGCACATTGCATCGGTGACCCTCTACAAGCCCCACACCCCCTCACCGTCCCCATCTTGATGGTGGGTGTGGCTCTATGTCCATGCTTCCTCCACTTCTTCGCCAGCAGCAGAAGGCCTGCACTGTAGTAGTTCATTGCTGGGGTAGTCACTGCCATGAGGAGTGTCCCTGTCGAGAAGTGTGACTGACTGCCCACCAACACATCTTCAGTTCTGTGGGATTTCTGTTGGCATGTTTGGTTCCTAGTTGTCCGCAGCCGCTTTGCCTGGTTTACAGTGGATCCATGTCTGTAGTCAGCGTCGGTGGGTCTGTGTGACTAGGGATGCCATGTCATGTGCACTGTGCTGCCTGTGAGTAGAGGTGTTAGAGCATTGGAGATTCGGGCCATTGTTAACATCAGCAAATGACCAATATCATTCCTCATGGGTATTCCAGTAGGAAGGGGGTCTAGGTGTGACCACACAGATTTCTTTTTTTTTTTTCATCCTGCATCCCAGTGTTTCTCTTGTCATACTGGTTATGAGAAGTTTACATTTAAAAAAAAAAAAAAACCAACTGAAAGCTTTCTTGGCACAGAGCTGTTCTCAACCAAGAGGATGCCAAGAGAGTGTCAGTATACATGAATTGAGCAGCCTGGATTGGTGCCATGGAGAGACCAGTGTTAACTATAGATAGGTAGTTGTTTAACTTGTTGCAAACCAGGATCCTCTTGTGCACGGCATGTTTGCCATCAGTAGTGACCTAACCACGGTATGTGACTGTGAAGAGACAGGAAGTGAATGAGTGTG
>CM065730.1:40875599-41028099 GCA_033310375.1 Conus canariensis | reverse complement strand
TAGTATGAAAAATCAAGGGGAACTTGTTGCATTCTAGCACAGCTTCAGGGCTTTGACTCAGTACTGTTGTGAGGGGTGGACTCACCTTTTCTCAGACATTAAAATGATTATTTTTTAGCCTAAGCTTAGCATTTTAAAGGATACTTAGATGTATGATCCCCCCCCCCCCCCCCCCCCGCCCCCCCTTCCCCACCATCCCTCTCTCTTCTTTAAATGACAAGTTGATAATTAAATGATTGGTAGGTTTTCTAGCACAAATCCACTGCCCTCTTGCTTTCTCTCTCTCTCTCTCTCTCTCTCTCTCTCTCTCTCTCTCTCTCTCTCTCCCTCTCTTGCACACACACACACAAACACATGCACACACTGTTTCACACACGCACGCACGCACGCACGCACACACACACACTGTCAGCCAGTGAGAGAGACACAAAAAAAAAGAGAGAGAAAAAATTGAACCTGTAGTTACAAAAAAAAGACAGTTTTAATGAATAGGCATTCTGACTGACTCAAGCTCATACTCCAGTCATAGTTGTGGTTCTTGTCGAAGTGGAGCCAGTGGTACTTGAAGAGCCTCGCAGCATGAAACTGCAGTATATCAGAGAATTGCTGTTTTTTCTCTGCGGAGGAATTTTCTTTCCTTGCTTCATGTTTCCCTTAAGTAGCAGTGGCAGTGAATCGTCATTTTTGACAGAGCAAGAAGTGTTGATTAGAAGAAGTAGTCCCATTGAAGAAGTAGTCCTGTTGAGCACAAATTCTGATAATGGCTCAGTGGTCCAATTAGATACATTATTACAAAGGTTCTTTGGCTCCGTGAATCACAGGCTGTAGATCTATCGTATGTCGTTGCTTGCGAGAAATCATAGCAGGTGAATATTAGGGACACAAGAAGAAAACAGGTTATGACTATCAAAGCTCTTTGTCTTCAAGAAACACAGACTGCAGGTCTAGTGTTTGTCGTCTGCTTGGGAGGCATTGCGGCAGGTGAAGTCTGGGGACAATAGAAAGAAACCCAAACGACTTTTCAAACTTCTGTTTCCTCCTTAACTAAACAAAACAGTTGTTCACACAAGTTTGGATGACAATAAAGGGTGAACATGTGCACAGATGTCTTGTGAAAGTCATGCAAGCCAACAATTGTCAGAGGGTATTTCGAGCATAAAGTGTGAAAGAAGCACATATGCACATGAATCAAGAACCATTGGCATAGTGTTATCCGTCTTAGGGATGTCAGTAGTTTCCCTACCATGTGATCAATTGCTTTTGTTGTTTATTGATAATATTTGTCTTTGTCTTTTTTGTTTGTTTGTTTTTTTTCATTTGTTTACCTTGTTTATTACTTTTTCAAGATGCCACCTTTTTTCCTTGATGTTGACAGCCATGAGAACCTGTGTTGGGCTGTAAAAAGAAAAGAATAAAAGTAAACAGTTTTCACCAAGAAACACTTTGTATCTGTTTATAGATCATAAGGTTTCTTGTTCTCATGATTCAGAAATGGATGAATTCATTCCATTCATTTTTTTTCAGGGTCTCTGGTAGTGCTGTGATGAAAATTTACTTTCCCATCCCCCCACCATTCCTACCTCCTCCCCTCTCCTCCCCACCCTATTCAGACTGTTTGAAAATTGTCAGTTGAAGATCGTTACCTCCATGGTAAGCTGGTGAGGTAGGTGTCTTCGGTTTGTTGGTGTTGTTTTTCAATTAGCGTTTACTCTACTGACAGTGGGATGATAGTGTTGCTCAACCCATTTCGATTCAGTTGCCTAAATAAACGCAGACTGGGCCTCGGTTACCTTGAAGAAAATGCAGAAAGACATTGCAAGTATTTGAAGTAATGGTTAAGAACTTCCCATGCAAAGACAACGTGCATTCAGTTGTCTCAAGGATGCGCAAGGGAGGTAAACATGAAAACAGTCCTAACTGTAAAGAAAAAAATAAATATACAAAAAAATTGGACTTGTCAAAGAATTTGGACTGCAACTGCTATTTCAGTTTTCTTGGAAGTCAGCTGGTGCAGCAGTCGTCTTCATACAAATTAGTTGTCTGGAATGAGAGACAACATATCCATCTCAGTATGAACTGTAATATATAAAGGCACAGACCTCAATTCATTTCAAGCATTTGTCATTTGTAAGGCAAGAAGCTGTGTTATTCATGAAATTGTATCTCATCATTGCTGTTTGACAGAATAGATGATCTTTGGAAATAATTGTGAGTGAGGGTCAAACAAACTGCTTTTAGACGCTGCATGATCTGAACAAACAATCCCAGAGAACTCTACTGATGTATCTATAAGGGATGTCTGTCATAGTCTTACAGGGATTGGAATGGAGGTGGGGGTGTGTGAGAGAGAGTGCTGAGAGCATAGATCACTCGCTATCTTTGATTTCATGACATCATCACACTTTCGCAGTGCCAATTAAAACAAGTCCTCTCCTCGAAAGCGCTGGATCTGATAAGGCTGTAAACAATCGGCCATCATCACGCACATGCATACACTGCTTGAGCAGTGCTTTATGGCACTGATTTAAAAACTGGAAACAGCAATCTGTCTGTTCCCCCGCCCACAGCCCCTTTTTCCCCACAAGCTTTTCTGGAAACAGGTTTATTGATAATTCATGTCTTTTATTCTGAGGGCTCTCAGTACAGACCAGAGGTTTCATAGATGCAAGAGACTAGACATTTCCTAGCATTTGGCAAGTACTGGTATTTCCTAACACATCCATGTGGCATGCAGGGCAAGATGTAGGTGAAAATAGCTGGAGTATCTTTGGGTTATCTCGCATGCAAATCCGTTTTAATATTTTTTTCCTTTCTTTTAACATCTAGCAGAGAGTTGACTTTGGTAAGATGACAACCCTGACATGGTCTTTTGCATTTGGTTAGGTATAAGCAACATGAATTAAATTGCATGCAAGGGGAAATGGCCTTAAGTTGTAATGTCCTGTGATTGTAACATTCTCTGACTAGTTTATAAACTGATCAAAATGCTGACCATTCCACTTCCAGAAGAGTTTGAAGAGGTGCCACATTGTAAAACGGAATTTGTCTAGCTCCCATTTCTTTTCTCTTATGTCTCTTGCTTTTTTCAACAGAAGCAGATGCAAGCTGCTCACAAATTCTTGTGTCAGTGGAGTCTGCCCCTGGTTTGGCCCCTGCGATCAACTGGGCTAAGGGAGGGAGAAAGTGTGTTTCCAGTATTGTGAAGCTTGTACCTTCTCATGTCATGTGCTGCGTTGTATGAGCACGGTTTGAATAGTTTGGTGATTCCCCTCCTCCCCCTCCTTTCCCCTCCGATACCATGAGCCAGTGAAGCAACTTAACAATAAGGCAAGAGACATATGAAATCTTAGTGGCCGGTTTTAGCAAATAACTTCAAAACTGTAAATGCCAAGTCAAATCTTATTTTCATTTAACATGATTGTTTTGATACAACCTGTCAGAAGCAGAAGTGTCAAAGAAGCAACAAACAGTCGGTTTAACCTCCATTCATCAAGAAACCTTGCATCAGTTCAAACATGTCAATATATCACAGGAAAAACATTTGTGCAGTTGGGGACCCTTTTAACATGCCAGTTTAGAGCTAAGACAGTTTAAACAAAGCAGCCTCGATCTTCCAGCTGAACAGCTGACACATAGCAGGCTGGGAAGATGTGGTCCTAGTCACTGTGTGAAGGGGTCAGAGCATATGACTGCTGTACACTACATGCACTTTTAGTTGCCATGTTGATTCTAACAAGTGCATTTTCCTGGAAGAATCCGAGTATTCCTAGTATTTCTGTTATCTTCTGTGTCAGTCCTCAACCACAGCTTTTTCAGTGTGCATTACTTTTCTATACATGTTTTGCTTGTTTGTCATTCCAGCATCAAATAAAAGTTTAAGGTCAAAATTAAGGGTCAGTTTTATGTTTTGCTTGTTATTTCAGCAGTAAAAGAAATGTTTAAGGTTGCTGTCAAAACTTAGAGTCAGTTTGGTGACTGCTGACATTTTTTGTTTAGCCTAAACAGCATGACTTCAGGGCAGAAGGACCAGAGATAAACAGTTCTTGTAGAAGATTCTTCCTTACAAATACCAATGAGTGACGTGTGAAGTGATTGAGTGCAGACTGATATCAGTGAACATAAAGCAAACATAAAACAAACAGGACATTTGTGTGCATGATAATGGAGTGAAACTATGAAACAATAAGGTAAATGTGATGCAGCAAACATTGTCAGACATGCTAGGTAAATATGCTATGGAATAGAAATTGTAAATAAGGGTATATGCTTGATGAACTATGGGGTAACATTATAAAAGCATGCAGAACTGTTTCGTGGACGAAAATAATAAAATATGCAAAGCGAATGGATAGTGGAGTAAAACGTCTAAATATGGATGCATATGTAACAAAGTAGACTTAGTATGGTGGGTTGTTGCGTTATCAATATTAGATTATTTTCTTAAAAGTCTGGGATGTTTTGAGGAGAAGAACGTAAGACTAAGAATATAATTTTCTGTGTGAAATAAGTAGAACATTATTAAGATGTCCCCGTGTAAATATTTTAAATTGTTATGACCTCATGTATCCACAAAACTCCTGTTCTTTTTGTATGTCATGTACAGCATACACATACATTACATGCATTTATTGCTTTTGGTGCTTGAAATTGACAGGTTTTCTTTGATGGCTAATGCATTTTTGTTCATTGATTACAGTCATATATTTGAAATCCTTTTCGCAGGACTCTCTGTTCCATACTCAGTTGATCAACATTTATCAAGAGAATTCAAGGTGTGCTGATATGAACTTTTCAACAGTACACACAATTATTACTTTGCGTTGGTTCGTATGTGACTGCAAGAATTCAAAATGAATTGTTGTCTGTGGTAATTTTGAAAGGTCTGAATGACATCAACAAAACCAGTTCATTTTCCTGACTTTTTTTTTTTAATGGCACAACCTAAAACACTAAGTGTGTGTCTCTCCCCGTGGTAATGCCAAGGGCTCTTTTAGTATAAATGTCTCTCCTGCCTCTGGAAGTTTGGCATTGTAAATTCCGCTTATCTGTAACTGTCTTTGATCTGCCTTTGTTGTTGTTGTTGCTAACTGTTGTCTGCTGCTTTTCTACCAGTGGATCATTCTCATATCTTTGTTCTGGAAACTCTTATGAATCTTTTTTATCTTGACAACAGTTGATGACATACCAGTTTGTTGTTGTTGTTTTCTTTTTTTTTTTTTTTTTTTTTTTTTTTTTTGTAATCTAGTGATAAGTGAAACTTGTACATGCAGTCAGAGGACACTCTGTGCCTTCAGTGCAGTGTCTGCTTCCCCATATGGCCTATTTTGAAAGCATTTTTGTGGTCTTCAAGGTTTTTTTTTTATTAACTTTAAAATTTTGTGTAAATCTGGAAGCAGTAATTCATGGGGTGTGCCTAGTGCTCCCAGCACAGCCAAAACGTCAGTACATTATACACCATTTCGTAGCTGCTTTTATTCTGGGTCTCTCTTTAAGGGTTTTTTTTTCTTTTTAATGATCAGACTTACTGTGTGACTTTTTTTTCCTGTGTGAGTGTGACAGCCCTGAAAAATCTGTGGGGTCAGCTATAATGATTGAAACTTGAAGCTTGTGTCTGTATATGATGTTGTACCCACCTTCACCAAAATGATTCTATCCCATTCATCAGTTTATAATAAATAAAATATCAGTATACATGTATATAGTGCTCCCAGTTCCTGTGGAAATACAATCGAAGGTGCTCAGACACATGCTGTTTACACAGATGGATTTCTCATGTGTCTTTCTTTTCCCAGTGGTTTTGTCACATTTTTGCCAATGCATAATTATATATACATATTTTTCTATATCCAATCATTAAGAAGTAGGTTTGTTATGCTGATTGGTGGCTCAGCTGTTGCACATACCCACCCCATGTATGTAAATTTATTTTTCATATCAGATAAGGAAGCAACTCCAGAGTTTTCTTTACAGATTCTTTGTGACGTGTACAAACTGACTGTGAGTGTGAGAGACTGCAGAAGATAAAGCAGATAATGCTGGTTGTCAGTGTAGAAGAACACCTGAATATGAACAGAGCCTCTATTGAGGAAACAGTCCAGAGACATTGGGCACAATGCATCCAGGGGGTTTAGTGCATTCTTTGCAAAAAATATGCAGAACGTGGTGACCATTTAAAAAAAAAAAGAGAGAAAAAATAGACATCAGATTCTTGAATGCTAGTTGCACTTGTGGAATGTTAGCACAATGTCATTTGAATGTGCCATTTTGAGTACTTAGATCATTGAGTGACAACAGTCGGGTATGAAAGATTGTCCTGTTGATAACATTTTAAAACATATGAACAACACTGAGCCTACAGGCCCTGTAGTGTCAGGAATATTTCAACAAAGTCCTTGTTTAGAGGCCCCCCTTCATGTTGACATCATTGATTTGCCTTCTCAGAATAGAATAGTTTCTCTTCTGAAGATAGTAAATCCATGGGATAGACTGTATGGGGGAGATGGGCCTCAAACTAAGACGTTGCTGGAATTTTTCCCAAAGTGTGGCAATTAACCAAAAATTAATTTTAACAATCGTCTATTGGGAAAAAAATATGTTGACTGCAATTACTGTAATGCCCATTATGGTAAATTAAACAGCATCCACCATTGATTTTCCATGATGAGAGTTCACATACTTTTTTGATACGCCCATGTTTGTAGAAAAGTTCACCAACAGCATTTGCAGGGGAAACAGGTCTGCAACATCTTTGTCACAGACTGCAATATTCCCAGCAGAAAAAAAGCAGAGAAGCATAACTGATCATGCCAAAAATTTCTTCCAGAACAAGTATGTGGATACATTAACCGCTGCACCATCTGCAGAGCAAAGCTGTCCTGATGAAAGACCCACCAGCGTAAATCTGAAAGAGGGATCGTCAAACAGAAGTCTTAAAAAGAAACTGAAAGTTTATTGAAATGGAAAAATGCCAACTTCAGGTCTGTCATTAATGGGTTTGATTGTCACCAGGAAATAGCTTCTGTATGTCAAATCCTGTACCTCGCTGTCTATTGTTTGTGCTTACGTACCAGACTTGCGTACATCAAAGGTAATGTTGTAGGGAATATCGCTGTTGTACCAGCACAGTAAAAGGTACGGACCCACCACAAGCAGGAATGAATTTTCTCAGTATATCAGAGTCATGTGGGTCTCCTCAAACAAAATTAATGGTCTCTGCACATTAGACCAAGGTGTTTGGGGCAATAAGACAGCAACAATAAATACATGGAAAAATAAATGAAAGTAAGAAGACAGTAAAGCATAAACATAAAACATTTTTAAACATCATGGTCAAAACGGTAGGATTCAGCTGAAGATTCAAAAACACGTGGGTGTACAGTCTTGAATTGTGACACACGGCACTAGATGGCCATCATTTCAGTTTCAGAATCAAGCACACTTCACTTTGCTACCCTGAAAAAAGCATTGGGGTTTTTTTTTTTTTTGAGGCTTGGGCTATCTAACATCACCAATGCACAACACTGTAGTCATGCCAGTTAAGGTTGGAAGTCAGAGTGGACATTCTCCAAGTAAGACTAATTACATTTATTTAATCAGAATCAACTGCTGGGCTTACGCTATGGGCCGTTTCCATGCTGCCCTATTTTCAGTTCAGGTAGACTTCTTAATTTGCGTGCTTGGGTTGCTCAGTGTCACATTTGCTGTTTGAGTTGGTTACTGGAGGAGAAGAGTTGAGATTGGAGGGGGGGGGGGGGGGGGGGTAATAGCAGCCTGAGATGTTCGTTGCAGTAAAAGTTAATGCAATCAATCTCTCTCTCTCTTTTGATAGGAAGGCGAGGGGGAGGGGAAGCCATGAAATAGGACCTGTCTTTTTTGTATCGGGGAAAATGTATATGGTTTTGACATTAAAAATCTGTGCTGTCTGACTGGTTTCAACAGTCTGATCAGAGAGGTGTCTAAGGTCAGTACCGATTAAATAATGGGGTGAAAGAAAAGAAGTGTGTGAAGGTGGGGAGGGGGGGGGGGGGGAGGAACTGTGTAAACAGTTGTACACATAAATATGTACCCAGGAAGAATATCTGTATGAACTGCACTGAATGAGAAAAAAAAAAAGGAAGAAACAAGTGTATAAGAAAATTTGTTCACAGTTTTCGTGACTGCAGTTACCTTCATATGAACTCTTTTGTGCGGGAAAATCACCTGAAAGAATGACTATGATTATGGAAGCACTACAGATTAATTTTAGCTCATGAACACACTGATTGCTGTGATGGGCTGATTTTGTTCCCAGATTACATATGACAGAACCAGTCAGATTTCGTTTATCACGTTTTCTTTATCAGGAACAGATAACATTTTATTACCACAGGGGCCCTCAATCAATTGTTTGTAGCATTTTGGCTACAGAGCTGACACTGACAGTTCTGGGTTCAAATTATTCATGAGGCAATATGTTAACAGCTTGAAAACTGTCACTACCCACCCAATAGTAAAGAAGTTTCAGGGTTAGTTTAGGGCCAAAGGCATTGGAAGAAGAGGTGGCTCTGCCTTCTGTAATGCAGTGCCTTGGACAAGGTGAAGGTATAACAACTCAATGCCTCTATAGCTATTAGGCTGTGGGGGCAACAACCAGTAAAGCTCACCATATCTGGGATAAGAAGAGTTGTTTTTTTTTCAAACCACATCAAAGAAAATACATGAAGAGAAACTGCAAAAACAGGGCAAGAAAAGAGAAACTGCAAAATCAGGACTAGCTGTTGGGCAAAGGTTCAGAAATGCCTTCCTCAAGTTTGTCTGTGATCTAAAGCACTTACATATATCCTGTAAGGAACCCACCCTGTGCCACACGCATGGCGGGCTGCTCTGAAAGGTGATTGAAGCGCTGTATGATATCACCGACAGCTACCAATGATATGGTTATTGCCAGAATTATTATATGACATCAATGAAACGAGGATGTGTCAGTAAGAGAAATTAGTACAGTGCAATGATTTTGTCTTCCGCTTGCCCAAATTAAATTATGTCTGCATATTTGTCTTTTTTTTTTTTTGTTGTTTTTTTTGTTCTTTCATGTTATTGTTTGTTCTGTCAATTATTTTTAGGGCTGATCCGGTTGAACTGATTTGTCGGTAACTTCCATTATCACCTGTAAATGAAATGAACATTGTGTAATTGTGCATTTGTACATACGGTTATGTGTGTGTAAGTGTGTGCTTATGCCTGCATGTATTGAAGTTGAATCAGAAATGTGTACATGTTGATGTGTAACAGTATGTTTGCACAATCTTCCTTTTTGGTACAAATATATGCAGAGTGAAATGTTTCGTGTATCTGTAAATGTTTGCACCACGTGTCATTGAGGTGAGAATTGGATATACAACATCATTTTTCAGTCATGAGTTCTTTCATGTGAACACTTGTCTGGAACAGAATGCTTGTGCTTAATCCGTGTGTTACTGATCCATCATGGTAATAAGACATTAGATAGTTGTTATGCAGTGAGCATTTGATCTCGTCTTTCTCTCCTGTTATTTTAATGGATATATGCAAAGCTTGGTCATTTTGTTTTTAATTTGCATGCTTGAGAAAGTGCAGTGCATGGAGAGGAGCTTTCCTGGATGGGTACGTATCAGTTCGTGACGCAAGATTGCATTGAATGACTTGATACTGAACAAGTAAGGGAATTTTGTGGAATATTTTCATTGGAATGTCTGCAAGATTAAACAAAAGTGAACAAAATTATCAGATCACAGTGGATACAACGGAGTGGCATCTTTCTGGGAATTTTCTAAACTTAAAGATAGACTGCTGGTTTCAGATTTAAACGCAACATGACTCTGCCATCTTGTAAGTGCGACCATGTGAAAATGATATCTGTTTCTGGAGTGAGTGGATCCCTCTGTCCTTGTTTATTCTGTGATTGACAAGAAAGCAAGGTCTTCATTTCCTTAATCTTTGACTTGATAGTAAGGATGCCTAGTGTTATATTCCTCTCTCGATGGCAGATCATATTTCCTGTTCAAAGAGATCAGATGGAGATGGAGGGGGAGGGGTTGCTTTTTCATCTCACCTACCAATGACTTTGTAATTTCTATCTCCCAAATCACATGAGCAAAGAGACTAAAAAATGTGTAACTCATGTTTAGAAATAGGGTGTGTTTTGTACAAGGACTAGCGAGAAACTCTTAAATCACTTAATTCAAGCTTGCAATGTTCATTATCGCTTCAGTTAAATGTGTTGCAGCGGTTAAAGAATGTTTTTTGACTGTTTGCTGATTAGGGTATGTTGTTTATTTTTTAACGAACCATTTTTATTATCTAAAACAAAGATTTTCTCATTTTTTTCATACATGAGTACCTGAACATTTTAAACACATTGATCATTTGGCAACTGTTTCCTTTACAGAAAGGGATTATTAAACTCTTGATGTGTGAAGTATGAGCAAGTATTTGTTTTGAATTGTTAATAATATATCATGTGATGGTAAGTGTGGTTGTTTACTTAACATAGTGGATGTCTGGACGTGCGCAGAGTTGTTTGAAAATAAATGTGCAGCACCGAAAAGCTGCCAATGTTGAACCCATTTGTTAACTTGTTTAATGATTCCATTCAGTTGCCTCTGTACGTTGACTTTTTTTCTTATTTCCAGGTAAAGAAAACACAAAGTTGGTGTCAAGAAGTAGATATATATGTCCATGTATAAACTGGTTCAGTGGCTCTGCTGTGCTATTTGGGTTTGCATTTCCCCTCTCCATGGCTACTGATGAATTGAACTGGTTTATCAATAAATGTCTGAACTGTTCTGCCTTGTGTTAGTGTCAGAGCCTCTCGGATGAATGACAGTGTGTGCAAAGGGAGTGTCAAGCTAGTGTGGAATTGAGTGCTTAGTGCCCACGATTTATCATTTCAAAATACAGAGCGATGAGGATGGGGTGATGATGCGTGGGAAGTTGTGAGTGTGTCTGGGGGAGATCCAAAGGATAGCAAGCTTATCTCAAAGATGGAACAACGAGTGCGATGGTGAAGGACAACAGAATGAAAATCAGATTATAAGGTTTTTGTTAAAAACCAATAAATAAACCATATAACCATCTCAAATGACCAATTAACTGTGTGTTTTTTTATCACTAGCTGTTAACCCATTAGGACAACGTTGATAAGAGCGTACAGATTTTAAATGGGAATCAGTTCTATTTATACATGTGAGCAAATAGGATTACCGTACAGAGTCTCAGCAATCAACGGAGACTGTTCGAATGCACAAAAATATGAACAAAGAGGTTTTACTCTACACGGCAATATGCAAAGACGGAAAGGTCAAAAACTGTACACTAAAACCGTATACAAGTCAATATAACAGTGGTGGGCTCGAGTTAAACTTAAAATCTACAATTTGAAAGAAAAAAGTATTTTGTGGGATTTTTGCCAGGGTCTTTTTGAAAGAGCCTCAAAAAAGTCCTCTGTGGAAATCGGAGCGTCACTTTTGGCATACCATTTGCGGATTCCAACCAAAAGTGTGGATCTCAAGCAACTCCATGGAGATTTGACACAGAAGGATCTTAAACTGCTCAAGAAGACTGGAGGTGGGGGGGGGGGGGGGTGAGGGGGGGGGGGGTGCAATGCTGTAAACAAGAGAATCAGAGAAGAAATAAAGAATCCAAGATCGAACAACAGTGCGAGGACATTGTTTTTCAATGTCTTTGCACTGTTGTTCGATCTTGCATTCTTTATTTCTTCACTGATAATCTTGTTTATAGCACTATATTTCTCCCCAGTGGTCTTGAGCAGGTTAAGACCCTTCTGTGTCACACATCTATCTCCACGATGTTGCCTGAGATCCACAGTCCTGCCCTAGGACCTCTGCTGCTGTTTCAGCCATCGATCGTCTGAAATTGTTAATGACGGCTTCAGGGTCTTCTTCTAAGAGTAGTGGGGGAATTTTCTGCGATGGCTGGCTAGAATTGTTCATCGATGTCAGAACTGAATTTGAGACGGCCGTTCTCACGCTTCCCTTGTTCTTCAAACGAACTTTAAAGTTTATCATGACAAGGTCGAGGTCATTACCAAATCAGCTCCTGGAAAATTAATGTCCTTGTTTCAGCCCTGTAAATGCCCAGTTCTTCACAAGGGTATGGTCAATCTGATTATGATACTGATCGTTTGGTTAGTGCCATGTCCATTGTTGGGATGCTTTATGCTTACTAGGGATGTTGGGAAAGAGAGGAACAGACAAAGGGAAGAGTGGGGATATTTGGTGGAAGGTAAATGTAGTACGTTTGTCAGGTCAAGGTTTCTCCTCTGCTACATGTAACCATGTGAACGCAGAACTACTTGCCGCATATGAGCAGTAATACCCCCACCCCCACCCCCTCAAAAAAATCCGACTTGGAGGGGGATGGGCCCTGCCAGGTTTGATTTTCACCCAAGAAACAACTATGTGGAACAAGAAAATACAGAGATCATACCTGATCTGTCGCATATGGGGAGTAAACCCAACAAGCAATCCGACATGGAAAGGGGTAGGTGCCGGCAGATACGATTTTCGCTACCATATAGAAGAAGGAAGTACAGAGATCATACCTGACTGGCAGCCGCCTGGGTTATCGACGACAGCGCCAACCGTCACCCTTCACCAGCGCGGACACAAGAAATGTGATGCTAGGAGAAAACCACAGAATGTTCGTGGAAAGAACATTATTACGTTTGTCACCTAGAAAGTCAAGACGTTCAGGCAGGCTGGAAAATTCAAACAACTGATCCAAGAAATGGACAGTTTCTCCTGACTCTTCATGGCTTCTGTGAAGTAAGATGTGAGAACAACACAGAGGTACAGACAGAAGAAGGGCGTGTCATGCATGTACTACGGTTGAGAAAAAAAGACAAACATGTACATGGAGTGGGACGTTTAGTTAAAACAAAATCAAGAACCCTGCTACCCTGTTTCCAGGAGGATTATAACCATCCGCATACGATCGAAAACATTCAGCATCATAGCAGAACAAATATCTGCTCCCACATCAGACTGTGATGATGACTATATTGAAGTATTCTATTCCCATCTGTAAACGGTCATCCATAAGTTGACAAGAAAGACATCCACATCGTTCGGGATGACCGGAATGCCAAGGTTGGTGCAGAGGCCCAAGAAGACTAGAAGAATTTCTGCGGTACCTATTGTAATGAGACCACCAATGATAGAGGACTACATCTACTAGACGTGTCTGTGATAACGACCTGGTTCTTGCCAACACAATTTGACACCAGTGATAGCTTAATTTGCTCCTGATTAGCTATAATAACCTTTCAGCTCATATAAGATAAAGGTGTGTTGAAAAACAAGATCTCTTTGTCTCACTCCCTTTGCACAGTAAACTAATTTGAGAAGTTTGCATTGACTGTGAAACAGGGATTAACACTATTCAAAATGTCTCAAAAAGCTTGAGTACTGGCAGATAAGCCATATATATATATTTCAAATTTCTTTAAGAAAGTCACAGTCAATCATACCAAAGGCTTTTTTTAAGTCAACAAATAAGACTACAAGATCTTTGTTGTTGACGCTATATTGCCAGTCATTGACCGTCAATGTTATCAATGTTTTGGCGAAAACCAGACTATATTCACGCAGAGGAGAGTTTGTATATACATATTCAGACCTTTAGAAAGGATGGAAATGATTGAAACTGGTCTGTAGTTTGCAGGATCTGTATAACCACCTAATCTGCAAAAAGGAAAACTCTTGGGAAAATTATTTTGTCAATGCATAGGTTAAAAATGTGGGTTAACGAGTCCGAAAGTACTAGAGGTGACAGCTTGAGAATTTGACTGTCAATGCCATCCACTCCAAGGGTTCCCGATTGTTTGAGATGTATACGGTAGTGATGTCACTAGTGGGATATGACGTTCTGATGTGATGGGGTTTTTTGCTGTTGTTGTTGTTTTGTTGTTGTTTTATCATGACAAAATCGTTATGGATTCTTGCAGGTCAATAAGTTTCGAATAATCTATCGTGACAACTTTTGGGAGTATAGTTAAGTAAATGTTTAGCTCTCCAGTAGCAATATCTCTGATTACATTTGATTTTGATGAAATTTGATTGTAAGTTCATTTATTGCTCGCCAACACAATTTCGGGTTCCGGTGTGAAGATATTAAGTCTCAGTAATCTTTACTTTCTCACTGCGCTTTTGTCAATTTATGGCATCTTAAAAAAATGTTCTGGATTGTTCATCATAGTCAAGTTTCTTTAGAACCTCTCAG
Source organism: Conus canariensis (assembly GCA_033310375.1). Taxonomy (NCBI): domain Eukaryota; kingdom Metazoa; phylum Mollusca; class Gastropoda; order Neogastropoda; family Conidae; genus Conus; species Conus canariensis. Next base: position 41,013,840 of record CM065730.1, on the reverse strand, counting down.
AGATATAGCCTGGATCCGGTAGGCGTAATTCTTTACTGTACCATGCTGGTTTAGGAATACGTAGGAACAGAATACACACACACACACACACACACACACACACACACACACTCTCTCTCTCTCTCTCTCTCTCCTCTCTCTCTCTCTCTCTCTCTCTCTCTCTGTGTGTGTGTGTGTGTGTGTGTGTGTGTGTGTGTGTTTATCAAGTGAAATGTGACTTTATCTTGGATATGATAAATCTTAAATAAATGTTAGCGAACCGCCCAGAGAACGTGGACAAACGAGTCACAAGACGAAACACAACGCGTTTCGACCTCTTAGGTCTTCATTGGGTGAGACATAAACGAATAAAACAACGAAAATTCACTTAGCTTTGATCGCTTCAGATCACTTCACAGGGTTCAGCGCAAGGAAGAAGGCGTTGAATGAGGCGTTCCTTGCGCTGAACCCTGTGAAGTGATCTGAAGCGATCAAAGCTAAGTGAATTTTCGTTGTTTTATTCGTTTATGTCTCACCCGATGAAGACCTAAGAGGTCGAAACGCTTTGTGTTTCGTCTTGTGACTCGTTTGTCCACGTTCTCTGGGCGGTTCGCTAACATTTATTTAAGATTTGTTTAGATTTCCGCCTGCAGTCGTCTCGCTTTGCAACTAGATCTACTTGGATATGATAAGAAATCCTGATGCTAATTCATTTTCTTTACTCGGAGGACGCGAAGTAAGTAAGGATGTTCGCCGACGACACGAAGTTGTTTACCAGAGTGAATGTTCCGAACAATCATGAAACCATGCAGAACGACTTGGACGAGCTGATGCAATGGTCCGACAAATGGCAACTAAAATTCCATCCAGAGAAGTGCTGCGTCCTGAAACTAGGCCACGAAAGAGAAACGGAGTACTTCATGAATAGTAAAGACAAAGACGGCAACTCAATCAGAGTAAAACTGAAAGAAACACAGGCAGAGAAAGATCTTGGGGTGACCATCGACAAGGCGCTCTCTTTCAAGCTACACGTGGCACAGGCAACATCAAAGGCAAACCGCGTTGTTGGAGTCATCCGCAGGACCTTCGACTACCTAACACCGGTAACTTTCGTCCAGCTGTTCAAGGGATTAGTCAGGCCACTCCTGGAGTACGGTCACTGTGTGTGGAAACCAGACGAGAAAAATCAGAAAGGTCTTTGCTCTGAAGTGGAAAACGTCCAGAGGAGGGCGACCAAAATGTTGGGCCCTCTGAAGGACCTCCCGTATCCCGAAAGGCTACGTCGGCTGAAGCTTCCATGTCTGGAACACAGGAGAAAGCGGGGAGACGCAATTGAAGTCTACAAGTACCTACATGGCTTCTACAAAGTGTCACGCCCTGACTTCCCCGTCGCCACGAACGAGCTGAGATCCACCAGAAGCAACTCCCTGAAACTTCAGAAACCAAGGCATCGTCTCAACGTACGGGGCAACTACTTCGCAAACAGAGTTGTGAACCTCTGGAACAGCCTCCCAGATGATGTGGTCGGTAGACGCCTTCAAGAGAAGATTGGACAAGCACTGAGCAGCACTACCTTCAGTGTACGACCCAGAATGCCTAGACTAAATTGTTCAATAAGTGATCTGATTGGCACCATCCTCAAACCACCCGAGCCGATCAGTTTTCAGTTTTGAGAACCTGAACATGGTCCTATGACTAAAAGGACCTGAATCTTGTAACGTCAAAGTCAAAGTCAAGTCAAGTCAAAGTAGGCCTATAAGTAAGCCTAGGCCTACGAAAATTTTTAATGTGAAATTTTCTTGTTGTCAGTCACTCCACGTGCCAGGCAGATCACTTGCTCACGTGAGTCAAAACAATAAGTTACCTGCTTCCACATGGCATTCTTGTGCTGAGGAGGGTGCACATGCTCCGAGGGGGGAGGAGGGGGTAGGCCGAGGGAGGGGGGGGGGGGCCGAAAGCTTTACACTCTGAACGGCTTTGTTATAGACTGTTTAACATGGTTCTAGATTATCACATAATATCACAGATTTGATTGTGTGTGTGTGTGTGTGTGTGTGTGTGTGTGTGTGGCGGGGCAGGGGGAGGAGGGGGGGGGGGAGGTAAAAGAGCCAGGAGAGGGCCATGCCCTCGGATCCCCTTAATCACGAGAATCGATTTTGCACTGTCGTTCCACAAAGTAACACTCAACCGATCAACGTTTAGTGTTAGCGTTACTTAATTCACTTACACGAGTTGCATCTCCTTATACTCAGAGTAGCGTTATGTCATGAGTTGCCAGTGATGGGCAAGAGGCTGTTTGCTGTTGAAATCATGGGGAGAGAGAGAGAGAGAGAGAGAGAGGAGAGAGAGAGAGAGAGAGAGAGTTTATGACAAAAAAACCCCTTTTCAAATCCTAACCCAACAAAACGTGTTTGGTTTGTACACTCTTTTTCACCAGTCTCGTTTAATGAATGAGAATGCACACGAGAGTTCTTGCTGAAAACGTCTTTTTTAGTGGCTGCTGCAGACGCTCTCACAAGAAGTCAGTCGGGCGAGTCGTGGTCTTCGAGAAGGCCACAGGCGAGTACAAGGTAAACTAGGACGATTATTGCCGTTGCTCTAACTTTTAAAGCTTGGACATTTTATGTCAAGAGTCTAGCGCAAAGTGCTCAGCTAAACAAAAGGCGCATGGTGTTATTCCTGATAGTGATAGCCTCTGTTGTTTTGTTTGAGTTCGCGCCACAGGTTGGCAAAGTTTTCCTAAAGAGTTTACTTCAAACTTCAGTATTTGACACTCTGACTTGGCCAATGATTCATGCATTCAGGTTTTATATTCGACATATTCTTCTAATGTATTAGAGAACTGCTGTAAGAACAAAAGAACCGTGGTGCAGAAAAAGGAAACTAGTTAAGTAGCCCCCCTCGCCACCATCCCTGCCTCTTTGCGAATGACGGCGGGCTCAGAACTGATGCTTCGAAGTCGGTGTGTTGACATTTTGGACTGCGGACGAATTCGTGCCCCCGGACATTCCTTGTTGTTATCATCCATATGTTATATCATGCATATCATATACCGTGTCATATCAATCGTATGTCAAGTGTTCAATTTTTGTTGCTGAGAAAACATATTGTATGGGTCATTTAGTCAGGTCCCTGCAAAAACCTCATTCAACGGATTATCAGCTGATAAATGGGTTTTACCGTCAGCGAGTTTGAAGGCATTGCTAATGCCTAAACAAGAAGCAAACAAAAACTAAGATATTCGTTCTTTCATGCAGTTTGAAATGTTTGCAATGTCTTATTATAGAATTAGACTAGAAGTTTACCGTTTTGGCTGTTGACATGCCTGGCTGCATGGCTCCATACAGCTTCTACTAGTATAGTATAGTATATAGTATAGTATTAAGAGCGATTGAGGCTCTACTCTTAAAGAGCCTATTCGTCTATCTAATTCTAACTTTGATTTTTAGCATTGTGTGCAAGCTCAGTAGGGTTATACAATGACGGTAAATTCTTCCAGTGTTCATCAAGTCGTCTCTTGAAAGCATCCACTGATGGTGCAGAAACCACTGACTCTGGGAGACTGTTCCAAGTGTTATTGATCCTGTTTGAGAAGAAGTTTGCTCTAACTGTTAATTTGCTTCTACTCTTCTTCAGCTTCATTGAATTTCCTCGTAACTGGCTTTTCATGTCCTTCTCAAACATAGGTTTCTGGGTGTTGTACATTCCATTGAGGTATGTATAGGTTTCGATCATATCACCCCGAAGACAGCGGTGCTCAAGACACGGAAGCTTCAGAATTTTCAATCTCTCGGGGTACGGTTTGTCTTTGAGATGACTCAGTGTTTTCGTTGCACGACGTTGCACATCCTTAATGTCACTACATAAACCTTTGGAATGCGGTTGCCAGACACTGTGACCATATTCCAGCAGTGGCCTGACCATGCTCTTGAACAAAAGTACAAAAGTTCTTTCAGACAGATGATCAAAAGATTGGCGTATAAGTCCAACTATTCTGTTGGCCTTTGACGTAGTCTGAGCAACCTGCTCTTTGAACGAGAGTTTATTATCCACTACGACACCAAAATCTTTTTCCTTTTCAGTTTCTTTTAGTCTCACTCTTGTTTTGTTGCCATCTGACTCTTTCCCCATGAAATACTCATTTTCATTACTCCGACCAAGCTTCAAAACACAACATTTGTCTGGGTGAAAACGCAATAACCATTTGTCAGACCATTTTTTTAAGCTGTTCAAGTCGTCTTGGAGATCTGTCGGACCATTCTCAGTATTGCTTCTCACGTAAAGTTTCGTATCATCTGCAAACATCCTAGCAGTAGTTTTCAACCCTTTAGGTAAGTCATTTATGTAGATCACAAACAGCAGCGGCCCAAGCACAGACACAGATCCTTGCGGAATACCACTTGTCACACTGCCTTCTGATGAATTGGCTCCATTGATGACGACTTTTTGTCTCCTGTTGCTGAGAAAATCTGCTACCCAGTCTTGTACTTTACCTTTAACTCCACTTGCAGACAGTTTCTGTACAAGCCTCCTGTGTGAGACAGAGTCAAAGGCCTTCTGATAGTCCATATAAACCACATCAATTGAGCCTCCCTCTTCCAGTGTACTCGTCCAAGAACCTAGGGCTTCAAGCAGTTGCGTGGTAGAGGAGCGTCCCGGCACAAATTCGTGTTGATGTTCTGATATCAGCTCGTTGCTAATCAGGTGGTCCAAAATTTGTCCTCTCACCATGTTCTCCATAACCTTGCACACCACACAAGTCAAACTCACAGGGCGGTAATTGTTCGCTGCAGCCTTGCTTCCCTTCTTAAATATTGGGGACACAAACGCCATTTTCCATTCCTTCGGGAGCTGACCTGTATCAAGCGACTTTCTGAATAGCATGGTTATCGGTTGAGCTAATTCTTCTGCTGCTTGTGCAAGGATACTGGGTGGGATGCCGTCTGGACCGGATGCTTTGTTCTTGTTTAACTCAATAAGTATCTTTTTCACTGATTCTGTTATTTCAAAGTCTTCAAGTTCACTTTCATATTCATAACTTTCAAAATCAGGGAGTGGTTCTGGGTCCTCGACAGTAAAAACACTCTGAAAAAAGTTGTTTAGCAGCTCAGCCTTCTCCTCATCCGTTTCAGTTTTCGTGCCTTCACTCTTCTTTAAGTCTGCAATTCCAGTCTTACTTTTCAACTTAGAGTTAGTGTCGTTATAGAAGACCTTGGGATTCGTTTTAGATTCTGCAGCTACTTTCTCTTAATATTTTCTGTTTGCATAGCGGCAGTCTTTCCTCGCTCTGTTGTTTGCTCTTGTGTAGCCCTTTTTATGCTCATCGTTGTCACTTTGTTTACACTTTATAAATAGCTGGTGTTTTGTTTTTACAGTTGACAAAGTATCTGGGTTCATCCATGGTTTCCCTTTTCTTCCTGATGTTCTTACCAACGGTGTCGATTTCTCCACTGCTTTCACAATGTTCTCTTTGATAAAGTTCCACGACTCATTTACACTTTTATCTTTCAGTTCAGTCTCCCACTCAACACTTCACAGTTGCTCTATCAATGTCTCAACATTTGTTTTTCTGGAAGTTCCGAAGTGTTTTTCTAGGTGTTTCACCTGCTGCTAGGGATAACTTCATCACCAGGCAAAAATGATCACTCTTAACAATAGCTGCTTCAACTCTCAAATCAGTGATTAGTTCTTCAGTGGTTGTGAAAATCAGATCCAGAGTGTTAGCTTTTTGGCCTTCTCTGTAACGGGTTGGAGTCTTCTGATGCTGAATGAATAATGCATCCTTTGTGGCATTCAAAAACTTTGTTGCTGTGTGACCTTCACCAGCTGTACTTGTTTCAGTGTTCCAGTCGATTTGTGGAAAATTGAAATCCCCCATGATCAACTTGTGTGTGGCCCTCCTTTGGGATACAGTGTCAAAAAGGTCGTTCAGTCTAGCAGCATTTTCTACTGGGTTTTGTTCACACCTATACACGAGTCCAATGAGTAAACTTTCTCCATCATTTAGCTTACATTCCACAAATACTTTCTCAGTATAGGTGCTGTCTATGTCATCGCATAATGAAGGCTTCAGGGTGCGACGAACATACAGGAGTATACCACGTCCTTCCTCTTCTAAGTTATGATACATTTCATAGTCATCCATAGATAGCTCACTCTCCTGTATAACATATCTCGCATTCTTGGGCTTGACCTCAGTGATTCCAATAATGTCTGGTTTGTATATTTCTATCACAACTGAAAGTTCGTTTCTATTATTCATGAGTTGATCTACGTTGGTATACAAACAAATACAATTTTCAAAGTTCTGTACACATAATTTTGAACAAAAGTTTAAAGAAAAACGAGAAGAAAAACTGGTGCTAAAACTGTTTGCAGTCTTGGGTTGCTTGAATTCCACTCTTTTACTGCCCCCTTCTGCTCCTGCCCCCCGCGCTGGTACCTCCCGATGTTGACGACTCGGCCGTTCCTTCTCACCCAGCGAGCGTACTCGTCCTTTGAGTTTTTTGACTCCTCTTTCCTGTTCTTAAGTTCCTGGTACAATTCTTTGTCTTCTCTTTTCTCTTGCTCTTGCTGTGTCATGTCCCTCCTCATGCCAGCTGTCAGGTAGAGCCTTCCCTCTTCTCCTTCATGGTCATCTTCATCAGCGTCTTTCTTGGCTGCAATAAATTTTCTCAGCATTTCATCCCTTGCTCTTTGGTTTTCAAATTTCAACAGAATTGGTTTGCATGACTTATTGTGTCCCTTTGCTTGTGCTCCCTCAGACTTCTCGTTCTCATCGTTTTTGTTGGCTTGTAGCTGTGCTCCTTCAAGCTTGTTCTTTCCTCCTCTGTCTTTCCTGCTGAACAGCCTCCGCATGTCAGTAGGTGGGTTTGTCACTCCTGTCTCATCCATGATCTGGTCAATCTTTCTCCAGTCTTCTTTCTTCCTGTCTAAACCCTCCTCTGCAGTGCTCTCTGGAACATTAAACACAACCAGTGTCTGCTAGAAACTCTTGCCGTCAGCACCGTCAGGTTCACTCCACGAGGGAGAGGAGGTTGCCATCTCCATAACTTGTTGGCAGTTTTCAAAAATGTAGAATGGCGTGGTCTGAACTTACATTGTACTTTGTAGACAGTGATTGTTTGAGACTGCATACAGAGGTATGCTTGATTCGATAAAAACTGATTGTGAAAATGATAGCTTGAGGCAAGACAGATGTTGCCCATTGGTTGTCAAAGCAGACAAAATGAAGTCTGCTTGAATTGAATAGGCAGTAAAAGGAAATTTGACTGTGGTGTATGAATGTTTTCATGTTACACTGCAGACACATTGCTTCAGAGTTTTTGCCATATTTTAAATTAATGTAATGCATCAGTGGCATAAGATGTTCACCAAAAATGAACATTATGTAGCTTGGCATTGGCTAAAAAGCCTTAGAACAACCATTAGCCAGGTCTACAGTGCAAGTGACTTTCCTTTCAGTGTATATTGCGTGTGCACAGAATAAAAAGGCTAGCCTAACTTCCAGCACTGAATTAACTAGAGTCGAAAAGCAAGACTCATGTTTTTGTCTGTGATTTTTAAGTTAAATATTCCTGCTGTTACAATGTAGATGGATGAATTCCAGATTTAAAAAAATCCTGTTTGTTGATAAACAGGGGATAAAAGGTGTGCAGGTAGGTTAATTATGACAAAAGATTAATTCATTTTCATAGATTGTCTTTTGGTTGACATACCTACATGGTAGAAGTATACTTCTTCTTTCTGTGAACATCCGCCATCATCATTTTGATGGTTCTGATGTGTATGAAACTGGGGGTTTCCACAATCCGGGTTTATATGTACACTAAGTAACCTGGAAAAGAAAAACCCTTATTGTATATCTTGCAGTTTTTACTGTGGTGTTACCGTTAGTTTGTCTAGATATATCATTACACCACAGAAATATGAAAGAAAACTGAGAAAAAAAAGTATCTATCTATAGGTTTAATCCAGTATTGAATGACAAGCGAAAAAGGAAGACAAGAGAACTCGGCACAAAAGCAACAGGAATATTAGTTCACGCATCTTACATTTATCCAATGTGAAAAAAAATGTGGAATGGAGGGAAAAAGGAGAAAAAAAAGAAACAAGCAAGGAATGTTCTCTCTCTCTCTCTCTCTCTCTCTCTCTCTCTCTCTTTCGCAAGATTCCATACCAGGTACAAATGGGGTAAGTGATACACTGAAATCAGAAATCATGTACAGGAAGAAAAAAAAAGAACAAAAGGATGTATGCGCTAAGAAAAAAAAAATCAAAGAGTCTGAACACACACTGATTTTAAAAGGGGTCTTGTTGCGAACTAATGATTTTAGTTGCAGAACTGAAAGAAATTATTTCATGTTAGCCTGAACACTTAACAGTTCTGTAATGAGTCGTTTCTTTGTTCATTAGGTAGGTTGTCAGCAAAGTATGGCCTTTGCTGATAAATTGATGGGGACAATTTCTGGAAAGGCACGGTGATCTCCAGCAGGGCTGCTTACTCTGTTTGGCTCTGCTGCAATGACGGCGTGAACCTTTGTGTGGTCATGTGGTGACATGAGAGAGAGAACAATCTTGTGTTATACGCTTTTCAGAATTTATGTTGTTTAAATGTAGTACAACTGAGAAATGTACCTTTTTTCTTTTCTTTTCTTTTTTTTTTTTTTCTGATTTGACTCATTATTTTTTTTATTTCTGAATTGTGTTCAGATCAGTCTACCGGGAAAGAAACATGAGAGGTCAGTGAATTTATTTGTTGTAATTGAACTGGTTGTCGGTTTGTCTGATCAGTTTTTGTTGAGTCTAAATGTTTTCTGTGTTTTTTTTTTCTTTTTCTTTTGTTTGTTTATTTGTTTTTTGTTTTTTTTTGGTTTTTTTACTGTATTTTTAATGTGTGAATTCATATCGATACATGGGGGCTGGAATAGAAATGTACTCTCAAGAGGTGGAGCGAGTTTATGTAACTTAAATGTTTTTCAGTTATTCGTTTATGTTTATCTAGTCTGATTGTGATACTTGGTTTTAACTTGTTTGTTTCATTTGTAAATGTTATATTTGTCAATTGGCAAATAGTTGTTTCATTTGTAAATGATGATTTTGTCAATTGGAAAATAATTAAAGGTCTCCTCAGCGATGGCCTTCATACGAAAATAATGTCAGAAGTGCTGTAGAGTGAAATACTATTAATGAACTCACTCTGGTCTTTCTCTCTGACACTGCTAGAGGAGATCTGACATGAAATTAGAAAAACATATATTGACATCATGTTGATTTATGGAAAGTGAAGTGTTGAGCTGTTATTGTGTATTCTTTTTGCATCATTCAAATTTTATTTTGTATTATATTTATTTTGTTTAATGTTTTTTTGTGTGTTTGTAATGCTTGTATTAGGATGCTTTGAATAACATTGCATGGCATTATATTGTATTGAGTTTGAAAAAAGTGTTATAAAAAAAAAAAACAACCTGTAAAGTCATACCAAGACTGATCAATGAAGACCAAGTTGGATACCTTAGAGGAGAAAGTATATCAACAATTGTACAACAACTTTGGGTGTAATAGACTATTTAAATCACACAAATAAAGCTGTACCACAAAAAAAAAAAAGTGAAGTAGGCCATGCACTGGCCTTATTACCAGTAAGCAACTTGTTAGTGTGACTACAGTGTGTGCCGTGCTGTGACTTGCTGGTCAACACGTGAATGATTTCCACACCAACAGAGATCTGTTTACAGTGAAATCACAATGGCATTTCGACTTTCTACAAGTGATACTGAGAAAGCAGATGAGGGAGCAGTGTTAACAGTTCACCTGAACTAGTTGAAGCCATAGCACTTGTTCACACTGGGCAGTCATACCTGGAAGATGCTGAACTAGACAATGATAGTAACTTCTTTTTTTTTTTTTTTTTTTGCTGTCCCAACCTCTGCACCACCTCAGAGGCAGTGCAGCCACGCCGCTCGGTCCGACACCCCGTCCACAGCCACAGCCAGGTCGGCCCTGCCGCAGCCCCGGCACCAGCAATCGACAGAGAGCAGTCAATGTCAAGTCGTCAAGAGGCAACCCACCAGAGGAGACACTGCACTGCTGCCGAGTCACTTCGGTGGTGTTCAGTGGCGCCTGTTCTGATCTAACATAGGCAGGACACCACCTACTAAGCCCCCTACTGACAACAATAATTGCTTAGTCGCGGAGCCGGCATGAGTGAGCTCTCACTCCGGAGGGCACCACCACTTCCGTCCAACGACAGCCCCCATGGACTCGCCGATATTGGTGACCCCGACGGAACCAAACCAAGACCACAGACATGGAGAGGACATCGAAATTGAGGTCACCATGAGAGCAGGGCATGAAGGGCCACCGAATTTGAGTCTTTTTTTATGCTGATCGATGAGAATGAGGATGATTAAGATGATGCTACGGATTTCCATTTCGGTCTGAGACTACATGACAGGGCTGTACTCTACGCTTCCTTTCATAATATATCCCGGCGTCAACCAGGCCCGAGAGATACAGGCACCTGCAGTGTTGGTCATGAAATTTGAACAACACTCTCAGAAACGCATCCATTAAGTGGATGAAACTTGACTGTGTGGACCCAGTCTTTACAACTGAGTCTGCAGCAAACTCAACTCTGGGTAGGAGCCGGTCGGGGCAGAAAAACCCACATGACTCTGATGGGATTCGAACCAACAACCTCCCAGCCGGGAGTCCGCGACACTAACCACTTCGCCACGGTGGCTGGTCAATGATAGTAACTTCAGTTCATATGAAGAGGGGGAGAGTTCGTCAGACAGTGAACAAGACATTTCAGAGGGATAGATGAGGAGTGGGTGGAGTGAGTGTCCTGGACAGCCAAGGTGCGAGGCCTGTGGTGGTGTGTATGCAAATGATCCACTGGCAGATAAGAGTGAGGAATGTTTTTCTTGGTTTCTTAATTAAAGACCAGCTTCAGCATTTTTCTCTTCTTTTTTTCCGTCATTTTCTTTCATACACATGGACTGGAGCTGCATGGCATGATGACCCGTGCCCCCCCGCACCCCCCCCCCCCCCCCCCCCCCTTGACTTTTTTTATCAAGATTTTTTTTGTCATTAGTTCATTTGTATAGGATAGAGTAGCTGTCGCTTACACCCTCGACGTGATTTATATGGAAAATAGGTCTTCTTTCGAAACCAGATTGGGCTCCACCTAAATGCACTTTTTTTTTTTTTTTAAACTATCTGAAGACAAAAATTTGGCCCAGAGTGGTAAGAGCTTAGAAACATTATACTGTTCTTATTCAGTGCAACAATAATTGTGTGTCCAAATTTCAAGTGTATGTGTTTTGTTATTATTTATGTATGATTTGGAAAAAAACCCATACAAATGCCCAATTTGCAGAGGAAAGGTTCATTCCAAATCAGTCAGTAGGGAGTAAGTTAATGGATTCATTCAGGTGTGGTACAAATGCAGTCAGTTGGGGAAGACACACACTATGAACTTCAACAACCCGTCTTCAACCCAGTAATGAAGCACCACAGGGGGATGTGAACCCGTCAGTATTGAGTGTGGCCACCATTTGCTGATAGGTGTTCAGTGCAGTGACAGCTGATGGAGTGCACCTGGGTCTGGACGGTGTCCTGCAGCAGGGCCTGCTACTCCTGTTGAAGGAAAGCAGTCACATGACTCTGAAGTTGTTGCTGCCAGTAAGTAGAACTGCCTGTCAGTTTAACTAGAGGACATTAGTCACTTTGACCTGTACTTTCTGCTGCAGTAGGTAAAATACCTGCCACTTCTAGCTGTGAAATTAGATGGACACAGTCCTGATAAAAACTAGGTGGACATACTCTGGCTGCTGTGTGGAGAGATGCCACTTAATTCAGAACATGAAGACAACACCCCCTTCACCGTTCCTCTTTCTCCTGGCCATCAACTGAATAATGAGATCATTAACAGAGCAGAAGAGAGAGAGAGAGTTCAGTGGACACCCTGGAAACAGCTTAGACACCTGACTGGATGATCTGGAACTACTGTCTCACAATCATTAATTCCCCAGCGTGATGTAGTTAATTTCTTCTTCAATTAGTATGGTCTTCCCAGCTTGGTATCTGGTCTTCACATTCCATGTTCCCTTCCAGTGATGATGTTCCCGCTCAAAAGAATGAAGACTTGTGGCTTTTACCACCACCTGAGGTGTGGATTTTCATAATGAAGATCTTCCAGTTCAAGGTGTAAGGTTTCTTGCTCTGTTGACGTTTTTGTACCAAATGGAATTTTACAAGGATGGAGGGGTAGCACCATGTCCCACCCTCCTTTCTCATCAGGGATTGTGACCAACAGTAGCGGAGTATATTGGGTTTATAAGAATCTGTACACATTACTGATTCATCCGATAAACTGAAAGTCTAAGATTCACCGGCATCAAATCTCAGCATCTTTTTTGAGCTGTTGCATAATTCAGATCCACTGACTTTTGCCCTCTTTTATGACAGATGATCTCTGTGAAATGATAGACAAGGGGATGTTCACTCAGTACAAGTGTGATTGGAAATTGACTGCTCCTGACGAAAAGTGATTAGATGTGACCTCGTCTTGATTGAATTAGTCAGACAAATTGGATTACTTTCAGACAATATCTAGAGTTTGGGGTCGAACCTTGTACTGTTGTCCATGAAAACACTTGGAAGTCATATGAATAGTACAGACAGACAGGGAGAGAGCAGTGTGTTTTTCTGACAGGGTTGTAGTTATTATGTTTAATTGATTCATTGTTTTTTACAGTGAGAAAGATGCGTGGAAAATTGTCAAGCAGTGTAAACCTATATTTGGACTGAGTTCAATGCTTTGGTGACATATTGTTCTTCTCAAATTATAGAAATGCTGTTTATAGTTTTATGAAGTCTGGTTATAATTATCACTTGCCTGTAGTGAATGGTGATAACAGCATTAAAAAAGAATATTATATGTTTATCCCTGGTTCTGATTAAAAGTGTACAGCATGGATATAGTGCATTTGACAGTGGCTACTGTTCTACACGTGGTATTTTTGTATGTTTTTGTGTCTTCAGTGTTGCTTGGAGAGCAGGCCACAGCAGAGATACAATGAAAGTCTGAGCTCTGGAATCCTCTGCATAGATCTCTGTGGAGATCTTCAAGTGTCTTCACAGTGGTGCTTGTGTGCTTGTGATGTACCAGTTAGTGCAAGCTGGTTTGATTACTTCTGACATCGTGGTAAGGGAGCAAGAATTTCAAGGTCTTTGTGAGTGTTTGAAGAGCTATTTCGTGTGTCGTTCTTATTGTTTGATGAGCTGTTAATGTCAGTGCTAAAAGAGATACCAAGATGTGTCAAAACCAGTCGGCTGTTTCTTGCTGTTGATTGTGAGACTGTTGACTCGGGGCCTTTTCAGCAGTAACCACACAAAGTGTGTGGCAATGGGGGTCAGAATCTTTCTGGTTGTGACCATGCCAGGTTTGGATCCTGGTGCTTTAAGTTTGTGTCCTTTCTTTCGTGGATGTGTGTGTGCACAATATGAATGTGACTGTTGCTTGTGATTTTGACAGCCTTGAATATGAAACTGGGAGAAACTGTGTAGCTGTCACCAGCTCAGCTAGTGTGACAATTGTCTTGTACCAAGGAATATTTTGTGATCGTTGAACTTTATCTTGACAGTTCCTTCGTTCTGTCAGATGTTGGATTCCTTTTGGAACAAGAGGCAGGTTTATTCCCTTTTGCTTGTTGTGTGTTCAGAATGCAGTTGGCTTGTCTGGCTTGCTTGTGATTTTTGTCTCTAGTCTGTTACTTGTCGGTGAAAAATGGCGTCAGAAGAGCACACAGAAACCAGTCACACAATTAGGTTAAACAGTTTGTGTAGAATTTGTGGGGAAAAAGTAAAACCAACTAGGTATAAATCTGTGATATTTTGCAAAAGGTTTGCTTCGGAAATAGCCCATTTTTGGGGCTTAGTCATTTCTGAGGAAACTGATGGCAAGTTGTACTCAAACAGAATATGTATGAAATGTTACGGTCGTTTGCGTAAAATGAAGATGGCAGAGCCATCACAGAGAGTGCGTTCCACTCTGAAACAGATGGTTGAGGACTCCAAGGATATATGGACCGAGTTTGACCCAACAGTTGAAGTAACTGAATGTTCGGTCTGTCAGTTATTTTTTGTGCAGTCCAAATGGATAGGACGATCTGACAAATGGAAAAAACGCAAGGCAGACTGTTATTCGTATGCTGGGCAAAAGGAAAGCAGCAAAAGAAGACAGTCCCCAAAACAGCAAGTCCTGTTCACTTGTTCTTGTAATACATATTGGGATGACAACATTCTTGGCACAGGTGAGGTTTATCATGTCAGTGAGAGCGGACACAGTGTCTCTGTTCGAGGTGAAATGATCCATGACAAAGTCATTGTGAAAGAGGACGGTTGTTTGTCAAAAAGGAGGGATGTGGTAGCACTGTCACAGTCAAAATGGAGTGTTACCAGGGTCGCCATATTGTTAAAGAGGATGTTTCTGAGGGCAGTATGATTCCTGAAGATCAAACCTGTAATTGCCCAGTGACTGATGCAGGTAAAGCTTGTGACAGCAGTGTCCCTGGTACAGTTGAGAAACATGGCAGTGGGATTATTTGGACAGGTGAAAACTGTGACCATAGCATTGCTGACACAGGGGGTCAAAGTGATGGTCATCCTAATGGTTCAAGTTTACTGTATTATACCAGGAGTATTATTGGTGCAGGTGGAGAACATGACATTTCAGACAGTATCAGGGGCACAGGTGAAAATCATGGTGCTAGCAATAGTAGTAGTACAGGTGAAATGTGTGACGGTATCATTTATACAGGTGATATACACTATGATGTTGATGATAGAAGAGAAAGATATAACAACTCCAGAATCACTGGCATTGGTCAGAACCTTGATGATAACAGTATCATTGGTGTCAGTGAAATATTTCACCCACCATTGTCTTCAGTTCCTCAAGAGATGAACCGTGGTAAAATGCGGCCATTGGAATTCCAGTCTTCCTGCAAGACCAGTTGAGCTACACGGAATGACACTGACAATAGCGTTTTTCATGATGCAGCTGAACTGTCAGAGACACCACCATCTTCAAGAAAAACAGACAGTCCTGTCAGACAGGCTCAGTCTGTACAGAGGAGAAAAGATGGCTCATCACAAACCAACACAAGTTCTGTCAAACAGGCTCAGTCTGTACAGAGGAGAAAAGATGGCTCATCACAAACCAACACAAGTTCTGTCAAACAGGTTCAGTCTGTACAGAGGAGAAAAGATGGCTCATCACAAACCAACACAAGTTCTGTCAAACAGGTTCAGTCTGTACAGAGGAGAAAAGATGGCTCATCACAGACTGACACAAGTCCTGTCAAACAGGCTCAGTCTGTACAGAGGAGAAAAGACAGCTCATCACAGACTGACAAAGCTAAAGCTCGCCGTTTGGAAGATCTGCATTTGCCCCTGACCATAGCGGAAGAGGCTTACTTCGCTCAGTTAGTACGCATGAAGATGGCCCAGTCCAGAGATGAACAGACTGTGGTGTGCAAAACACGGGGCCAGCCCCTGATTCTGAAGAAGATAATCAGACCCAGGGTAGCATTATACTTCACCACTGTAGCAACACGTCAGCACAGAGTGAGAGAATGTGGATCATCAGAGGCTGACGAGGTGAAGCATCAAGGCAAGGAGCCCACCAGAAAAGGAAAGAGGAGTGAGATTCTGAAAGCAGCTGGATGTGGGCAAAAGCAGATCATAGCCAACCAGGCGGCCAAAGTGAGGGCAAAGAGGCTGGTGAGATGGGCAAAAGAGAGACAGTTTTACGCACAATGTCTTAGGAGATATAACAGTTTGGATAACGCAGGAAACGGTCAGATGATGCAGGATTTTATTCATTGATTCAAAGGTAAACCTCAGATACTGATGCACCTCAGTCAAGCAGAGTGTCAGTCATGACTGCAAATTTAGATTACTCAGCTTTAGCTTTCCTTTTCTTTCTTCTTGTGTGGAATGTTTTTCCTCCAGTTTAAATGTATAGTGTATTACTGAACTTGTCAGTAATTCGTCCTGCTGTCATTGAGCCATCATCACTGGATGCACTGCCAGAAATGGTTTCAAAC
Source organism: Conus canariensis (assembly GCA_033310375.1). Taxonomy (NCBI): domain Eukaryota; kingdom Metazoa; phylum Mollusca; class Gastropoda; order Neogastropoda; family Conidae; genus Conus; species Conus canariensis. Next base: position 40,997,743 of record CM065730.1, on the reverse strand, counting down.
ATAAGTATAATATCAAGTCCTTAGCTTGACAGGGATTCCAAACCAAACCATGTTGTGTTTGATAGGTATGTCAAACCATCTGCTTTTCGGAGAATTTCTTTTCTGTCTCTGGCTGGCTGGCTATCTGTCTGTCTGCGTGTCTGTCTGCCTGTCTCTCAAACAGATTTATCTGGAAATTGTGGATATTTGAATTAAAATATCAACAGTTGTGTCCTTTGGAACAATAAAAAAATTATTCCTGTGTAGTCTTCATCAGGGTATATAGAGCATATGGCAATAAAAAGTTCCGTCTTTGAAACCTTTGGACATCCTGTGGACGGTCCAGACAAAAAAAATAAATACAAATTTTCAAAAAGAGGAGAAAAGAAATAGATGACGAAACAAATGGAAAGAGGGATGGGTTTGTCCAAATAGGACAGTTGTAATTTAATATTGAAATTGTTGATGGATGAAGCAGAAAAGATGTCTGGGGAACTTTTCAAACTTTTAGAATCTAGGAGAGAAAGTCTTCAACACTTAATGACATAATGTACTTCTTTAATGGAAATGTCATTTGTGAAGTTTAGTGAAATCAGGTGTGTTATGAATCAGAATGATACTGAGAGCATTTAAAGAAAAGTTGACAAGTTCAAAGCACAGACATTGTTATCGCTGTGTTTCTGCTTAACGATTTTATGGAAATGGATATATAATGAATAAAATTGCAATGAATATAGTGGGCATTTAAAGTTCTTGAAAACTTAGCACCTAGTTCTGACTGAAAATGTTGGGCATGGATATAAAGTGATGGTGGTTTCTGTTTAACAATGGTTTATATGTTTTTGTGACTTCAGTGTTGCTCGGAGATCAGGCCACACCTGTGAAATAATGGAGGTCAATACTCTGGAATCGTCTGCATCAATTTTTGCTGAGACCTTCAAGTTCATCACAATGCTATTTTTATTCCTCTAAGATTGAGTTCATTGATCATGGATTCAGTTTCATTTATAACTCCTCACATTTTGATGAGCAGAACAAGATTTTCAGGGTCTTTCAGAGTGTTCGAAGAGCTGTTTTGTGTGCCTTTGGGATAGTTTTAAGAACTGTTTCTTGTCTCGCTAAGGTGTTGGTGGTGAGAAATGCACTTCTTTAAAAAATTGTGTCAAAAGAAAACTACTTGGTTGCTTCACACTGTTAGGTGACAGTTTGGGTCGGGATCGTTTTACCTGTGACTGCTCCAAGCCAGGGTTCTGGTGCTGCTCAGTTTATGTCCGTTCTGCTGTGGAGGAGTTTGCTCAATTTCAGAATGTGACTGCCAATTGTGTTTTGAATGGCCTTGAATGTGAAACTAGAAGACACTGCATGTTAGTCGGCCACATTTGAATTATTGTGAAAAATTTTAAGGTGAAAAATCAAGAATCACTTTGTGATTGGGTGGAACTTTATGCCGAATGGTGCCTCCAGTGTCTGGGATGTTGGGTTTCTTTAATGAAACAGGGGTCGGGGTTTCTTCTTTTTACCTCCTTGTTTGTTCTGAATTCAGTTGACTTGTGTAACTAGCTTGTGGTTGTGACTTATCTCCATTCTGTAACCTGTCTGTGGAAAATGGCGACAGAGGAGCACACAGAAACCCAGCACAGGGAGAGACTGAACAGTTTATGTAGGATATGTGGGAGAAAAGCTGAAAAGGTTAAGAATAGATCTGTGATATTTTGCAAAAGGTTTGCTTCTGAAATAGCCCATTTTTGGGGCGTAGTCATTTCTGAGGAAACTGATGGCAAGTTATACTCAAACAGAATATGTATGAAATGTTGCGGTCGTTTGCGTAAAATGAAGACGGCAGAGCCATCGCAGAGAGTGCGTTCCACTTTGAAACAGATGGTAGAAAACTCCAAGGATATATGGACCCATTTTGACCCATCAATTGATGCAACTGAGTGTTCGGTCTGTCAGTCAGTTTTACAACCGTCCAGAATCCCCAGGAGGAAGCGAAAAAAAATGCAAACCTCCGAAGATTTTTTCCTACACCTGCAAGTGGATGAGAAGGAAGAAGAGAAAAAAATCAAAAAAGAGAATTCCATTATTTGTTCTTGTAATACGGTTTGGGATGGCAGTGATGTTGGTAGAAGTAAGGTTTGTCATGGCAGTACTGCTGTTACAGATAATCTTTCTAGTGCCTCTATTAGCGTCAAAAAGGAAGTTAATGAAAGCAGAGATGAGAATTGCCATCGTGTCACTGTTAGGGAGGAGATGATTGATGGCAGAGTCTCTTTGAAAGAGGAGAGTTGTGGTGTTAAAGTCAAGGGGGAGGGATGTGACAGTTCTGTTACAATCAAAGCAGAGTGTAGCCAGGGCTTCTGCATTGTTTTTTTTTTTTGTTTTTTTTTTGTTTTTTGTTTTTTTGCTGTCCCAACCTCTGCGCCACCTCAGAGGCAGTGCACCCACGCCGCTCATTCCGACACCCCGTCCACAGCCACAGCCCGGTCGGCCCCGCCGCAGCCTCGGCACCAGCAATCCACAGGGAGCAGTCAATGTCAAGTCGTCAAGAGGCAACCCACCGGAGGAGACACTGCACTGCTGCCGAGTCACTTAGGTGGTGTTCAGTGGCGCCTGTTCTGATCTAACATACGCAGGACACCACCTACTAAGCCCCCTACTGACGACAATAATTGCTTAGTCGCGGAGCCGGCGTGAGTGAGCTGTCCCTCCGGAGGGCGCCACCACGTCCGTCCAACGACAGCCCCCATGGACTCGCCGATACCGGTGACCCCGACGGAACCAAACCAAAGCCACAGACGTGGAGAGGACATCAAAATTGAGGTCACCATGAGAGCAGGGCATGAAGGGCCACAGAATTTGAGACATTTTTTTTTAATGCTGATCGATGAGAATGAGGATGATTAAGATGATGCTACGGATTTCCATTTTGGTCTGAGACTACATGACAGGGCTGTACTCTACGCTTCCTTTCATAATATATCCCGGCGTCAACCAGGCCCGAGAGATACAGGCACCTGCAGTGTTGGTCAGGAAATTTGAGCAACACTCTCAGAAACGCATCCATTAAGTGGATGAAACTCGACTGTGTGGTCCCAGTCTTCCCAACTGAGTCCGCAGCAACTCAACTCTGGGTAGGAGCCGGTTGGGGCAGAAAAACCCACATGACTTCTGATGGGATTCGAACCCACGACCTCCCAGCCGGGAGTCCGCGACGCTAACCACTTCGCCACGGCGGCTGGTGGCTTCTGCATTGTTAAAGGGAAGGTTCCTGATGGCAGAATCAACCCTGAAGTTCAAACCTGTAATTGCTTGGTGACTGACGCGGGAAAAGCTTGTGACGGCAGTGTCTGTGGTACAGGTGAGAAATATGGCAGTGGTGTTACTTGGACAGGTGAAAACTGTGACTGTGACATCTCTAATGCAGTTAGAGCCTCTGGCATCAGTGCTTGTGGTGCAGTATGGAAGTATGGCTGCAGTATGATGATGTGGACAGGTGACGGCTATAACAGTAACATCATTGATGTAGGTAAACTTTGTGACAGCAGCGTCTCTAATGCAGCTGAGAAATATGGCAGCAGTATGAATTGGACAGGTGAAAACTGTAACTGTGGCTTTGATGATGCAGTTAAAGCTTGTAATAGCAGCATCTCTAGTAGTAGTACAGTTGAGAAATACAGCAGCAATATGAATTGGACAGGTGAAAACTGTAACAGTGGCTTCAGTGATGCAGTTAAAGCTTGTAACAGCAGCATCTCTAGTACAGTAGAGAAATATGGCAGCAGTATTATGACAGGCAAAAACTGTAACAGTGGCTTCAGTGATGCAAGTGAAGTTTGTGACAGCAGCATCTCTGGGAAATATGGCAGCGGTGTGATGTGGACTGGTGAAAAAAGTGACCACAGCGTCACTGAGGCAGGGAATCTGAGTGACGATGATCTTAATGGAACAAACAAACTGCAGTATATCAGGATTGTCTTTGGTGCAGATGGAGGAGAACAGGACACTTCGGACAGTATCAGGTGCTCAGTTGAAAATCATGGTGCTAGCAGTACTAGTACTGCAGATGAAATATGGGAACGTATTATTAACAAAAAAGATGATCAGCGATTCCCACCCCAGCGTCCACCATATTTCATGATGGAGATGCAGTCATCATCAAAAGAAACAGAAAGTTGAATCCGATGGGATAGCTCTATTCAAAGAGGAAACGATCACTCATCACAGACCGACAGCACAAAATTAGTTCGCCCTTTGGAAGAACTGCATTTTCCCCTGACCAAGGCAGAAGAGGCCTACTTGACTGGCATAGTTCACATGAAGATGGCCCAGTCAAGAGATAAGGTGACAGTGCTTTGCAGATCACAGGGTCAGCCCCTGATTCTGAAGAAAATCATCAGACCCAGGACAACGCCATCCTGTGCCAGTAAAACAACATTAAGGCACTGGGCCAATCATCTTGCCAGTGCTGGAAGAGAATGTTGTGGAAATTCAGAGGCTGATGTGGTGAAGCATCAAGGTATGGAGCTGAAGCTCACCAGAAAGGGAAAGAGGAGTGAGACTGTGAAAGCAGCTGGATGTGGGCAAGAGCAGATCATAGCCAACCAGGCGGCCAAACTGAGAGCGAATAGACTGGTGAGGTGGGCAAAAGAGAGACAGTTTTATACAGAAAATCTTACAAGAGGGAGCAAGTTGCATAAGGGAACCTCTGTTCCCTTGCAAAACGATTAATAGAACAGTGCATGATTATGTTCCTTGACATACTTCAGACATGCAGTTTTAATACACCTCTTTCAAGCAGGATGGATACTTTTGTCGCCCATCGCAACAAATTTGGTTCATCTCCTCTTTGCCTCAACCGTCCTTGAATATGGAATTGCTCTGCCTGATTTTGAGCAGTTTGTTCAGTGCATTATTGAAATCAAAATAATGCAGAATATGTGTCTACATTATAAGCCTCCATTTTTCTTCTCTGTTGACAATAATGGGCCTATGGCTACCTAGTTAGTCGGTGATTTCAGATCAAATCAGTCAGTGTTTAACATGCTTCCCAATTTTTTTGTAGTTCAGTGGCTTTTTTTTTTTACAGAAGCAGATTTATTTTTAATGTCGGAGAATAGAAGGTAAAAAAAAAAAGGGGGGGGGGGGAGTAAAATGCATAGCGAATGGTTAGGACAAATGAAATGAATTGACCATTGGATATTCTGATTTTGGATGGAAAAAAGATAACACAACTCTCAGAGAAAATATAAAATGACAGCTTTTTACTGTGGATCTGTTGTTGGTGCACAATATGTTGCAATGAAATTGCTATATCTTACAGTGAAAAAAATCTTTTCATAGGGAAAAAAAATTACAGCATTTGACTGACAGATCATAAAAACAAGGGGGCGGAGTTCAGTACGGCTTTCTGATTGAACCCTTTGGGAAGGGGGGGGGGGGGGGGGGGGGGGGGGGGGGCTGGTTCCATGCTTTTTAACGAAGTTTGTTTCCTCGGTCGGCAAAGCTGTAACCACCATTATACTGGAAGAAATCTGCAGCCTTTTGTTGAATGTCTGAAAGCCAGGTACCCAGAACAGCTCTGCCTAAGCATTCACAGACTCAGGATCAGGGCTGTGGTGCAATCAGCATTGATGACTGAAAGGTGGGTTACATACTGACTGCATAGTGCATATCTCTCAACTGTCATGAGATTGGGAAGATGGCAGCAGCAGCCTAAGATGTAAACTGTACCATTCTTGTTGAAAAATGTCAAACCAATGTGTCCAGCAAATACATCAATAGACAGTCAAGAAAGTCGCCTCCTGACACAGCACACTGTGGAAAAAAAAGATGATCAGCGATTCCCACCCCATCTTCCACCCTATTCCATAACCTCCACTCCACCCCACCCCTGTCCCTCAACCCCCAGCCGGCCTGTTGGTCAGAAAGGGGTTGATTTTTTTCCCCCCTAAACATAAAAATGTGATGAATGAGCAAAGAAAGGTAACTTCCAAATCAGACCAGCTTCCTGTGCTCCCTTTAGACTGTTAGTGATCATGGGCATTCCTGCGATGGAGTCAGCATTATCTGGTGAAAATGGTCTAGAGGAAAACTGTTCAGGAGATGATTTTGTATTTGTTTTGAAAGTGTTTTTTTTCCCCCTGTTGTCAGCAGTCTGTGCAGTTGGTTATTTGAAATGAATGACTGAAAAAAAAAAAAGCGGATTAATACAAACCAATCAAGGTGGTAGACCATTATCATGGCTTTGTGCTTAGACAAATATGGTCAGCCATCATTGGCAGCCTTCGGAATTCAGCTTCATTTTTATGTATTTATTATTGTCTTGGTCTAGATTCTCAGTCATGTAATTGTTTATGTTTTCAGAACTTATTTTTCTGGAAAAAGTAAGTGAATCAGTGGTGATTGTTTAGAGAGCGAGTTTGGTCCATTTTGATTCATCTAGCACCTGCTAGCTTTATTTGTTATTTAGTCTGTGTTCATGTCAGCTGTCACAACAGAGGGGATTAAGGTTTGGATAAATTCATTTGTAATTCTGGCTTGAATCAAGCTATCAATTGATTTTTGACCATTTGTGCCTTTTATGAATGTAGTAATTGAAATTAGGCTTGCAATTTTGTTGTGGAATTATCTGTGTTGCTTGTGTCTTCAGTTTATAATTGAATGTTTTTTCTTTCATGTTTAAATTTTCTTTATTTTCCAGGAATGTATAGGTTCACTTGTCTAGTATAACTAGTTGGCATAAAAGAGCTCTAAAATAGAATATCAGTTGTGAGGGCATTGGCAAAATTACTTGCAGATTAAAGGGAGTAGGGTAGAGGATGAAAATCAAAGTGATTTTCCCATTATAAATAAAAGGAAAGTAAAGGGATACAGGACAACACAGACCTGCAGAAAGCCTGTGTATGGGGGGATTCAGGGTGCTTTTTCAGTGTTGTTACACACATACATATATGCAAATATATATATTGATATATACATACATATAGATGTGTATGTGATCGTCTTTCTGTAGTGTTGTCCATTTTTGTTTTTTGTTTTTTTCCTTTATGGGCCATTCATCTGTCACGTCCCAGCTTTTTTGTAATGATCTGGTACCAAAGTAGTGATACTTTTATTATACCTGTCCACAGAGGACACAAGTTGTCTATTCTCTAAAGCGAGTGTTTGCCCATATAGGCCTTTTGTGTTGTTTTTACCTCCATTACGAGTTTTTTCAAATTCATTTCATACGTCTGTGTGTGTGTGCAAGTGATGAATGTTTAAAGTGGAATATCTGGCACTGTCCAATTTTATGTGAATTTTGGATATCAACCTGATCATCATGTTGGGAATGGTCTTGATAGTGTCAGAGACACCACCATCTTCAAGAAAAACAGACAGTCCTGTCAGACAGGCTCAGTCTGTACAGAGGAGAAAAGATGGCTCATCACAAACCAACACAAATTCTGTCAAACAGGCTCAGTCTGTACAGAGGAGAAAAGATGGCTCATCACAAACCAACACAAGTTCTGTCAAACAGGTTCAGTCTGTACAGAGGAGAAAAGATGGCTCATCACAAACCAACACAAGTTCTGTCAAACAGGTTCAGTCTGTACAGAGGAGAAAAGATGGCTCATCACAGACTGACACAAGTCCTGTCAAACAGGCTCAGTCTGTACAGAGGAGAAAAGACAGCTCATCACAGACTGACAAAGCTAAAGCTCGCCGATTGGAAGATCTGCATTTGCCCCTGACCGTAGCGGAAGAGGCTTACTTTGCTCAGTTAGTACGCATGAAGATGGCCCAGTCCAGAGATGAACAGACTGTGGTGTGCAAAACACGGGGCCAGCCCCTGATTCTGAAGAAGATAGTCAGACCCAGGGTAGCATTATACTTCACCACTGTAGCAACACGTCAGCACAGAGTGAGAGAATGTGGATCATCAGAGGCTGACGAGGTAAAGCATCAAGGCAAGGAGCCCACCAGAAAAGGAAAGAGGAGTGAGATTCTGAAAGCAGCTGGATGTGGGCAAGAGCAGATCATAGCCAACCAGGCGGCCAAAGTGAGAGCAAAGAGGCTGGTGAGATGGGCAAAAGAGAGACAGTTTTACGCACAATGTCTTAGGAGATATAACAGTTTGGATAACGCAGGAAACGGTCAGATGATGCAGGATTTTATTCATTGATTCAAAGGTAAACCTCAGATACTGATGCACCTCAGTCAAGCAGAGTGTCAGTCATGACTGCAAATTTAGATTACTCAGCTTCAGCTTTCCTTTTCTTTCTTCTTGTGTGGAATGTTTTTCCTCCAGTTTAAATGTATAGTGTATTACTGAACTTGTCAGTAATTCGTCCTGCTGTCATTGAGCCATCATCACTGGATGCACTGCCAGAAATGGTTTCAAACATAAGTATAATATCAAGTCCTTAGCTTGACAGGGATTCCAAACCAAACCATGTTGTGTTTGATAGGTATGTCAAACCATCTGCTTTTCGGAGAATTTCTTTTCTGTCTCTGGCTGGCTGGCTATCTGTCTGTCTGCGTGTCTGTCTGCCTGTCTCTCAGACAGATTTATCTGGAAATTGTGGATATTTGAATTAAAATATTAACAGTTGTGTCCTTTGGAACAATAAAAAAATTATTCCTGTGTAGTCTTCATCAGGGTATATAGAGCATATGGCAATAAAAAGTTCTGTCTTTGAAACCTTTGGACATCCTATGGACGGTCCAGACAAAAACAATAAATACAAATTTTGAAAAAGAGGAGAAAAGAAATAGATGACGAAACAAATGGAAAGAGGGATGGGTTTGTCCAAATAGGACAGTTGTAATTTAATATTGAAATTGTTAATGGATGAAGCAGAAAAGATGTCTGGGGAACTTTTCAAACTTCTAGAATCTAGGAGAGAAAGTCTTCAACACTTAATGACATAATGTACTTCTTTAATGGAAATGTCATTTGTGAAGTTTAGTGAAATCAGGTGTGTTATGAATCAGAATGATACTGAGAGCATTTAAAGAAAAGTTGACAAGCTCAAAGCACAGACATTGTTATCGCTGTGTTTCTGCTTAACGATTTTATGGAAATGGATATATAATGAATAAAATTGCAATGAATATAGTGGGCATTTAAAGTTCTTGAAAACTTAGCACCTAGTTCTGACTGAAAATGTTGGGCATGGATATAAAGTGATGGTGGTTTCTGTTTAACAATGGTTTATATGTTTTTGTGTCTTCAGTGTTGCTCGGAGATCAGGCCACACCTGTGAAATAATGGAGGTCAATACTCTGGAATCGTCTGCATCGATTTTTGCTGAGACCTTCAAGTTCATCACAATGCTACTTTTATTCCTCTAAGATTGAGTTCATTGATCATGGATTCAGTTTCATTTATAACTCCTCACATTTTGATGAGCAGAACAAGATTTTCAAGGTCTTTCAGAGTGTTCGAAGAGCTGTTTTGTGTGCTTTGGGATAGTTTTAAGAACTGTTTCTTGTCTCGCTAAGGTGTTGGTAGTGAGAAATGCACTTCTTTAAAAAATCGTGTCAAAAGAAAACTACTTGGTTGCTTCACACTGTTAGGTGACAGTTTGGGTCGGGATCTTTTTACCTGTGACTGCTCCAAGCTGGGGTTCTGGTGCTGCTCAGTTTATGTCCGTTCTGCTGTGGAGGAGTTTGCTCAATTTCAGAATGTGACTGCCAATTGTGTTTTGAATGGCCATGAATGTGAAACTAGAAGACACTGCATGTTAGTCGGCCACATTTGAATTATTGTGAAAAATTTTAAGGTGAAAAATCAAGAATCATTTTGTGATTGGGTGGAACTTTATGCTGAATGGTGCCTCCAGTGTCTGGGATGTTGGGTTTCTTTAATGAAACAAGGGTCGGGGTTTCTTCTTTTTACCTCCTTGTTTGTTCTGAATTCAGTTGACTTGTGTAACTAGCTTGTGGTTGTGACTTACCTCCATTCTGTAACCTGTCTGTGGAAAATGGCGACAGAGGAGCACACAGAAACCCAGCACAGGGAAAGACTGAACAGTTTATGTAGGATATGTGGGAGAAAAGCTGAAAAGGTTAAGAATAGATCTGTGATATTTTGCAAAAGGTTTGCTTCTGAAATAGCCCATTTTGGGGGCATAGTCATTTCTGAGGAAACTGATGGCAAGTTATACTCAAACAGAATATGTATGAAATGTTACGGTCGTTTGCGTAAAATGAAGACGGCAGAGCCATCGCAGAGAGTGCGTTCCACTTTGAAACAGATGGTAGAAAACTCCAAGGATATATGGACCCATTTTGACCCATCAATTGATGCAACTGAGTGTCCGGTCTGTCAGTCAGTTTTACAACAGTCCAGAATCCCCAGGAGGAAGCGAAAAAAAATGCAAACCTCCGAAGATTTTTTCCTACACCTGCAAGTGGATGAGAAAGGAAGAAGAGAAAAAATCAAAAAAGAGAATTCCATTACTTGTTCTTGTAATACGGTTTGGGATGGCAGCGATGTTGGTAGAAGTAAGGTTTGTCATGGCAGTACTGCTGTTACAGATAATCTTTCTAGTGCCTCTGTTAGCGTCAAAAAGGAAGTTCATGAAAGCAGAGATGAGAATTGCCATCGTGTCACTGTTAGGGAGGAGATGATTGATGGCAGAGTCTCTTTGAAAGAGGAGAGTTGTGGTGTTAAAGTCAAGGGGGACGGATGTGACAGTTCTGTTACAATCAAAGCAGAGTGTAGCCAGGGCTTCTGCATTGTTAAAGGGAAGGTTCCTGATGGCAGAATCAACCCTGAAGTTCAAACCTGTAATTGCTTGGTGACTGACGCGGGAAAAGCTTGTGACGGCAGTGTCTGTGGTACAGGTGAGAAATATGGCAGTGGGTGTACTTGGACAGGTGAAAGCTGTGACTGTGACATCTCTAATGCAGTTAGAGCCTCTGGCATCGGTGCTTGTAATGCAGTATGGAAGTATGGCTGCAGTATGATGACGTGGACAGGTGACGGCTGTAACAGTAACATCATTGATGTAGGTAAACTTTGTGACAGCAGCGTCTCTAATGCAGCTGAGAAATATGGCAGCAGTATGAATTGGACAGGTGAAAACTGTAACTGTGGCTTTGATGATGCAGTTAAAGCTTGTAACAGCAGCATCTCTAGTAGTAGTACAGTTGAGAAATACAGCAGCAATATGAATTGGACAGGTGAAAACTGTAACAGTGGCTTCAGTGATGCAGTTAAAGCTTGTAACAGCAGCATCTCTAGTACAGTAGAGAAATATGGCAGCAGTATTATGACAGGCGAAAAATGTAACAGTGGCTTCAGTGATGCAAGTAAAGTTTGTGACAGCAGCATCTCTGGGAAATATGGCAGCGGTGTGATGTGGACTGGTGAAAAAAGTGACCACAGCGTCGCTGAGGCAGGGAATCAAAGAGACGATGATCTTAATGGAACAAACAAACTGCAGTATATCAGGATTATCTTTGGTGCAGATGGAGGAGAACTGGACACTTCGGACAGTATCAGGTGCTCAGTTGAAAATCATGGTGCTAGCAGTAATAGTACTGCAGATGAAATATGGGAACGTATTATTAACAAAAAAGATGATCAGCGTTTCCCACCCCAGCGTCCACCATATTTTATGATGGAGATGCAGTCATCATCAAAAGAAACAGAAAGTTGAATCCGATGGGATAGCTCTATTCAAAGAGGAAACGATCACTCATCACAGACCGACAGCACAAAATTAGTTCGCCCTTTGGAAGAACTGCATTTTCCCCTGACCAAGGCAGAAGAGGCCTACTTGACTGGCATAGTTCACATGAAGATGGCCCAGTCAAGAGATAAGGTGACAGTGCTTTGCAGATCACAGGGTCAGCCCCTGATTCTGAAGAAAATCATCAGACCCAGGACAACACCATCCTGTGCCAGTAAAACAACAATAAGGCACTGGGCCAATCATCTTGCCAGTGCTGGAAGAGAATGTTGTGGAAATTCAGAGGCTGATCTGGTGAAGCATCAAGGTATGGAGCTGAAGCTCACCAGAAAGGGAAAGAGGAGTGAGACTGTGAAAGCAGCTGGATGTGGGCAAGAGCAGATCATAGCCAACCAGGCGGTCAAACTGAGAGCGAATAGACTGGTGAGGTGGGCAAAAGAGAGACAGTTTTATACAGAAAATCTTACAAGAGGGAGCAAGTTGCATAAGGGAACCTCTGTTCCCTTGCAAAACGATTAATAGAACAGTGCATGATTATGTTCCTTGACATACTTCAGACATGCAGTTTTAATGCACCTCTTTCAAGCAGGATGGATACTTTTGTCGCCCATCGCAACAAATTTGGTTCATCTCCTCTTTGCCTCAACCATCCTTGAATATGGAATTGCTCTGCCTGATTTTGAGCAGTTTGTTCAGTGCATTATTGAAATCAAAATAATGCAGAATATGTGTCTACATTATAAGCCTCCATTTTTCTTCTCTGTTGACAATAATGGGCCTATGGCTACCTAGTTAGTCGGTGATTTCAGATCAAATCAGTCAGTGTTTAACATGCTTCCCAATTTTTTTGTAGTTCAGTGGCTTTTTTTTTTTGGCTTTTTTTTTTTTTTTACAGAAGCAGATTTTTAATGTCGGAAGAATAGAAGGTAAAAAAAAAAAGGAGGGGGGGGGAGTAAAATGCATAGCGAATGGTTAGGACAAATGAAATGAATTGACCATTGGATATTCTGATTTTGGATGGAAAAAAGATAACACAACTCTCAGAGAAAATATAAAATGACAGCTTTTTACTGTGGATCTGTTGTTAGTGCACAATATGTTGCAATGAAATTGCTATATCTTACAGTGAAAAAAATCTTTTCATAGGGAAAAAAAATTACAGCATTTGACTGACAGATCATAAAAACAAGGGGGCAGAGTTCAGTACGGCTTTCTGATTGAACCCTTTGGGAAGGGGGAGAGGGGAGGGGTGGGGGGCTGGTTCCATGCTTTTTAACCAAGATTGTTTCCTCGGTCGGCAAAGCTGTAACCACCATTATACTGGAAGAAATCTGCAGCCTTTTGTTGAATGTCTGAAAGCCAGGTACCCAGAACAGCTCTGCCTAAGCATTCACAGACTCAGGATCAGGGCTGTGGTGCATTCAGCGTTGATGACTGAAAGGTGGGTTACATACTGACTGCATAGTGCATATCTCTCAACTGTCATGAGATTGGGAAGATGGCAGCAGCAGCCTAAGATGTAAACTATACCATTCTTGTTGAAAAATGTCAAAGAAACCAATGTGTCCAGCAAATACATCAATAGACAGTCAAGAAAGTCGCCTCCTGACACTGCGGAAAAAAAAGATGATCAGCGATTCCCACCCCATCTTCCACCCTATTCCATAACCTCCACCCCACCCCACCCCTGTCCCTCAACCCCCAGCCGGCCTGTTGGTCAGAAAGGGGTTGATTTTTTCCCCCTAAACATAAAAATGTGATGAATGAGCAAGGAAAGGTAACTTCCAAATCAAACCAGCTTCCTGTGCTCCCTTTAGACTGTTAGTGATCATGGGCATTCCTGCGATGGAGTCAACATTATCTGGTGAAAATGGTCTAGAGGAAAACTGCTCAGGAGATGATTTTGTATTTGTTTTGAAAGTGTTTTTTTTTTTCCCCGTTGAATGTCAGCAGTCTGCGCAGTTGGTTATTTGAAATAAATGACTGAAAAAAAATGCAGATTAATATCAACCCATTCAAGGCGGTTGGCCATTATCATGGCTTTGTGCTTAGACAAATATGGTCAGCCATCATTGGCAGCCTTCGGAATTCAGCTTCATTTTCATGTATTTATTATTGTCTTGGTCTAGATTCTCAGTCATGTAATTGTTTACGTTTTCAGAACTTATTTTTCTGGAAAAAGTAAGTGAATCAGTGGTGACTGTTCAGAGAGCGAGTTTGGTCCATTTTGATTCATCTAGCACCTGCTAGCTTTATTTGTTTAGTCTGTGTTCATGTCAGCTGTCACAACAGAGGGGATTAAGGTTTGGATAAAGTCATTTGTAATTCTGGCTTGAATCAAGCTATCAATTGATTTTTGACCATTTGTGCCTTTTATGAATGTAGTAATTGAAATTAGGCTTGCAATTTTGTTGTGGAATTATTCGTGTTGCTTGTGTCTTCAGTTCATAATTGAATGTTTTTTCTTTCATGTTTTACATTTTCTTTATTTTCCAGGAATGTATACGTTCACTTGCCTAGTATAACTAGTTAGCATAAAAGAGCTCTAAAATAGAATATCAGTTGTGAGGGCAATCTTTTCTTTGATATAAAGTTTGATTTTGGCAAAATTACTTGCAGATTAAAGGGAATAGGCTAGAGGATGAAAATCAAAGTGATTTTCCCATTATAATTAAAAGGAAAGTAAAGGGATACAGGACAACACAGACCTGCAGAAAGCCTGTGTATGGGGGGATTCAGGGTGCTTTTTCAGTGTTGTTACACACATACATATATGCAAATATATATATCGATATATACCTATATATAGATGTGTGTGTGATTGTCTTTCTGTAGTGTTGTCCATTTTTGTTTTTTTCCTTTATGGGCCATTCATCTGTCACGTCCCAGCTTTTTTGTAATGATCTGGTACCAAAGTAGTGATACTTTTATTATACCTGTCCACAGAGGACACAAGTTGTCTATTCTCTAAAGCGAGTGTTTGCCCATATAGGCCTTTTGTGTTGTTTTTACCTCCATTATGAGTTTTTTTCAAATTCATTTCATACCTCTGTGTGTGTGTGTAAGTGATGAATGTTAAAAGTGGAATATCTGGCACTGTCCAATCTTATGTGAATTTTGGATATCAACCTGATCATCATGTTGGGAATGGTCTTGATAGTGTAGACATACATCTTTGTTGTTAGTTTTTTTTTCTGGACAGGGCTTTTTTTTGTTTTTGTTGCTCCACCATGAAATGGAAGCACAGGAAGGTCCGTGTGTGGTCAGATGGGTTGCAACGTAACTGAAATCTACCAACGTTTCGTTCTGCTGTCCAGTGTGCTGCAGTGCCTTGTCCCTTAGGACTTGGAATAGTGCACTGTTCATGCTTACGCAGTGACAGTCATCGTGACTTTCAGTGTTTTGTTGCTAGTCTTCCAGATTTGAAAAAACTGGTTTTGTCGTTAACATTTTAATGTGAACATTAGTCATGTGTATTTTGCGAGGACAAAAAAGAAAATGACAGAAAAAAAAAGAGAGAGAGAGAGAGAGACTGACGACCCTTTTTCAATCTAAATATGCAACTTTTAGAATGAAGAGTACACGATATATTGGTCTTTTGGTGGGGTTCTGTTGAAAAGTTTGTTTGTTTTTTTTTATATCAACTCATCAAGCTAAATCAGCAGTCTCATTCCAGCAAGTTCGTTTTCTCTGGTAGATACAGGTAACACCTTTCCAAAAGTTTTCCAGTCAGCACATCACCTGCTGTCCTGTATTAGTCGTTCGACTTGGAGATCTTCGAGGATGAAACACCTGGCATAGTAGAAATACAGAGAAAAGGTTTATTCTGAAGTTGTAAATGTACCCATTATAGTTGGTGAGCATGTTGGTGTTTGCTTCAGTCTTGAGGTCACCTCCGGCTGAGTTTGACTGGGCTGTGAACAACATGAATTGTTAGGTCATTGACATTCCTGTAACATAAGACATACTTTCACAGTATGCTAATCGAATGGACAGTATTAGGAAGAAAAAAAAAGCCAACAGGACTAACCCAAAATTGGTAGAAATTAGATTTTCATGTAATGATGGATCTTTTGATTTTCTTTTAATGATGGATCTTTTGATTTTCATGGATCTTTTGATTTTCTTTTAATGATGGATCTTTTGATTTTCATGTAATGAAGGATCTTTTGACTTTCTTGTTATAATGGAACTCTTTCCCCATTTAAAGAAGAAAAGTGTAAACTTCTCTCTCCCTAACATAGACTGGTTGTAGTGAGGACATAGACCTCGATGTTTTGGATTGAAGCCATCACGTGGAAATGGGTTAGGTTGACTGTCCAAAACTGGTGATCTCACCGGTAGTTCATGTGGACCTGGTATGGTTGAAGCTGCTGGTCATGTCATGGCTACAGATGATGTCTGATAGCATGTGCTCTGTGATGTCTGACAGCATGTGTTCTGAATATTATTTGATGGTACCCATTGCCAGAAAGCTCATTTTATCCTCGTAAGTCACACATGAAGGGGTCAGTTGGTCGACCCTTACCATGAGATCACCAGACTACCTGCTCCTTCGCCGTCCTTCCCCCTCTCACACCAGCATTCGACTTGATAATCCTGTAACTTTGTACCACCATGTGTAACTTTAAAGTGCTCAAGAATGAAATATGGCATGCTTTGGAGATGTGACTTTTTCATCAACGTAATTCGTTCAGGTGGACTGAATTGTGGTTGGGGATATAATTTTTGGGGTTAGGTCAGTTTTCTGTACCCTCAGATCTGTCTCAGAACAAGTCATATTCGTGTCCTTTTCAGGTAAATTAAAGGATGATAATTCCTCCGGCATGAATTTTCAGGGCTATGGATATAACTGAAACAAGCTTCTTTTCTGAAATGTTGAAAATGTTTGTTTTTCCATGACTGACACATGATTTCTCAGACAAGTGATTTTTACAGCAAGTTGGAAGGCATTCTCGTGGTTCTGGACACGGTCATTTGGTACAAAGGAGGCAAGGCCTGACTGTTCTCATCAAGCATCTGTTAGTGCTTGTTAATGACTCATTAGCTGACAGTTCTATGGCTAATGGCATGAAAACAGTTCGTCTTATGAGTACAATAGAATTGAAATCCATCTAATAAATCTCCATACCCTGTTATTAGTACCTGGGACTAATAATAGATAATAGAGTATATATTCATACCCTTTTCATGATTATTTTCCCCTTGAGGTTTAGTTCAGAGTATGGTATTCCCCATTTTTATATGATCTAAAA
The DNA here is from genome assembly GCA_033310375.1 of Conus canariensis. NCBI lineage: Eukaryota > Metazoa > Mollusca > Gastropoda > Neogastropoda > Conidae > Conus > Conus canariensis. The sequence continues at coordinate 40,980,825 of CM065730.1, read as the reverse complement.
CTCAGGTCTTGTAATTTCTAGAACTGGTATGAAATTTGTTTTGGCATTGCTAGGCCACAAACATGACTTGAAGAAGGCCCTGAAGAATCACACATATTTACCTTGTTTTTGGCAGGTTATCACGTGTATAATCTGTGTTGGGCTTATTATGTTTGTGTGTGCTTATTTTCTGTGTCAAATATGGAGGATGAAAAGATCTGCTTCACTACGGCTGGTTCTGACACAACGCTGTTTTGATAGAAGTTGCTGACTTGAACACACAAAAGATGGAGTCAAGGTTTTGAGAATAAAAGTTAGTTTTTTTTTTCTCTCCTCACATCCATTTAGTTATGTTTAGTTAGTAGAGGAGAACTTTGATGACTGGACAGATTTTCCTGTTCTATTCATTATTTTATCAGGAGCCTTGGAAGTGTTGTTCAACTTTTGGTCCTGCATATCTCTTTTCACATACATAACTTCTTTGTCGGTCTTTTGGTATTCTCTTGTCATATATGTATAACATTAATTTTGATTTGGCTTGCAACAAATCATGTGTAATATTTTAGATTGCATGCTTTTTGCCTAAGTTTCTTTGTCTGGATGTGTTTTGTCTTTTTACTTCTTTTTTTTTTGTATTTGTCAATGATTTTGTCATATATGATTGCATCATGATGGTTTTTGTGTACAAAGAATTCTGTCCTTTTCACCTGGTGTCTGTCATCAGCCCGAGTAAAGTATGCTGCAGCCTGAAATGGGAAGACTGAAACTCTACATTAAAGTTTCATCTGCCTAATGAATAAAGCCCTGAGAGTGATGATGAAACTTCCAGACTAGAATCTGTGATTCACATTTGTCTGCATTTCATAGGCTTAGTTGATGCATACTTTTCTAGTCTCAAACTTAAGTGAAACTCCTTTGCATTACCTTAATCACTTTCATTTTCATTGATGATCATGATTTTAAAAAAGTTTCCACGACCTCATACCCTCATTGTTATCTTAATTTTTTCTTGCCATGGGCATGTCTATGATGACAAAGCAGTTGTTACCAGTTGGTGTCCTGGATATGTCAGGTCAGAATAGATACCACTGAAGACCATTTAAGTGACTTAGTAGCACTGCAGTATCTTCTTTTGTGGGTTTCCCCAGGACGACTCAATTGAACTTGATGTTCCTTGGTATGGGAGAACATAATGAAAAGTGTGGAGTAATGCCACTGATAACTAATGGAAGGTGAATTCCCATCCTGTACAATAAACCACCATCACATTTAAAAATGGCTTCTCAGGGATATGTCTCACAAGTGTGAGACCGACATGTGTTTTTCTGTTTGACAAGATTTGATTGTTGGGATGCTGAAAGTTTGTGCTGGCCCCAGAGTTTATTTTACTATGGCCACTGGAATGTACTTCCATTGCTGTGTGTTTTTGATTCATGCCATTCTATTTCATATGCCTTTGATCATTCAAATGGCACTCTCTGTTTACTTGGTTATATGATATACATGAAGAATGTTACTGTCATCTGCTGTGTTTCTGCCTTTTTTCTTTTCTTTTCTTTCTTTTTTAATAGATTTTTTTAAGCCCATTTACATTACCATAGTTTTAGAAGCGTAATACTAGTTTGGTTGTTTTAAACGTTTTTCTTCATCTATCGATTCATGTCATGCATGTTTTCACATGTTAGTTGTTGGCTGTGAAGTTGAGAGTGTCATGTTTGGTGAAATTATTTTAATGCATTTTGAGATACTTTGAAACATTTTTGATAATTTCATGCTCTTGCTCACCAACATGACCAAATCTTATCCACCTTAGAGATTTTAGTGTTGAAATTAACGTTCTATGAATTCTTCTGCATGCATGTATCATTTTTGATGGGGGACTTTATTACTTGGCTATAATGGAACCAAAACTGAATGGAAAAGTCAAAACCATTGCTAACATGTTTTCCACTGTGAAAGTGGAACTGTAGTAACTTCTCAAGATTCAGGAAGCTTCCATTACAATTTGTGCCAAAACACATACATTCATTCATTCAGACATATAACGCAAGCAAACTGAACAATGGAATGCTTCAATGGAATTAATCTATGTACAGGAAAATAACCCATTTGATATGGGCCACATCACCAAGTCCCTGAACACTTGTACAAGCAAGCAGTCTTGAACAGATAACGCACAAAATGTTTAACATGTTAACGGGTCAGTGCCCCCCTCCCCCTTCCCCAGCAGAAGAGGACTTCATGCTTGATAGCTTTCAACACAATACAGCACTGAAGTAACTGGGGAAGTGGAAGGGAGACCTCATGTCTTTCAATAAGGGAGACTTGGAACATTCTGAGAGACTCTTAACACAGCGTAAACCATAACATACAGTAAACTTGAAAGTATCACACTTTACATCATTCTACACGGACTGCTAAACAGAGTTTATATCATGCTAACTGGTGTGAATCTAACTGGTGTGGTGCAGGATAAAAGGTTGGAGCAGACAACGGCCACGACACTAATCTTGCAATTCATAGTTGAGGGCCGACGTTTCAATTATATGCACAGACAGAGGCGATCCCCACTGCCCAGCTCAGAGCATGAAAGTAAGGCATACTTGTTAACACCTCATTCCACACGCCCCTCTCGAGACCTGAAGAACCAAATCCACCAAATATCCCGATTGTCGGAGGCCCCCTGGTGGTCATACAATACACCAGTTTGGTGGTATGTGGGACTAAGCCGGTTGAAACAGCAGCTTGTCACCAGCCTTCAGGAGGACATGCTATTTCCCACAGCCCACTGCTGGGAGAGTTAGACCAGCTGCTCCCTCTGTTGTCACCACCTGGTGGTCGCCAGGGAATCTCTTGACCAGGATTAAAGTTATTCAGCAGTTACTGTTGAGGATGCCAGCCTATACTAAGAGCTAAACTGCCCAAGTCAACAGGACGAGCAAGGCAGCACGGGGAAATGATAAAGCAGGGACTACAATGCACCGCACAGATTCCTGGCGAATTGACAGTAAACGGCTACACATAGAGAAGACTTCTAGGACAGTGGTCATGATGATTATGTGACCTGATGCTACACTGCTGCAGGTAGGCTAGAGCAAAACTGGACAGAAGCCGCATGGTTTGGTGAGCTAGGGCTACACTGCGCACTGCAGGAGGTAGGAAGGTAGCAGGAAAACTGGACAGCGGTGCCATGGTTCCCAGTACACAGGCTGGTAACCTGGCGCTACACTGCGCCCTGCAGGAGGTAGGAAAGTAGCAGGAAAACTGGACAGCGGTGCCATGGTTCCCAGTACACAGGCTGGTAACCTGGCGCTACACTGCGCCCTGCAGGAGGTAGGAAGGTAGCAGGAAAACTGGACAGCGGTGCCATGGTTCCCAGTACACAGGCTGGTAACCTGGCGCTACACTGCGCCCTGCAGGAGGTAGGAAGGTAGCAGGAAAACTGGACAGCGGTGCCATGGTTCCCAGTACACAGGCTGGTAACCTGGCGCTACACTGCGCACTGCAGGAGGTAGGAAGGTAGCAGGAAAACTGGACAGCGGTGCCATGGTTCCCAGTACACAGGCTGGTAACCTGGCGCTACACTGCGCACTGCAGGAGGTAGGAAGGTTGCAGGAAAACTGGACAGCTGTGCCATGGTTCCCAGTACACAGGCTGGTAACCTGGCGCTACACTGCGCACTGCAGGAGGTAGGGAGGTTGCAGGAAAACTGGACAGCTGTGCCATGGTTCCCAGTATACAGGCTGGTAACCTGGCGCTACACTGCGCACTGCAGGAGGTAGGGAGGTTGCAGGAAAACTGGACAGCTGTGCCATGGTTCCCAGTATACAGGCTGGTAACCTGGCGCTACACTGCGCACTGCAGGAGGTAGGGAGGTTGCAGGAAAACTGGACAGCTGTGCCATGGTTCCCAGTATACAGGCTGGTAACCTGGCGCTACACTGCGCACTGCAGGAGTAGGGAGGTTGCAGGAAAACTGGACAGCTGTGCCATGGTTCCCAGTATACAGGCTGGTAACCTGGCTCTACACTGCGCCCTGCAGGAGGTAGGGAGGTTGCAGGAAAACTGGACAGCTGTGCCATGGTTCCCAGTATACAGCTGGTAACCTGGCTCTACACTGCGCCCTGCAGGAGGTAGGGAGGTTGCAGGAAAACTGGACAGCTGTGCCATGGTTCCCAGTATACAGGCTGGTAACCTGGCTCTACACTGCGCCCTGCAGGAGGTAGGGAGGTTGCAGGAAAACTGGACAGCTGTGCCATGGTTCCCAGTATACAGGCTGGTAACCTGGCTCTACACTGCGCCCTGCAGGAGGTAGGGAGGTTGCAGGAAAACTGGACAGCTGTGCCATGGTTCCCAGTATACAGGCTGGTAACCTGGCTCTACACTGCGCCCTGCAGGAGGTAGGGAGGTTGCAGGAAAACTGGACAGCTGTGCCATGGTTCCCAGTATACAGGCTGGTAACCTGGCTCTACACTGCGCACTGCTGCACACATGAAGGCTGCTGCAAAACTGGACAACTGTTTTGTAGTTCCCAGTACAAATGCTGGTGTGCTGATGCTACACTGCGCCTTGCAAACTGGCTGGCTGGACTCAGATTGGGAGCTGCACAGCTGTAATAGTGTTGCCATCAGCACAATGCGCAGTGGAGGTGATGATGCAGTTCAAAGGTCCCACCACTTGGTTCAGCACACAGTCCACGTCATAGCCCTGTGGCAACAGGATTACTTTATGGTTACTTGAGACAACAAAGGATTAGTTTATTATTGAATCAACACAGTTATCTGTTTGCCATCAGCACATCATCATCGATAAATTAAAGGAATAACAAAATGTTTTTTGATTCACCAATAATTACCTCGATTACTCACAAGGCACATCACTAAGAATCTAATAATAAGTAGCTGCATAAGATTTTATATTCCATTATGGGTACACACCTCTTCCTCTTCCTCGTCTGGCAGTAACTGCTCAATAGTTGACTGCTGCAACTGGACAAAGAGAGTGGTAAATATACTTGTTAGTTTGATTCACATACATGTACACATTGCATGGAAACCAACGGGGGGATAGAGCAATAAGTGTAAACATGCCTGGTAGATTTTCAATCCAGTATAGCTTAAATCATACACCAGCGTTCGCTGGTATCAATGCATGTGTCCTCCCTCCCATTGATTTTTTTCTTTCTTTTTAAAAAATGTGACAAAACATACATGAGAAAAAAGAAAAACTTCCAGATATTTACCTGATGAGTGCAATTCAAAAGTAACAGAGTCATTTCTGTCACCATAACCTTTTACATTCTGTATCAGAAATACCAACTGCCTTTTCAGCTGATTTCCTCTTTTTAGCTGCTTGAAATTTTCAGAATGCCACCTCCATTCCCTAATTTTTTTCGACCAATAATATGAAATCTATATGAAAAAAAAGAATTATCGAAAATACATCTGAAAGCAGCAAATGTGATACTTGATTACGTGAAACAAGTGCTCTAGAGTACTGCTTGTTTTCCCTCCTTCCCTACCTTTTATCAAACCTTCCACTCCTCCCTGCTACACTCATAATTTTTTCCCCTCTTTTTCATCTTCAGGAAGCTGGCATTCCTGTCTGAACGCACACAAGGTTTTTATGTTGTGATATGTACCTGTCGCTCTTTTCCTTTCATACTGTTCATAGCCAAGATGACTGTGGCCACATCAGGACTGACTTCCTGTTTTAGAACACCATCTGATTCATACATCAACTATCAAGGTTAACTCACACACTTGCGGTGATTTCCGAAACTGTGTATACTAATCTGAAATCTTGCATTCATGATTCTTGTGCTGATCAGATCTAACATGCCTAGGTAAAAGATATCTGGTTCAAATGAACCTACATATATACACCTGATACCATGATAATCCTGATCCTAAATAAAAAAAAAAAAACACCATCACCGAGTGGTTCACAATCCTAAATGCACCAGGGGACTTGCAGGTTTACTATTTGGTGCTCCTCTGCTCATTCATCCACTAAATTTTGATGATGTAGAGAAAACTGAGTGTTCTGTGCTGGTAAAACGGTTAAACATTGGCTAAGCTGTGGAAAAAAAAAAAAAGGACTCACACTGATGTTGGCTGTGACTGAGGGATCAGTCTGGGTGCACACTGTTACGTCCATCTTCATTTTCTGCAGTGGACAAGACACCGGCTTCCTACAGCTCGGGCACACCAATGTTCTGAAAACAGACCCCCACACCTTGGTCCATTGACAGACGGGCACACACAGCCACAAACCATTCAGTCACGTCAGCCCACAGGGGGTCTCCCATAGTACAAACTTAGCCACACTGCCATGAGAACAGCATAATTAGGACTAATGTGGAAGTAACTTCATCACATATGATCTAATGTGTGACCCATTTTCAACCATGACTTGTGACCTTGAGGCTGTTCTATGAAATGACCCCAGGGCTGTAGAAACCTTTTTTTTCACTGTGACAGCCTTCAGTCTCCACCTGAGTCTTCTGAGGCAAATGAAGATGGGTTTCAAACATAAAAAAGGTCATTATTTTCTAGTAGAACTCTTGCATCATGCATCATGTGATGAAGTGTTGCTCTGCAGGTCATGTGTTTCCATGTCTATGTTGAAGACCCATTTTCCTCACAAATCTTCAAAGCCTCTTACTAATTTTTTCCCCCTGGAGTGAACCTTTTATGGGTACAAGCATTTTGCATGTGTACCAATATCTGCATTTGTATTCAATTCATAAATTTTAAAGTCAAACAACTGGGACAAACAAATTACATAATAAAACATGACACGTTTCGATCTCCTAGGTCTTCTCCAGGCAAGATAAACAACATTCAGGACAATGAAAACGAAGAACTAGCAATCATTAATCTTCTCAAATTCGGTGCAAGATGGGCGTCGAATGAAAACAAGGAATGAAAAGTTCCTGATGACATTTTAACTGTAACACAACTTTAGCATCAAAATTATATACTTCCAGTATCCTCCAAACCCAAACTCTATCTTTTCTCCCCCCCCCCCAATCCAGTTTCTCGTAGTGAAGGTGACAGAGAGAAGGTGTGAGCGACGTACTGTGAACCAGCCCTGGTAGCCAGCTGATCACTGCCACACCTGTCGCACTCCTCCCAGGAAAATGCCGACTTCTCATCCACTCCTTGGATTGTGCCTGCACACACCATGCATGCCATACATCATGCATTTACTTAAAGACATACACTTGATGGTTTCCCTCCCATAAACTGTACAATCTGGATCTCTCTCGGACAATATAAATCGTTCTAAAACAAGCTCCTGATGACTATTTCATAAGGTATTCTGATGATCACTATCTCGACTGGAAGTCTGATATGCAATATCCCGCAATCACGCTTCCAGTGACAAACATACACTGCGAATAAACGAGAAAACAGATGTACCTTAATTATAAAACAATATCAGTATTGTTTTTAGTGTCAATTACTGAAAATAGGCAGGTTTCGGTTCAATCGTCATCTAAATGAACTGCTTTCCCCCATCAGCCTGTTCTCTGAGTAAAGCATGCTGTGGAAACATTTAGGAAGCAAAGACGATAAAACTAAGCATCGGTCATTTCATGGATTGGTCCTCAAAAATGTCAAAAATTATTCATAGTTTCCAGGCCAGTGACGGGAGTCTTAATGTGAAGTACCAGTCCACCGTGAATGGATCTCCATCACAAAGTCATTATCATTCATATCGCATCGTCCAGCGGCTCACAAATACAAATAAATGTTGGAGATGATGAAGCGTTAACAAATAAACAACAAATACCAACAACCTAAAATGACAGCTAACAAGATCAGACCTGATATGCTGACTAGGCTGTCTAAGTCGGAGGAAGCACACACAGTAGGAAGGGTGACACTGCACTCTGACACCATCTTGTACAGCTCAGGATCAACTCGTACTCTTAGTGCCGCTGCCTCGGTACTATCGGCATCTGTTGAGATCACCGTGGAGTACTTGTCCACAATCCACAGACCTGAAACGCGAACATGATAAATCACAAAAAGTAAAGATAACATAAGTCAAATGAAGGAAAAAGACCAAGTAACAACAAAATTTTGTCTCCAATCTCACGTCAACATGCATGAGCATGATGCATTTATAAGAAGAAACAAGAAAAACACAAAAGACTTTACACTCCTTTGCAACAGTATGAACACTAAAAATACATATACTGAATTTCATTTTGTAAACGGCTTAGATAACAAAATTTTGTGACAATTTTTAAAACAGTCTGACATCGTGATTTCTTCCCAAAAAAATCCCAACTTGTATTATCAAAATAAAGAAAAGCAACCTCTCTCACCTTCACGCTCATAAACACTCATTAAAGTTCACATACATGCACATGCAGGCAAATATGCATAACAAACTCAATTACTTAAATGAATGCACGCATGAACTCGTGCACACACTCTAGTGCATACATGCCAGACACACATACATGCACTCCCCCCCCTCCCCCAAGACCTCCTCCCCCCCCCCCCCCCCCCCCCCCCACCACTGAGAACAGGAGTGACTCACACACCATCAACAAGCCATACGTCTCTCAGAAGAACCAACACAGGCTGTCTACTATTGAACTTTCCGCTGGCCCACCCCAAGCCACTGGTGGCACAGTCTTCTCGCAATTCCACTGGGATGAATGCAGGCCATCTGCCTCCGTCTCCATAAACAACGTCATTCTGTCCAGTCCTTGACACGTCGTCCCTGTCGTCTGTGTGTCCCTTCTGAAGAGAGTGGTCAGTGACGTACAGCAGGGACCTGGTCTCCAAGCTGCTCGGGTCACCAGGATTCTCTGAGGACCCTTTGGCAGACCTCTTTTCACGGAGGTAGAGAAACTTGCCAAGAACCGAGAGCCTGCTGCTCTGCATCGGATTCTGAAAGTATCACAACATGGATATGAATAGTGAAATGGATTTGTTTCAAGTATGAAAAGAAAGAAAAACAACACCCCCCACCCCCTAAGAACAAGGTATGTGTGCGTGCACGTATGTGTGTGTGGTGGTGGTGGGGGGGGGGGGGGGTGCGCGTGCGCAAGTGCTTTCGTCGTCCAATCCTTGAAAAAGCAGTGGCTAAGGACTGCAATGGAGGGCTTTCATCTCAACAACTCTCTGTGTGTGTGTATGTATGTCTCTGTGTGTGTGTGTATGTGTGTGTGCGTGTATGTGTGTGTTTGCCTAAAAAAATGTGAGTGTGTGCACATGCACATGCATCTCTGTGTTTGTGTGTGTGTTTATGCGCATGCGCATCTGTCTGTGTGGATAAGTACCAAGACTTCAGCCATGAGACAACACAGAGTTCCTAATGGACCATTCAGGGAATCACACTTCACTCTTTGAGAGTTTTCCACAAACATTGTTTAAAAATATTAAAATGGCGAATGCACCATGTAGAAAAGGCTAAACAGAGGGAAAAAAATTCATCCCTTTCATTTCTGTTACAGTTTTACAACAATAAGAAAGCTGAATATGTCAAACTCAAAACTGACTGAAGCTTTTCTTGCCAGGTCACCAAAGAATGTTGGTGGGACCGGTCAATCCATTCCAGCTGACTGACATCTCAGCATTTGGTTTTAAGGTAAACTGTACTCGACTACATAAAACAGTTATTGACTTTCCTGCTTGTTTTTTTTTCCATAAAAATGTGCATGCCTATATTCCATAAGAGTATTTTCTGCCGATATTGTTTAATGCATACATCAATCCTGTTTGTATACAGCTGTTTCGTTAATTACCAAAATAGTAAACTATCAAATCAAACGTTCAAATTGTTACTTGCAATACACCATGGCCATGGGACGGAATAAACTATCAAATCAAACGTTCAAATTGTTACTTGCAATACACCATGGCCATGGGACGGAGTAAACTATCAAATCAAACGTTCAAATTGTTACTTGCAATACACCATGGCCATGGGACGGAGTAAACTATCAAATCAAACGTTCAAATTGTTACTTGCAATACACCATGGCCATGGGACGGAGTAAACTATCAAATCAAATGGTTGGTTGACTGCAGGACCTGGATCAATGGAACAACTTGCCTGGGTTATGGTAGCAGGTCCTTGAGGAAGAGGTGGATGAGGGCGCTTCGGTTCAAAACCTTCTTGGCTCAGGGGGACAGGTGGGAATGGGTGACAGTGGGCAGGGAGAAATGGGGAAGTGAGGAAGTGAGCACTGCCAAAAAGCTGAAAAGTGAATACTGCTAGAAGATGAAAAGTGTTCAGCAAGGATTGAGGGGGAAGGAAGGAGAGAGTTGGAAGGGATGAGGGGGGGGGGGGGGTATAGAAGGAGAGGGCAGGGTGGGGAAGAAGAGAGAAATGGGTCAAGAGCAGAAGGACTGGGGGGGGGGGGGGGGATAAATAAAAAAAAAATATAGTAATAATAATGTTAAGAGACAAAATCAAGATAAGTAAGAACAAAGGGCTGTTATGGAGGAAAGTCAGTGTTTGATATTGATTCCATTTGGGTGGATAGTGCCAAGTTTGTGAATAAGGAGGGACTCTTGTTCTTTACGTCTTGTAGAGGAAGAAGAATTTTGCCAGACTGCAGCAATCTGCATGTGGGAGACATTGTAGTCAAACCAGCTGACAAGGGTGGCGCTATTGTTGTCTGGCGGCGGGACCTGTACATCGCCGAGGCACTCTCCCAGCTCTCAGACACCAGATTCTATACCTCTTCACAGCCCAGTCAAACCAAAACCAATAACACCCTGATCAGAAAATTCATTCGCGAGTGCATTAGCGCTGGAAACCTCCCAAATGAAGCCCATTCCCTGGTCGTTTCTGAACCCAAAGATTCCCAATTCTACTTGCTTCCCAAAATACATAAACCAAATAACCCAGGCCGCCCCATTGTCTCTGCCTGTTCCTGCCCCACTGTCCAGATCTCTCAGTTTCTCGACAAAATCCTCCAGCCTATCGTTTCCAACCTCCCCACTTTTCTTAAGGACACAAACCATACTCTTGATCTTCTGCAAAATTTCTCCTTCCATCCTGGCTCCCAACACCGTCACCTCTTCACCATGGACGTCTGTGCACTTTACACAAGCATTCCCCATCATGAAGGGCTTTCAGCCCTCAAACACTTCTTGTCAAAAGACAGCAGAAATCTACCCACCACCACTCTTCTCCGTCTTGCTGAGCTTGTTCTCACACTCAACAACTTTCAGTTTGGTGCTGACCATTTCCAACAGAATTGCGGCGTTGCCATGGGCACCAGGATGGGTCCTGGCTACGCCTGCCTGTTTGTTGGTTACATTGAAGAAAAGATCTTCTCACAATACACAGGCACTTTCCCAGACTTTTTCCGTCGCTTCATTGACGATTGCCTCGGTGCAGCCTCCTGTCCAATCCAAGATCTGAAAAACTTCATTGACTTCGTCAGTGGATTTCATCCAGCTCTTAGATTCACTTTTGAAATCACTCAGACTACCATTTCCTTCCTTGACATCAAAATCTCTATCTGTCCCAACTCACCCTACCTCACCACATCTGTTCATTACAAACCCACCGACTCGCATTCATACCTTCTGTACTCCTCCAGCCACCCTGCTTCCACCAAAACAAGCATTCCTTTCTCTCAACTACTTCGTTTGCGACGCATCTGCAGCGATGATGACGATTTCGCCAAACAATCTACCCTGATGATCTCATTTTTCCTTGAACGTGGATACCCTGAACCCATTTGCCAAGAAGCCCTACAAAAGGCCTCTAGAATTCCCAGAAACACCGCTCTTAAGCAAAAGATCACTCCTTCATCAGACGACAGGCCTGTTCTTGCTATCACCTTCCATCCTCACAACCTCGCCATCAAAAACATCCTTATGAAGAACTACCACATTCTGCAGACTGATCCTTCCCTGAAACACATTTTCACCCAGCCTCCACTAGTTGCCTACAAACGTGACACCAACCTCAGAGATCTTCTTGTGCATTCAAAATTGTCCACAAACACAGTCTCACCACCTGGCAATTCTCCATGCAAGCAACCCAAATGCAAAACCTGTCCTCACCTAAACTCTTCTACAACCATCTGTGGCCCCTCAGGCAAAATTTCCATACGCAACCCTTTCACTTGTCAGTCCCGCAATGTAGTTTACATTCTTTCTTGCTCCTTCTGTGGCCTCTTGTATGTTGGAGAAACCTACAGAACCCTTAACGACCGTTTCACAGAACACCTACGAGCAGTCCGTCTCGGTTACAATACACCAATTGCAAACCATTTCTGCTCTTCCGGCCACAACCTCTCCCACATGCAGATTGCTGCAGTCTGGCAAAATTCTTCTTCCTCTATAAGACGTAAAGAACAAGAGTCCCTCCTTATTCACAAACTTGGCACTATCCACCCAAATGGAATCAATATCAAACACTGACTTTCCTCCATAACAGCCCTTTGTTCTTACTTATCTTGATTTTGTCTCTTAACAATTTTTTTTTTTAATTTATCCCCCCCCCCCCCCAAGTCCCTCTGCTCTTGACCCATTTCTCTCTTCTTCCCCACCCTGCCCTCTCCTTCTATACCCCCCCCCCTCATCCCTTCCAACTCTCTCCTTCCTTCCCCCTCAATCCTTGCTGAACACTTTTCATCTTCTAGCAGTATTCACTTTTCTGCTTTTTGGCAGTGCTCACTTCCTCACTTCCCCATTTCTCCCTGCCCACTGTCACCCATTCCCACCTGTCCCCCTGAGCCAAGAAGGTTTTGAACCGAAGCGCCCTCATCCACCTCTTCCTCAAGGACCTGCTACCATAACCCAGGCAAGTTGTTCCCTATCAAATCAAACGTTCAAATTGTTACTTGCAATACACCATAGCCATGGGACGACACATTTCTGAAAACTTGCACTGTATATGAATCATGCTGCTGTGCAAAAAAACACGCACTAACAAAAAGAAAAAAAGAAAGAAAAAACACACGTATGTTTAACTGAATGTGCAGGAACATCAGATTATGTACTGATCAAAGTCCAGAGAAGAACCCCCTGCACCTGTCCTGTACGTCCTACCCCCTCTACCCTCATAAATGATCTAGAAAAAAACAATGGAAAAAAACAATTCTAATGCTTCATTCTGTCCAGTATGATGTTAAAGCCAAAGAAAATAAAACAAAACAGGAGGCGGGGGGGGGGGGGGGGGGGGGGGAGTGGAACAGAAGTATCCTTTACCCTAAACCCAGCCTGACCACTTTGTTCAGGAACTATAACTCACATGGTTGGTGTTAATCTCCCTGGTATGGAAGCACATGCAGAAAGTGCTTCTTATCACTATGTACCTGCAGAGCCTGAGCCAGTGAGGTCAGCACCAGACGGGGAGGTGGGGTGAAGGGGTGGGTGGTGGACATGGTCAGCCATTGGTCTCCCTCCATCACCTCACAGGCCCCTCTGTCCACCTCCAGCAGGTAACAGAACCCTGGGGGCTGCAGCAGCTGCTGACCAACACACACAGGTAAGTCTACACACAGACAAGTCTACACACAGACAAGTCTACACACAGACACACAGGTAAGTCTACACACAGGTAAGTCTACATGCAGACACACCCACAATGTTGGACATTACAATCCTAAACATGCTTTAACATCAATACCTATGCAAGCACAGAATAGCCATAGTAAGCAAACTATCACTCAGTCCCTCATTCTGCTAGACTGTCAAGGAAGCAAGCAACCAATCCATCCATCATCCCAACTTTCATGATGCAAAACCTATGAATTCGTGAGAATGAATTCTGAAATACTCAATTCAGTAAAACTGACAGAGCAACTGAGAAACTGACCAAATTTATATTCTATGCTACCTGATTGGTAGACTGAATGATGCAACTTCCCCATTTTTACATGGTTCTTTGGCCACATACCTGGCTAGTGAACTAACTGGCTTCATGATGTAAAAAATATTGCATGACAAGTAATTCTTGCCACAAATGTTTGTGCATAACATTCCAGTTGCCCTCCCTGGAACAAGCATGAACCAACCTTAGTTTCAATGTTTTCTTGTTTTGTTTTTCTTTTTAGTATAGTTGGTAGGTAAGAGTTGGGGAGCATTGGGGAACAATTTGGTATGAAAGATATATGCCGAAACTAACACATTACAAATGAAAATTTTACTGTTACTTGTTCCATTTATAATCTTAAATTGTGTGTGTGTGTGAGTTCAGAATGAAACAAAGTGCAGCCAAAAAGATACACACGGAGGATGAATTAGACTGCAACTAAAAAGATACATATGGAGGATGAATTAGACTGCAGCCAAAAAGATACACACGGAGGATGAATTAGACTGCAACTAAAAAGATACATATGGAGGATGAAAGACTGCAGCTAAAAAGATACACACGGAGGATGAATTAGACTGCAACTAAAAAGATACATATGGAGGATGAATTAGACAGCAGCTAAAAATATACCTATGGAGGATGAATTAGACTGCAGCTAAAAAGATACCTATGGAGGATGAATTAGACTACAGCTAAAAATATACTATGAAGGGTGAATTAGACAGCAGCTAAAAAGATACCTATGGAGGATGAATTAGACTACAGCTAAAAATATACCTATGAAGGATGAATTAGACTGCAGCTAAAAAGATACCTATGGAGGATGAATTAGACTACAGCTAAAAAGATACCTATGGAGGATGAATTAGACAGCAGCTAAAAAGATACCTATGAAGGGTGAATTAGACTACAGCTAAAAAGATACCTATGAAGGGTGAATTAGACAGCAGCTAAAAAGATACCTATGAAGGATGAATTAGACTGCAGCTAAAAAGATACCTATGAAGGGTGAATTAGACAGCAGCTAAAAAGATACCTATGAAGGATGAATTAGACTGCAGCTAAAAAGATACCTATGAAGGATGAATTAGACAGCAGCTAAAAAGATACCTATGAAGGATGAATTAGACTGCAGCTAAAAAGATACCTATGAAGGGTGAATTAGACAGCAGCTAAAAAGATACCTATGAAGGGTGAATTAGACTGCAGCTAAAAAGATACCTATGGAGGGTGAATTAGACAGCAGCTAAAAATATACCTATGAAGGGTGAATTAGACTGCAGCTAAAAAGATACCTATGGAGGATGAATTAGACAGCAGCTAAAAAGATACCTACGAAGGATGAATTAGACAGCAGCTAAAAAGATACCTATGGAGGATGAATTAGACAGCAGCTAAAAAGATACTACGAAGGATGAATTAGACAGCAGCTAAAAAGATACCTATGAAGGATGAATTAGACAGCAGCTAAAAAGATACCTATGAAGGATGAATTAGACAGCAGCTAAAAAGATACCTATGAAGGATGAATTAGACAGCAGCTAAAAAGATACCTATGAAGGATGAATTAGACTACAGCTAAAAAGATACCTATGGAGGATGAATTAGACAGCAGCTAAAAAGATACCTATGAAGGATGAATTAGACTACAGCTAAAAAGATACCTATGGAGGATGAATTAGACAGCAGCTAAAAAGATACCTATGAAGGATGAATTAGACAGCAGCTAAAAAGATACCTATGGAGGATGAATTAGACAGCAGCTAAAAAGATACCTATGAAGGATGAATTAGACTACAGCTAAAAAGATACCTATGGAGGATGAATTAGACTACAGCTAAAAAGATACCTATGGAGGATGAATTAGACAGCAGCTAAAAAGATACCTATGAAGGATGAATTAGACTGCAGCTAAAAAGATACCTATGGAGGATGAATTAGACTACAGCTAAAAAGATACCTATGGAGGATGAATTAGACAGCAGCTAAAAAGATACCTATGAAGGATGAATTAGACAGCAGCTAAAAAGATACCTATGGAGGATGAATTAGACAGCAGCTAAAAATATACCTATGGTGAATGGAAGTGACCGCAACCAATTTTCATGCTTGGTGTGAACTGGCGAGTATTGTTTTGTGCATCTTCTATGTGCATTGTCTGTTGAATATTCACCTGTCTGTATTGTTCTGTATACCAAATAGCCTTACTTTGTATCTTGTTTAGTTGTCATTAGCACTTTAATGAAGATTGGGTTTTGTTTCTTTTTGTTCTTCCAGACTGCTAAAGCTATCACACACAAAACACCAAAGCCCTCAGCGTACTGACGTTGGATGTAACAGGATGAAGAACACTCTTTTTTTTCTTATGATCCCCCTACCACAGACCTGTGAAGAGAGCTGACCGTCCGCAGTGTGAGCCGCTTGACCGTCGTCCTGACTGGCCACTGCTGCCTTGGCTTGGTGGGACCAGGCCCCGCACACTGCGCTGAACAAAGCTGGGTCCCTGCAACAGACCCCTGTTCTCCCTGCATCACTGGGCAACCCACAACAGGCAGCATGGACCTCCACAAGGGGAAAAGCACCAAGAACGTAAAGATGTTTATCTCATTTCTCCCAGGTGATCTAATACAATACCGAGAAGGGTACTTGGGAGAGTGCCGTACAAAATTATTTTCTCCCTGGCACCAGAGTAGCTCAGCCGACAGATTACCAAGTTCGTGATCCTGGTGATCGTATCTCTGCAACGCCGTTTCAATACAACGAAATTTTTCCCTCTGAGTTAACACTGGTTCTGACCCTGTTCCCGAAAGTTCCATGAGACTATAAATTGAGGTTCCATGAGTGAACACATGCATACAGTCTTGCACACACGTAAAATTCCATCATCAACTTTTGGACGGGAGGGTCAGTTTGGCTGTTGTTATGGACGACACGTACACACACAGCGAGCATATTCTGTGAAAAATGTGTGAAATGAGGTTTTTTCTTAAAATGTACAACTGAATGACATGGGAAATAACTGAATGTAGTACCTGCAGGCAGCTCTTCAGTTTACTCTACCCTGGTAGGCAGCCCACTGTGCAAAACAAGGCTGTGGATTGTAAAGCATTTAAAAGGCAGGTGCTATAAAGTACTCTCAACAATAATAATAGTTGGTACGGGCCAGAAGACTTACTTCCTGCATCACTAGAAAGGTTCATAACTCTTTTATAATTGACCACTTCAAAGACAGGAAATGTATTCATAAACAGTGAATTCATACGGTTCACTTTGAGAAGAAAATTTGTCGTCTTCCTGCTGTCCAAGTCCCAGATCATTTGATCCACATCTGCACCACAGATTTACACCAAAGCGTCATGACTTCATCCCTGGGCCAGGCCCTTTTTCCATCAAGCTTCATTACAATTGGCTCATTAGTGATTAAGTACCTGTGCTAAAAGACCGACAGACAGACAGACACGGATGAGAACATAACCACCTTAGTACAGGAAATAATACATAATGAAAGAGTAAGAAGTATAAAAGACCTAGATCTGAAGACGAAGCGTGGCTGTGCACATGATGAAGTGGTCAAAAATAGCTGTACATGCAATGCTCTCGCCTGAGGATATGTCCTCAGTGGTGTCACATGAGCTTACGAGGGGGGCACATACTGTGACAATCCCTAAGAGTGTTGAGCAAGGGCTTGCAAATACGACGATCACCTTCAAACTTGCCTGGGTTCAGCCAAGCAGTCTGTGAATCTTTGGCGATGAAACAGTAACCAAAGGACCAGGAAACACAGGGAATACGTACTGCACTGACAGAACTAAAGAGAAAGCAGCACACACTATGACACACAGCTTCAGCTCATACGCAGAGTTCTCACTCACACAGAGCACTCTAACTCACCCTCACGGCACTCACATACATACAGAGCAATCTGACACATACATTCACATTTCCACACATCATGCACACACAATATACAATACTTGTTCAAACACACACACCAGGCACTAATTGATAAACCCATGCACATCTATACAATACTCACTCACATACATATGCAGAAGACTGACTCACACACACACACACAAAGCGCTCATCCCCACACACAGCACTAACTCACACAAACGCACAAAAACTGAACATGGGTCATAAACGCATCCCTCTTACACACATACACACCACCACCAGCATTCTCTACACCTCTCTTCCTACAGTGTACCAGACAACCTGACTCTCACCTGTCGGCATTGGTACGGCTGTGAACTCGCAGACAGGAGAAACAGCACCGGCGCCCCTCCAGGCTGGCCGGCTGGCTGACAGTGGCGCCGCTGATGATGATGGCCACAGTCCCCTGGCTGTCCTCCACCAGAAGGGACTGGCTGAAAGTCAGGTCACCAACAATGCCGGACCATCAGACAAGCTGCAGAGACAGAGACAGAGAGAGAGAGAGAGGTGGAGCGAGAGAGACAGAGACACGGAGAGAGAGACTGAGGGCAACCCTGCAAGAGACAGTGAGAGACAGGTACATGACAAGAGAGAGTGATGGAGGAAGAAAGGGCGAGGAGGAGGGAAGGGGGAGGGGGGGGGTGTGATTGGGTGGGAGGGAGAGAGGTGGAGGGCTGGGGGTATGAAGGAGACATGGTGTAAGGGTGGTCAGGAGAGAAGAATGAGGGGAAGATGGGGTGGCAGGGAAGTGGCTGGGGTGGAGGAGAAGAGGTAGAGCAAGGCATGGAAAGGGAAGAGAAACAGCAAGACAGACAGACAGACAGACAGGAGAGAGTGTGTGTGTGTGCGCATGTTAAATGTGTGTGCCAAGTCATTTACTATGTATATATGCTGCATGCTGAAAAAAAGTATGAGTGTGGGTGTCCATGTGTGCATGGACATCCCGACACATGGACATCCCGACACTTTTTGTAGTCAGCAGCAGGGTAATACAGGAAACAAAGAGTTTTGCATGTTGAAGTTGTGCTTATCATCATCTCCTTGTGCCTTTACTTGAAGGAGAGTGGGGACCAAGCCTTTTGCCACAAGACTTATACATACAGACCAGCTCAAGGTCCCTAGAGGCCTATGTCGTAAGGTTCTAGGTTGGAGACCTGTACAGGGACTTCTTCTGCGTACGCAGGCTGATACTCCTGCGGACACTCCCTATATGGACAGGCAAGTATTAATCCCATCTACCCAACAAAGGGAGTGGAGTTTTGTGTGTATGACCGTTTTTTATCCCGCTATTAAGGCAGCCATACTCCATCTTCAGGGAAGGTGCATGCTATGTGTAACATGTCATCCATACCAACAGCCAAACTGGCCTTCTCTTTCGAAAGTTGGTGACGGGATTTTACGTGTGTGCAAGATGTTATGCGTATCTTCAGTTCAAACGTGAAGTCAGTTCTGCTCTACGGCTGCGAGACTTGGAGAATGACCAAGGCAATACAGCAAAAAATTCAGACCTTCATCAACACCTGTCTGAGGTGCATCTTCAAAATCAGATGGCCACAGAAGATCACCAATGAAGATCTATGGAAGCAAGCAGGACAGGAACCAGTGGCCAAGCAGATTCTGCGGAGGAAGTGGGCTGGATTGGACACACTCTCAGGAAGCCAGCATCCAGCACCACACACCAGGCCCTGACATGGAACCCGCAGGGGAAAAGGAAGAGAGGCCGACCTCACAGCAGTTGGAGGCGAGACACTGAGGCAGAGATAAAGTGGCAGGGGACCAACTGGACAGGCATTCAGCGAGCAGCCCAGAACCGAGTGCCATGGCGGAGTGTTGTCGATGGCCTATGCTCACCCTTGAGCTATGGGCCTAAGTAAGTAAGTAAGATGTTATGCGTGTGTTCACACACGGAACCTCGATTTACTGTCTCATTCGAAGGACTGTATGGGAAATGGAGTCAGAACTAATGTTAACTCCGAGGGAAAAATCCCCCTGTACCAAAACAGCCCGGCGGAGATTCGAACCCGCAACCCTTGGATTACGAGTCTGGCGCTCTACCAACTGAGCTATTCCGGCCCCTTCTTCTTCTTCTTCTGCGTTCCCTGGTCATGCTGATCAGATACAAAGTCTGGTAGCTTGGGCAAAGTCAGTGGTCCGTCAGAGTGAGTCTGCCATTCCCCACAGCTTTTCTTGGAGTTCCACTGCACCGGGCCAAAACTCACGCCGCAGGCTGTCAAAAGTGGGACAGGACTGAAGTAAACATTCCGGCCCCGTACAGGGACATTTTCATGTGGGATCAGTGTCTCCCTCTTCAGGTGAGCATACTTCCCTCTATCCTTTTCGTTGGACAGGTAAGAATAAGAAAAAGGAATTTTACCACTAAAAGTAATTTTACAATATACTTACCTTTCAAAACGCTAGAACACCCTCCCACCTCCTCGTCACCCTCAACTACTAAAGTCTTTGAACTGTACACCTCCCTAAAATCAAATGGACACAACGTAGTGGATGCTTGGGTTCCCAGCCATGTGGGCATTTGAGGCAATGAGATGGTTGACCCAAAACACAGGCCTATGTCAAAGACCTCTGGCAAGAGGAACGGACCTTGCAGACGGATAACAAACTGTATAAAATCCATCCAAACCTCAATGAGTTTTTACCATGTTCCAGAGGCGCCGTAAAGAAGAAACTTACACACAGGCCACTTGTTTGGTGAAGAAGCTCCGTGGTGTATTCCATGTCATGTTCCACTCACAGTGAAACATATTCTTTTAGATGTTGGGACTTGCACGATGTGAGACATAAACACTTTGCAGCAGAGTCCATGAAAACCCTGTTCAGAGATGTCCCACCTGACGTGATCTTTCGAGTTTCTGTGAGAGATTAACATTTTTCATTTGATTTAAGATTTTATGGAAAAAATTTTTTTGTTTCTAGTGCGTTTTTAGAAGATGTATTTTAAAGAGATGTGTGAAAGGGTTTGTTTGTTTTTTTGGGGGGGGTGTTTTTTTTTTCCTGAGATGACTTGTGAGTTGATTTTAATGTGGTGATAGCCCTGATATGGCCCTTTGTGGTCGGCTGGCTATAAGCAACATTACCTTACCTTACCTCGTTTAGTCAAGAAAAAGTTGAAAACTGAACTGCTTCCAATATGATGCTCAGAACTGAGGCCACTAAGGGTGATCACTCTTGCGGCCTATCAAGGTATGGGGGTGAGGTTATCTCCTTGCTCCCTCTCTTTGTTGTTGTTCTTGTTGATCCTTATGACATGGCAATGTTCCACGCCAAATGGAGGTGAGGCATTAGTTCTGACAGAGATAAGCATGAGAAAAATGTTTACCGATGGTTAGGACAAGATTCTGCATTTTTTCCCCATCAACACCATTCCATCCCTCTGTGTTTCCCCTACCTGTAGGAACCACTATCCTGCTGCTCACAGAAGACTCTCAGCACCGTGGCTTGAAACACCGGAAGCAGTCTATCCCCGGCCGGCGCTTTCTCGATGCTCTCCAACAGTGTGTTGAAGGTCAAGGTCCTCTTCGGCTCTCCTTCACCGCAGGTGACTGTGTGCAAAGCTTTTCCAGGTGTTGACAGCTCGCTGTGTTGGGTGGTCAGGTGGGGCTGAACAGAAAGTAAACAATACCAGGGATGTAAAATTCAGGCTGTGGTAGGTCTTCCATTTTTTTTTTTCATGATCTTTACCTAGACAGTAATATTCAATCTTTGTAGCTGCTATGTTTTCATGCATCTGTCAGCTGCATGAGCTTGAAATGCCTTCTTAACAGCACTGATAACTTGCCACTGGCTTTAAAAGTAGTTCTACTTTTATGTTCACTTCAAGCCATCAGCTCCCACTGGAGCAAAGGCAACAATCCGATAGCGCGCCCTGTCCTGGGCTGCCCTTTCCAATTCTCTCCAGGTGTATCCCGCTCTCTTCCTCTCTGCATCCAAGTCTCTCCTCCATGAATTCCCGGTCTTCCCCTTCTCCTCTGTCCCTGTGGGTTCCAGCGCAGAGCATACTTTTACACTGATTATTTAATACAACACTAAGCAATGATAAAGCTGGGTGTAAGTATATCATTGTAGGTAACTTATGCGATGAAACTTCTCAAAACAGACCTTTCATAGAGTTCAGATTTGTTTTCCTGGAAACTCTTACCCGAGACTTTTTTTTTCTCGTCTCAGTTTCCATGACTTCTATGGTGTTTACCCTTGATGCCCATTCTGGTACCCCCCCCCCCCCCCCCCCCCCACCCCCCCAAACAGCCACACCAAGACTTGTCCTATCACAGCCACTGTGGCAGTCCCACGGGGAGCAATCAACACCATCTCACCAAATAGCAACCTATTGTTCAGCATTGTTCAGCAAATAGCAACCTATCAGAGGAAACCACTGCGCGCACAGCTGGAGTCAACATTTGCGAACCATGGGATAAAGGCGGTAGGGTAGGCTGAAGAGGGGACAGTTCCGCTTTTAACTGAAAGCTTTTCTAACCCCCTCATGTTCCAGCTGACACAAACGGGGTTCAAAAAGAAAATGCATTTTTACACAAACCAACGCCAACATCCACGTGACATCAATTGGGCTTTGTTCTGCAAGACGTTATCAGCCCTGTTAAAAAATGACTCCACCCCATCCCCCCATACTTTTAAACAAATAAGGTAAATTCCTGAAAATATTTAGGAGAGTTAGTAGTTATAGGCGCAGCTGCTGAGTCAGTCTGGTGGTGTTCAGTGGTGCCTGTTCTGATCTACCACAGACAGTTCATCACCTGCTAAACTTACTGATGACAATCACTGCTTTGCTGCAAAGCCAGCTTGAGCGGGCATTTTCCTCTGGAGGGCACTACTATGTCCATCTGATGACAGTCGCTGTGAGCTTTTCAATGCCGACAACTTGGACAAAAACTCACCATGGGCAATGACGAAGGGAGGAAATAAAAACTGAGTTCACTAAAAGAGCAGGGCAAAAAGGACAACAGAACTTGAGACTTTTAAAATCTTTTTAAATGATCAATGAGGATGAAAACAATGCCGATGTTTCAGAGTTCCATTCTGACACGTGTTTATTCTAGCCTTTGAGAAACATCACCAGGCAAGCCCACACTTGGAATTCCTGAGCAAGAGGCATAAAGGACTGACACAAACCAGCCTGGTGGAGACCTTAAAAAAAACTAACACTATGCAGATAGTCTGTTTCTCCAGGCTACTGAAAAGAAGACCCCAAGACAGAGACTTCAGAAGAACCCTTGTAAGCAGCCAATGCGCCAGGAGTCATAGCCATGCATAATACTAGATCCACCTTCCTTTAATACCAACTCTTTGCCTGTAAAGACAAAACTTCACCTCATTCTGGACAAGTTACGAGACATATCGTTATAAATGCACCAGCCCATTTATGAGCTGATCTGGAAATGGAAAGAAGTGTGATCCAAATCATCTGGCAAGTCCCATTATTTTCAATTAGGACCATGTTCTCAAGCTTGTCTCCATGGTGTGAGTTTTCTTCAGAATGTCCAATGTGCATAGTCACTGATGGAATTGCTGGGTTGTTATTTTTACTGTGTGAAGTGTTTTTCTGCGTTTTCTTCACGGCAGTCTCGGTCACAGGGTAGTTTTCCTTTAGGCAACATAGTCAGAGAGGGATGAAGAGTGTCTGAATGTGCAGCAATGTCTGAAGTTACATACAAGTTACAAACAAGTAACTGACTCAAAATGAAAATGATGATGAACCGAGGTTGTGTGTGTCAATGGATGCGTAACATCTTGCAGACTCGTAAAATCCCATCGCAAACTTTTGGAAGAGAAGGCCAGTTTGGCTGCTGGTATGGACGACATGTATACACATAGCTTGTACTGAAAGAAAGAAAATGAAAAACTAGATAAATGATATTCGATTGAATGCTACAGGAAACAACTGACTAGGGCCAGCAGACTGCTCTTCAGTCGGCTCGACTCAGCCGAGTAAAGGCACAATACAATTACTCTTAATAATAATGATAATAATAACAAATCAACTACGCTCACGATGATCTCTCCCGACATTAAATTTCTTCCCTCCCCATCCCAGTCCCAAATACAGCTCTTATAAGAGCCTTCCACAACTTCTGCTAAAAACATTAAAAATGAACATTTACCTGAAAAACGGAGGATGGCATAAATGGAAAAAGGTGAGCCGGACACCTGGCTGCAGGCAAACTGGCATCTGCAATCAATCAAAGCTTTGACACATCTTCTTGGAATCAAGGCACTGAAAAATAATGCTTTAATGAATAAGTGCATATGTGACATATCACAACAAGTGGCACAAAAAATTGCAGAGATCAATGACCTTTCTTTTTTTTTTTTTGTTGATTTCCTTTTATGGCCAAGGTTATATTTTTTTGTAGTACATTAATCTTCTGTCAACTGCCACTTTACTTTCGGCCTCCAAAAACAAGTTTTAACAACTGCAACTGGCATTTTGAAAATATTCAAAGCGAGTCTTTCAGAACCAGTTTCAATAAATGGCTGATCAAAGAC
This sequence comes from Conus canariensis, assembly GCA_033310375.1. Lineage (NCBI taxonomy): Eukaryota > Metazoa > Mollusca > Gastropoda > Neogastropoda > Conidae > Conus > Conus canariensis. Next base: position 40,956,580 of record CM065730.1, on the reverse strand, counting down.
CAACAACTTTCAGAAGTCCTTGACTATGATTTTTTATAAGGAAAACAATATTCTGGAGATACCATTCTTTTTATAACCTAAATACGACCAATTTTTTATGAACCTTTTACAGCTGTTGTGATGAGTCAAATTTAAGAGATTAAATAACAATTATTACAGAGACAAAGCAGTGTCCATAAGTGTTTGTGTGCAAAGAATGTGAGAGTGAATGTATGTGCATGTGCACGCATGTGTGTATATCTGTATGTGTGTGTGTGTGCGCACGCATGCATGTGTGCATGCACCCACTTGTTTACATGAGCATATGGGTTGACAAATTCAAATCTGTCTGTGCTGATTTTCTTCATTTTACTTATTTCTTTTTTTTTGCACTAGTTATCCTCTGCACACACATCAAACACAAATCAAAAGACACCAATAAATCACTGGTCTAACAACTTGCAGATTTACAGATACGACCATTCTTGTAAATCTTTGATTTATTAAGTATGACTGAACTCTTTGTTTTTATTGTGTGTGTGTGTGTGTGTGTGTGTGTGTGTGCGCGCGCGCGTGCATGTGTGTGTGTGTGTCTGTGAGTGTGTGCGCCTGTGTGTGTTATGTGTGTGACAGCGTGTGTGCTTGGGGGCATGGATGTCTGGGTGGGAGTGAGCAGAGTTCAGGCATGCATAGATGTGTGAATGGGGTTGAGTAAAGGTGTGCAGATGCACGTGCATGCATTTGCACACCTATGTGCATGTATGTATCTAACTGTGCCACCAAATCCACCCTTACCAGCAGAACAAGGGCACATCCACCTCCAATGAAAGGTCAAAGGCGATGACGACGGACTGACATCACAAATGTCCTCTTTGCTGGGTTCACCTTTTACAGTGGACTGGTTGAGGGGGGACAGCGGCTCACATGATAGCGAGTGCACAGCGTTGTTTTCCCTGCAGGCCGTGTCCACCTGTTGCCTGAGGACAGTGTATATGCATGCCGCCTGGTCAGTTATGTATGTGGGTGGTTTCTGTAGTTCTTCAGCCAAACATGACGATACTTGTGATCTTTCGACACATACATTATGTGCATTAATTGATTTACTTACATACTTCTTGTATTGTCAAGCCCACAAATATATGCATACATTTGTGTACATATTTGTGTGTATACATACGTGAACGTGCAAGTGCATGCATGCATGTGTAGTTACGAATGCATGTGCACACTTGTACATACATTTGAAAGAAGTGATATTGCAGCATTTAATCTGACTGTAAGTGTCACCATTGATCCCCCCCTCATCCTCCTCCACCCTTCTGCAAAAATAAAGTTTTTGCATGAAGGAAAAGTATGTGCATGTGTTGTATTGTATGTGTACATGCGTATTTGTGCATATGCGTGTGCACTTATGTGCATCTGTGCCTGTGTCTGCTTGAATGTTTGTTCTATGTTTGCATGTAAATATATCTAGTCTGCTTGCCTGATTAAAACAGCCATAAAGTCTCTCTCTCTCTTTAAATGATCAAGCAAAAACAAGAACAGGCCAAAAATCACAGGCCAAACATACATTTGATGCCAACCCGTGCCTCCCTGATGAGTCCGATCCAGCGGACGAAAGGCCTCGGAGCTGGCGATATGAATGGCCCTGTCTTCAAGATGGGTTACAATGGCTCCCATATGCTGCTAGTGAAGATTTTCATATTTATATTTCCCTGATTTTTCACTCTCATTTTCTTTCTCCCCTCCCACCCCCACCACTTTTTTAATCTTTGCCAAGTCACTTATGTAATGATGGAGGAACTGTTCCCCCGCACTTGTTTTTCCCCATTATTAGACTGTTAAACACACAGAAAAAAAGGTGAGTCACCAACCATGGTGGATACACATGGACAGTAGCTCCCTGTTGAAGAACAGCATTATGCTTTGCTGACTGAGGTGGGAAGAGAACAAAACACTGAGGGTTGGACGAGTGTTGGAGAGGGGAAGGAGTCTTCACCACGGTGCAGCTGGCTAGCCACAGCCCGTGAACCCTCTTCATGCTGCCCACCTCCAACGACATGCCCCTGGACCCAGCACCTGGCGAACAACATGTTACAGTGGGACTTCTCCACAACCACCTCTCCAAATTCTTGAAAATGGGGTCTTTACTGGGAGGTTAGGTCTTTATTTGGAGATAATTCTGGTACAAAAACAAACAAAAAACATTCTAGAAAAAGCATGTTTAAACCAAAATGTCTGAAAGATGCTATTGAAAACAGTAGTGTTTTAACAATTTGAGAATGAAGACGTGGTATGAGCATATCTTTTCACATTAGTGCACCAATTAAACACTAAATGAAATACAGCACAATTTTAACACCCTACAAATGTTGACAGATATCTCTTGATGTTTTGGTTAAAATTATGTGTACATGTGCATGCAGGTTGTGTGAGAGAGCATGCATGCATGTATGGTGTGTTTCCCATGCGTGTGTGCATGTGTGTGTGTGTGTGTGTGTGTGTGTGTGTGTGTGTGTGTGTGTGTGTGTGTTGTGCAGCTGTGCTGCATGCTCATGTGCACATCACAGACATTCACATATATAAATTTTTCAACCAGTCATTTGGTGTTATTCATGTTGTTTATTCTGCATCATAGATGATGCAAGTAAAAGATACACGTACCTCCAGAAAAGACACCAGTTTTGAACTGATGATGCCACATAGCTCTGGCTGACTTTTCTCTCTGCAGAATTCTGGACATCTGCTCAGCCAAGCCTCCTCTGAAAGCAAACGGGAATTCAGGGTTTGACAGATAAAATTTGATCCATCAAGTTCCCATCAACCTTATGCCTTTGCCTTCATTTTACAGCAGAGTCCATGAAAATCCTGTTCAGAGATGTCCCGCCTGACGTGATCTTTGAGTTTTTGAGAGACATTAACATTTTTCATCTGATTTAAGATTTTACGGAAGAAAGATTTTTAAGGAAGTTTCTGGTGCGTTTTAAAAGATGTCGTTTAAAGAGATGTATGAAAGGTGGGTTTTTTTGTTTGTTTGTTTTTGTTTTTTTAAATGACTTGCGAGTTGATTTTAACGTGGTGACAGCCCTGATGTGGCCCTTTGCGGTCGGCTGGGCTATAAGCAACATTATCTTATCTTATCTTATCTCTTCTTTTCCTCAGTTTCACTTCATGTTCATTTTGTAAATTCTGAATGGCCAAACTTGTGTTTGTGAGATTCACATGAAGAATGGTTGCTATCATCATCAAAAGCAGGAAAATGTCTTGACTGGACACTTCAAACTCATTTTTAAAAAATCTCAACATGCACTAGAATCTAGAATGTTCCTCCATGATCATTCTCAGCTGTTCATTTATGCACTGCTGAACCAAGTTCTTTTTCAGATTAACTACTTGCTTTTCAGACTCATAAACATAATTCCCCTTTACAGTCACAGGTGAAGACGGGAAACCCTGACAAGCTACGTAACCCGATCAATAATGAAGGAAAAGCAGACAGCTCTGCTACGCCCGTCTGCACTAATGGCCAATATTCCACGGCGGATGAATGGCGGGGACCGAGAGACTCACTTGGCAAATTTTCTCCTCTTCTTGCCGGAGTCTCCTTGATGTGGCGCAGCCGCAGATGCTTGTTTAGTGGGGGTGGTCTCCCATTTCACCTGTCGTGCCCACTCACTGGCTCGCAGGCCTCCCTGGCCAGGAGATACGTCGCTGTCCCGCTGGGAAGAGGCACAGCTGCTGATGGAAGGTGTCCCCGCATCAGGGCCCTGCTACAACAGGTATCACACTGAACATGCTTCCCTGCAGTGAATGTTTAGCACCAGGGCCCTGCTACAACAGGCATCACACTGAACACACTGCCCCGCAGTGAATGTTTAGCACCAGGGCCCTGCTACAACAGGTATCACACTGAACACACTGCCCCGCAGTGAATGCTTAGCACCAGGGCCCTGCTACAACAGGCATCACACTGAACACACTGCCCCGCAGTGAATGTTAGCACCAGGGCCCTGTTACAACAGGCATCACACTGAACACACTGCCCCGCAGTGAATGTTTAGCACCAGGGCCCTGTTACAACAGGCATCACACTGAACACACTGCCCCGCAGTGAATGTTTAGCACCAGGGCCCTGTTACAACAGGCATCACTCTGAACACACTGCCCCGCAGTGAATGTTTAGCACCAGGGCCCTGCTACAACAGGCATCACACTGAACACACTGCCCCGCAGTGAATGTTTAGCAACAGGGCCCTGTTACAACAGGCATCACACTGAACATGCTTCTCCGCAGTGAATGTTTAGCAACAGGGCCCTGCTACAACAGGTATCACACTGAACACACTGCCCCGCAGTGAATGTTTAGCACCAGGGCCCTGTTACAACAGGCATCACACTGAACACACTGCCCCGCAGTGAATGTTTAGCACCAGGGCCCTGTTACAACAGCCATCACACTGAACACACTGCCCCGCAGTGAATGTTTAGCACCAGGGCCCTGTTACAACAGGCATCACTCTGAACACACTGCCCCGCAGTGAATGTTTAGCACCAGGGCCCTGCTACAACAGGCATCACACTGAACATGCTTCTCCGCAGTGAATGTTTAGCAACAGGCATGCCAGCAATCTAAAGGAAACAAACCGTAAGTCAGCACTTTCAAATGGATTTTCTGCCGCCACACACTTCTGGCTGAGTATTTCCAGCAACCTAAAGGAAACAAACAGTGCGTCAGGACTTTCAAATGCATTTTTCTACTGCACACACATTCCAACTATGTATTTCCATTTCTTTTTACTTGAACCAATTGAGACGACCATTCCAGACATTACATGTCAAAGTTTTCATTTGTTTTCCTTTTCAAATTTCAAATCAGTTTGTCTCCCTGAGGATTTCCAGGAACTCAAATAAGAAAGCCATTGACTGCAGACAAATGACATGTTTGTTTAAGTCAGGTTTGTCCAGTTATCAGCACAATGGAGATTTTAATCACAATTATACTAACAGTAACAGTAATAATACTGATAGTGATAAATACTTTTTACCATTAACTAATGTTCCCTGAAGCCTCATGTGCTTATGATAGCAACACTAGCAGCCTGACAACCAGCAAAGTTCCTGAGCTGCAAGACACAAACACACCAGCATGTCCAGTTTAAAAATTAAACAATAAAATCTCTTTATGGCAAATTGGTTTTAAAAGAAAGAACAAACATCACAGCAACTTAAAGCTAAAACAAACAAACAAAAAAATCCTTACAGCGTCCTTCCAGAGAGAATCTGCGTAATTCTCAGCAGCAGGGACACTGTCTTCTGAAGGCTCATTCTCTGGGTCTCTGATGGCCAAGTCCTGGTTTCTATCAGGGGTAGAAGAGTGTGAGCAGCTTGGAGAACCAGAACACTGAGACAACACAAACAAAACAAAATTACTAACAGAAAATCCACTTTGTGTAATAGTTGTAACACCATAACAATTTCTTTTAGTTGTCCTTTATTTTGGACAGAAACCGAAACAAAATGAAAAGAACAATATGCATTCTCTTTCTTTCTCTCTAGAATATAGATGCTAATATTTAAGCTTTTACGTAAAAATGAACACACACACACACACACACACACACACACACACACACACACACACACACACACACACACACATTCAAAAACATACACATACAAATACAAAGATGTCTTGCAAAAAAAAAATCCACATGTACAGACAGCATGTATATATATATATATATATATATAATATATATTGTAAACAAACAGAAAACAGCCATACATGGATGATCAAATAATACTGATCAAGACAGCAGTTAATCACACATAACCTGTGTGAATGTGTATCCTTACCTGTTAGTTAATCATACACATCTACGCTGTACCTTGATCTTGACAATAATGCTGTTCTTGCATGAATAATCTAAATATGACCAAGCTCATTTTCCTCAATAATTTTGCAAAGGGTGGCATGTTGTGGGAATACAATTCTTTCACTTACAACAAGTTCCAAAAATATTGAAAATCTGTTGTACACATACAAACTGATCATTGTTATGGCCTATGAACTCTGCATTTTTCATATTCACACTAATCACAGTCATAAAAATTTTCATTCAAATCATCAAGACTTAAGTAATAACAATTTAGCAATCAAAAATGTTTCGTTAAAAGACAGACACTATCACATTCCAACCAATAAAAACAAAAATGTAGACCTTCAGAGATATTCCTGACTGTAAAGCATCTCGCAGGTTTGTCTGGCAATGCCAACATCCTCTCCTCTACCCCGTCTCCAGTAAAGAACAAATACTACGCCATCCATCTACGACCAGAACACACCTCTATCTGAAGATCAAGGGATTCACTTCCAGAAGAACAGTACACTTTCCCCTGCTTGACCGATGCTGGCTGCTTCTCTTCTTCTGACTCTGATGCCGATAATAATATGGCATCCTCAGATTCATCTCCACCAGCCTGCACAAGGCCCCGGCTTCGAAGACTGGATGGTAACACTCTGTCTCTGCTCCTCTTTGCTGGATAGTTTGTCCGACGTCTCTTTGCTCGTGGTGAAACAGAGTCTTGCTTCTTGGTACCTTCAGTCTCGGAGTCGCTATTCCAGCATATCGAGTCCTGATCTGTGTTGAGGGCGAAAGACACATTATGTAGAAATTCTTCAATCAGAACAAAAATTAAAGGAAAAGAAAAGCTGTCAATTATTTTCTCAAGTAATACTGAATGAAAACTGGACTATTTCTTGCTTTGTAGTACATCCTAAAATTCATCTGAAACAAAAGAATCAAAGCTTCAACAACAAAAAATGATTGTAAACCTGATATTAAGATTTATCTTTATGTATGTGTGCTTGCATGAGTACATACATATGTCTGTGTGTGTATGTTTGTGTGTGTGTTCTGGTGATGTGATGTGATGTGATGTGATGTGATGTGATGTGATGTGATGTGTGTGTGTGCGTGCGCGACGCACACATCTGTGTGTGTCTGTGTGTGTATGTGTCTGTGTGTGTGCATGTGTGAATATAAGCAAGTTGAGGAGATAAATCAACATAAATTTTGTGTCACTGTCAGATAAACATCAATTAGGATTGTCTCACCATCAGAGTAAGCAATACAATACTACATATTGCACTTTGGATTTTACAATAACACTAGCGCTTACGCGCTTCTACCCCATCTCGCCCCGGTGAGTTTGTCTGTCGAGTAGTGTTCCGATGTCCAGTTTTGTGTCTGTGGACCCAAATTGCGTCATGATGCAATGTGTCACGTGATCGCCGACCCAACGTTGCTGTTTGTAGGACACCAAGGATACTTGATACCAAATTTGGTGGCGATCGGCCTAAAACTGTGGCCGTGTATAAGCGAACAGACAGACAGACAAACTGAGCTTTATATAATAGATTTCATGGTCACCCAAGACAAAAAATATAAGTTAAAAGATTCAACTTAAGAGCTAGGTTGCATGTGAGTGGATCTCCAGACTGTCTTCACTGACCTTCAGGAGCGGCAGACGAACTGGTAGGACTCCACTTCAACGAGCACTTTGAGTCCAAAATGTGAGAATCACTCCTTGCTTTCTGACTGGAACCTGTGGAAATCTGCAGCAACTCTTCCGACTGGATCCACGTCTGTCCAAACTGTCTCTGTGGGTTCGCATTATGTTTGTGTTGACTAGCCCCATGTCCATCACACTCCAAACTCTCTTTACAAGTTTGTGCCTTCGCAGGCAGCCGGAAGCCTTCACCGATTCGTAGCCATTCTTCATGGGGTACGTGTGTGTTCGCCACTCCTTTCTGAACAGAGTCTTTGGATGTTTGATGTAAGTCCAAATGTCTTGGGTGGTGCGGATATTGGGTCTGAAAAAGTATTAACACTAGAATAAACTTCTTGTTGAACAAAAAGCTAATTTCATAATGAAATAATAAGGTAAAAGCGGAAGTATTTAAACTGATTCAAATGCTTTGGTCTTTTGTCACAGACAGAACTAACAAGACACTCCCAGGGCTATGGGTAAAATTTATGTACCGATCTGTGTAATTCAATCACACACATGGTATCCACACTCACATGATACTGATGCACATACATACTGCAAAATGTGTACATAACATACACACACATTCATACACACACCCGAGTATACATACATAAGCTCACAGATTTATCCTTGTGTGTGCATGCTCTCATGGCATGTGCGTGTGCTCCTTTCTGAATCTGACAAGTGTGTCCCAAACTGGCCTCTTCCGATTACCTATTCAGATCTAGACAGAGTTTGACAGTTCAACCAATCGCCAACTGTCTTCACAAAATCTTATGTCGCGGTAGTTACATGCTCATAAAAGACCAGTAATTCATGTAAGATGCAAGTATGTTTCATTTCTCTCCAAAATTTTTGAAAATGTTGGCTATATTGCACTTTTTAACCTCAAAGCCTTTCACTTTTGTGAAAACTCTGTAACTGAAGTTTTCTTTGAGTTAGCAAACATGCTTTTCAAGACTATTTTAATTGATTTTTTCTAAACTTTTCAAAGAGCTTTTTGCAATGTTTTTTTTAACAGTGGTTAATTGAAGTTTCTTGTTTTATTGTGGGTGGTAACACTGCTAGAGTATGATCTTGTCAGGGTCAATGTTGCCTGATCCAATGAAGATGTATTCCTTGTCGTCTTCACTCACATAAACTTTCTAAATAATTCAGTTTCCATTGATTAATAAAGCAATGAAACATTTGTACTACGGAGTGGATGTGCAAAGGTCTGAAAGGTCTACATAGGTGGCAGTTTGATGCAAATCGTACTAGCCATCCCGTTCCCTCTTACACACACACAGACACTGCCCCTTTCTTTTTTTCCGTACTGGATGCACAGTTCATCGTAATATCTTGTTGTGTACTTTGAAGTTTATGAAGGCTATGGTACGCAGGTTGGGAGAACATACAAATAACTATAGCCCACATTATAAATGCACATCAGGCTTGCTGTTAAGTCCCCTAAAGCGTTTGCTTGGACTTGCTGTTCTGTCAGGGCATTCAGTTTGGCAACAGATATCACACACACACAAAAGTTCTTGAAATCTTGAACGTTTACATGTGGAACAATGAAGCACTTGCTGTTGCTGACGATGAACTGTTTCATAATCTTTTGTGTTACACGTCCACAGCAACATTTTGGTGGGATGCAGCGTTTCTCTGGTATATGAGGTGTCACTGTCATTGGCTGCTCAGATGGTAGGTTGGGCCAGCACCAACTTTCCTGCACCTTTTTTTTTCTAGACTTTGTGAAATATATGTTGTTTACGCACACCTAGTTGGCCGTCACCAGAAAGAAGACAATGTCTACTTATTCTTACAATTATTTTCCAAAGGTACCAACTACTAATATCGGATCCCTCCTTCTACGCCAATAGTTTAAAATCTCCAACAGTAGATGTCATTCTTAGAGAGTGCCTAAGGACCCTTTCAAATTCTACAAAAACTTAGCTACTTGTAATTGTATGACCGACTGCCGTGCAATTTCGATCTAACGTTCTATGTCCTTTTTGGCACTCGGAAAAGTTGCATTTCAAGTTGCGGGCGTTCACCTTTTTTATTTATTTACTTTTTTAAACTGAGCAAAATAATTCAATTCAACCATTCACGGTCAGAAATCATATCCAATCGAGTGAGTTACTTACTTTATGTTTTCTAATCATTGCCGCAAATATGTATGTGTTGGATGAATTGAGAAGAGTTTTTGACAAAGTTCAGATTCCTTTCGAAATATTGTCTGGCGCTCTAATATACTAAGAGTGGTGTCCCTTTACCCGGAAAAAATGGCTGGGGAGACAACACCTGCTAAACTGCGATGACTGTAGGATGACAAGAGTTACTTTTCCTGTATCCCACTTCAACGCTCCAAACAAAAAAAGACACTCATGTACAAGTTGTGCACATGCACGCCGTACACCTGATCTTCGCGTGTGAGTGCGTGTACATATATATATATATATATATATATATATATATTTGTTATATTAAAAGCAAGTTAAAATCAAGCTTCTAAAAACATCTACAAATTTGTTTCACGCTGTGCGGTCGTCAGGATGTGATGAGCTTGTGTTGCCAGTGCCACGTATATATATAGCTAGCTGGTTTGCTGTTGTTTTTTTCCCGTGCTACATGTGTTTCTCAGGTGTTGGTTTTTTTCGCTGATAGGAACTTCCATCTGTGTCTGCAATTGTTAACCATTTCTGTTCTAACATTTAGAGTTGCCAACTGTGGTTTACATAGTATAATGTATTTCTCTGTTAGGCATAGATTGCATTTTTTTGAAATGTTGTTGTATGATGCTGCTCTTTTTAAGATTTTCCAAGATATGTTGTAGTCTATGTTTTTTTCTTTAAGTTTCCAAATGTATTTACTCAATTCTGTTTGGTTTTTGTATCTTTCTTTGTTGAATGATTGTTTATGGTTTGCATATCTAGTTTTGAATTGGTTTTCCGTGATACCTACATATGTTTCTTTTGCGTTCTCTGATGTTACAGTGGCTTGGTACACAATGTTGTTATAAAGGCATTTGTTGCTTAGGGGGCACTGTTCTTTTTTGGTACAGTTACAAGATTTCCTTTCGTTACCCTCCTTTTTTTCTGTGCTGCTTTTCATTTTGTTTGCTGAATCGATGGCATTTTTAAGGTTCGGCATACATGAATATGATAATTTGATGTTGTTTTTGTTGAATATCTTAAATAATTTATGGTCTTTTGGGAAAGATGATGTCAAGATTTTAAAGAATTCTTTCCCTACATTTGTTTTAACTCTTGCATCATATGGGGGATTGTACCATATGATATTCCTGAACAATTAAGTAGTGGGGGAAATATATATATATATATGATATCTTCATGCTTGGTTATACATAGAAACTCACCTCATGTATACCTTTGCGCTTGAGTACACAAAGGAACTCACCTCATTCATACCTTCATGCTCGAGTACACACAGGAACTCACCTCCTTCATGGTTGAGTACACACAGGAACTCACCTCATTCATACTTTCATGCTCGAGTACACACAGGAACTCACCTCCTTCATGCTTGAGTACACACAGGAACTCACCTCATTCATACCTTCATGCTTGAGTACACACAGGAACTCACCTCCTTCATGCTTGAGTACACACAGGAACTCACCTCATTCATACCTTCATGCTTGAGTACACACAGGAACTCACCTCATTCATACCTTCATGCTTGAGTACACACAGGACCTCACCTTATTCATACCTTCATGCTTGAGTACACACAGGAACTCACCTCAATCATACCTTCAGGCTCAAGTACACACAGGAACTCGCCTCATTCATACCTTCAGGCTCGAGTACACAAAGGAACTCACCTCATTCATACCTTCATGCTTGAGTACACACAGGAACTCACCTCATTCATATCTTCATGCTTAAGTACACACAGGAACTCACCTCATTCATACCTTCATGCTTGAGTATACACAGGAACTCACCTCATTCATAGCTCCATGCTTGAGTACATACAGGAACTCACCTCATTCATACCTTCAAGCCCGAGTACACACAGGAACTCACCTCCTTCATGCTTGAGTACACACAGGAACTCACCTCATTCATACCTTCATGCTTGAGTACACACAGGAACTCCCCTCATTCATGCTTGAGTACACACAGGAACTCACCTCATTCATACCTTCATGCTTGAGTACACACAGGAACTCACCTCATTCATGCTTGAGTACACACAGGAACTCACCTCATTCATACCTTCATGCTTGAGTACACACAGGAACTCACCTCATTCATACCTTCAGGCTCGAGTACACACAGGAACTCACCTCAATCATACCTTCATGCTTGAGTACACACAGGAACTCGCCTCATTCATATCTTCATGCTTGAGTACACACAGGAACTCATCTCAATCATACCTTCAGGCTCGAGTACACACAGGAACTCACCTCCTTCATGCTTGAGTACACACAGGAACTCACCTCCTTCATGCTTGAGTACACACAGGAACTTGCCTCATTCATACCTTCATGCTTCAGTACACACAGGAACTCACCTCAATCATACCTTCAGGCTCGAGTACACACAGGAACTCACCTCCTTCATGCTCGAGTACACACAGGAACTCACCTCCTTCAGGCTCAAGTACACACAGGAACTCACCTCAATCATACCTTCAGGCTCGAGTACACACAGGAACTCACCTCAATCATACCTTCAGGCTTGAGTACACTCAAGAACTCGCCTCCTTCATGCTTGAGTACACACAGGAACTCACCTCAATCATACCTTCATGCTTGAGTACACACAGGAACTCGCCTCATTCATACCTTCATGCTTGAGTACACACAGAACTCACCTCAATCATACCTTCAGGCTCGAGTACACACAGGAACTCACCTCAATCATACCTTCATGTACATAGGAACTCGCCTCATGTATATCTTCATTGTTGAGTACACACAGTAACTTGCCTCAATCATACCTTCATGCTTGAGTACACACAAGAACTCGCCTCAATTATACTGACTGACTGAAACGATTTACTGTCAGATTAACATAGTGTTGTACTGACATGCTTGAGTACACACAGGAACTCACCTCAATCATACCTTCATGTACATAGGAACTCGTCTCATTTATATCTTCATGCTCGAGTACACACAGGTACTCCCCTCATTCATACCTTTATGTTTGAGTGCACACAGGTACTCCCTCCTTCATGCTCGAGTACACACAGGCACCCACCTCTTTCATATCTCCATGGTTGAGTACACTCAGAAACTCACTTCCTACAAACCATCATGCTCGAGCGCACACAGGTACTCCCATCCTTCATGCTTGAGTACACACAGGAACTCACTTCTTTCATACCTTCAGACTTGAATGCAAACAGGAACTCGCCTGATTTATATCTTTATGCTTGAATACACATAGGAACTCTACGACTCAGAGACCGAGGGGTAATAGAATTGAGACCAATAACATTCTGCAGTACCACACAATATCTTTTCACTTGTTCACTTCAAGTGTACACATGAAGGGGCACCTGCTAAAAGTGGCAAAACCTTTCACAATTTTTATTGCACTTTTTTTTGTCTATAAAACTGACCGAGTAATGAACTTGTGGAATAATCTGCCTAATCAGACTGCCACCACAGGCATACTTACCAGGAAAAAAAAATGTTAAAGGCTTTGGAAGGAGTATAGCTTCCAGACCAATTTGTCTGCTAGACACTTGCCATTACATAATGAACTGCATACTCTTGTACCAAAAGAAAAGAATCAAAGTATCATCTCTGGATATTCAGGCAAAAGGCTGATAATGCCACTAAGCCAAATTGTGGACATTGTATGACATTGACATGAAGTGTGTATCCGTGTCTCCCATCCAAGAGAGTTCTAGGTTCTAAGTGACAGCCAAGTGTTCCAAATCTCTTTGGTAACCTGGTTTTAGAAGCGTTTCTTGCAGTGCACTTTCTCTGACCTTGAAGATATCCTGAATGGATTTACGTCTGATTTCAGGGCAGCAGATCCTAAAGGGAACTCATCAGTTCTATGAATATTATACACATCTATGATGGCGTATGACAAGATAGATGTCAAAGGAGGACTACTAGGTGTTCCAAGGTGACAGTCCTGAAGAAGTCCACTAAAGACGAAAATTTGGCAGAGAACAACTGGTGTTTTTTTGTTGTGATCAAGTGTAATATTATACACATCATGAGTTCTTTCATGATGGTTGGCTGGATAGTCTGGTCAGGGTTGTTCTGTCATGTGTGCAGGAAGAGAGGAAGACAGAGGAGTAGAGGAAGACAGAGAAGGAGAGGACAACAGAGAAAGAGACAGGAGGACAACGTAGTGAATGGACTGGCCTCACTCTCAGCAACTGCCTAAGAGCGTCTGTGAACCGGAAGGAATGGAGGAAGCTTGTTGCGAAGTCTTCTGTGGTGCTCCAATAGTCTTGAAGATGCCAGGATAGGTGAAGGTGAGGTGTATGTGGTAGCTATCCCATTCATATGAATTCATCTATACAGATGATTAAATATGGATTAAATTGCTTATGTGTTTGATGAGAAGTAAACCACTATATTCTATTCACAAGTCATATAAAGTTGTAACCCTTTGCATGCTGAAGTTAGTAAATCAAACTCAATTTCTTTTCAAGAAAGCTGAAAACTGCAATGAATTCAAGGACTCAAACTGAAAGTACGAAAAAGCTGAAGATTTGTTCTTCTCCTTGGCAGCTCCATATACAAACTGATATATGCTGATAACGCTGCATATGAAGGTTATCAACAACTTCTTTCCCACCTGCCTTGTTTCTTAAGCGAAGTTCATACCCCACTCTGACCTGAATCTTGCGCTCAACTGCCATCGTGGTATATGCCAGTATATTGTCAGAAAGATATCCCAGCGTGCTATGACTGTTTTAAAACAGACATGCTGAAATACCTCTGGAAATAAGAGCATACATCCAGCAGGAACCAAGAACTACTACCCTTCCAGCAAAAGCACCACCATCTCTTGTTTTTTTCCAGTGCTCTCCTTTCCATGCCTCAGTGGAGGCATTGGGACAATGTTCACATCACTGAGCTCAGAGGATCTGGGAGCTGACCCCAAAATGCTTCTGCATGCCTCAGGACATTCTGAACACACCTATCAATTCCATACACAGTTGCAGCACAAAACAGCAGACATATCAAACACTGAATGTAATCTCTCATTGGCTCTATTTTCAAAGCACATGGTTCACATTCATTCACACACACAACGCACACATTCCACAGGGTAGTATATAAGAACATCAATTCTAGATGCTGAAAACTGCGTTTTTATTCACCAGAATGAAACTGAGTTTTGAAAACATGCGTTTCATTTTCACAGCATCACAAGATCTGTAATCACTCATTTTGGTATTTCTACCGTAACACAGCAATACCTTTCACATGACACACCTCTAACATCAACAAAGCACTCTCGTGTCACTCCCACTCTTGAGTTTAACATACACATGTAAACATCTTTAAAACTCACACAACAGCATGCACAGACTTCTATCAGCTTCCTCCATAAAACATCATGTTCTCCCAAAAGTATTACTTGACAGAATCGTGCTGCATTGCAGTACAATAATAAAATGTACAACAGACAGTTCAAGGAATTCAAATGTTTTATAATTTTTCAGATTTATATTCACTGGCACAGTTTGCTTATTCAACAGATGCACTGAACAAAAAGATTGAGAAATAAATTCAGCCACTGACAATTCATTAACAATGTATTTTTGCAATGGCATTCAATATCACATTGAACTTTCTGATTTTAAAATACGAAGAGAAAGAAAACAAGCTTTTACGGTCTTTTTAATTTCAATCCCACTGTAGTTTTGCTGCCTTCCCTATTTCCCTCTCAAAGCCATCTCATCACACCTCAAAACAGAACTGACAAATGAAGAGCAGTTATTCGGGCACTGTCCTGACAGACAAGACACAGGAAGCTTGTTTGTTGGCCTTGACCTTGTTTCCATTCACCACCATCACCAATGGAGAATCCACACGGATGCTCAGGAAATCAAAGGTCTGAAAAGGGAAAAGAAAAAAATTATAACAAACTAATGAAAAAAACAAAACGAACACAATCTAAAACAAGTCTTATCAAACAGTCAAACTTAAGGTCAACCTAATATTATTACTGACAAATAAGATTTTTATCTGCATAAGTGTTCAAATAAAACAGTTGTGCAAGTCAGTGCAATAGTAACTCTTTGGTGTGACAGTCAATTCAAACTCCATCTCATCACACAAACGTACAGTCTCATTCCAAATCACTTTCAAACTTATCACTGCGGGGAACACCGATACATGCACTGTCTCATACCAAATCACTTTTGAACTTATCACAGTGGGAAACACTGAGCTCACAGTCAACCATTATATTTTTGTCACTGTCAGTTTCTTGTTGCCACCTCTGACACTAGCACATGAAATGGGACATGAATGTCATTTCAAACTATAGTACGCAGACAACAATGCCTAGTTCTACTTTCTGGGATTTTCTTTTTGTGACCATGGGAAAATGAAGTAAAGATCTCAGTGGTGATGAAATCCATGGAGAGCCAACGTCAAAACTCATGCCGTGGTCCTAGATATAAATTTATTGACTATGCAGCTCAAAACCTTATAGATGTGCTGTTGCAGATTGCAAAAGACTACAACAGACATTACTGGTTAATTCAACATTCTGAGGGTTTGAATTCTTCATGGACTACTTTGCAAAGAAAACTTCATTTGATGGATTTAGCAGTACTGAAAAAAAAAAAACCAACACACAAAGTTATGATCAGGGAAAGGAGAGGGAAAGTTAAGGAGAAAAATAATGTCATGCAAGACCCCACTGGATGGTGAATGGTCTTTGGAAATATCTCTTTTTCGAGCAAAAATGAAATCATGACTGATCTGAACAGTAGCAGTACGGTAACAGCATGGCAAGAATCCTCTGATAAGCAGCGACCAGAAAGCATTGCTGTTGAGTGTGATCCCCCTGCACAGTTGTCTGACACTCATCATGAGAGCTGAGTTTTTCACTTCAGTGTGGGTAATTTGTGTGTGTGGGAAGTACAATGAACTTTAAGTGATGCATTCACATGCTGCAAGATCATTTACACCTATGTTTCAGCCAGTAAATTCCTGCCAGACAATACGTCCTCCAAGAAACAATACCTCCATTTACAAGTCCCGTGAAACAGAACACTCATTTCTGACCCTGCCATGGCTAGCATGGTCACTTAATCTCAGCCAACTAAAAATCTCTGGACAATTTTTAAAAAAAAGTCTAAGCAGACCTGAAGAAGAAACTCAGTGACATGGAATGAGGTGCCCATTCGGCATCTTGAAAACATTTTTTACGCTCTACCAACACATGCATGGATTTCTCTGAGTAAGGAGGGCCATCTGACCCACTTTTAAATTCAGACTTTCAAGTTCAGGGGAAAACAATTCAATTTTTCTCCTGGTAAATCTCACAGCCATTTTGAAAATCAGACAATAATTTTGAACTAGGCTGTATGTACTTACACATCTACACAACACACACACACACACACACACACACACACACACACACACACACACACACACAACACGCACACACACACACACACACATGGGGCATACCTTATCCTTATGTTTCACCTTGACCGCCTGACCATAGGGTTCAGGGATGGCCACAGAGTCACCAATTTTCACCCCTCCTCCCTGCACCATGTTGTAGACAGTCACTACCATGCATCCTTTCTTGTCACACAGGCAGAACGAGCTGCACGACATAACACACTCCGTAACCACAAATCACTTCTTTGCAACAGGACAAATCGACAAGACAGGTGACAAGGTCACAAGATTAAAACTGAAGTACGACACCCAAAGAGGTGAAGGGCAGTGAACTGTCAGAGATTCATACTGTTTGGGGCACAGCGTGATGGAAGATGGAACCCATACTTCTCCTTCTGCTGCCTTTAACCTTTCACATACTGAATCAGGTGCCCCATTTACTGCTGGGTGAAGAGAGAGAGAGAGAGAGAGAGAGAGAGAGAGAGAGAGAGAGAGAGAGAGAGAGAGAGAGAGAGAGAGTGAGTGAGTGAGTGAGTGAGTGAGTGAGTAAGTGAGACAGGCAGACAGGCAGACAGACAGACAGACAGACAGAGACAGAGACAGAGAGAGATTTCAAGCCGAAAACCCCAAATGTGTGGCTTGGACTCACGGCTGCCAGCTCCGTGGGCAAACAGTCTAACCATTTGGCTGTGGAACCCTCTCAAAAAAAAAAAAAGGTAATCCTTAACAAACTTACGATTCAGCTGTTATTGATACTGTAACAGGATTTTCAGAGGGAAAAAAAACTATCAGCATCAGCAACATCAACGCTTGGAGACTTTGTCAGATTATTCCTATGGAAGGTATACTCATATGAACTTGCAGTCAACTGGATTTTCCTTTTGTAGCAACTTTGGTCTAATAAACAAGCTGGTTTAAACTTGATAACTCTGGATAAAGTTTGTACTCACTCGACAACATGATTCTGCTCTCTGATGAGAACTTGGTCATGTGATCTTTGCTAGAAACATCAACAGATGGCGCAAATGCTGATAGGAATTATCTCAAGTTCCATCGCCACCCCTGGCTCTCTGAATGTGGAGCTTATTTTTAATAATAAAGAGATCATGTTGTCTCCTGTACTTGTGTAGAGCTGGCCTGTCTTGTCTGAAGTAAACTGTTTCCTTCACTCCTTCAAATCATTTGGGTTCAACCTCCTGAATACCAGCATTTCGGATGTCTATACTGTTAGTAGGCTGTCTGTCTTTTATGTGTCATGACACCTCTGAAGCGCTGGAGCTAGCAATTCAGCACACTGTAAAGGCATCACAACATAACCGTCCCAGAACCTTGTCTCAGAATAACCTCCACAGGAAAAAAAGTGAGGGTTAATGGTGGTGGAGGTTGTTCGGGCTGGAGAAGCGGGGTGGGTGGGCAGCAGAGAACTCCAGACCAAAGTTCCTGCCAACACCTAAACTATCTGATGATGTCACTGGGAAAGATCATTATGACCCAAGCCTCTGCAAAGACCAAAAGGCTGTAGTCAGTGTGTACAAATTAATTCAAAGTGCTAAGTTTAAATGACCTGATTTTCAATCACTTAGATGAATGAAATTTAAATCAACCAAGTTATCAAATTACTTGGACAGATGAATTTCCATAATTTAATTTCTGTTTGTAGGTGAAAATCAGACAGATATGGAAGAACACAGCAAGAGTCTAAGACAACATTTTCAGATTTTAATACTGAGAGTCATGTGTTCGCTGAAATTTTATAACTAGACTTCTTTTACCAATTGGTAATAAAAAAAATCTGTTATCAAGATTACTATTACACTGATTAGATGAGAGGAAATCAGGTATATGTTGACATGAGAAAAACTTGTTAGAAGTCATACACATATGCATGTATGAATGTGTGTGTGTGTGTGTGTGTGTGTGTGTGTGTGTGTGTGTGTGTATGTGTGTGTGTGTGTGTGTGTGTGGGTATGTGTGCACAACTGCGTACGTGTGTGTGTGTGTGTGTGTGTGTGTGGGGTGTGTGTGTGTGTGTGTGTGTTTGTTTGTGTGTGTGTGTGTGTTTGTTTGTGTGTGTGTGTGTGTGTTTTATGTGTGCGTGCGTGTGCACTTGTTGAGTGTCTGTGTGTGTATGTGTGGTGGTGAATACATAACATCAGAGAAATACTATGAATACCAGATTAAAGTAAACACCAAACTTAACAACAAATCACACTGCAGCTTTGAAACCAAAATCAGTATCAGAAAAACAACAGGGGTTATGGACATGCCATATAAACATGGCAAGTATGCCTTGAGAGGCACACGGTCAAACAAAACATGATCTCTTGATATCTTTTGTTTCACCACATATACATTTTGCTGCAGAGCAATATGCAGATATACAGTGTCTGTAGACACAATGTTGAAAAGAAATTACTGGATTAATAGTATCACAGATTTGCTGGTGTTGCATGGCTCTGACAGGATCAAAATCAAACAGCTGACTAACTGTGTTTTAACATCAAAAACTGGATTCTTCTCACCATTCTTGAAAATAGTCCTAGGGGTATACGAGGTGGCTGTGCACATTTACAAATACTTCCATTTCATTCATACCTTCCGTAATTGGACATTCGATATCATATGTAGCAAGTGCGAATTTCTTCTGTGTGTTTGAGAGAGAGAGAGAGAGAGAGAGAGAGAGAGAGGGAGGAGAGAGAGAGAGAGAGAGAGAGAGAAGAGAGAGAGAGAAAAGAGAGAGAGAGAGAGGGTGTGTGTGGTGTGTGTGTGTGTGTGTGTGTGTGTGTGCGCGCGCACACGCTCGTGCCTGTCTGCCTGCCTGTGTGCATGTGTTGTGTGTGTGTGCCTGCCTGCCTGCGTGCATGTGTGCATGCGTGTGTGTGTGTGTGCATGCATGTGTGTGTGTGTGTTTGAGCTGAACCACAACATAATCCAGAAAGTGAACTCAGAACTCTTCCCCGAAGATGGAGTATGGCTGCCTTAATGTCAGGATAAAAAACGGTCATACACACAAAACTCCACTGCCTGTCTATACAGGCAGTGTCCGCAGGAGTATCAGCCTGCGTATGCAGAAAGAAAGAAAGAAAGAACTCAGAACTCAAAGGCCCTGCGGAAGTCCATGGACTCACAATGGGACGGTAGAGTTGCTCTCCACAGAACAGACAACTTTGCCACAGATGACCTTGTTGGAGTTGACCTCTGGTGCAACATCTGTGGTAGCTATGTGAGTCAGCTCAATGGTTTTGCCTGAGGGGGAGGTGTAGGATCCCATTCCATAGGGACCAAGGTCTTTTTCACTGAGGGAGTTCATCAAACTCTGCAGCTGCTTGGGTTTCAGCTTTCCCTGCACAACACAAATGACTATCAACAGAACCCCGAAGCAACTGCACATCAAACAAAATCAGTCACATCGTTTATTATAGTCCAACTACAGAGGTCACCTCAGGGCTTTCAAAACAGGACAAAAATCATTAAGTTAAAGACCATGATAATAGTTGTGTGAAAGGCGTTCATAGTTTAAGTGTGTCTTGTGAATAGGAGGAGTTGGCTGGGATTCTTAATGGAAAGTGTATTGTAGTACAAGCCACAAGTCTGAAGGTTTCTTTTATGGGACAGAAAGGGAGAGGGGGGGAAGGGGGGCAGGTATGTTGGGGGATGGGGAATGGACTGGAGAGGGGAGGACAGGAGGTGGAGGTGGGTTGCTCCCATCTTCAATATCCTCCATAACAGTTCTGCCATTTACCCTGCTATTCATCTCAGCTCCTGCCTTGGCTTAAGGCTGTGTCAGACCAAGTGACATAGGCTAGAACACCAAAGCTACATCAAAATGCTCTGCATCGCTATGCGGGGATTGTCTTCAGTCGTGACAAGCTCCTAGCATAACATTATCAGTCTCCAAAATCCCTCGAAGTCAGAGTGTGGCTGCCCAAGTGGTGGGATAATCAAAAACGGTCACACACATAATGTTCTCATCCCTAGCTGATGCATTTGTACCATGGTGTTCAAGTACTTCAGCTGTTTGGATGATCCCTGGAATCTTTTAGCCAGGATACGACAACAACAACATCATCTCAGCTCTAGCCTATTACATACTGCTAGCAATTTCAGGGTGCTACGAGGCTATCACAAAACCACAGCGCTGCTAAATCACAACAGTGGTGTTCACCAGGTTATGCAATTTCAGCACACACAAAGGTCATTACTTTGCACCCCTCTGTTTATAGCAGTTATCAGCCCCTCACGATGCGAACAGAACAGCCACACTGAGGCAGCCAGGCAGCAAATCAGCCTTAAAGAGTGAACGATTATCAAGACTGCTTGTCAACACTGGGGCATAAATCACATAGTAAACATCAACTTGCAACCAGTATTAAAATACAAACTTCTCAACTCAGTTAGTAAACATCAGGTAAAGTGTGATCTTGTGAATTCTTTAATGACAAAACAGAACAAAAACAAACAAATACAAGATAGCTTATGCTATAATCAACTGTCAAGTTTGAAAGAGCACAGACCACAACACCATGAACCAAATGAAACCAAACCTTTCAACAATGTACGACTACATTCTTCTCCTTCCAGACCAAATGAACAAACATGCAAGTTCTTCGCTTATCAACACAATGACCAAACTTCACAATTTCACAAGAACGATTTCTACGACCCCCCCCTTCCCTTTTCATTTTTTTGTAGCTAACCCGTTTCTCTGTGAGGGTGACCACGCTGTCCAGGTAACTCAGCAGGGCTTTCTCCTCCATGCCTGGGTCAGTCCAGCTGGGGTCAAGCTGAGCGGCCATGCTGAACTCCTCCAGTGCCTGCTGGTACTCCTCCTGGTACTTGTAGGACTGATAACGCACACAAAGCATGGTCACACATTCTGTGACGAGGCTATTAAGTGTGTGTGTGAGCATGTGTGCCTGTGTGTGAAGTGAATGTATGTGTTATGTGAAGGGTGCTATGCAGATTTGCTGATCAGTGTGAGCAGAGGAAGGCAGAAAGGGAGAAAAGGCAGGGGATGGAGAATGAAGGAAGGAGAGTAGCAGTAAGGATAATATGACAAAGAAGGCAGGAAAGATTTTCAAAAAATTCTAGTTCAGAATCTTCAGAAGATTGAAATGCTGTATAATGTTTTAAACATACACCACTATCTTAATAGGGGAATATTGTTAAGTAGTACAGCTGGATTTGACTAAAAAGCATCTTCCCATATTGTCTTTACTTGGCAAAACTTCACAATTCAATCAATCAACTAATCAACCCAGCGACTCCTCAATCTATGGAGTGACTGGTTCGCTGACTGATTGACTGAGTGATAAGTTAAACGGACGATCAATTATTTCTTTTACAACAATGGTACTTACCATTGCTCGGTTGTAATGCAGATCAGGATTGCTTTGAGCCACTGTGTCACGTTCCTGTTCAAAATATGAAGAAAACACTGAATAAGCATGTGTGTTTTAAACAACTAAATCATACAATGATAAATTCATAAATCCGCAAAGCTTTTTCTCCTTCTCTTGTTTCTACTGCCAACTACTAAATGGAAAGTGCTGTTTCATGCATGTCTGTTGTTTGTAGTTTCTACTTCAATGTGAAAAAAATTTATTTGTCTGTTACGCATTGTGTATGAAAGACATATTACTGTACATTGTTGTTTGTAGTGTCTGAAGAAGACTTTGATGTGAAAAAAAATGTATTTGTCTGTTACGCATTGTGTATGAAATAAATATTACTGTACACCTTTCTTTTTGTTCACTTGAATTCTGATTAGTTTTTATCTCTCTCAGTATTAAGTTTTAATTTATTCAGCCCAGTCGTGTGCTCATGGTTAAATCCTCCAATCTCTTGCACCTTTTCAAATTAACTGAAAGATTCAATTTGATCTTGTATCATTTTTGTATTCTTTGAAAAACAAAAGACATCAGACAACTGTGTATAGATCAAAGCGGATACACATTAACTCTTTCTCCTCTCACAAACGTACCAAAAATAATTTACAATAAATCCAGGGTGAACACTTTAACCCCTTTTACCCCAATCCTGTATTTCACCAGACTGGCTTCAAGCTATGTCAGACCACAGAGAAGAGTACTCACGGCCTGAGAGTAGGCACTCATGCACTGTTTCAGCACTTTGGGATCTTGTCCACAGGAAAAGAACAGAGACAAGTAGGCATTGCCCAATATCACTGTGAAACAAAACAGATTCTTCGTTTGCGTCATGAACACATTAACAGGAAAAGAACAGAGACAATTTGCGTTGCACAAATCACTGTGAAACAAAAGAGATTATTTGTTACCTTCATGACCACATTAACAGGAAAAGAACTGAGACAAACAGGCATTGCCTAATATCACTGTGAAACAGAAGATATTCTTGTTTAGTGTCGTGACCTCATTAACAGCAAAAAACCCCCCAAAAAAAAAAAAAAAACACCCAAGAGACAATAGGCACTGCTGCAAATCACTGTGAAACGAAAAAGATTTGTTATTACCATAAAGTTCGGACTATAAGCCGCGACTTTTTTCCCCAGCTTAAAACCCTGCGGCTTAAACAACGATGTGGCTTATTTGCGGATTTTTCCGATTCCAGGAGCATTACACCCTCGTCTATTTTTAGCTTCTCTGTAACTCACCATATCGTGTTTACTGTTCATGAATTTTTCAATGAGCGCCATGTTAAAGTGTTAACTGTTCACATTGTTACAGTGTTAACTGCTCACATTTTTAAATCAAAGCCGCACACATTGACGCATTCAGATCATTTGCTCAACCACACACCCTCATCATGCTGAAAACGCGACGAAATGCCTACGATGCAGCTTTCAAGTTGAAGGCGATCGACCTAGCCATCGAAAAAGGCAATCGAGCAGCTGCACAGGAGCTCGGAATAAATGAATCGATGATACGACTTTGGAGGAAGCAGCGCGGAGAACTGTCTCATTGCAAGGAGATGACAAAGGCCTTCAGAGGGAAGAAGTGCAGATGGCCTGAATTAGAAAATGACCTCGAAGACTGGGTCAACACACAGAGAGCAAATGGCCGAGGCGTTTCCACAGTTCAGATCAGACTGAAAGCAAGAACAATCGCTGCAGAAAAGGACATTGACGATTTCAAAGGTGGGCCATCGTGGTGTCTCAGATTTTTGAGGAGAAAAGGCCTATCCATTAGGGTAAGAACAACTCTCTGTCAACAACTCCCTCCTGACTTCGAAGAAAAACTCACAAACTTTCGGAATTTCACACAGGAAATAATAGCCGAGAATTTCATTGGTCCGCAAGACATCATAAATATGGATGAAGTCCTTTTGACTTTTGACCTGCCTCTCAGTCGGACTGTAAACAAAAAAGGAGAGTCGTCCGTCACGCTGAAAACAACTGGTCATGAAAAAACCCACTTCACTTGTGTTCTGAGCTGCACAGCTTCGGGAGAAACGCTTCCACCAATGGTAATTTTTAAACGGATTACGATGCCAAAGGAAAATTTCCCAAAAGAAATCGTCGTAAAAGTCAATAAGAAAGGGTGGATGCAGGAAACCTTAATGAAGGAATGGCTGACAGAGTGCTACGGCAAGCGACCGGGGGTGTTCTTTCGCCGGAATAAGGCCATGCTGGTTTTAGATAGTATGAGGGCCCACATAACTGACTCTGTAAAAGAAGCTATCAGAAAGACCAACTCAATTCCAGCAGTGATCCCAGGAGGCACAACGAAATACTTGCAACCTCTCGACATCAGTGTCAATCGTGCATTCAAAATGGCACTGCGTGTTGAGTGGGAAACTTGGATGACCACGCGGGAAAAATCATTCACCAAAACTGGCCGCTTGCGACGAGCAAGCTTTGCTCAAGTCTGCCAGTGGATCCTGACCGCATGGGGTAAAGTAAAGCAGTCCACCATTATCAATGGTTTTCGGAAGGCTGGACTGTGTGCTGCAGCAGACGATGGAGCAGCAGTGACCTTCACCTTGCCTCAAGAGGAAAGCGACAGTGAAAACGAGGCAGAAGTCAGTGACAAGATGGCGGAGGAAGCGCTGCTAGTGCTGTTCAACTCCGACACTGAAGAAGAAGACTTCAGTGGATTTAGCGGACAGGACAATGATGACACTGAATAAATGCGATAATATGAACTTTATTTTTGTTGTATATATCTGCGGCTTATAAACCGGTGTGGCTTATTTGTGGAAAAAGTTCAGATTTTTTAAAATTTAGTGGGTGCGGCTTATATACAGGTGCGCTCAATAGACCGAACTTTACGGTAGCTTCATGACTATATCAACAGCAACAACTTGTGAGAAGATGAATCTCAGATAAGAAAGAGTCTAAATGGAATGATGCTTTATCTTACTGCAGAAGACAAATTCTGCATGTCTCTTTGGCTGTGTTCCACACTGAACATGCCTCTCTTTCAAAGAATTTTATCACTGCCAAATGATATTTTTTCCTAAAAAAAAAAACCTGACCAGGTTATCCTTAATTAAGCCTTCAGACATAAGAATTTCCGCAATCTCAGTTACCAGGTATATGAATGAAGCATAATATCTCTTAGATTTCAAGGGGTGCACTCTTCAATCAGGAATGGCCCTGTAGTCTGTACAACAATAAGAGAGCATTGATTCCAAGAGGGCTGAAGTCAGTAAGCAATGGCCACATACACCATGATGTGCCATCAGAGATGTCCAGCTGCACAGCCTCCTTGGCCTTCGTCACGCTGTCTTTGATCCTCTGCTGACATTCCTCAGGGAACCGCCAAGCTGCCGCATCACCATGGACAGATTCCGTAAGGATAACTTGTTCTTTTCCTGAAAACCACAAGTACCAAACCATATGCTTATCATCATACATTGATAAGTCTAATGGAATTGCTACAGAAATGTTTTAGCATGGGTAGAAGCATGCAGTTTTAACAACATGTCAAAATAATGGAGGAGAACCCTCTTAAGCCCTCACACCCCACCCCCACCCTCTTAGACACACAGTCTATTTTTATCACAGAAAGGATGAAGCCATACAACAACCATGAGTTATTCATATTTCAGTTTATTTACAACTTTCTCAAGGAAAACAACTGGACCACTAAGTTCACAGAATAAAAGCTGGAGATTGTACATTTACAAGTGCTTACTTCTGTTAAAAAAAGAAAAGATGTATTACAAAAGGAGTATTCTGGACTCTTTGGAGAAAAACTCACCAATTCTAATCAGTTTATCTCTAACAGTTTCAATTATAGAAAGTGATGCTAATTAAATTCAAGCAGTTTGAAGTGTCAATGCATGTTTCTGAAAGGAGGCACATCAATAGATTTTTTGAAATTTGCTAAGCTGTATCAATTACTTATGCTTCATAATTCCCACCTATGCTTTAGTATTTAGAAAATAAAATTAATCCACTCTGTGGTGTCAAACCTTTTTTCAATTTATTCAAACATATACCAACTGTCTTTTTCAATACAAGTGAAGTCTAAAAAATGGTCATGCACTAAAGAGAACCTTTCTGCCCTGCAAGCTCTTCTCTTTCACTCTCTCCTCCACTTAAAAGAATATCCAAGGTAAAGTCATACTAACTGCAAACTAAATAAGAAGGTACACAGTTTCAGGTGTGGCATGCTAACTGCAGACTTGATGAACAGTTATGCAGTTTCCTGTGTGGTATGTTAACCCCAGACTTGATAAACAGTTACATACTTGTATGCTAACTGCAGACTTGATACACAGTTACACAGTTTCCTGTGTGGTATGCTAGCTACAGATTTGATAAACAGTTACACACTTTCCTGTGTGGCATACTAACTGCTGACTTGATAAACAGTTATGAAGTCTCCTGTTTGGTACGCTAACTGCAGACTTGATAAACAGAAAAGGTACACAGTTTCCTGTGTGGCATGCTATCTGCACACTTGATGAAAAGGTATGCGGTTCCAAAGTATTTCCAAATAAATCAAAACTATATCAGAGTACAGTACTACTTAATACCAAAGATCTATTAACTCAGACAGAAATGTTCAGGAAAAGAAATCTTATTAGAAGGAGCATCTTTATTGTGAAGTTTGACCATGCAAGACTGACAGTCAAAATACTGAAGCACAACATGTTTTTTTTTTTTTTTTTCAAATCAGAAGTAATGCTTTTTACTTTTAAATGTATTTAATATAAAAGTCCTTTTTACTGAACCATTTTCACCCGTGTTTTTTTTTTTTTTTCGAACATGAACTTTTCTTTTGGTATGATCACTGGTAATATTAAAAAGAATTTGGTGAACTTTCTGGTGCCTAGGATAAAACAGAATTTTGTATATGTCACTTTGTAGTAAACAGCCATCAACCCAATGCAAAGAACTTGTACCTGTTTTATGTGGAAGTCTATGTATTAGATCAGCTTTTGAACCCATGGCAAAAACTAAAGTTGAATCTTGCATACACACAAGACATTTAAAGTACTTTCACTTTCAGCTTTGGGAAACATTGTTATACAAGTCACATGTACATTACATATAAGGGGCCCTTAGTTTAATGTTTAGAAGACTGGGCTATGGAACTGATGGTCATGAGTTCAAACCACTTGAACAATCTGATCATTTGGTTTGAAATCTCTCTCTGTCCGTCCAGAATTAGACGAGTTCCTGATTCATTCAGGAAGGTTAAGATGACAGAAGGATGTCGATAGGCTCTGTCTTATTTAATGCTGTGTCTCAGTTGATGAGAAGCTCTAACAGCTAAACTGCCTCCCACAGATTTTGACTATGAAACTTAAGCACAATCTATCCTTAACCATAAAGGCTATGTTTAATGATTATGCAGCAGAGGAGGAAACATTCGCCATGTTTCTTAAAATCCAAAATTTGTTCCCTTTTCATCACCAACATAAACAGTGCAGTACTAACATGGTTCAAAGCCCCACTGAAGCAATTCATGGCCCCAGGCATGTCTCCTTTCTTCCAGTGGCACTCTCCCAGCTGGTTCCAGGCATCCACAGACTTGGGGTCCAGCTTCACTGCCTTGGACAGAGTCTCAAAGGCCTCACTGCTGAACTGGCCCACCACGTTCAATGTCCGACCACGCAGCAAAAAGTACTCTGCTTTGTTCTTGATGTTGTCTGGAAGACAAGTGTGTATATTTGCTGTGTTCAGGTGAAGTGACTGGTGTAAGAGCAGTTCCTTCTTTTTGTTCAAGAATTCATAATATACAAATGGTACAGACGTAAGCACACATGCACGCACACACACACACACACACACACACACACACACACACACACACACACACACACATATGCTTGTGCGCACATACACATACACACTATTTCTTTGTTTCATCTAACATCTTCACTAGTTCTTAAACTGCAGAACAAATGATCACTCGCACTCACTCTCTCTCTCACACACACACACACACACACACACACACACACACACACACACACACACACACACATGTGCATGTGCACAAACACACACTTACCCACTCACATGGGTGAACACACACACACACACACACACACACACACACACACACACACACACACACACACACACACACACACACGCACACAGGCAGGCAGACAGGCGCATGCTCATGCGCGCACACACACACACACACACTTTCAAATTCATTGTCAATATCAGCTACAACTAAACGACAAATAACCATCATCATCTCCTCCTAAATCTCAATTATCTCTTACCTGTTTCATTAAGAACTACAGATTTTAGATATAATAATATAATCTCTCCAGAGACTGATAACTCACAACTCAGACTGCCAACAGATATATACATATGTGGATGTGCTAGCACCAACACCATCAACCAACACCATCAGGTAAAGAAAAATCAGATCACATCTGTAAAATGTTAGTGTCATCTGGTTTTACAAAAATAACAAATGGGAACGATCTGGTTTTCCTTTTGAAATGTTGAAGGGAAATGTTACTTCCATCCCTGTACAGTTCACATAATGTAATGCATCTTATTCAACAAGGGAAGTCCAGGCTTACCCTGACTATGTCTGTTGTGACAAGACAAATGTCATCTGGAAAACCATGACTATCAGCTTTCCAGAGAAGATAAACCACTACAATTACTGTTAACCTCCATTTCTTTCTTTAGGGATGTCAGAGCTGGTCATTGACAGATAATCTAAGTGAAAAATCAAGGCATTCAAGAACAAATGCTTCAAAGGGATTCCCAGCTGAAGACCAATGACCACATCCTGTGGCAATTCAACACGTACACTGGCAGACAAGCAGTAAAACTAAAAGTGTCTCTCATTGCATTTACCTAGCACTGTACCCTTGCCTGGTATAGGTTCATACATGTCCCCGGTCATGACTCTCCAAGATCATTCTACAGGATATAGTGTCAGATGGATGCAAGACAGACCTAGCCCTGATGTGGTCTCTGTTATTATCTGCACTAAGAATAGTATGACTTGGCAGAGACAGACGGAAAAAGTCCAGGATGGACACCCCACAAAGGACTGGACTGTTGACTCTACTCAGGTGTAGTCTCTGTCACTATCTGCATTATAAACAGCACGACTTGACAGAGACACACAGGAAAAGTTTTGGATGGACAACATAAAAGACTGGCCAATTGACTCTGCCCTGCTGTGGTCTCAGTCATTGTCTACTGAGAGCAAAAAGATACCACCTGCTCAAATGAAACCGGCTCAGACCATTTTGCATTTTAGATTATTGCAAATGACAATGATAATAATCTTAATGGCAAAACCAGAAAGGATGCTTGTCTTTATTTTCAGGGTGAAAGAAAGTCAGAGACAGTGATAAAGGGTGGAGAAAACAGAGGAGGGAGGCTGCTTTACAAAGAGTGTAAAAGTATAGTATTTTCTTTTCTTTTTTAACTACATCGCCATAGCTTGCAAGAGTTTGGCAAGACATGGTATGTGATGTAGGACTTCCTATACAGTGTGTTTGTGTGTCATACACGCAATAAAATTATCAAAGTCATTTCAAAATTAAAGACCTGATGGTAGAATTAATCAACAAAATTTTTGCCAGTATGCACATCTATTCATCACATCAACATTGATTGTGTTCATTTTGACCATCTGACCCTAGTGCTTGAAAGTCAACCACACACTGCAACCTTCCATTTGAAGTGCACCCTCTTCAACAGCTATAATACAACAGACTGCATTTTGACAAAAGGTTTACTTTGTGTTCGTCATCAGCATTAAACCAAGTTATTTCCTGGGAATTCACACAGATGGCAAAGCAAGTATATCTCTTTCCATGAAACAATCAACTTTGTCATCAGACAATGACACCATCGCCAAAACACCCTCTGTCGTGAATTTTAAAAAAAAAAAGAAAAAAAAGGCAAATTGTGGTAGTCCTTCAAAACAACTTGCTGAAGGAAGTTGGGATGGGAGAACAAGACTTCAAGTCGATCTGTTGAAACTTTGAAGCAGCCCATACAAAGTCAGCAGCAAAGTCCAAAAAAGAAATGCTTTCATCACCAGGACATCAAACTTTTAGCATACTGCAACAGCAAGTTTCCGTTAGATTTATACTCTCTTAAAACTAATTTCAAGAATAAATACACTTTAGATAAACTTTCAGGGGCTACGCTATTTATTGCAAACAAAAGTGTATGTAGCACTGATGAAGCTAAATACCATGATCAGCAAAGACCATTACAAAACATTACTCCATCACACTTGTCATAATCAATATTGTACCCTGTTTTCCTTACCTTTCATTTCGTCCAGTTTGACAAGTGTTTCCTTCATTTTCCCCTCAACATCCTGTGCTTTCTGTGGCATTTTCTCCACTCCAGAGTGTACCACATACTGGTCTCGAAAGTCATAGAGTTCATCGACCAGTTTCTGGGAAAATTAAAATCACATAGCAAATATATGACAGAAAAAGATCTTATGGAAACATCAAGGTGACCCTTAACTTGCAGTACAAGCATTACACTGATGTTGGGATACTCACACTATACGCGGGAGTATAGTCAGTTCACTCCGACTTTGTTGAGTGCAGAAATTTGTGGGAAGAGGTTGTGGAAAAAGATAGATAAAAGATATGGTAGACAGAAAGGACAGTAGACGACAGTACAGCAAAGGAGGAGACAGAGTTACTGAGAGCAAAAGGGGACGTTACAAGCACAGAATGTCCAGAAGAAGGGAGAACTATTTGTACAAAAGACCCCCCGGTATCCCCACGGGGACAGTTGTCAGCAAAGGCAGAATTCACACACTGACTGCAGCTGCTCCCCTGGCTACGATTTCACAAGCAGTGTCTGAGATGAACAGAAAGTCTTCTCTAGGAAGAAACTGTTTACTTATGTGTTGTTCCACCACATAATAACTCGAGCAGCCAGCATGACTATGATGTCAATGGCATTGATTCTTATTACAGAATGCTGGGGGAAAAAAGCTGTTATTAAGAGGTAAAGACCTGATAGGATGAGGTATTATTTCACTGAAAACATGAGCTTAGCAGCCTCGTCTGTGCAACATTAACTTGTAAAATGGCATAGTATACAGCTGTATACCATTTTCTACAAAAGGACAGTGTAACTCTGGATTTCTCCATGCATTTTGGCCAAACTATTCAATAACCTCATCATTTGTCACCCAGCTACAGACATACAACTTCTTCTTTGAAACTTGAAAGCAGCCAATTACTGTAAATGATCAAGAATCATGAATCACATCAGGTAGGTGCTCAGCTTAGTTGCCAAATTCTCACAAGGAAAGAGCTCAACAGCACTTTCATTTTAGAAAACTTTGTCAATTATTCAAAGTAGTGTGGGCATTTTGAAGGCACTTTCAGTTTCATATTTGAAACATATTACGCACTATACAAAGTATGGTCTTTTGTGTTTTACATAAATCTAACTTTATAATAAATCAATAAGTGGTATTCATTGCGTGGAGCTGGTCTGCACCAAAAGACACAAAGTTGGTTGGAAGATAGTGCAGTACACACACACACACACACACACACACACACACACACACACACACAACCTCATGTGCAAGTGTACATGTACATGATGCACACATACACAGTGATACTGTACACAAAATCTATTTATGTATTTTCATCTCCCCTATCGGTTATTTTTTTCTGCACCATCCCGGACTGGCATAGTCCCTTGTCATGAATTGAAAATCAAAGCACATGTACACATTCACACACATACACACACACACACACACACACACACACACACAACGTGTGTGAGTGTGTGTGTGTGTGCGGGGGGGGGGGGGGGGGGGGGGGGAGAGAGAGAGAATGTGTGTGTATGTGTGTGCGTGTGGGAGAGAGAGACAGAGAGGGGAGAGAGACACAGAGAGAGAGAGAGAGAGAGAGAGAGAGAGAGAGAGGTCTTTCGCTAAAGGTACGTTCAGGAACAAATCTGACATGAATATGCATCTATTTGTGTATTACATTGACTAGATTTTCTGGCATGGTCTTTTTTTCTGCATCGTATTGCTAGTGTGACATCATAAAATAGTTTTGAAACTTAGCAGTCGACAGTCGATTCACTGGTCTAGACCCGTCAGGCTACCATGGCTTGTCATTAACTGTCAACGAGTAGCGGCGTCACCGTTTAGTAATAGGATGGATCCCTGCATTTCCACGGCTCCATAACACCTTACACGCACAATATTAGACTAATTACACTACAACAACTACGATCACTTACTTTTGCCGTTTCCAACGTCGCATTGTTTGCAGCGTCGTCCGCCATGATTCACGCTTGCTCCCACACTTTGTATTGCTTCACTGCAAACCACGCAGACAACATACGACCTTACTCGAACATGCATCATTTCTGCATTTATTTGTTTGTTTGTTTGTTTTTTTTAAATTTATTTTCCGTAGGGCTGAACTTCAAGTCACAAACTAGTGTTATTTGAAAAAAAAAGGGGTCTGTACAACAAGAAAGCCTTTCTCTCTCAAGGCTGTTCTGAGTCCGAGAGTCAGCAAAAGGGACTAAATAACAAAACAAGTCAAGCTTCTATGTCCCATCTTTACCACATCATGATTCATTGAAATAGACGGTAGGTTGTCAATAATATGCACCGCCTTTAGATCAAGTTGTTTCTTGCGCTCATTTGATGCTGATGTGTCCCTCCTACTACGCGACATGCCATTCTTATGATGTGTGTGGAAATGGTCTTTTATTTTTTATTGTGCCATTTATGGAAGACTTACATTGAATTCATTAGAAAATATCACTTCATCTCGTTTAGTGGTAGGGGTGGGGGTGTTGACCGTGACCCCATTTGTGGGTATTCAGTTTCAGGCGTGTGTGTGTGATTCTGTGTGTTGGTGTGTGTGTGTGTGTGTGTGTGTGTGTGAGAGAGAGAGAGAGAGAGAGAGAGAGAGAGAGAGAGAGAGAGAGTATGGGTGTGCGCGTGCCCGCGCGCGCACGTGTGTTTGTGTGTGTGTGTGTGTGTGTGTGTGTGTGTGTGTGTGCGCGCGCGCACGCGCGCTTTGTGCGTGCGTGTGTGTGTGTGTGTATGTGTGTGTGTGTGTGTGTGTGTGCGCGCGCGCGCGCGCGCACGTGCGAGTGAGGGAGAGAGAGATGTGTGTGTGTGTGTGTGCACGCATGCATGCGCGCGTGCGCGCACGCGCACATACCATCATAACTCCTTAAGAAACGTCATTCACAGCTGGTTGATGAGTTCCACAGCAATCAGTACAAATTATTGGACGAGACCCATCCCTTCCCCTCACACTTAATTCAGCTCTGACCTTAATCTTTTCACACAATAATTGAGTCTGGACAGGCATATAAACCAATGCTTCTGTTCAAACTGTAGGATTCAATAGTTCCCATAGCTATCTGTGGAGGATTTAACGTTTCTATTTAGCGTTGTCCATTTCATCATATCTCTTCTCTTCCTCTCCCCCCCCCCCCCCCCCCCCCCCCCCGCCCCTGTTA
The DNA here is from genome assembly GCA_033310375.1 of Conus canariensis. Classification (NCBI taxonomy): domain Eukaryota; kingdom Metazoa; phylum Mollusca; class Gastropoda; order Neogastropoda; family Conidae; genus Conus; species Conus canariensis. The sequence continues at coordinate 40,922,540 of CM065730.1, read as the reverse complement.
CCGGCATATACCCATCCTCATCGTCCCAACTCCTTCCCCTTGAAATTCCAGCTGTCATTTTTTTACGGTGACTGAGGACTTTCCTCCCCGTACCTATTTTCGTTTTGTTTTTGTGTTTTTGTTGCTCCCTGTTATTTATTTCCGCTGTGTGTCCTCTTTGAAGGAGACCAATAGCTGCATGTAGGGTGAGTCAGAGAATGAGTGTCAACATGACACTGCTACCATCTGCTATACTGTTCTCTCCCCAAACCTTGGGCCATACAATCCATCCCTATAAAAACAGATATAGAACGATCGTTAAGCTGGTTGCCATGTGGCACATGAATGAATGAGACTGACTTCAAGATAAAGCATAAGCCATGAAACATATCCTAGATTCACTTGTAAAGGCCTTGTAATCAGAGATGGCGTGTACTTTCACTCGCTCTACACTAAATTAGTAAAAACTCTGTCCTTCTTCAAAGCTGGTGGACTTAATCTGATACCAAGTATGTATGAGTGACCGGCTTATTTTCAAGGCTTCTCAGTCGAGGGTGACGCGTCATGTCACCTTGCAGGTGTATGTTAGGCATACCTTTTCCTTGCATACAGACACTGACATATTAGAGCACACACAGACATACACACCGACACGCTGACATATGCGCATATGTGCACACACACACACACACACACACACACCGCGCGCGCGCGCGCGCGCGCGCGCGCGCACTTCCTCGAACCGGATGCCCTACAAGTGGATGCTCGATGTCATATTTATGTGAGATACCTAATAAGTGTATGTGTCACGTCATGCGCACCTTCTCCATCCATACACACGCGCGCGCGCGGCGCAGAGAGAGAGAGAGAGGAGAGAGAGAGAGAGAGAGAGAGAGAGAGAGAGAGAGAGAGAGAAAATCTTTTTGAGGGGAGGGGAATGGGGCGGGGATTGGGGTACAGGGGGGGGGGGGGGGGGTGTCAAGCGAATCTCGATGTAGCAGACGAATGTGCCAATGCTTCTGAATTAATCAACATCGAAGTTGCAGCATGAACATAATGCCTATATTTAATCAAGTTCGACATTGTTTAATGCTGGGGGTTTAATCTTGACAATTGTGTCTGTTCGGTCAATCATTTTCACACACACGCACTTACGCACACACGCACGCACGCACGCACACACGTGCGCCCACACACACAACACACACACACACACACACACACACGCACACTTAGGTGAGCCTTTTTATGTTGAGTCTAATGTTGATAATCGGCCCCCTTCAGTGTCACTCTCTATGGTGTTATGTATAGTAAAGGAAAAGGTTCGAGTGGGCAAAAGACTAATCAATTTAAGCCCTTGTCAAAATATGAAATGATATGACATCATATGATATGATATGATATATGATATGATATGATTTGGCACAGGCTTAGACGGCCTTTTTGCTTGTTCTATAGAATTTTCTTTTTTTTTTCAAGGTACTTTGATACTGGGGTGCTCAGCATTGCTATGATCGACTGACATCCAGTACTCAAATCAACTTAGAAGAAAAAAAATCCCAAGGTTTCTCTTTCTGATTTTTAAAACTGTTACGTATGCCAGTCCTGCCGTAACGAAATAAGTTGGTAATGATTTCCAAAGGTAAACAATTCTGTTACTATAACAGAAACATCATATCAACAACAACAACAATAACAAAAATGCAAATTACTTAGCTTAAGCAAAAGATCTATTTATTTTCATAGAATGTGCTGTCGTTGTTGACGTGCTAACAGTAAACAGATTGTTCGTGTACAATACTAACTATCTTTGAGGATGCTCAGGAGATTTGACAATAGACCCCCCCCCCCCCAAACACACACACACACACACACACACACACACACACACACACACACACACACACACACACACAAACAACAACAACAAACAAACAAACAAACAAAAAACAGAACAAAAATCTTCAACGTGTCGGTCATAGACCGTCTTCAGGACTTGTGACATCGGCATCGTAATAACCATGCAGAACTTTAAAGTTTCGTTTATATCACCTATTTGTGTTCAGTATTTAAGGAATGCACACAAGCTGAAAGCAGTCTGCGTGCGCGCGCGCGCGCGCGCACACACACACACACACGCGCGCGCGCGCGCGCGCTCAGACAGACAGACTGACAGACAGACAGACACATTTAACTTTGTTTCCCTTCGCGCGCGCTCTCTCTCTCTCTGTCTCTTTTTTTTTTTGTGTGTGTGTGTGTGTGTGTTCTCTCTCTCTCTCCTCTCTCTCTCTCTCTCTCTCTCTCTCATATCGTCTGTTGCCACGTAACTTCGTCTGGAGACCGACAGTCCACCACGACACAAGAACGTGTTTATCTACCCTTTCTCACTCTTTCGTTGATCGGAAATTACACTTCGTAGCCGATGCCAACATGGCTGTCCACGAAGTTCTTCGGCTGTAAGTGGGCGTTTTTAAGTGAACCGGCTTAAATGGGCTACGTATTGTATTGATTTCTGTGTCACTATACATATACATGTACGATCTTTATCACGACTGATTGTGAGGTTTTCAAGAATTTATGGTCTGTTTTGATGCGACTCATACGATTGAATAGGCGAATGCTTGCTATTTCAATCGAAGAGGTATCGGTGAATGACCGATGTCGATCATACTTATGATGAGGATCGCCGTCCTCAGTATCTTACGAAGTGACATCATGACATGGTCGGTGGTGGGTGGGTCATAATATTCATACATGTTGTCTGAATGAAGTGCTATGGTCGTCAATCAGTAAGTTTTAATTTCATCAAGGAAAGAGGTATCACTGCGTGCGGACTAGTCCATACGCTACTCCACATCAGCTAGGCTACGAGACCATACTACGCAGGATTTACAGCAGATGGATATAATTCTTGATTAAGATGAAAGGTTTTAAAACGAGGGTCAGACAGTGAACCAAGCTTTTGCTGAAAATAGTTCTTTTTTGATTGCTATATTCTTCAGCATTTTGTTTTGTGTTATTCACATAGACCTTAGAAATATATTTTGATGCTTTGAATGACAAAGTTGCTAACTCAGGAAAAAAGGGATGGGGCCTAGAGATTGAATGGTGTGTGTGTGTTAATGTGTGGTGTGTGTGTGTGTGTGTGTGTGTGTGTGTGTGTGTGTGTGTGTGTGAGTCATAAATTGTGCGCAGGCACTGACTCGACTGAGAATGAACAGCATTCTGTCTTTTTTGATAAAAAATCTTGGAAGAATTTTGTTGCAAGTACTTTTTAAAGGAACAATAAATAGAAAAGTACAATTCATACTGCCAAGCATCTGTGGATTTCACATCTACAGTCGCTGTTTATCAGGTTGTACTTTAAAGAAACCAATCACAGGAGTCATCATCTCATTGATTTTATTTTTCATTTGAACAAAGTGAATCTTTTCAGTAAATGCTTTGCAACAGCATTGTCAGACCAGGTCCAAAAGATGAATGGATGCCCCCCCCCCCCCTTCCCCACTCAGTTTTTTTGTTTGTAACAAACTGAGTGCACAGGTTCCTAGGTGAGATGTAATCAGTGCTTGTTGTACCGTTTTACAATACTTTTCCAGTTTTTTATTTGAAAAGTAAAAAGAAGAGAAAAATCAGACATGAAAATTCTGTGTGAAATCATTTCAGGCATATAACATCGGAAAAGTTTATTGTGGAACCTCGCAGCAGTGAAGATGGAGAACTGCTCATCATTGACAGAGTCACACAAGACATCACGCTTCATGGTACGTTATAACCTTTGAAAGAATAAAAACTACAATATAGTCTAAACAGTGTAAGGGAGAAAAGACTGTCAAAACTGCTTTCTTTTGAAATTCCTTCATTTTTTTTCGGACCATATGTATTGATTCTGGATTGAAATTTACTCATTCAGCCCTGTGCCCCAGCGATGTTCTGGTGCTTCTTAACAGTGCCATGAACCTGCGCCCCCATTGACCTGCATCCCCATAAACTTGCGCCATAAACCTGCTCCCCCATGATCCTGGGCCCATATGAGCCTGGGCCCCATGAGCCTGCGCCCCATGAAAGTGTGTCGTAGTGATGCTGTGGTTCAGGATTTTGTGAAACAGCAAAAAATCCTGTGAACTGTCCCAGAATGGTACGAAATCAACAGATTTAAAAGGCACAGAGGACATTCAAGTGCCAACAGAGTTGTGGAGGTAAAATCCAATACTGATTTGTGGGAGATAATTCTTATATTTAGTGATGTAGCCTTTGTGTGTGGTGTGTGTGTGTGTGTGTGTGTGGATGTCTGCAGTGCAGTGTAGTCTCTTACTATTTTAAATCTTGTCTCATTCATATAATCAAGAGAGCTTTGTTAGGCGTAAAGAACACATATTTTCATAATGAAATTCTTCAATGTGTACAAACGTTTAGATACAGTAACATGTTTTGATGGACCTCAAGTTGTTTAATGATAAAAGTTGGTTGTTATACACTGTACAATTTAAAGGACAGAGACAAGTCAGTTTTGTATGCAGCAAAGCATATCAGGTCTTTTGACTGATTTATATTCAGGTGTTATTATAGAATTCAATTTGCAGCACACCAAGAACAGAAACAATCATAAAGTGCACATTATAACACATTGAATAGTAATATGCAGAAAAAAAAAAAAAAACATGAATGCCTGAATGTATCCTTAAATGTAACCCCCAGTTTTTGGGACCGAGGGTCATTTTTACCCTCATATTTTGATCCTAGAGGGAACACTGTTGTGAATACTGTCACTTGCAATAAGTTCGTGATTTTGTTTTTTTCTTCACAATATTTGAGATAATAGAGTGTGACACATCTCTTCTGCTCGAGCAGATCAGCCCAAAGTGGCAGAAGAAACTCATAGGCTGTAAATTCAGAAGGAATGAAAGGGTTAACTTGTGGGAATCATTGTTTTCAGCATGCAAGTGTTGCTTTCAGTATGCATTTGCTGTAGCTTTGGGTTCACCAGTTGTTTCCTCTGATGGCGTTTGAATCTCCTCAGTGTCTTTGAAATCTTTTGATTGCACACCATTCTGGATGAGTTTACTGAAGGTATTTTGCTGATTCACTCATTTGCCAATGCAGCCTGAACCCTTTTTTGTCCTTTGTCCTATCTGCCTCCAAGCTGTTGCAATGGATCCTTTCTTGATGTCATGATTTTCATCAGTGTGTCCTTTGATCAAGGTGAAATAGTCTGGATATTTATTGATCCTGTTATGTCCATATGTTGGCGCAAACAGTATAGTAAAGCCTTAAGGCAAACTTGAAACCATGTTTGCTTGTCAATGGGAAATACCTTGTGTTGGCAAGAGTAAGCAGACTCGCTTCCTTGTCAGCTCAAGTTAATCTGAAGTTGGTCGTTTGAAGATTGATTTATTTATGTATCTGTTTATTTTTCTTTTAAAATGGCATTGAAAAAGTTGTTGGGGTTGCCATGTAAAGATGTGTTTGGAAGGGTTCAGATAGAATGTTTTTGTTTTTTAATATTCAATTATCATGGGACATGACATGATAGAGTAGAATCTAGTTTCAAATGTCTATGTTATGTAATGTTGGTCTTGAATAAATAATGTACCAGACAGTATCATTGAAGCTTGAGTGAAAGATCAACATGCTTTTTAGTCAGCTGTCATTTGGGGTAAGCAAAGAGAGGGGGTGAAAGGAAATCCATGGAGGGCAGGGGAACTTGACAAACTCTTGTGTGTTTGTGGTTTTTGTCACACAAAACTATCATGATATAATGATCTACAGATCTTCGAATTCCTGATTGTGAAACATGTGGTTCATTTGTGTTATTAAGGTCAAATTATTTCCCTTCATGATTTTGTTGTTCAGGGTGTAGAAGATAAATTCTGTGTGAGCATTTGAAATGTTTGATATGATACTAATTATTTGAAATAATCGTCGTTGTTCATTCATCATATGATGATGATGATTCAGGATCTTTCATTGTTTTATATGAGAACAGTATTAATCTTTCTGTGATCATTTAAAGGTATTTGTTGTATGCCGTTTTGTCAGAGCAGCTGCTCATGAATGTGATTAATACCTGTATCATTAGGTAAGTAGTTGAGTCTAAATTCATTCATTATTGATTTAGTGATGAGCTAAAGAATTGTGGCATTTGATTAACACTTAGTGGATTAGTAGAAATGAATATTGACTAGTAAACTTAGGAAGTGGTTTTTGTATTTAATATTTGTACACATTAATCAGTGCATTATTGTATGCAAAATAGGTGACTCAGTTCTTATTTGTTATAGCAAAGTGAATGTTCTTATTTTAAGTATGTTACATGTTACTTAATAGTCTACGGTTTGTTACCTTTGTTCATTCAGGAAATCAAGGACAGATTCCAGCATCAGCAATTACAAAGAACATATATGGGATTATAGGAATCATCAGACTTGTTGCAGGTAACATCTTGTCCATTCTTTAAGCATTTTTATGGATCAGATTTATATTTTTGAAGTTTTATCAATGTAATTGTGTGTTTTGCAGAGATACAACAAGTTTAATTTGTGCAGCACAAACGAAGTTTCTCATTTTCTCTGAAAAAACAACAACAAAAAATGTGTTCGGATCCACGTAATAGTTATAACCCATTTCGGTAACGTCGGTTGACACAGCTGTTTACAGCCATCATGTTCTGTTTAGTTTTAAACAGTTTCTGTTTTGAAAGGTGTCAGGAAAATGTCAGTAAACTGTTAGGTTGCAGGACCACAGGGTACTCTTTGGTAAAATGGATTTTGAGTCACATTATATGGCTTCTGTACAAGCTCTTTCCTGGTCCATTCTGCATTCTGTAAGTAAATTGAGATCCACATTTATTACTTGTTTGGTTTGTATCTGTTTGTGTTGGAATGTCATCTTCATTCAGCTCAGTATCAGTTCTCATATAGTGCACAGTATATTGCAGAAATGTTTTTACGTTCTTAGTTGTGGGAAGGAAAATCCACAAGTTAACTGCAGTGACTGGCCAGGGGAGCCATCGAAGGCAGCGAAATAAAAGGCTTTGTTTATATTCCTTTCACCTGTGGGATTTCCTGTTTGATCATCATGGTGTACACCCCAGTCTGTGTTATATTTCAACACTTATATTTTGCTTGTATAATGACATGATTTAACACTAATGTTTTGTTCAGGTGCCTACCTGATTGTGATCACAAAACGTGAAAAAGTGGGAGAACTGATGGGTCACACGATATGGAAGGTCATCGACACAGAAATCCACTCCTACAAAAGGACCACTACACATTTGACTGAAAAACAGGTATAGTGAAAAAAAAAAAAAAACCTGCAGGTAAGTCTTTTGATCTGTAACATTTAGATATGTGCACAAAATGGAAAGTTGGGAATGATGATTTGAAAAGGGAGTGTGGAGGGAGAGGGAGTGGGGTGGGGTCTTTCTCAGAGTACCATTTTCCCCCTATAGAGAGGATTGAGGAATGGGAGAGAAAATTTCACTTTTAACTTTGTCTAAATGGGATGGTACTCTTCCTCAATTATTCACCTTTCCTCATAGTGCAAAGATTCAGTTGGGGTGTGTTAGATACTTGCTGAAACTCCTTGGTGTGAATGCAATTTCTGATGATGCAACAGGACATGGACTCATTGTTCTGGTTAGATTAAAGTCTTCTTTGCGTGAAGACCAATAAAGACAGCAGGGGAAAAAGGGGAAGCTGACAATGCATTATGTAAAAATTCAAATGAAGGAATGTACAGACATGTGCAACCATTCGCTTACAATGCATTGTGTGCACCATTAAAAAAAAATAGACTTAAGATGCCACACAGCCCAAAACACATCAAATAAAGATGTTCTGAAGTGTATTCACTGTTTTTTTGAAAGTCTGTTGTTTTTAATTGTTTTATTGTTATTCGGTTAATGTGTTATTTTTCAAATTATCATGCTTTACCAGTTGTATTAGTACTGCCATTATGATGCTCAAAGTCATCTTCAGCTTTCAGTGAAGAAACTTCAGTCTAGAAACTGTTGAGACCAAAGAAAATTTCAAAACATTTTTCAGAAAGATAGTGTAATCTTTGATGAGGAATAGACTAACAGTACATTTGGGATGCACTGGTTGCCCACAAATGCAGACAAGAAAGAAGGAACAAAATCAGGACTGAAGAGAAGAGGGTGCTGGAAGAATTCAAAGAGGAGGAGAAGAAGAAGAATGTAAGGAATATAGTTGAAGTGGATGTGAACAAGACTTTAGTTGAAGTAGGTAGTGAAAAAGGATATAGTTGAAGTGTATAGTGAAGATAATATATGATTAAAGTGGATAGTGAAGAAGAATATTATTTGAATTAGGTAGTGAAGAAAAGTATAGTTAATGTGGATAGTTAAGAAAAGTATAGATGAAGTGGACAGTGAAGAAGAATGTTGTTGAAAGGGGTAGTGATGAAGAATGAAGTTGAAAGGGGTAGTGAAGAAGAATGTTGTTGAAAGGGGTATTGAAGAAGAATGAAGTAGAAGTGGGTATGCAGAGACCGGGATGGTCGAGTGTTGTCATCCTTTGTGATGTGAATCTGATCAAGGTTGATTATCAGTTTATGTCTGCAGCACATTTTTCATTCACTAGAATTATTGATTGATTGATTGTGTGTGTATGTGTGTGTGAGTGAGTGAGTGTGTGTGGGTGTGTGTGTGTGTGTGTGTGTGTGTGTGTGTGTGTGTGTGTGTGTGCGCGCGCGCGCGTGCATGCCCCATGTTAATGCTTACAAGTCTCCTTATCGAGCACCACAAAGTAATTTGTTCATACACATGGGCCCAAGCAGGCTTGTGGTGTGTGTGTATGTGTGTGTGTGTGTGTGTGTGTGCGGGTGCGTGGGTGCATGCATGTTTTTGTGTGAGAGTGCATATGTTTGGTTTGCTGTGTATAAGTGTGTGCATGTGGGTGAATGTGTGGATGTACTGTGTAAGTGTGTTTGGCGTACATATGTGTTCATTAAACGTGCAGGAGAATCGATGTTAAACTTTGCACATTTCTCCCATTCTCTCTCCTCCCCCTGTGGTTGACCTGTGAGAGGCTTGATTCTGACAGACATTCCTGAACAAAGCCTACCTGACTATGGTGGAGACCATGCTGAAGACCGAGTCTTTCTACTTCTGCTGTACCTTCGACCTCAGTCATTCCTTACAGAGGCTGCAGAACACCAGTCCTGACTTCAAGTCTCTGGCTCTGCATGAGAGAGTAAGAGAGACGTGCCATAGAAATCCTTTTCTTCTTTCTTACTTTTGAACAGAAATTGTCAGATTGCATATACTTCATTGTTGGTTTGTTGTCTTTTTTCAGGTTGATGTTAATTTTGCTTGTCTTTGAGACTCAGACAGTGTGGTCGAAATTAGATGATTTCTTCCAAGAACAAAAAGAAGAGACACCAAAACTATACAGGAATGTGATTAAATGAAGAACCATTGTCTCTCAAAGTGAATTGAGAGGCATGTTATTAAAACTCAGTATTCAGTTCACTGAAATGAGAATTGTATATCGCTTGTGAATGTGACATATGTGTGTTTTATTATTTTTTATCGTTATCATTTTCAGGCGGATCAGAGATTTGTGTGGAACGGTCATGTTCTGCGTGAGTTGACCCAACAGCCGGAGTTGAGTCGCTATTGTCTGCCAGTGATCTTGGGGTGTATCCTTGTCAGAGTTCATCTACAGGTCCAGAGCGCTGTCGCACGTCTCTATGACAGTGTCGCACAGTTCTCGTCAGGACAGGGCTTGTCAGTATGATATTGTTAGATGAGGAATTGGCAGAGTTGAGTTGGATACATTTTGAATGTATGATTTAATGCATGAATTACACAACTTCGAGTGTCAGAATATGAAATATTTATTGTATCTGTCTGTGTTTTTTGTTTTGTTCTTGTTCAAATTGCTGGTATGTTTAGGCAGTTTCCGTTGGTATGTAAGGAGCAAAGTATTTTCTCTATTTGACTGAATGTTTTGAGTATGAGTCCTGAAGCTTCATCACTTGCGTTTCTTTTATTTGGGTTTAGTTTCTTTGGTGCCGTTTTTATTATTCTTTCCTGTACAGTTGTATTCATATTGAATGGTAAAGAAGTGTGCACATACATGTGCTTGAATTTTCTTAGTTCAGGGGTTGTGAGGCAGGATGTTACTACTGTTTTTTTTTTTTTTTTGTGTGTGTGCATTAACTGTTCAAAAAGTGTATGTATGGACATGTCCCCGTCTCATCATTTTGAATGTTGCTGATGTTCTATCCTCTACAAACTGTGGACTGTTCTTAACATGCCTCAGTCATTGAAGTGTCTTCATGTCAAGTGAATGGGAAGTCATTTGACTACATCTTGATATCCCGGCGTTGTATATACCGCGCTGGGACCCGCTTCAATGTCCGTGGAGTAGACTCTGAGGGGCAGGTGGCCAACTTTGTGGAGACAGAACAGATTGTGCAATATGATGGACATTACTGCTCCTTTGTACAGGTGGGCCTGTGAGACCAATGTTTGTTCTGTTACAGTGTTGCCATTATCAGAATTAGTTTGGGAGGAATTCAGCTGCATTTTCAAGGGCTTCATAGTTTGAGGATTGAAGTCTTGGTGTGAAGAAGTTTATAAATTTTGAGAAATCAGGTATATTAACATGTATGCAAAACCATTGGAAGTAGAAATAGTGCTTGTGCTGGAGGAAACGCAGCAGAGATTTTATTTGGCGTCATATACTTTACCATGTCAGACCATAGCATTCAACGGCAGTTAGCCAGCTCTGTCAGGCCGAATTTTTTCCGTGGCCAATGCAGTCATAAGACAGTCACGTGATGTCACCCCACTTCCGGCCCCGGAAGAAGCCAGTGTCAACTTCCTATAAGTCATTCATCTTCGGCCTGCCGTCAAAGCAAGATAAGTCTTGTGCTCTGTCTCGCCTATACTTGCCTTTGTGTTAACTTTGCTGTGTTTTGTTCTATACTTGATTCAGTTGTGGCTTGCAAATGTGAGGCTCTTGGTGGGAGCGTATTTATCAAAAGATTTGTCTCTTTTACCGGCACTCTCGGGAGCGTATTTATTAAAAGATTTGTCTCTTTTACCGGCACTCCCGCGACTTTGTTACTCGCGATCGTCGGCACCGCTCGCCGGTCGTGTTCCCCCACCATATTGCCGAGCCTCGGGTTCAGCACGCATTTTGTGCTGGTTCCGGCTTGCACTAGACCCTGAGTATTTTTGCCGTGTGAGGCTCTTGGTGGGAGCGTATTTATTAAAAGATTTGTCTCTTTTACCGGCACTCTCGGGAGCGTATTTATTAAAGATTTGTCTCTTTTACCGGCACTCTCGCGACTTTGTTACTCGCGATCGTCGGCACCGCTCGCCGGTCGTGTTCCCCCACCATATTGCCGAGCCTCGGGTTCAGCACGCATTTTGTGCTGGTTCCGCTTATTAAGGTTTAGGGCTCAATAACTATCACACCTGTACTCTTTACCCTTCACAGGTAGAACGTGTTCGAGTAAGGGTGTGACACTGATCTGCTTATTAAGATTTAGTGCCCAAGAACTATCACACCTATACACAGTGATACTCCACGTGTAGAGATTGCTATTAATAGCCATACCAGTCACACGACCGGTGGCGTGTACGGGTAGTTCGAGTTTTCAGTCGATCTCTCGAGCACTTTGCACGACACCACACGGACGATCGAGATTAATTGATTTTCTCGATCGGCCACCTTGTCTCCTCTTTGCGGTCGTGTGTTCCGGGTTTGCTCTATCCACCTGTGCCCAACATGGTGAAGGACACCGCCGGGTCGAGCCACTCCACTGCTCGGAGTTCGCTCAATTTCCCGGAGAACCCGCGGGTCGATTCCATCTCGGAGCAATCCGTTCGCACTGATGAACGTACGGTTCGGGTAGACAGAGACGACTTCTCCGCGGAAGGGACGCGTGATCTTCCTCGTCTACCAAACCGACGGACGCACGACCGCGGCGTCCCAAGGCTGATAGGCAAGCGGCCACCATTTCAAAATGCCTTTCATTTGATCTGCCTGCTAGTCTAAGGGCAAAGCTCCCCTCAAGGTGCTGCCCAGAAAGTCTAATGGCAAGGCTCCCCTCAAGGGGCCCGGCCGAGCAAAGACTAGCCAACGGAATTCGCCCTCCCCCACCCCTTCTCCATCGGCCAGCTTGCCCTCTAGCCTACGGACTCGCTCGGAGACTTCTAACTATCATGCTGAGTCACGCGAATCTCGGCCCCCGGGGCACCTTGCCGAGCCGCGGACCAGCACGGGTGACGGATCTGGGATGGAATCACCATCCGTCACTCGCCTTGATGAGTCACGTATCTCTTTTCCCCCCAAATTGATACGTGCACTCATAGCGCTCGGCCCCACCGGGCACAGGTGCAGCCAACACCTGAGCTCGAGGAGCGCTTCGACTCCGGAAGCAGCCTTATGGTCACCCCGACGCACGACCTCGGTGGTGTCCATAATCCTGGGCGTGCGGGCACGCCGCGCCATGGGCCCGGCCGTGCCCATACACAAGGACGGTCGACCTACCCCGATCGAACGTCACCTTCTTCCCTAGGGGTATTGGACGTTGGGGAACCGACCTTTCGGATCCCCATTTGGGCAACGTCCGCGGTCCCGCTCCTCCGGGGGGAGGATCTACCAGCGGGACCAAGGGTAACCTGACATATTCCTCCAGGGGGAGGAACACGGGACCGCATCCTGACCAATCCGCACTTTCGCGGGTTGGGGGCTCGACTTCCGCATCCTCCTCCATACCATTATGGCCCTCCCAGGCCCATTCCAAGGACGTGTATGGTGCAGTGCACGGACCTGGACGGGGACGACAGGCCACGGCCTCTCAAGCCCCCCCCCAACAGTGATTCAGGTTACCCGGGTCCCCGGGGACTTTCTGCCTACAAGAAGAAGAGGGTCTCGTGGCTACGACTCGGCGGATGTCTGACCTACGCATTCGCCCAACGCGCTGGTCAGACCTTGAGTGCGGCCTACCTACCATGGTTTTTCCCCAGGGCCGCCACAGCCCGTTTACCTCCCCGGGGACCGGTGGCTCTATGCCCCCGAGAGAGACCAGTGGCTTAACGCCAACACCCAGCACGACCAGCTACATGGTCGAATGTGGCACCCGGCCTCACTTACCTGGGTCGACCTTGGTCTCCCTCCTCGGGCGCTGTCCTATCGGCAGGACGATGTCCCGGCCGCCGATTATAGGGCCACCGGGGACACACTACAGGCACCCCTCGACTTACCTCCTGAAGACGGGTGCTATGAACCCTCAGGACCAGTACCTCCCTGAGGCGGACGATGACGAGGAGCTAGCCCCCACCTCATTGTACGATGTCCGCACGATAGAACGGTGGCGACCAGACCTCGTTAGGAGGGAGGCCGCACCCGCTGACGAATTTCTCTCCCTCTCCCCCGGCCCAGAGATCTAGACCAATCTACCCAAGAACCCCTCAGTCGCCTCCTTGTTTACGGACAATCCCGTGACCAGGGAGATGGGCATTTCCCAGTCGGACCGTCGGTTGATCCCCCACCTGCCCCCCCCTACTTCCGGCGCCATCTCCTTTAAGAACCTAAAGGAATGGGTCCGAGTAGCCAGGATGGGCATCCTCCACACCACGGCGGGACACACCTACTTGGACATGCCCCTTCAGCGAGCGGAGGCTCTATGGCCGGAGGACGATGGTGCCATCCCAGTACCGGGGGACCCGGGCTCTGAGGCGCACCAAGAGCCTGACCCTCGCTTGTTCAGCGATCCTTTCATGCGACACCTAGTTAACAGGATTTCGCATCACCTTTCGGCTGCGGCGGACAGCGCAGCCAGAAGCCACTTCAACTGCTTGTTGGTCGCGAGAGAGGCCGTGCTGGCGCGGACCTCTCTCTCCCCGACGCTTAAGGCAGCCCTGCGATGCATCCCGGGCCAGGTCCAGTCGCTCTTTGGCGACTACTCGGCTGACGTCATAGCACAAGCAGTTGAGGAACGCAAGCAGGCTGTGTCCTTTGCGCCCAGGCCACCGCCACGCCCTGCTAGACCCCCACTTCGTTCCTTCCCCAGGCACAGACCCTATCCCAGACAATCGCCTTCCCGCACCGCACGGCCCGCCAAGCGACCTAATCTTCTCCCAAGGCCTAAGCCAAAACCCCATCAGCAAAATTTTCGGTTAGGCCAACAGTCACGCTCCCGGAGCTGACTAGGGAGACAGCCCGAGGGGGACTTAGATCAGGTAGCACCCCCCCTCGCCCTATCCCCCACCCACCAGCCCAGACCCTCGCCCCCCCTGGCGGGCAGCCTCTCCCGGCATGCCCACCAGTGGAGACGCATACGCCTCACCCCTGGATAGTGGCGGTGCTACAGGAAGGGTTTCGCCTTCCTTGGGCCCACGAGCGTCCCCCCCCTCATGCTATCTCCCCCTCCCTCCCCCAACGAACCCTCCCCCGCCAAAGCAGAAGCTCTTCGCACGGAAGTCCAAGACCTCCTCAAAAGAGGGGCCATCTCGGAGATTTCCCACCCAAACCCCGGCTTCTACTCTTTGTGATCCCAAAAGCCTCGGGAGGATGGAGGCCCATTCTAGATCTTTCGCCCCTCAACAAGTTCCTCAGGCCCACCAAGTTCAAGATGGAGACCCCCACCCAGATCCGAGACTCCATCCATCATCGCGACTGGGCCACATCCGTAGACCTGAAGGACGCCTATTTTTCAGATCCTGATTCACCCGGCCCACAGACGATTCCTACGGTTCGTCTGGCAGACCCCGGAGAGGCCTGCACGCATAGTGGACCTCATCTCCTGCCTGTCACAGGCACCCCACACCTCGGCCAGAACCCTGTCCTCCCTCCTAGGAATGATGGAGTCCCTGTCTCCCCTCATTCCCCTGCGGCGGGTCCCCAAACACCAACTTCAGAGGGAGTTCCGCCGACGTTTGTCACAGACCTCCGACCGCTGGGACCAGGTCATTCCCCTCGGACACTGGTTCATTTCGGCGACGGAGGAGCGGCTCACTCCAGCCACTCTCTCCACCGGGGTCCCCATCTCCCTCCCAACCCAACCCAACCACTGGAACTTTATACAGACGCCTCCAACTTGGGCTGGGGGGCCCACGTGGAGGACAGTCACGCCTCGGGGAGTGGGAGCTGGAAGCGGTCAGGCTAGCCCTTCTCCAACTCCAGCACAAGGTCGCGCACCGACTTGTTCTCCTCCTCACGGACAATACGTCGGTAGCTTGCTATGTCAACAAAGGGGGAGAGGCCCGCTCCATAGGCCTCTCCCTCAGAACAGAGGCCCTCCTTCGCTGGTGTCGCACAACCATTGGTTTGTGCCCATGATCGACCTGTTTGCCACCAGCTTCAACCATCACCTGCCCCTGTACGTCTCTCCCGTTCCAGATCCCCAGGCGGATGCAGTCGACGCACTATCCCTCCCCGGGACGGGCCTACTGGCGTATGCCTTTCCCCCCTTCCCCATCCTACACAAGGTGATCAGGAAGGCAAGGCTGGAAAGACCCAGGCTGATCCTCGTAACGCCATGGTGGCCGACCCAGTCTTGGTTCCCGGACCCCAAGTCCCTCACCCACGTTCCCCCCTCCGGCTCAGCCCTCGCTGGGACATGCTGAGACAACCCCGGTCAGGTCTTCCTCACTCCAATCCCAAGATGCTTCGCCTACACGCGTGGCTTCTATGCCAGCCCAACTGCGAACATCTGCATCTACCCCCCACTCGGAGAGACCCCAGTCCGTCCTAGACACACTAGCCGGGGCAGGGGCCTCTCAGGGATTACGGGACTTCGCCTCGGCATCTCGCAGAGCCAGCACCGAATCCCTCTACAACTACCGTTGGGAGAGATGGATAACCTGGTGCTCAGATAACTCTGTTCCCCATTACTGCCCCTCCAACATCCAAATAGGAAATTTCCTCTCCCACCTATCCTCTTCCCTTAAGCTGTCGGCTGGCTCCATTCGGGGCTACAGATCAGCTATCTGCACTACCATTCGTCAACTGGGGGGCCCTTCTTTTGACAATGACTTTCTCCTCAGAGAGGTGTCTAGAGGAGTTGCTCTACGGGAAGCTCAGTCCCCTAGGCGCATTCCCCTCTGGGACCTTTTTACGGTCCTCGATGCCCTCAGAAAAACCCCTTTTGAACCCATTGCTTCTATTCCTTTTGACCTCCTCTCCTTTAAGACCACCTTTCTCCTCGCCCTGGCCTCGGCCAGAAGACGAAGTGAGATTCACGCCCTCAGCGGTGACCCCACAGATATCGCCTTCCACAGGGACGGCTCAGTCTCTCTCAAGTTCCTTCCGGAGTTCTGACATCTTGGGAAAGGGAGAAAAAGATGGAGACATGGACCTTTGCCCCTCCAGGTGTCTCAGGTACTACTGGGAACGCACACGCCCCAGGCGCTCCTCCCAGAGACGACTCCTTATCTCCCTCAACCCCAACAATACTAGAGATATCTCGGCGGGAACTATCTCCAGGTGGCTCTCCAAGACGGTGAGATCTACCTACGCTCAGGCGTACAAGGATCTCCCTGTCCTATCACCCAGGGCCCACGAGGTCAGAGCACTGGCCACTTCCACAGCGTTCCAGTACTCTGTCCCCGTGCGCCACCTGCTGGAGGCAGCCTACTGGCGTTCGGAAAATCCCTTCATTAATTTTTACCTGAGGGATATCCGCATGACCAGAGCTGATGGGTCTAAGGGGATTTCCTTTGTGGCGGCCAATGCAGCCATATCGGTCAACCCCAAGAACCACTAGGGCGCTCGCCCTCCTCCGATTCCTTTAAATTCTGCTATGGTCTGACATGGTAAAGTATATGACGCCAAAATGGGGAGTTTGTGTTATACTCCCTGTTTGGCTAGTATACTTACCATGTCAGACTCTAATTCCCTCCCTACCTTCCCCTCTGGCGCCAAGGTTCTCGGGGTCACCATACACCAGGCCTCGCTGAATGACTTATAGGAAGTTGACACTGGCTTCTTCCGGGGCCGGAAGTGGGGTGACATCACGTGACTGTCTTATGACTGCATTGGCCACGGAAAAAATTCGGCCTGACAGAGCTGGCTAACTGCCGTTGAATGCTATGGTCTGACATGGTAAGTATACTAGCCAAACAGGGAGTATAACACAAACTCCCCATGTGAGTAGTAAACTGGGTTGTTTGTCTGGTTTTTTCCCTGTTAAAATGTTGGTGTAATAACTTTTTGTTTCCACCAGAAACTGAGTTGTACTTTTAACTTATACCAGAGCAAAAACTGTTAAGAATAAAAGTTTTCATCAAATAAGCTGCTGGTAATTTGGTTTTTGAAAAAAAAAAAAAAAAAATCAGAATGGTTTTGGAAACTGTGCAAAATGTGGGAATATGAAAATGAATGTTGTGTGTGGATCCATTGTTAGAACTTTAATGGCTGGTTGTGGACATTTGGAATATAATTTTTTTTTGATAATTATATGAACTTTGGCCTGTGTATGGAAGACTAAAAGATTGCAGATTGCTGCCTTTTGTTAGCAAAAAAACCCCAAAACTGTGAAGGCATGGTTGCAAAGTTATTTCTTCTTGTATGTATTTTTTTTACAAACGTAGAATTTTAATACTAATTTTTTTTTCTTCAGGTTTCCAGTTATTTCTTTTTTTTTTTTTTTTTTACAAATGTAAAATTTCAATGCTATTAAAAAAAAAAAAAATTTCTTCAATGTTGTCCTACGAGTGAATGCTTGAATGAAAAAAAAAAGAAAAAGAAAGAAGGAAAATAGAAAGAAGAAAGAAAGGAATGTGCCTCTTCATTTCTGATCCATGTATATTCTTATCCGGATATGCACTCTTTCACTGAAAATGTCTCAAGAGGGTTCCATATTCTGCTTTCCTAGGACTGGCAGTTATAAGAACAAACAAGATGGCTGAGACTTACGTTTTATTAACTATTAACTGATCCCGTAATATTGATCTCATTTAGCTGATTTATTCTTCTGACTTAAGATCACTTCATACTGAAGAGTTTGGAACGATCATCTCATTGTGTTAATGATCCTGGTTCGGTCTGCCTCTAGTCCCGAAGAAGCTCTGTGGAAGTTTCTCTCAGGTCATTATGACGTTGGCTATGTGACTGTTAGAGGGTCTGTTGTAGTGCCAGAACAATGCACATGATTGAATGTGAGTGTTTGTCTGTGCCTTTGTCAGACACGAGGATCCATTCCACTATTTTGGTCACAACGAGCCAACCTCCAGCGATTACCCAGCCCCACTGTACATGCCACAAACCATGTAAGTTTTCCTGATTGATATTGGTTGAATAATCTCCCTTTCTCACACACACACACACACACACACACACACACACACACACACATACGCAGATACACACACGCAGGCACAGACACACACACACACACACACACACACACACACACATGCATGCACACATTTTGTCATCCATATGTGTTGTAAATAGCATTATGTAGACGGTCAGTATCACAGTCTCCCTACTCTTCTGACTTTTGGGAATACAACATTTACACTGGAGCCTCAGTTCATCATGCTTCTACTGACTGAAGTTAGAAGTACAATTGAGGCCAAAACCCTTGTCCATTTTATTTTGAAGAAACTCCACTGTACACTAAAATGAAAACCACATGTATGTTTCTTTTAGTAGAAAAGAGCCATATTTTCACATTTCTGTTTTTACAGATGATAATATGTTCTTACATTTCCTGCTTATGTGCGTTTGTGTTGATACTTTTTTGGGGTTTAAATTCAGTTATAGTTTCACAGTGCTCTAATCGGGTCTGTTAAAAGACAACAATGTTACTATGTACTTGTTTCAGGTTAGTGCCTTCCAGAAACATTTTGATGATCAGATCTACAACTACGGGTACCAAGTCATCGTCAACTTGGTGAGTCCATGGAATCTAGCATAATTTAAGTTATGAAGGGAGGAGGGCAGAACAACTTTCAAATGATCTGTTTACTTTTCTTTTTGGAGAGAAAAGAAAGATAGGGCTGGGGGATGACATGGTAATGACATGGAAAATTCATGGGCAAATTGTATCCGAGTTTTTATTGACTTTAGCAGACATGGGAGGATGGCGGTTGGAAGGGTTGGGATTGGCGTGAGGAAATGATTGCCAACTGTTCGGAGGGTTTGACTGCCATCCTGAGGAAGGGTAAGATGGTGGTTTGAATCCTGACTGTGCCTGGTGTGTTAAGACTTTGGTTTGCTCCTGACTCCTGAATGGCAGGGCTAGAGACATGCCAAAACCTTCTGATAGAAATGGGTAACATGGGAGTTGCAGCCCATGAAAGCAGCTTGAAATTTGCCCGGAGGTAAAAGCAGAAAGTCTTTGTAGCTGAACTTATGATAATATGATGAGATTCTACGGGGGCTGGAATAGCTCAGTGGTAGAGCGCCGGACTTGTAATCTTGGGGTTGTGGGTTCGAATCTCCGCCGGGCCGTTTGGGGTTCAGGGGGATTTTTCCCTCGGAGTTAACATTGGTTCTGACTCCATTTCCCATACAGTCCTTCGAATGAGACTGTAAACCGAGGTTCCGTGTGTGAACACACGCATAACATCTTGCACACACGTAAAATCCCATCACCAACTTTCGGAACAGAAGGCCAGTTTGGCCATTGGTATGGATGACACGTTACACATAGCATGCACCTTCCCCAAAGTTGGAGTATGGCTGCCTTAATGGCGGGATAAAAAAACGGTCATGCACACAAAACTCCACTCCCTATACAGGAGGTGTCTGCAGGAGTATCAGCCTGCGTACACAGAAGAAGAAGAAGATGAGATTCTGATAAATCTGATGTTTGTCGCCAGTTTTATAGAATGCAGAATAACTGCCAACAAATGTACATGGTGAGACAATTGCTGCGAGTTATTTTCCCATTTTGAAATAACCTTGTTGACTGGGCAGGTCAACCACAAAGGACCAGAACATCAGATGGAAAAGATGTTTGCGCAGACTGTGGCCAATGTGCAGAATGAGAACATCAAGTAAGAATTACTTCTTTCTTCTGTTTCTTCTTTTAAGAAAATGCTGTTGTTGTTGTGGGTAGTATGATAAGTTTTTGTGAAAACCAGTCAAAGACTGACAAAACTTCACTGACCAAAAAAGCAGACATAGTGATTGCTGCCATGTGGAAGTGAACACATGAATAGCTAAGCTTGATACTTGAGTGTAACTCTGTGATTAGAAAGTATGAATGAAGGATTGAAATTTGTTTAATGAGGGATAAGGTAAGCATGCAGTAGGCTTTATTTACTTGTTTTCCTTAAAAGAAAATGTGAAAATATATGGATAGATAGCAGAGCCTATGCAAAAAAAAAAAAGAGAGAGAGAGAGAGAGAGAGAGAAAGAGATTAGGGAAGATATAGAAAGTGCAGCAGAAAGAGATAGGGGGAGATACAGAAAGTGCAGAGAGAGAGAGAGACAGAGAGGAGAGAGAGAGAGAGAGGGAAGATATCTGTGTGTTTGATGGGAGTTGTTGAGGTTAGAAGGGGTTGGGGAAGAGGAGTGGATTTTGGGGGCAGGATTAGGAGTTACAGATGAGAAAGAGAGCTTTCTTTTTCTCACATTACAACAGAGGAATATATTTTGTTTGGTGTACAAGTGGACTGCTGGAAACAGGATCAGTCTAGGATAGAGTGGAAAGTGTAGAAAATAAAGGAGAAGAGAAGGAAGATGTGGAGAGGACAGTGGGACGGTCTGTAACATGCAGATCTCTGTGGAACTTGAAGGTTACCACTTTCTGAACTGTAATGATATCCTGACAAATATACTTTTTTGACAAATATTAGCTTGTCAGTTGTTGTATTAATGCAACTCTATTTTTTTTTGTATTTCCTCTTTTTTTAAGTACTGATCTGTGTGATCAATATGCTTTTCCGTATACATTTGTTAAGTAGTGCAGTAAATGGCATGGTAACTCTATGCAAATGGAAGTGAAGTAATGGAGCACTAAAGAATAATGACTGTGAGTGTGGGTTTTTTGTTTTGTTTTGCACAGTACCTGGGATGAATGATGGGTGTGTTCACAGGTACGAGTCTTTTGACTTTCACAAAGAGTGCAAAGGAATGAGGTTTGACAAAGTGTCCATTTTGGTTGATCGACTGGAGACAGACAGAAAGCGCTTTGGGTGAGTACAGCATGTCACTTTCTTCTTTTTTGTTGTTGTCGAGTCATGGAAACATACACATATTTGCACTGACACTGGCATGCACTCACACATATACACACACATATACACGCACGCACGCACGCACGCATGCACGCACACACACACACACACACACACACACACACACACACAACATTGATGTCTTTTTTTGTGTGTGAATGGTATGGCTGATTGAGTCAATCTTAAAACTTTTAACATGTTGAGAGTGGAAGCAAGTCCAGCATATAGCTAGCTGAACTTAAGTCAAGTCAAGGTGAGACAAAGGATACAGAACACTTCCTAAATTCATTTGCAAAGATGTATGACATGAACAACATGATCCATTGAGTACATTACGGATCAGGCGTCTCTTTTTCTTCTCCTCTGCCCCTCTATCCCCAGTGATAATGATGTGGGGTCATCAGTTATGGGGCACCATTTGGTGGTTTTGGCAAAATCACTTCACATTTCAGACTCCCTCTCTGTCACAAGCCATCAGTTTGTCTTCCTTTCTGCAAACAATAGGCATACCTAACACAAGTCTGGTGTCACAGTTTGCATGGTCTTTGAAGAATAGTGAAAGTTTGAAAAAAACTAAGCTGGTATTTTCAAAGCCTTTTTATAAGTTTGGGAAAGTGGAAAATACCTCCAAAGTTGGGAAATTCGACAAGCTGCTCAGACTGTGACCTTTAACATTGAAGTCACAATTCAGAAATGGGTTGCAGGATGAAAAGGAAGTAAAACTGACTTAAAAGATCGTCTGATACCTTTGCATGTTGTTGATAAACAGAAGTTCGGACTACTTTCTCTTGATTTATATTTTACACTTCTGGTCATGCAGCAGCAACCTACAATGCATTCACAATGCCTGGGATGTTTTCAGTTAAGCAATGTTTTGCTTGAAAAGAATACAAGTTATCTATTAGGAAAGATGTAAGCAACAAGCATGCTGTTTGTAATTTCCTTTGCAAGAAAACCATGATTATTGGCTTGATGAGAGAAGGAGCATTACTCAGTCAGGGCAAAAGTCAAGCTGTATGAACTGCACAGTGTTGTAACCTGCACCTGTTTGCTAAAACAGTCTTCTTCCTACTGGAAATACATCACTTTGGAGATGAGTGAGAGTTTTAAACGCTCGATTTGAGGTCTGGGAATTCTGAGTGGATGGGATGGGCAAGTTTGAGACCAGTTTGGAATGCTGAAATGATGTTCTGGTGGGACCCTGATCTTTTTGACAGGTACTTCCACCAGCAGAGGGATGGCAGTGTGGTGACCAAGCAGTGCGGCGTGTTCCGCACCAACTGCATGGACTGTTTGGATCGCACCAATGTGGTTCAGAGCCTTCTGGCTCTGCAAACCTTGACCGAGCAACTCACTGTGAGTCCATTCTCTTCACCTCTCTCTTTCTCTGTATTTCTCTCTGTTTTCTTTTTTTAGTATAATGCTGTGGATGTTACTTGTTGATTCACCTGATCAGCTCTGTATATTATTTCTTTTCAGATAAATACTGTGTTTTAGTCTTTCAATAAAAGAGAAATGTGTTCTGTGACCAGAAAAGAGAAAGTTTTTTTTTTTTTTTTTTTTTTAGAAAAGAGAAAGTTGATTAGGCCAGTTTATTTTGATGAATGAGGAAAATAAACTGTGGGCCATTTTCTTTCAACTTTTGCTATCATGTTTTCTAGGATACAGTTGATCCAGATGATGGAGTCCCATGAATGATAGGAACAAAGAAAACAGTAGGGAGGAAAAGGGGATAAGTTGAATCGGGAGTTAGGAGCACTGATCTAGAGCCAAGAATACTGCTGAGAGAGGTCAGATATTACCCCAAATGAAAGGAAAGGAACAGCTGAGTCTTATATATCAGAAAAGGATAAGAGAATACAGCAAAAAATCTGGGCAGAAGCATCTTGTTCTGTGATCAGCCATGGAATGAAGGGAAACGTACGCGGCTGAGCGCTGTAGACTGGAAGTATGGGTCTTGAAACTGCGTTAGCCACAAAGTTCCATCCAAACGAGGATGACAGACAGGTCACTGCTTGCAAGTTTGACATGATAAGTATGCTTAACCAAATGGAAAGTCTGAAAGATGTCAACACCATTTCTGTGGTCAGTGTCTTCTTAAGTACATTATCGCCTTTGTTCCTCTGTCTTATAAATGGAATTGTTGTTGAGGATGTTAGATGTGTGAAGCCACAGATATCCTTCTGTTTTATTCCAGCGCTTAGACGTGCTGGATGCAGGGCAGAATTTGTCCGATCAGAAACAGTTCGACACAGTCTTCAGGAATGGTGAGAGAGATTTTTTTATAGTCGCTGTCATATTCTGTGTTGTTTGATACTGGGGGAAGAAAATGTTGAAACAAAACAAAGATCACCATGTTTTATCATGTAAAGGAATGTTTTATTCAATCACCAGAAAACACTTTCTTCTGTACTTTTTGTTTCTCAATTGGCTTTTTCATTCTATGCCCTTTTTTTTTGTTTTTGTTCTTTTTCTCTTTTGCTATCACCCACTTTCCATGCCTTCTTAGGGGTATCAATCTCATTTTGCTCATTCCCACTTTCTCATACACAGCCACATTCAGGAACAAAGTATTGAAGCCATAGTGGCAGCAGTCCTTGGGGAGTGGTTTGGATCACTTAACATGAGTCCACCCACAAAAGGAGACACCGCACTGCCGCTGACTAGCTTTGATGGGGTGTTTGTTCAGTGATGTGTATTCTTATCCAGAGTACACAAGACTTGACCTCTAAATCCACTATTGATGTTGGGGAGACAGAATTCCCATTCCCTCCACCACCCTACCCAAATCCACCGCAACTCCTTTTGTGGAGGGAACCATTGAAGACAGCGTTCTCTCTGTGGATGAAGTTCGTGACTATGCTGGTCTTTCAGACCATTTTGTTGTTGTGTGTAGTTTGAAGATCTCCAGACCCCCTCCTCGGAAAAGACTTGTTACGTCTAGGAACATGAACGCATTGTGTGTGGCTGTTTTTGACCAAGAGGTCAAGAGTTTTGCTCAGGGCATGCGTAAGCAGCAAAGCAATGCAGATGTCACACAATTAGTTGAAGTGCTTAACGATGGCCTTCAGGAAATCCTGGACCGACACGCGCCTGCAGTGACTAGGTGTGTTACTGACCGTCCCTCAGCTCCTTGGCTCTCCGAGGACGTGAGAGCTGCTCGACGTCAACACCGGCGCAGCGAGAGACGCTGGAGAAAGAGCCGATTGACCATCCACCGCCAGATCTTTGCAGCGAACAGGTGTGAGGCAGGGGACTGCCTCCAGGATGCCAGAGAGTCATACTACCGTGATAAAATTGACTCTTGTTCTTCATCAAAGCAGTTGTTTTCTCTTTCAAGTGAACTACTTGGCAAACAAAAGAAATTAAGTTTGCCCACGAACATTCCTCCTTCTCAAATCTCTCAACAATTTAGTGAATTCTTTGTTGATAAAATCAAAACCATCCGTGACAATCTTGATGCAAATCCTTCCCAACCAATTCTTTACGATAAATACTGTGGACCACCTTTTTGTACTTTTAATCCTGTGGATGAAAAACTGATCGGCGATCTCATAAGTGAATCCTCCGGCAAAAGTTGTGTCCTTGACCCCATCCCTACTTCCCTCCTTAAACGGTGTGCCTCTCATTTGATTCCCGTGATTACAAACATTGTAAACAAATCTCTCTTGTCAGGCATAGTGCCTCCTCAGTTTAAGCAGGCAATGGTTACCCCTCTCTTGAAAAAGCCAGGACTGGACCTTAATAAGTTAAAGAACTATAGACCGGTGTCCAACCTCCCATTCCTCTCAAAAATCCTTGAAAGAGTTGTGCTGAAGCAGCTTCAGACTCATCTTTCAGACCATGGTCTTCTTGAGGCCTGTCAGTCTGCTTATAGGAAGAATCATAGCACTGAGACTGCTGTATTGAGCGTACTGGACTGTTTACTGTGCAAATCCGACAGTAAACTTGTTTCTCTCGTAGCCTTGCTTGATCTGAGTGCTGCCTTTGATATGCTAGATCACACTACTTTACTTGAAAGGCTTAGGGTCACTTTTGGTGTTGATGGGATAGTTCTCCAGTGGTTCGAATCGTACATCAGAGATAGGTCACAGGCGGTGGTTGTGGGTGGTGTAAGGTCTACTTTGTCACCTCTTTTGTATGGAGTACCACAGGGGTCAGTATTGGGCCAGTGTTGTTTACATTGTACTCACAGCCCTTGTCAGATGTTATCTCGGACCATGATTGTGATTTTCACAAGTATGCTGATGACACTGAGCTTTCTAAGAGTGGCACACCTGATGAGTTTGTTTCTGTTCAATCTGGGGTGTCTCGGTGTATCAGCAGTGTGCAGGAATGGATGACAAGTAATAAGCTTAAATTAAATTGTGAAAAGACTGAAGTCATGCCCGTTGGAACCTCCTCCTGCCTCAAACTCGTTGAGTCAGAGTCAATGGTTTTGATGGTACTGAATTGCCTTTCAGTAACTCTGTCAAATACCTTGGTGTTACCATTGATCAGTGTCTGACCATGCAGAATCAAATATCTGTAGTCTGTCGCTCATCCTTTTTAGAGCTGAGACGTATTGCTTCCATCCGACGCTTTATGTCCAGGGAAGTAGCTGTCAGGCTAGTCTGTGCCACGGTGATGTCAAGATTGGACTACTGCAACTCTGTTTATGCTGGGCTTCCCGCAGAACAGATTGCTCGGCTGCAGAGAGTCCAAAATAGCGCTGCACGACTTGTTTTGAAGAGGAGGAGGTGTGAGCACATCACTCCCATGCTGATCGAACTGCACTGGCTTCCCATACAGTATCGGTGGCAATTTAAACTGGCAGTTCTTGCTTTCCGCCACTTCAATGAATCTCTTCCTCACTATCTCTCTTCTTCTCTCTGCACCTACCAAAGCTCTCGTACCCTTCGCTCTTCTTCACAAAAACTTTTGAAAATCCCTAAGCGTTCTCTGAAATCTGTTGGCGAAAGAGCCTTCAGTTTTAGAGCACCTTCTATTTGGAACTCCCTCCCTGAAGACCTTCGTAATCAGCCTACTCTTTCTTCTTTTAAATCTCAGCTCAAAACTTACCTCTTCAAAAAAGCCTATTCTCTTCTGTAGATGACTACATCTCTCTTAAATTCCTCCACAACTAGTTCGGTGAGACAGTTTATGCATGTAGGTGTGTCTGCCATTGTGTATTTTCTTTTTGCTGTGTGCATGAATATTGTATGAATAAGTGCGAATGGTGGATGTAAGCGCATTGAGTTGTACAAGAAATGCGCTATATAAGTATTATACATTATTATTATTATTATTAACCATCATGTCCATCCAATGGACAGTACCTTGCAAACACCAAAGGCATTATACATGGATGCATCATGAGGATGGATGTGGAGAGAAGATCCAAATTGAGATCGCCTTGAGTGTGGAGCATGATGGATTACGAATTTAAGACTAATTCTTTTTAGGTGATGGTTAGAGAGCATGATGTCGATGATGCAGCATTGTTTCATTTTGGTTTGAGACAACATGACAGGGATGTTCTCCATGCTTTCTTATACTTTATATTCTAGTGAGCAGGCCCAAGACATACAGAACCTGCAGTGCTGGATCAGGAAATTTGAGCAACAACTTATAGGTAGATGCCGGTTAAGGCTGAAAAATCCCATAGAAATATACTGATGGGACTGGAACTCCCAATTTTTTAGCCCTCAGTTGGTGGTGTGAACCACTGTACCATGACACTGGCCTTTGTCTTTTTTTTGTTCTCCTCTATCACCATCCTACATAATCATTGTTTTTTTCAGAGGTTATCCCTAAGAATAATGCATGCTGCTGAGAGTTTGTTTATGTATGTTACTTATATGTATGAAGAAAATTTGTGTATTTTTGAATAGGTGTGTGTGTGTGTATACATAATTACATATTCTGTATTTGTGCATTTTATGCACACTGTTGTGTGTGGATATGTCACATAATGTGTTTAAAAAAGAGAAAGAGACGGATGGAAACTGGTGACAGAGTGTTGTGTTTACAGTGTGGGCAGACAATGCGGATGCTGTATCCAAACAGTACGCAGGCACTGGGGCTCTCAAGACAGACTTCACAAGGTATTGCCATTATTTCATTGAGACAATGACTCCAGGTGAGAAAACTGGGAGGACTGACTGAAACCAGTGACTGTTGATCAGCCCTTATTTGTAGCATTGGGATGAAAGAAGCTGTCGTGCTGATGTTCAGTCAACCCTTGAAGCCATAATACCGTTAAATAATGCTGACTGTGTATGTGAAGATCCTGTCACTTATTTTAGATATTAGAGAAAGAATGTTACAGTCGAGCGTATATGTTTCCCATGCATGCAGTGCACATATGTTTGTAGTGTCTTCCAAACATTGATTTAATCTAGCCAGAGTCATGTTGTTTGACTGTGAAGTCAGAGATCTTGTTGGTGAGCCCACCACATCTTGAGCCATTTGCATGCTAGCATTTAGACAGTTAAGTGCAAAAAATGCATGCATGCACATTGATTTTTTTTTTTTTATTATTGATCAGAAACTTTTTGTTGTGGGAGGAATTGGATCATGGCAGAAGTGGTTTGTTTACAGTATAGTTCCCACGTCTGTCTCAAGAACTAAAGTCAGAGGACATGACTGGAGAGTGCACAAAGCATTTGACTGGATTGAAAGTCCCTGTGGTTTGAAAGCTGGTCCTTGTGCAGCCTTACATAATACTTGTAGCTGTTGATTTTGATCATAAAGTAACATTTCAGTTGTTACCTCATTGTGAAAAGATGAGCTGTGGAAACTTAAGCAAGATGGTATTATTGCTTAGTATTGGACAGGACATAAGAGTTTTATTTTCAAGTGTGAAGTCGAATTGTTGATGCGATGTTGTAGAAATCTGTGCATGCCACTCAAGCAGCCTTCTTGCAGCTTGTCTGAAGACATAGTTTGTCCTTACAAGTGCTTTTAAAGCCTGTGTCAGTGTTTTTAGATATCCATTTGTGTGTGTGGGAACTGGATGATGATAGCTTGGGTGGTAGGGAACTTTCATGACCTTAAAGTCCTTGAAAAGTCCATGTCATTCTTTTTCAGTTGATTACTCGGAATGCCTTTTCAGTCCTTTTCATTTCAGTGACTGGTCCTTTCATAACAGCACAGGGTGCTTTTTCACAAGCTCTTGTATTTCACATCATGATATCAAAAGAAAATCATTCTTGAAACTTACGATGTTAAAAGCAAAAGAATTTGTGAAGCAATGCGCCATGACATGATCATTTTCATGCAGACAGCGCATTGTAGCAAACTTGGTCAAAGTAGAGAACTTAAACTATCTGATCAAGAGGGAGTTCTCTGCAGAACTGGTGTTTTAGAATTCATGATTTTTGGAAGTGTGCTGAAAATCTCAGGAAAGTGCCCATTTCAGGATGGGTGGCTTCAAGAAAATCTGTATAATACATGGAGTCAGAAAGTGGTATCAGACAAACTCGGTGCACAATGTGCATTTTGTGGACTAGAACTGAATCTGAGTAAAAAGAAGAAAAATACAAGATATTGTGACAGATTCAAAACTCTGAAGATGCAGACGTAGAGAGTTTGAAGATAATTTCATTAAGGGTCTTGAAGCCAATTTATTGGATGTTATTGCTAAAATTCTGATCAATTTACATATAAACAGTTTTGTAATATGGTCTTGTGAAACATGGTGAGGTCCTTTTCATCTCCTTTGAAGTATTTTTATCATTACTACATGGCTTAACAAGTGCTTGGGCACCCTGCTAGTTAGAATCAACACCATTGCCGTGACAGGATCAGTCTTATCTCTATGATAGTAAAGGGTTTTACTGAAGGCAGTAAAGAAGTGGTGTGTTGCAGGACAGGGAAACGCACTGTGGTAGGAGCCTTGATGGATGGATGGAACTCTGCCGTGCGTTACGTCAGAAACAACTTTCAGGATGGCTACAGACAGGTAGGCCCTGTGTGTGTGTGTGTGGGTGATTGGTATGGATGTTAGTATGTGGGTGTGGGTTTGTTTGCATGCATCGTTGTCCTGGTATGTGTTTGGAGTTGTGAGTGTCAGGATGTAGGCATGGATATGTACATGTTGCATAAAGTGAAACTGTGTTTCTGAAAAAAAATTTTTTTTTGAGAGAGAGTTATGATTATAATAACCCTTATGAAAATGCTCGTGTTTTAGTAGTTGGCTTGTTAAACTGCTGCAGCCTTTTTTCTTAAGCTGTCTCATTTTCCATGCCCCAACCTCCATCCCTGCCCCCCTCCCCTGAGGCATTTCTGCAATGCTGGGCCTTTTATATACAGCCACACTCCGTTTGTCCTGTCACAGCTGTAACACTCTGGTCCACAGGGAGCAGCCTATATCAGGTTGTTAGGTAGTTACGTCAGGAGACATTCTGACAACTATGTAAGAAATAGTGGTCTCTCCACTTCATGATACCTGCTGTGAATTGTGAATATAAAAGGACTGTCTGACCTAGTGGTCTGTCTTCGATATTGACTCCCATTGCCAAAGATGACCTGTGGTCACTGTCCTGTTAAGATATGTTGCTGGTTTCCATGGAATGAACCTTCACTGTCTTTGTAAGTTTTTGCTATTGGCTTCGATGGAAACTTAGAGTCATATCATTTCATTCACCACCAGGCTAATGAAGTGTCCTTTCTAATTGAGAAGAAAACTAAAGCAGTTTTGTTTCATATCAAGGATGAAATGCGTTAGTTGCAGGATGGTACTGGCCTGTTATTGACAGTGTGTTCTTCGCATGAGATGGGACGAACAATCAGCCTACTAAAACATGAATTGGACATGTCTGTTTCAGGACGCCATCGACCTGTTTCTAGGCAACCACATTGTGGAGGAGACAGAGGGCCTGACGACCAAGTCCCCTCTGGCTGTGCAGCGTGACTGGAAATTCTATGCAGTAAGATTGACCTTGCTTTCCTTTGTGGGCCACAGCTGTACGATGCTTGTTTCTGTGGCTTGGCATATGTGAACTTTTTCTTTTTCTTCTTTTTGTTTTTAGTTCTGCAGTTTGGACAGCCACACTACTTTTAGGTGTGGGTGCTGGTTGTCTTTTGGGTTTCCATGAACCTTGGTGAATGTGCTGACATGCTTGAAGGGGTCTTCCAGCAAACATGGTTGATCTACATGTGTGTGTGAGTAAAGGTCTTAAAGACAGAGTCTGGTCTGCACATTCGCTGACATGTGTTAGTGGAAACAGTTTCTGTATGCAAGGCACCATGTGGATGCCCTAGCCTTTCCGGTGTCATGTCCACCACCTTTTTTTGTACCTGCTTTCTTTAAGTGTTGTATGGGTCTACTATAATTTATGGTGAAGGAGCCAGCCAGATGGTTACGACCCTCTTAGGATACAAGAAGTCCTTGTTCAGCCCATCAAAGGATGTGGTTAGCAGATGTTGATAGAAATGGTAGGATTGTTTGCTGGCAAAAACAGTGCGTAACTTTCAGAAGAGAAGGCCAGTTCCACTCTTGGTATGGATGACATGTATTTGACTGAATGACACAGCAAATAGAATGTTAACAGCAAGACTGTTGTTCATTGTAGAGCCCAACCCATTGTGTGAATGAGAGTGGATTGTAAAACACATATAGAATAAGGTCTCTTACTGAGAATGTGCAGTGTATAAGAACATCATCATCATCATCACTATCACATAAAGACACTGATCATATGGACGTCACATGTTGCAGTAATAATGCTCACACGCATGCAAGTCTCTGTCTCTCTCTCTCTCACACACACACACACACACACACACACAGTCACACACACACACACAGACACACACACACACACACACATTAGAATGTGTAGAAGATGTTGCAATAGCCATACAGTCCGAGAGAATCTTTAGTGGAAAAGGGATTTTACTACTAAAAGTAGTTTTATCATATACTTACCTGTCCAGACAAATGCCTCACCTCCACTAGGTGTGAAACAGCACCATACACCAGGATTCCATAAAATGATTAAAAATGGAGAGAGTCTTCCCTTTAACAATCAGGCCAACAGGAGAAGTGTGAGGAGGAGAGGGAAAACCAGTCACGCCAGTTGTTTCACGCCGAAAGGAGGTATGGCATTTGTTTGGACATGTAAGTATGAAGAAAAGGCGATGTGGAGGGAGCTGGCCATGTTGAACTGTTTCAGATCCCTGTGGTGTGTCTGATTGCCATGGCCATGATGATCATCAGCCTTCTCCTGCCTGAGGTGAGTCCTCCACACACACTGCAGGGGAAGAGGGAAGAAGGAGGAAAGGCTGCGGGGGGGGGGGGGGGGGGGGGGGGGTCTATAGAGAGAAAGAGAGGAGGGGCACGGAGGATAGGTAGGGGAGGAGGGAGATATCTGTAAGAATACTTTTGACTGTACAATTCCAATGACGGCGACATGTAGCCCAAATAGGTCAGAATATGTACATATTTACACAGATATTCTGTTCAGAAGCATGGTCATGCATACATGCACGCAGTATACCTGCAAAATGTAACAGGTGTGTTTTCATTTAAACTGTCTGTGACATGGAGCCGATTCTGTGACAAAGTATCGAGTAGGTTGTGAATCTTGACAAACAGTTGCTAACCAAAACTAAGTCGTCTGGAGGCCAGTCTGGAGTCTGATAAGACCACAGCAGCCATTCGTCCCATTTTTTTTTCAAGAATAACCCTATTTTGACAATAATTCATGAGATCCCAAACACTGCAGAAAAATCCTGAATTCTAAAATGTTCCCAATTTTTGTAAGAAGAAGGTAGGGACTTGGAGTCATCCAGTTCAATATGCAAGGGCACTGGGAAAATACCAGCATCTGCCGAGGCTGAAGGAATTCTGGGAACATCTTTGATGTGGATCTGCAGTGAAAGTTTTATCTTTAAAAATTGGCTCAGTAGTTTTTGTGGAATCTTGCTGAACACGTCCTCCATGTGCCCTTCCAGATCAACACCAACATTGTATGGGTTTTTCCACCAAGTTTCATAACAATTAGTTCAGTAGTTTTTGTGTCATCTTGTTAATAGACAGACAAACCGACCAACCAAGAAACACAGGTGAAAACTTAGCATCCTTGGTAGAGATTAGAGTGGTGTAGAATGTTGCAAAGTCTAGTCATAGCAGTGTTCAACACATTTGAGCAATTGCATGTAGTGAACAGAGTTTTCTGTGTGACCTGTCCTCGATCAGTGGAAATAGATATCTGATGGTTCCAGTCAAAAGCCATACTGCCTTCACCCCTTGGTGCCCGAATGTAGAATCCAGAAAGTCAGCATGTTCCTACTAAACAATCAGTATGTTCCTGCTAAAGAATCCCCCTAACAGACTAGAAATTTATGAAAGAAAATGACCACATTCCTTAGATTTGAAAAGCTTGCTTGAGAACTGGAGTTGTTGCTTTTGAGAGGTGTTAGGCAAGTGTCTTACTCAGTGATGTCTACTGTCCGGAAATGGCTGTATTGTTACCAAAAAATATAGTTTTTTGTAATGATTGTTCTGGGCTTCGCTGTTCTAGATTACATATTACTGGGAAAAAAGGCGTTTAGTTGGACTTGTAAGTATGAGGGGAAAAAATCGTCACACTGAAAACAAATGAGAGCACCTTATGTCACAAATGGACAGACCTGATTGCAGACGGGAAGCTGTAATTCACACGCTCTGTGCATGCGCATTAGTACATAATCTGGGTATGGAGGAGACCAAACTGAGCTTAAGTTAAGAGAAAGGGCTGGACAGATAGCTAGTTATGGCAAGTAAATCAGAGTGTGTAAACTGATGAAGAAGTTGGATAGCGAATCCCGCCTGTCTTAAACAAAAAAAAAAAAAGAAAGACAAAGAAAGGAAAGAAATCAACTTCGCCAGACTTTTAGGAAATGATAGGCTGGAAGGTACCCATGTGTGCATCAAGAACAGAAACTGAGAAAGGGAGAAACTTTAATTTGTGCATGATCTGCAAGTGTGCATTTTGTGATTCTCCGTCAGTTGTAATGGTTGTGATGATGTGCGTACAAACATGAAAACATGTACCTCTGCTCAACATCGCATATATAAGCATACAGTGTGTTTCCGGGAACTTGGAAAACTCGATTTGTTCTGATTTTTTAGATCATCTGTTCTGATGGGAAGATTTTTTGGTGGGCATGTCTGCTTACCTGTATTTCATCTTACTTCACCTGAGCTTTTGATTCTGTTTGCCTGTGCAGAAAACGCCAGTGAGCAGTTGATGTACGTGCTGTTCTGGGGGTCGGCCACAGCCATCTCCATGGCCATCATGATGCTGTTTGGCACCACCTTTGTTGACCAGCCCCGTCTGACCCAGGACAAACTGAAAACGGAATAGCTATATGACAGGGGCATCTTCCTTGTCTGACTCCAGGACTCCAGTTAAACACCAGTGTTTGGAAGGGCACAGGTCGTTTTGTTCAGTGCTGAGAATTTTTTTTTTTTGTTAGAGGGTTAGGATGATAAGGTTTTTTTTTAAACATGCTTGTTACCAGTTGCACATATTTGCTAAGATTTGCTGGGAAAAGATTCGCTGCCAGTATCTGCATTTATTAATTATATTTTTTCTTTTAATATCTGCATGCCTTAGGAGAGAAGCAGGTAAAAGCTATGTGTAGCTGCTTTGTGCTGGTTTTGGTGGTACATGGTGAACACTTAGCTGCGTTCAGTGTGTTTTGACTAATTATTGAATGTTTGCATTTCTGTAGGAGTCTACTTTGGTAAAAGTTTGAAAGAGCATTGGCAGTTACATACAAGAAACAATTCTTGCAGCTTTTTAACAGGAAGCACAAACGTGAAAGTTATTTCAAATCAATGTTCAAAATTTGCTTTACTTTTAATCAAATGCAGATTCTTTTTATCACAGGTTGGAAATCTGCAAGCTGCAAGCGAGTTAACTCCTTAGGAAACTGTGGGTAATTTCATGTGGTTTGCATTAATTACTAGAACCAAGGTAGTGGAGATGGTCAGCCACTTCTGCTCGCTATTCTTGAACTTTTTGTGACCCTTTCCAGGTGGCATGAATGACAACGGTTGGTTGTGCTTAGTGGGATGTAAAAAGGTCTCTGCATGTTGTGCCTGCAGTGAAATTGTAACCTGCAATGAAATTGAATCACTGTGTTCACCTGCACATCAGATGAACGCATTAATGAAGACAGAAATCAATACAGTCTACCAGCTTGATTTTCTCCCTGTGAAGGGGTGGTCACCTTTGGATTAAATGAATTAATTTGTAGTGTATAATTACAGATTGTTTTTGAAAACATGTCTCACAACAAATCTCCTTTTTTGTTGCTTGATATTGCATATCATTATCAGTGAATGATTTTATTTGATCGAAACAAAAGTTGAAGAATAAAAAATATCTTGAAACAACGAATTTACCTAGGTGTCAAGTCTTTCTCTTCCATATCCATGTTCAATTTAAGGAGAGAATACCCTCTCCTTTTAAATTTATTTTCATGCTCAGATTTTATGAGTATGTAAAGTCTTGTTCGTGTGGTAGTGCTATTTTTGTGTGCTTTTTGTAGGACATTGAAGCCACTTGTTACAAAGTAGAGTGAGTTGGTAAGAACTTCAAAGCATCAATTCTTTAATGCCCTAATCAGAACAAGAAGAAGTTTATCTTTCTTATACAGCTTAACTGTGGGTGTTTTTTCTACGTGGGATTAGCATCAGTATAGTCAGAATACTTGGTAGATGCTGAGGGAATACTCAGTTTCACAGTTTGTGTATTGTGAAACCTGTTTCAGATAATAAACATGTTACGCGTTAGTGAGGTGAATAGTAGTGTTGAATTTTAGCTTCATGATATAATTATGTATGTGTAGTTAAAGGGGCTGTAAACTTCATTTTTGTGCAAATGTAATACATACATGCACATACATATAAAAAGTTTTGTTCGCACATTCAGAATTTCTGTTTCAGTTTGTTACTCTGTGGCTTCATTTTTAATGGCACCTTTCCGCCCTCCACGTGCTCTCACTCTCTCTCACTTTATGTGATGAAACACTCCCTCTATGTCTCTCTCACTGTATCTCTCTGTCTCCCTCTCTGTCTCAGCCTGTCTGTCTGTCTGTCTCTGTCTCCTTCTCCATACATACATACATATATATATATATATATACACATATATATGAAAGGAAGCAAAATGCATATACTAGTAAGCATTTTAGGTAATAGTCATTCTTGGTTATGAAAGAGTGTCTGTTGTATATTCCTTTATGATCAAACATGGACACAAATGAAAATAGAACTATATTTATCTGCACCATATTGTGTAAATGCATATCCACAGCACTGTTAGTGTCCATAAGAGTCCAGGTTCGTGAAATAGAAGAATATCAGAAATGGACTCAAACTGAAGCAAAGGAAGCTTATGAGTTTTGCCTACTTTAAAATTTCTTTCTGTTGAGGACAGTGTGAAGGTATAACATAAAACATAAAATGAAGACTACACGTGATCTTATTTTGAAGGTGTAGCACTGAGCCAGAAATTGGGGTAGAGAATTGCATTATCAGATGTATGATAGATTTCAAATGGAGATCTGGAGTGAAATAAATAGTTGCTGCAATTGTGAAAGGACTTTAAGAGTAATTTGTCAGAAAGCATGTGTTAACTCTTTCATTCCTACTTTTCTATGAACCATTACTTCCTCTTGTTCCTAGATTCTTATAATACGAGTATTCCCATCATTCCTGGATTTAGAGAAAAAAAGAAGTGTAAAGTGAGAACTGCCACGTATGCAGTAGCAAACCGACCAGAATAGAGTGGCGACCACTTTCCCACACAGTAGGGACCATCTGGTATCCATTCCATTCATAAACATTACCCTGCAAGCGACCCGGTCGTGGCGTGTACCAATGACACGACTCGCGCTAAGTTCAAAGCGCTTACCAAGAGAACCAATTTTCCGGGCTGCAGGAAGGAAAGGAGGGATTTTGTGCTGCCCAGTTTTCCGGGCTGCAGGAAGGGAGGGTACGATTTCTGCAAACCAGAAAACTGGGTTGTAGGGATGAAAGACTTAATATTTCAGATTGCACCGAGCACAGTATACCCACCACGTTTTCCCAGAAAGTAACTGCAGAAGTAGCAGCAATACAGCAAAAATGAATCAAATGGAGAAAAAGTATTTGTGCAGAACCTTCCACAGCAGTTTCACTATCCAGCTAATGCTACCATCTTGAATCTTTTTAGGTAACTGAAGATTTGGGACTTAGGTACAACTAATTCTGCTGGTTTTTGTCCTCTCCAGTTTTACTGGATGGAATCAGGAAACCGCCTTTGTTCTTCAGAGGTTCATAGCAGTATATGCTACATTGATACCAGGGATTTGTGAACAAATAAAAGCTGCACTAATGTTTGGAGTTGGTTACTTAGCGTCGGTAGCTAAGTTACGATGTAAGGCGCATTTTTTTCAAAGTGCTCAGTTTGAATGACAAATCGAACTGAACGTCAAGTCCATCGGACGGGGACTATAAGCGAGTCAGACCCGTGTGCCTTTCTGGCCCCCTGCACACGTTAAAGAACCCACGGCAGTTGAAAATCGAAAAGAGCAGGGGGGTTCCCCGCTGCCCTGGCAAAATTGATGTAGATTGAAGATAGCCGCCTGGTATTTCTTACCAAGCCACAAAAATTGTCACTTACTGTTATCGTGTGCCATCGTGTACTGGTGGAAATGGAGGACACGTATAAAACATCGCAGGCATCCTATGTTAGAAACTGGAGGAATAAATGAGATAAATGAAAATGAGTGACTGATATTTGAATGGTACGGGAAACGACTGAATGAGCGCCAGTAGGCTGCTCTTCGGCCGGCTCTACCTGGGTAGGCAGCCCGTTGAGTGAGTGAGGTAGTGTGTTTATTGTAAAGCGCTTAGAGCTTGGTCTGTGACCGAGGATAGGCGCTACATAAATACTCAATATATGAACTGGTATGACTTGTAGGTTTGAGTGACATTTACCATCCAGTTGTTAAGATTTCTTTTTTTTTTTTCTTTTTAATAAATTTTTTAAGATTTCATTTTTGAAAAATGTGTAAGCACAGTGAACAACATGATGATGTTAGTTTTAGCTGGAGTCCTGAACGAAGACAATGCCTTAGGAAAGCCGTGAATGTGCTAGTCGCAGAGCTGGGACATGTTGATCTCTGAGCGTAGGTTGGTTTTCTGTTTTTGCCTCTTTAGAGAAACAGACTTCCACCTTGGGACATAGGGGCAGCCAGTAGAGCCCGACATGGTTCTGTGGTTGTCAGACTGGCAGTATGTGTTCAGTTATGACTGTGAAATGCCATGATGACTATTTTTTTGTTTGATTACGACATTTGTATACATGTTACAACAGTGAAGTGTAATTGTGATGCTTTGTAATTGCCAACTGCAAGAAAGATAGTACTGGAACAAAGAGGAGATGGGTTGTGTGTGTGTGTGTGTGTGTGTGTGTGTGTGCGTGCGTGCGTGCATGCATGTGTGCGTGCATGCATGCATGCATGTGTGTGTGTGCTTGTTTTGTTTTTAGTCTGTATCTAAATGGTGTATAGGTTACTTCTTTCGTAGGTAGTGTAAAGATCTTTTAAGTTGTTTGACTCAGTTCTTTCATAGGTAGTGTAAAGGCCTATGTAGTTTGACTCGGTTGGTTTACCAGTTCTTTTCTTTGCTTATGTTCATTTATCTTGTATTCATTTTTGCCTTAACATTGTGTTCAGCCACACGAGAAGCGCAACCAGACAATTCGTCTTATAGCTGATAGAGAAAGAACAACGTAGCAAGGGACTAACATGTTCCAGAGCTTGACAATGACATGGCATCATATTCTGATCAGAACATTTGAATACATAAAGTATGTTAAGGTACTGAGTACCCAGGAGTTATATATATATATATATGAAAACCAGAAAAGCGATGATTCCAGTGAGTTAATCTTCACATACTGACAGCCATTAAGCTCATTGGCAAGGTATTGACCTTCTCAAATGCAATGAACTACAGATAAACTTTCAATGTTCAAACCATAGAACCCATCAAATGGGTACAGATGATTTGCATTGCAACTTATTTTCTTTGATTTTGAGACACATGACTTGCCTCCAGATAAAAACAAAGGTTTTTTTTCTTTTTTTTTTTTTTTTTTGTGAACAGAATCTCTTGGTTCAAGTGAAGAGAACAGTGGGCTTAACAAATGTCTGAAAACGGTGATTCGTGCGCAAGTCATATCTTTCATGGAAATAGTTGTGAATATCTTCTCATGGCAGATTCATGGCTGGATTATATAATAATGTATTTTTTCCCCATTATTATGTTATTTTGTATTGTATTTTGTACATTTATGAAAGTAGATAAAAAAGAAAGGTGGTGATGCCATTATGCATTTTGTTGTTACATGATTTTTCTCATATTTGCCTTACTGGAATGACTGTCTTCATTCTACCTGGTATGTACACGCTCCATAATATCGGGCTGCTAACAAAAATGATCTGGAGACTAGCCACTTTGTAGGAATGACAAGTGAGGTTAGGTCTCCCCTTGCTCACTTGCCTCATTCCTCCCTCCCCCTCCTTTTCCTCTCTTCTCCCACCCCTTGCCTCCCTATCCCCCCATCTTTACCCTCCCTCTGCGCAATTCATTCTCTCACAAATTGCGTTGATCTGAAAGTGGTTTGCCTCTCAATCATTGATATATATATTTTTTTTTGCAACCAAAGTGGTGTGAGAGGTATACATGCAAAGTAGGATGAAAGCAGTTCTCCAGTCAGAAAAGTATGAGAAAAAGGTTACTAAAAGCAAAATTTCTTAAGTTGTCATAGAGTTGTTCTATTCTTGTATGAGCCTTTGTTTAAGGGAATGGGATCATGTATTCCAGTCTTCATTTGTTACCTTTCACACTTTCTGTTCTCTATCATATTGTATAAAGGAGAGGGGTTATATAGAAAGCGTAGCTGTAGGCTGTACAGAATTAAAAACAAAAGAATTTGTAAATAGCATATTTAATTTATTTTCAGTTTGATCTTATCAGATTTTGGTTGCCTGTGGACTTTGGTCGTAGGAATTCATGTGTACATGATAAACAAAGATATAATTTTCAGAATTTCTGGTGGACAAGTTACTAGAAAGTACCATCAAATTGAAACCATTCTTATTTATTTTATTATTCAAATTTGATGGAAGGTTTTTTTTGTTTTGCTTTATCAGATATGTATTTTTTCTTGTAATCTCACAATATTGTATTGATGCCTTGTGAAGGAAAATTTGTTTCTGAAGTGTTTGTTGGTTAAGATCAGAATATGAGGAAAGAGCTCAGTACTTTTGCTACAGAAGCAGTACAATTCTTTTGAGCTTTCATTATTTTGTTTGAGCAAATCTTGAAATGAAATATTTAAAAAGAATGAGAGAATGGGTTTGAGGATCTGTATGCTATGGAAGAACAACAGATGTAATGAATATTCAAGTTTTACCTCACATTTATGCAGCATTTAAAGACAAATTTGTATGCTCCAAGCCTATACTTGTATGACGATCACACAGTTCATACATAACTCCTTTTTAACAACCTATTTTTTTCATTTACATGAACATCTACTTTGTTTACATGTATTTAAACGTAAAATGGGGTGAAACAAAATCGTGTCTTATTTTGGTAAATGATAAAGTATCAAAATAAAACACAGTTTTAAGTAAGATACAGTTTTCATCATTACATTAATGTACCATTCTAAATGATTAATTTGAAAGTTCTTTAAACTTAGAATTGATTTATGAGTAACAGAATGTAAAAATTAAACTGCAAAGTCTCTCTGTTAACGATATAAACAAGTAACAGTTTCAGTATTTCAATTGAAACATCCTTTCTTTAACTGTACTTGATATGAAATAAATGACATTATATACAAGTTCACCTTCAAACGCATTGGGCTAAAACTGTTGACAGTATGAAGACGTCACTAAAAAGTCTTGCCAGTAACTGAACCCATCCATTCCCCCAGTTAGACTGACATATTTTAGTGTGTTTTCTGTAATCTGGTATGTCAGCAGATTGATAGACCCATGAGAGACAGCAGATTGATAGACCCATGACACAGAGACTTTCAGTTCTGATTTTCTGGATTTGAAATGGGCACTGTATGTAGAAAATGGATAATGACTCTCTGAAAAGCAACAGTGAACTCCTTGTCTTCATGGAGCCAAAGGCTGATGGGACACAATCTTCATTCCTCCTCCTGAAAAGTGGAAGAAAATTACTTCCCTTCCCTCACAAGTAGGAAGCCCCATTGCAAGGTTATAGAGTTTGCTTGCGGAGGGGTCCGATTTGTTCATTTGAAAACCTTCTCTGTACTTCAAGAGATAAAAAGAGTACCTGATTAAGTTCAGGGAAAGTTAAAGGTGGTGGAAGGAGAGGGATGGGCTGTGCCCCAGGCATGGTGAACCACTGACCGTTAACTGACTGCCCCTTCTGGAATGGAGTTTTGGGACTGTAACCATCACAAGTTGAGGAGAAGAAGAAAGGGAGGGACTTTTTGCTGTTAAGATGATATCTGTGTCCAGTATTCTCATGTTTTAACTGTGGAGACATGGTCAGATTTCTTTAACGCTAAAGAAATGGGTAGCAGTTTATTGACTGTTGTTGGTTGATTTCCTTTGCTTTCATGTCCTGTTTGTTTTTGTTGTTGTGGTTTTATAACAATATATTGAAAAATGGGAGGCTTGGAGCAACAGTCGTAAGACTCGTCATTTTGTTCTGTTTGAGAATGTTAAGCACCAGTTTAGTCTCATCTCCTTGGCAGATGTCTGTTTGATAGAGTTAAGCAGCAGTCTAGACTTATCTTTGTCGATGTCTGTCTGAGATGTTAAGCAGAAAGCAACAATTCGGACTCATCATCTTTGTAGACGTCTGTCTGAGAACATGAAAATCACTTTTCCTGTCCAGCTCTGCAGGTGTCTGTGTCTTTCAGACCTAGATGATGCTAGAATGTGCATTGTGACAGGAAATGGAGAATGCAGTTCTGACCTTGTTTGAAATGGAAGATGGATCTCCAAAGCAACTTCATCGTTACCTTTGAGTGTATTGGGTAAGGCATTATAAGAAAAAAGAAAAAAAGTCACAAAAGTGTGTGAATATTAGAGGGTGAGCAAGATGGGACAAAGCAACACAATGTCCAAAAATGGGAGGGGGGGGGGGAGTCAAGGCAAAGAAACGAGAATCATCTTCGTTCATATGTACGTCATTATAGATATCTTGTATATGTGGGTGTATATGATTTTGACGTTGCAAATGCCTTTTCATACTGTTGATGTAACTGAGAATTGAAAAGAACAATGAATTTAAGACACACAAAAGTTTGTCTTATCAACAGCCTCAATGACAGTGGATGGTTTCCTGTAATGGGTAATACTGCAACAGCAGGGCATTGCCAATATCAAACATGTTCACTCTCTTCAAAATGGTATTGTGGGTTGGGTATTTATGTCTGACATCAACAACTTTGTCACTGAAGCTTATGTACAGCTGTTTGAATTTTGGATGCTTCAGGTTGATTGAACTCTGTCAGAACTCTGCTAAACAAAGGGTAAAGAAGTTCAGGGAGGAACAAAGGGGGTAAGAGGGAGGTTATGAAAATAGGAAGCAGTCTTTTGAAGGTCTGTGAGTTTGTTTCCCAGGTTGTGAACTTTCTGCTCGTGCTTTGTTGTTTGTTGACTTTGTGTTGTTTGTTGGGAGCGGTGA
The DNA here is from genome assembly GCA_033310375.1 of Conus canariensis. Classification (NCBI taxonomy): domain Eukaryota; kingdom Metazoa; phylum Mollusca; class Gastropoda; order Neogastropoda; family Conidae; genus Conus; species Conus canariensis. The sequence continues at coordinate 40,880,673 of CM065730.1, read as the reverse complement.
ATAGGTAGAATGCATGGTGTGTATCGCTCTGTTTCCGACCCTTTATGTTCACCAAAAGATTCAAAGCTGGGCTTCCTGTTGATCCAATGACCTACTGAGAACCTGACCATTCTGAACGAGACACTAGTGACAATACTGGCATGGTCATTAGCTGACACAGAACCTGACCATTTTGCGATGAGAGAATCTGACCATTTTGCATGAGCCAATAGTGATGCTGTGGGGTTTGTCATCAGCTGACCAGAACCTATTTTGCCCGACTTTAAGCCGCTAGTGATGTTATGGGAGTAGTCATCAGCTGAGTGAAACCTGTCTGTCTTGCATGAGCCAATAGTGACTCTATGTGTGCAGTCATTAGCTGATAGAGCCTGCCCATTTTGCACGAGCCACTGGCCACACTATGTGTGCAGTCATTAGCTGATAGAGCCTGCCCATTTTGCATGAGCCACTGACGACACTGTGTGCAGTCATTAGCTGATAGAACCTGCCCAATTTGCATGAGCCACTGGCCACACTATGTGTGCAGTCATTAGCTGATAGAACCTGCCCAATTTGCATGAGCCACTGGCCACACTATGTGTGCAGTCATTAGCTGATAGAACCTGCCCATTTTGCATGAGCCACTGACGACACTGTGTGCAGTCATTAGCTGATAGAACCTGCCCATTTTACATGAGCCACTGGCCACACTATGTGTGCAGTCATTAGCTGATAGAACCTGCCCATTTTGCATGAGCCACTGACGACACTGTGTGCAGTCATTAGCTGATAGAACCTGCCCATTTTGCATGAGCCACTGACGACACTGTGTGCAGTCATTAGCTGATAGAACCTGCCCATTTTACATGAGCCACTGGCCACACTATGTGTGCAGTCATTAGCTGATAGAACCTGCCCATTTTGCATGAGCCACTGACGACACTGTGTGCAGTCATTAGCTGATAGAACCTGCCCATTTTACATGAGCCACTGGCCACACTATGTGTGCAGTCATTAGCTGATAGGACCTGCCCATTTTGCACAGGCCACTGGCAACACAATGTGTGCAGTGATTAGCTGATAGAACCTGCCCATTTTCCATAAGCCGCTAGCAATATTGTGGGTGTATCCACTATCTGCTAGTTAGTAGTTGTTGGCTCTAAGTCTCTATTAGGGCTCAGTGGGAAGTCCAGCCCCGAGTGTGCTTTGGTGACCTGTGGTGTTCTGTTACAAATGAAACCATGAGAATTTGTTATGCTCAGCATTACTGTTTTCTTTTTTGTTCATCTGCATGTCATGAAGTAGATGGACTTCTTGTATTCCTTCTTTCTTGTTTATTGTTCGTGAAGAAGGTAGGGGTGTGGTGGCTACTGAACTTGGCTGGTTATAAACTGTATGACTGTAAGAGAAGAGAGGGAAGAAGGGAGAGGGTGAAGAGATGGTGGAGGCAAGTGTGGAAGGGATAGGAGGGGAAGAACGATGTGTTTACACATTTGACAGTCACAGTTTTTCTCATGTGTTTTGTGATGTGGCTTGTTTCCTTTAGGGTATTTGACAGCCCTGAAAAGGCTGTGTGCCATTGGCTTGGCTATAATGATTAAAACTTGAAACATATATTTGTCTTTGTCAGTGTACCTCTGAATTTTTTTTTCTTTTGCCAATGCAGGCTGGAAACAAAGTATACAAATGCTCGCACAATATGGGAGAAGAAGAGTAGATCTGCATATCTTATTAGGTTGAAGGTGGGTGAAAGTGATGTGAAGCAGAAAATAAGCACGTATGAGTAGATGTTATAATTCAAGTTGATGGTAAAGAGAAAGCTTTTGTCTTTAACGGTACTAATAGTATTGATTATGTTAGTGTTTCAAAGTTAGAAGAACATACTGTTTTTTTCCCAATGTAATATTTGATTATCTTTTTCTCACTACTACTCTCACTCTATATGATTTTTATTTTCTCCCGGTAGTGGTGAACAGACTACAGGCTTATATGTCATAAATCCCTGTTTGATGACGTAAGACAGCAGAACAATTAGTTGTCTTCACAGGATTCAACGGTGCCCATATTTATACTTTAATGCCCCCTTCTTTATCCGCATTTCTCCCCCTCCCTCTCCGTTTGTTTCATTTCTTTCTTTTCTATCAGAAATTTTGCAAAGTTATTGTCATTAGGATTGAGGTTTAGGTTTGAGGCAATTTCTTTATAGTGTTTTGTCTTGTGATTCGTTTGTCTACGTTTTCTTCGCTATTAATTACATTTAAAATTTGCCTCTATTTAGTTTGTTGAATAGTAGGATTTTGGTTGATTAATAGTCATTCCATTGTATGAGGATTTGGGATTAAATGTTTTAATTCTAACATTATAGTTGATAAAGTACAAGAGAGATTGTTTTGATCTCAGCATAAAAAAAAATGTCTTATATGAATCCTGTTCACCAATGGAGAGTTATTTGATGTATGTATGTGTCAAGGAGCCACAGAAAACCATGCACAACCGTGAATTGTCTTCATTAGTTGAACATTTTGAACGATTCACGAATTATTTGCATGGCTCAATATATATATATACTTATTATTCTTTCATATAGATTTGTAGTTTGCAATGAACAGCAGATAATAAATAAAGTTGTTTGCCCTGTAGTACTTTGATTTTGTGCTTGTGTGCATGCGCGTAAACTATGTTTGACTTACTTTTCAGAGCTGAATGTTGTAGTCGAGGATGTTATGTGCTTCACTGGAAAGAGAAGACTGAAACTACACTGTCAAGGGTCCTTTGCTTTATAATGTGTCCACAGTGGGGTGCTGCTAGGTAGATATCATGACTTGTAGTCACGGGATAAAGAAAGTGGCTACGCAAGAGGAAATGGGGGGCGATGACGCGAGAACTGTAATACTTGACCAGCAAAGAAGATGAGAAGGAAAACTACAAGCGCAGCAATGCAAGAAGATGGAGATGAGTGGCATGCAGAGAAGAAATAGCTACTTAGGCACGCACGCACACACACACACACACACACACACACACACACACATGAATAAAGAGCAACAGAAACTCTAAATCACCGCATTCACGTGTCCCTGGTTCCAAGGCATAGACAAGAGTCTGGGTGTTGCCTAGGGGACGTCGGATGGGTGGCATGCAGAAAAAGGAAAAATTACTTGCAGAAACACACACACACACACACACACACACACACACACACACACACACACACCTACACTTCAGGTAAATGATTCCACATGGTGAAACAATGCCCACAGAACTGAAACATGCAAAAAGCTAAAAGACAACCCTGTGTCTTCTGACCAGGGTATGCTGTAGAAAGCAGCCTGAAGGCACCCTAAATGCTGAAATAATGGCAAATTCAAAACAGGTTGTTTCAGTAATGTCGCATCACATTTTTCACACCTGAAAGACGACACAGAACAGTTCGTCATTTTCCACCCCAATCATCGTCATCTACAAACAATGCTGAAAGGGAGCTAGACTGGAAATGTCCATGTTTCTCTTCTACAGGATCCTGTATCCACTGGGAGATCTTTTCTGTACACAAGGCTTCTGAACCCTCCATCTTCAAAGCGAGTGTTGGAGACATCTACCTTTGCATGAGAACCAAAGCCAACAGGACTATGACTCGTTTTAACAAATGGAAAACGTTTCCAGCTTTGGGGCATTTTTGACAGAATGCCAATACGTATGTTAATGATTCTCTAACCAACAAAGCAAAAATAGCTTTCGATTTTCGCCCGAATGCCCCAAAACGTGACGTGACTTGACTAGCACAACAGACGCACTGGACGGCATCAATAAACTACTATATGAATGATTTTGGTTAAAAAAAATCAAAATCTGTGCATATTACTGTTTTGTTGTTGTTCCTGTTTGTTTTGGACGTTAAAAGGAAATCACAAGAAAAGTCGCAATACCTGCTAAACGTCCTCAACTCATGAAAGTTATTCGCAGGCAACTATGACGTCAGCTGGCAAATGTCTGCATAAACATTGAAGATGAAAAAACACCTCTCAGACAGTTTATGGATAAACCAAGACGCCATGTATAATCAAGACATTAACTTTAGCATGCGAATGTCGATCCGTTGGAAAACGGACAGATACTGCATGGTGAGTGGGAGTCGGAAGGGGGAAAAACAAAGTGAGAAAAAATAGGATGGAGGACCCATTTTTTAAAATAAGGAAAAACAAACAAACAAACAAAAACATACATGGACGCTGGAGACAAAAAGAAAAAGAAAGGACAAAAAAGTTGATGAGTGAATCAACGAAGAAATTTTGGCTCGGTTTTGATTTGTCCAAAGCATAAACGGGCAGCGTTCGCATGAAGAGGGACAAGTCAATCCAACACAATCTTTGAATTATGATCCCTTCATTAACTGCTTTCGGTTTACGTTCAAACATTGCAATCATAAACACCATCAAGCTCTTCAACAACAAAAAATCTGTAGTTGTGGACAGAAATAACCAAGTGCGTGAAAACTGGTACAGCACAGCGTGCCATTTAGGACCTTTCTGTCCACGTCACTCTGCACTGCCTTCACCACACTTCGTCCCCAAGTTCACGGTGTCAAACTGACCACAAGGGCTCACACACTGGCAGCAGAGCCATTCATCATTATACATGATACTCTTCTGTCGCCGTCCATGGTGGAACAGGAGCAGTATCAGGGGCAGTAGCCGGTTCCTATCCAATGGAAGGCAGAATGCATACCTTTGTGGTATATTATTCAGTCCTCTGTCTGATTCCTACCCAGAGATGCGGAGTGTACTGAAAGCTCACATGAGAAGACTGGAATCCAACAATCGGATGTCATGAAGCGACGACTTTCTGACAGTACTGTTTAAATATCCTGCCCACTACTACAGGAATCCTGTTCTGTCTGGACTGGTCGACCACCTCGGAGTGGAGATGCACAGAGTGCAGCAACGTCGTGTAGCCCGACCAAAATGGAGTTCTGCTCCGCTATCGTCATCCTCTTTGTCGATCATCATTGAAAACATCTTCCTTGTCGGTCGTTATCAAAATAACATCTTCCTCATCGACCATCATAGAAAAACAAAGAGTCAACTTCTATGACCCT
>CM065730.1:40863099-40873099 GCA_033310375.1 Conus canariensis | reverse complement strand
ATACACACCAGTCTGGAGTGAAAGAGGCGGACAGACTGAAACCGAAGCCGGAAGAAAGAGAATTTTTGAATCAGCGACTCTTTCCCTCTCACTCCATCCCCTTCCCTCCTCCTTCCACTCTGCCTCCCCTTTCCCCACTCACTCTATATCCCCAGACACCTCTCCCCCTACAAACAGACAGTAGGCTGGCAGGGTTTAACATTTATTGAAAAAAAAAATTAAAGATAAAAAGAAAGAAAGACAAGAAAATTTCTCCATGAAAACAGACCAGTGTAAATGGCCGTAACAACGCAATTTTGCTGCTGTCCTTATACAAAACGCTGACCTCAGGGAAATCAAACACGCCTGCTCAGACTTCCTCATCTGCATTTTGCTGACAGCACAGACATAGCTGATGTCTTTTCCGACAGGCGAATGAACCAGCCGGTAAATTGAACAATCAAATGACTTTTGAACCTGCAAATTTCATACTCATAACTTTATCATCTGAAATGAAATTGCGTCCCATTATGACAGTACGTATTGAAAGGCCGTGTTACATCTTGTGTTTAGACAGACTGGAGCTGGAAAGAATGGTGTTTACCATTTTAGTTTCCTACCGAGGACCGACCATGTTGTGTGTGTGTTGTGTGTGTGTGTGTGTGTGTGTGTGTGTGTGTGTGTGTGTGTGTGCGTGCGTGCGCGTGCGCCTGCGTGTGTGTGTATGTGTGTGTGCACCTGCGTGCGTGCGTGCGTGTGTGCGTGCTTGCGCGCGCGCGCGCGCGCGCGCGCGCGTGTGTGTGTGTGTGTGTGTGTGTGCATTTGCATTCATATACATACAAACAACTCTAATGTGTACATGTGTGACCCGCTGTAAACAAACAAACCAGTTTGGAGTGATAGAGATGGACAGATTGAAACTGAGAGACACTGGGAACGAAAAAATAACTTTCAGATTAGCTCCTCTTTATTTCTTACCCCCCCCCCCCCCCCCCACTGTCCTCTATATCCCTCTGGCATCTCTCCCCTCCCCAAATAACAGAAAGTGGGTTGGCAGGGTTACAATTTATTTAAAAAAACAAAAAAAACATACTATTAGAAAAAAATAGAACAGGTTATTTTAAATGCGTGTAACAAAGCAATTTTGTGACAGAAACCTCTTCAAAACGTTCGTAGACGGTACAAAGACCGACACAGTTAGTCAACAGGGGCTGTGGAGAAACATAGCAAAGTTTGGTTGCCCAGATACGATCATCACCATGATCCGATAGCTCCACAATGGCAAGCCTCCTCAGCCATTGGACGGTGGCAACTCCTCCGATGCTTTCCCAGTTACATAGGGAGTCAAGCAGGGCTGTGTCTCGGCGCCCACACTATTCAGCATGATGGTTTCAACTCTGCTATCCGATACTTTCTGCAGCGATGAAAACAGCAGCAAGATCAAGTTCAGAACTAATGGCAGACTCTAGAACCAGTGGACGTTCCACGCCGACATGATGTGGAAGAGGAATCACTGCGCAACGTCTTGTTTGCAGATGACTACACACTCAGTACTGCTGCTGAGGGTCAAACGCAGCAGCGCATGAACCGCTTCACAGCTGCTTGTGACAACTTCGGGCTTACGATTAATATCAAGAAGAAAGAGATCTTGCGCTAACATGCACCACAGAAACCCGAAGTCATTGTCAAAGGGGAAACCCTGAAGGCTTTGACAGCGTCAGATACCTCATCATCACTCAGTACAAATCTGTGACGAATTCGGCACATACACTGCCAAGGCAGTTTTAGCTTTCAACAGCTTCAGTTTGTCTGAAACACACGTTATAACACGGACCTTTCAAAACGTACTCTCAGATAGTAGGGCGCAGTTCAAAGTTATGATTTTGAACCTTGCAGCTTCACCTGTAACTAGACAAGGGACTGTTTCAAAAGACATTTTATCGTTCAGTTTACCGGCTCGTTCACTTGCCTGTCGGAAAAGACATTAACCATGTCTGTGCTGTCAGGCGCTATGTTGCTAACAGGCATGATAGTATACGTGCTTGACGTCAAGCAGTTTCTGGTATTCCTCATCGTTTTCGTCAAACTGGTCTTGGTGTTTGCGCGTATTCTGGCTCAGAGGAGTGAATGCGGTACTGTGCACTACATCCCTGCCCACAACCGAGTCCTCTTCTATTCCACCAACACCAAAGTTGCGTTGGTTCAGTGAGGTTCTGTCAAAGAGAGTGCCTTTCGAACTCTCTGACGTTAAGTCACTCGTCTGCTGTGTTTTCCAGTGGGCACTGGTCATGCATGTTGAATTTGGAGTGAATGTCCGTCCAGCAATCTGTGCCGCACACGGCCTTCATCACCCTGTCATACCTTGGGGTGTATGGGGTCTCAGGGAGATGTAGCTGTAAGTTGATGTCAGTCTCACTGAGTGACCTGTTTATCTTTAAGACTCAGGTCAGCAGTCACTGGGAGATGTTCGTCACCAGATGCTGATCACCAACATGATCTTCCGCTGCCCACCATAACAACACGTCCTACATTCATCCATGCAGCCAGCTTTGGCATCTCATCAATCACTTGTGAATATACGTGCACGCACGTGCGAGCACGACTCGACAGCGCTACAGACCTTATCGCTGGATCTGGAGTGTGGAAGTTATCTTCCCTCTGCATCAGAACAGGCACCAATGAACATCGCCGAAGACATCGCGGCAGTGCAGCGTCTCCTCAGATGGCCTGCCAAGTGGCAGCTTGAAGTTGCTCCCTGTAAACTACTGATGCCGGGCCTTCCATCAGATGAATTCAAGTAGAGTTTGGCTGTGTACGGGAAGCTGGAAGAAGCGGGGGAAAGCCATTCCAATGGGATTACACAGAAAATGATGGTAAAAAAAAAAAAAACCAACAAACAAAACAAAACAAACACACGAACGAGCGAAACCTTCCTTCCCTATGGGCCTACCTTTTTAATGTTTCCCCGTCATCCATGATGAACACGGTTCCTGTTTTCATTCCCATCTCCCACCCCGTCCCCTTCCCTCTCTCAGCCGTTTCCTGTTGATCATGTTCTTTATTTTGTCCTTGACCTTTCAGAAGTGCAGAGGCATCAGGCGTGTTTCAAGGAAATGGGTAGGAGGGTGTATACAACATAAGCCGGACAGTTATGACAGCAGCAGCTTTGATCTATTCCCCAATGCTCGAGGTCACCATAAAATGGCCTGTGGTCAGTTCTGATGCATGCTTATTACGTCTTTATTGGATCCATCGCCTCCACGGAGAAAATGCGAACATGGAGTGAGATGACGTCATTAAACTGAAAATAGCGTGGTGGCATGTCGACGTTTCTGTTCAACACTAAATACATTCTCTTCCGTTCGGGACTGGTCACCCGAATAAGACATGGGCACGCGTTCTGTATTAACTTGAATACAACGTGTGTGTGTGTGTGTGTGTGTGTGTGTGTGTGTGTGTGTGTGTGTGTGTGTGTGTGAGAGAGAGAGAGAGAGAGAGAGAGAGAGAGAGAGAGAGAGAGAGAGAGAGAGAAGACTTTTTATACTATAGGTAGAAGATGTATTTTCGCAAGATTCTTGTGTGCTGGGTTAAACAAACTGCTTATTTGTGTGCATATAATTTATTTTGCTCTGGGTAATTCCAGATTTCATTTTTTTGTGTATATTCTATACTAGATCAAGATCATTGCAGGAACTGATGTCTAGTTTATCACCTAATGGAATTCAACTGTTTCACTTTTGACTCAAGAAAACAATTGAGAATGCAATCATACAGTTTCCGTTGTCCATGTGTGTGCCTTTGTGAGTGCGGGCTTTTCCTAAAAAAAAAAGTACAAGTATTTGTGTGATCAAACTTGGCAGAATGATGAATATTTTAAGGACCTTTCTAACCATCCCATTATGAAGATGTCACCGAATCGTAACGGCCATAAATCTGCGATTAACACTCCCAGCATTAGTTTCAATATTAGACATTTGTCATTTTGTTGGAAATTTTTACAACCTACATTTTCTGCTTTACACACGGATGAAAGATATGTTAAATGATGCTATATGCAAGTAAGCAGCAAAAGTTAAGGTATATTCTGTGAAGATTGGACCATTTAATGTAATTTCTACAGGGCAGAGGTGAAGATACAAATAAAGATTTAACGAAATCTAGAATCAATGTATGCCACATATAGATCTTGTCCGATCTGGATAAAAAGGACAAGAAGTATATTTTACCCTCTCATAACGATTTGCTTATCATGGCAGGTACACCTCAACAGGTAATAATTGATAGGTATACGTCTGCATGTGAGTTTATTACAATGGTGATTGTCCATCGCCCTCATGTGGTCTATGTGGTCGGCTGGGTTATACAATACATTGCTGAACTCGCCTGTTAACTGTCCTGTGGCCGTCACACACACACACACACACACACACACACACACACACACACACACACACACACACACACACATACACGCACGCGCCCGCCCGCACGCACACACATACACACACGCACGCACACACATCTTGCCACGGTCCAGCCCATGTGACCGACTCAGATGTACTTTTCATGTCTTCATTTTCGCCATTTTTCTTTGCTATCATTTTCCGGACTCTCCTCTCCCACAGCCCTCTGCCCCACCAATTTGGCAACATATCTCCTTGTCCCTTGACTCCGTATCCAGTCACTGGGGCACCTCACCGACAAACTGTTCACCTGCTTCTTCCAACTCTGTCGGTTGCGTGTCAAGGCCTGGGTCTCTGCTCATGGTTTCCCTGTCCATTCTGCAGTGTCTGTTCATCATGTTCACTGTCTTCCATTCCATCTCCCTCCCTAATCAGTTTCCTGGAGGATCATTTAGCAAGGCAACTGGGTTTTGCACCGTCGTCATACCAACGAAGTTTCTTCTTCGTCATTGACGTCAGTGAATCTTCATACGGTTCGATATGCAGCTTGATATTTTGGCGCCCTCAGTAGTTCACTGGTGAAAACATTGATCGGTATACATGATGTTTAGTATCTCGCACTAAGACCTCATTTACATGGCTTGGATCCCTTTCTCCAGATCCGTTGTGACGATCCGTGTCTCACATGCGTACAGAAGGATGGAATTTATCACACACGCACGAGCCTGATCCAGTGTTTCATGAAGATGCTCGAGTTCTTCTATACCGGTTCCAGTCTACGGAGAGCTGATTTTGTCTTCGCTGCCCTTGACGGGATTTCCGATTTGAATCCCTCAGTCGCTGGGGATGAATGATGGATGTTGACCTATCGTACTGTACTAATTTACGTACTACCAATCCCGGGGTAAACTTTTCTTGTTTACTCTGGATTTTTCTCACAGAAGCCGGGGGCTTTTCTTTAATCCGAATGGGTTCATTACTTACTGTTCGACTCACTCGTGCCCCCGAGCGCTGATTTAGCTCCGGCTGCATGCGGAGCGCTTCTCGGTTTTGCCAAAGCTGACTTCTTTTTTTTCCATTTTTCTTTTTAACGATTTTGGATCGCAGACTAAAAGATCGCACAATAAAGAATAAAGACAAAAAACAAAAAACAAAACAAAACAAAACAAAAAAAATCATCGGGATCAACTAACTGGACAACCCGTTCTATCAAAAACGACTTAACTCATACCTTAACCACAGATTAAGTATCAGTATCTAACTACTCCACGATGCTGAAACAGTAGCAAGTGATGTCAAATCTATTTATAGGAAAAGAGTGCTCTCACACTTTCTATGAATAGCTCTAAAATATTTCTTTGTAGGTCGCCATCACCCATCTCCATCCCCCCTTTTCATTATTTATCTATTTAATAAATGGATAAATAATGAAAAGGGGGGGGGGGGGGGGATGGAGATAGGTGATGGCGACCTACAAAGAAATATTTTAGAGGGCCAGAAAAAAGCAGATGTGATTACAAGTCAAAGACATGATGGATCTGTATTCTGATCTCTGAGTTGTGATAGAGTAGACCGATTATGACTTTAAACGATACATTGATAAATTTTATTAATGTATTGTTTAAAGTCATAAATTTTTTTTTTAATGTATCGTTTAAAGTCATAATCGGTCTACCCTATCACAACTCAGAGATCAGAATACAGATCCATGACGTCTTTGACTTGTAATCACATCTGCTTCTTTCTGGCCCCCACCCCCACCCCTCTCCCTCCCCCCTCCTCCGGAATCCTTGTCAGTACTATAAACAATGCTATTTCTTGAATGACGATGCTCGAAGTGGAATCCTTATTACTCAAAAATCCTAAAGCCTCACAGCGACCGTTTCCGCACCCACCACAACACCCCCCCCCCCCCCTCCCCCATCTTAAACCTTTTTTTTCACACATCCTCTCCCCATCCGCCTTTTCAATCACCACAGCCTCCTCCTCAGTTTCTTCCCGTGTTGTGAGCTACCGAAGGACGGAGCACAACAGCAGAAAATCGACTGAAACGCTGGGGCACGGCCGCTCCCGCATTTTCCTGCGCAAGCTGTCTTTGTTTCATGATTACCTCACTCGCCCACATGGGAGGTGAAAAGGCCGCCTTTCCCGTGTGTCCCTCCTTTCTGCCCTGCTTGTCAATCAACGGACCCTATTGAAGGCACGACGATTCAAGACTCCAGACAGCTCCATTGATTCATGGAGTAGGAGTCGGAGTCGAAGCTTGGCCACCAACAAAACTGCTGAGTTAATTTTCTGTTTTGTTTAGCGTCCTCATGACGGCTGACTGCATTTTTATTTTCACACGGGCCTTGTTCTGGCTCTGCCTTCCGCTCCCGCTTTTCCGGTATTTGGATTCGCTGTAAACCGGAACAGGAAATCTTTGGCTGGCTAAATATGCGGCATAATAACATGCGACGGATAGGACTTCTCCTGCAACCCCCACTCCCTAAGTTTTTCCATTTATGAATGTCTCCCCCCCCCTCCCCCCTCCCCCCCTTCTGTCTGCCTGTCTCTCTTATTTTTTCCCGCCGACTGTAGTGCCCAAATTAGAAGTTTAAGCATGCTAGAACCAGAAACAATAAACCATGTAGAAATAAGAAAATCCAAAGCATTGGGGAAAAATACGTAAATAAGAACATCCAAAGTTGTGGGAAAATTACGTAAATAAGAACATCCAAAGTTGTGGGAAAATTACGTAAATAAGAACATCCAAAGCTCACGAGATAAAAACAAACAAACAACAGAGCAGACCAAAACATAGGACCATGACGCAAACTTAGCCTCATACACCACTCAGTTGATGAGATTATTCAAAGATTGAAGTCATGGCTATATAACACTGAACCTTTTCAGACAAGACCAAAGGTGACCTGACTGCAGGCGGGAGAGAAAGAAGAAACAGAGCATAAAGGATTCCTGGTCCGAGTGGCAAACAGAACGAACAAGACATGATTTCTTCCGCCAAGGAGGCTACGTTTTTCGCATGCATCAGTCGGTCTGTCTGTTTGTCTGTCAGCAAAATTACGCAAAAACTGAGGAACCGATTTCAAGAAAACTCGGTGGAAAGATGGAATGTTGCCCAAAGATGAATCCATTACACTGTGGTGTGGATCTGTACAGCCCACCCAGTTCAAATGGGGGATTCAGTATCTGCTCGACCTTTGTGGAAGTCTGCGCTCTACGTGCTATTCTGTTTGTTCATTCGAATTAACTGATTGAGAGAAAGTTCTTTGACAAGTTTGACACCGATTATATCAATACACTTGATATTTAGTTCCATGAAATGAAGCACCCACAAACACTCATTAATCAACAAATATCAATACGTGAACGATCATAACACATGAACAATGCTGTGAAGGTGGGTTGAGCTTGAGCATCAGAACGAACTGTTGGGACCAAAAACAGAAAAATGGAAGAAAACGTAAAAAAAAAGAAAAAAAGAAACATCTTTAAATAGAAAAAAGCTAAAAACTGCCTTAATGGGTTAGAAATCAAAATATAATTTACTCTGGCATGCATTTATACAGACTGACAGTTCCTGACTCAATGCTCCCACATCCACTGTCATTTAAGCTCAGCACTGTTCTCTCTTTGTTTAACGTGGGCATGGCTTTTCCTTAAATGGATGGGCCGATTACTTGCAAGAGAGCATGGGCAAATGTGCAAGCCAGGCACCGGAACGGAAAATTTCAAAGGACACACACACACACACACACACACACACACACGCACGCACGCACGCACCACACACAACACACACACACACACACACACACACACACACACACACACACACACACCAGCACCCTGGTCACGTTCTTTACAGAACAGCAACGATATGGGTTTTACAACAGGAACTGCATTCTGTTGAAACCCTAACGAGCTAATCCTTCCAGAAATCCTGCAAAGCTGAAAACACCCTTTACGCCTGCTTGAAGTCGTGGAGGTGACCCCGCACTCCACGCCTTTGCACACGACGCAGGTGCACGCGGGAAGGCGGAGTTCCCGAGTCTTGAGGTGAAGCAAAGGTCATACACAAAACGCTTTCCACGCCAGTATAAAGAGGAAAGGCCGGGAAGGAAGTGACGTGGTCTCTGGACAAAAGGGAACGGGTCGGTTGGACCCGGCCAGCTGCTGTCAGGCTGTCAGGACAGCGTGGAGTCTGCGTGCACAGGAACCCCATCGTTAGTATATAATAGCCTCTTTGGGGGGGGGGGGGGGGGGGGGGCAGACTTTTGTTCTCTGTTTTTGTGTTTGTGTTTGTAGAGAGCGTGCTCGCCAGACTTAAAGTTTTCAGTCTTGGTTCCGATCAGGACATCAATTGGCAGGACTGAAATTCGGAGAAAATTTTGAATTATTGCTCTCACTCTGTCCCCCCCCCCCCCCCCTCTCTCTCTCTCTCTCTGGGATGGGTCAGAAGGACAGGGCACAAAGGCAAATAGGTTCTATTGATCAGATACAGCACAACAGAACGAGCCAAACCAACAAAGCAGGAGCATTTGGAACTGTTTAAAAGAGCTGAAATCGTTCACAAACTGAACATGTTTACAACAAATTTAACAGATTTTTTTTCATTTAAAGAAAACGTTACAATATGTCCAAGATGTGTTGTAAGAGCGGCAACAATATAGGCAATATACCTAGTTACACCTGGGTAATCACAGCGTCAGCAATCTGCAGGTAGCTCTCTCTCTTAGATCGTTACGAGGCCATCCACCCGAAGAGACACAACCCTGCTACCGAGTCACATGGTGGTGACTTTTCGGGTACAACACAGGACGGGCACTACCTTCTATCCCCCCATACTGACAACATCATATGCAGAACATCCGCTGGATAAATCGCTCACTGAAGACAACATGGGCAGAACACCACCTAATGAGCCCCTCACTAACAACACAGAACAGCAGCTAATGAGCAAGCCCCTTAGGCCTTACTGTCGACAACGCACGCAGCATACCACCCAATAAGCCTCCCACTGACGACACAACAGGCAGAACATCACCTCATGGTCTCTTTACTGGCAGCATAGGCAGAACACCATCTATTAAGCTCCTCACTGAAAACTGAGTAAGCTGAATACCACATAATAAGACACTGACTAATGACAGAACTGGCAGAACACTACATAATAAGACACTGACTGACGACAGAACTGGCAGAACACCACATAATAATACACCGACTGACAACATACTTGGCAAAATACTACATAATAAGACCCTAATTGACGACAAGATAGGCAAATAATCTAATAAGTCTCTACCTTTCGACAGAATAGTCATAACATCACCCAGTAAACCGCTTACTGACGGCAGAATACCACCTAATAGGCCCCTAACTGACAACAGAATAGGCAGAACACCACCTAATAAGCCCCTTGCTGATAGGAGAATAGACAAACACCACCTAACAGGCTCCTTACTGATGAGAGAATAGGCAGAACACCACCTAATAAGCCCTTGACGGCAGAATAGGCCGAACACCACCTACTAAGCCCTTGACGACAGAATAGGCAGAACACCACCTACTAAGCCCTTGATGATAGAATAGGCAGAACACCACCTACTAAG
>CM065730.1:40845599-40858099 GCA_033310375.1 Conus canariensis | reverse complement strand
GCTCATTTCCTCATCTATTCTTTCCTTCCCGTAATGGCTTCCCTTTCCTTGTCTCTGACAAGTCGTTTGTGGGTAGCGATACGCACCTATTGATTTTTTGATGGTGTCATACAGTTTCTTCACAGTCCATTTTCTCCTGTTTCTTCTGCTTCTTCCGTGTTATCCTGCTGGTGTAATTGCGTCTGTCTGCTTTAGTGTTTCCCTTCATTTCTCTGTGGACTATATCGTGCACCCTGCAAGTGCTCCTACCCTGGCTGTTCTTTCCTGCTGCTTTCTTTTCTTGTCCCTCCAGCATCTCAGACTGGTGGTGTTTGTGAGACGAATTACCTCCTGAGGTGAGTGATGTTGCCAGTGTTTAATTTCCTTCCACCGCTTCCCATGGCCAATTTCTTCCTCCCACAACACTTGCCACACTTCAAGCTTGTTGGTGAGACCGTATTCCTCCTTGCTCGGTGCATCCATTCGTAGGCTGAAGTTGAAATTTGTTCAGATTTTCTTCTGCTGCAATTTGAATGTGGCAATCGGTTTGTGATGATCTAAAGCTACAGCTGCTCCTTTCTTTCTTTACTCTTACATCTCGCAGTTACCTCCCGAATTTCACATTCATACAGATGTGGTCCATCTGGTAGTCTGTATTCTTGTCTACAGCCTTGTCTGTAGCCTTGTCTGTGGGGGGAAGGTGGTTTCTTTTGCGACCAAGCCATTCGTGACACAGATGTCTGCAAAGAATTCTCCATTCTTATTATTCTCACCAAATCCACATGTTCTCAAACACCTCTTCACAACCAGTACTGTCTGCTCCAGTTTTTGCCCTGAAATCCCCCCCCCCCCCCCCCCCCCCACACACCACCACACACCTCACTAGGATGTCGACAGCTTTCATTGGACATTGCAATCTGCCATATAACCGGAGTTTGATTTCTTCGTGTGTGTCAGTTGTTGCACCGGATGAGATTCATCTTGATACTGGGTTTTTCTTTTCCCAGAATGATGTCATTATTCCTGATTCAAGGTCTTCCATCCATTCAGAACTGGCTGTGCTGATCTCCACAACACGCGTGCTACGCCTTCAGAGGGGCAGGGATGGGGAGGGATGGCGGAAGGCATTATTCAAAGACTGGCAAAAAGGGGACATTTTAGCCCATTAAAATTTGATACATTAATATCAGGGGAGTCTCGTTTCTCCCCCATCTCTCTCCTCTCTCTCTCCCTTCGCTCTCTGATCACACACACACACACAAACGCACGCACGCACTCACGCACACACACAGTCACAAGCGCACAGGTGCGTCCGCGCTAACGTCCACGAATTACCTCAGTTTGCACTATTATCCGTTGGAAGATGACCATGTTCTTTCTTCTCTTTCCCTTTCTGCCCCCCACCCCACCCCCACCCTCCTTCCGCCCACCACTCCTCTCTCTCTCATTTACTTCATGCCAGCTAAAAGAAAACGGTTGAAATATGGAGAAGAACACACACACACACACACACACACACACACACACACACACACACACACACACACACACACACGCAGTCACACAACAACAATTTGCAACGATCAGCCAACAATATAAGTCTTTTAGAGTTTTTTTTTTTAAAGCCTGCTTCACACTCAGGCGTCCATCAAGGTCGCCGCCAGACACCCCACATTAAAGCTCCCGCCACACGTTCCGATTTCCCCTCAGTGGGTTAAAGGGCGGCACAATGACCTCTGACCTGACGTTCCAGACCCACGAGAGCCGAAGGGGAAGGAAGAGGAAGGGAGGAGATGGGGTGATCCCGGCGGCAATACGAGATGGGACAGCAGCACATTAATTTAAACTCAATGTGTTTTCTCTTCCTTGGAGTTTAGCGCGTCCGCCGTCGGGAAAGGCGAAAAGAAATGCGACTGATTCAGTAGCGGGCGGAACTTTGGAAGACAGCAGAAGAAAGGAAGGGGGTGGACGGGAGGGTGGTGGTGGGACCGAAGGCCGAAGGATAGTTGGTGGCGAGGGAAGAGGCAGAGGGAAGAGTAAGATGGAGACAGGGGTAAAAGACATGGGTGTGTGTGGAAAGGGGGGGGGGGGGGGGGGGCAGTGGGAAGGGGACGAGGGGCGGAAAAGTCCGAAGGACAAACATGGGCACTGAGTTGTTCCTGTACAAAAAAAAAAAACACGGCGACACGGACCAGGAAATGAAAAATGTGAAGAACACAAGCTCGACCCTCTTTAAATCAATCCAGACTGCGTAAGCACCCGTGCTTAATTAAAACAGGACAGATATTCATGCCTCCACTGATCCGTTGGCATTGGGTCGAGTTAATCCAGCAAACTGCTTATAATCCACTGTGATGGTATGGACACACACACACACACACACACACACACACACACAAACACACACACACGCGCGCGCGCGCGCGCGCGCGCGCGAGATAGAGAGAGAGAGAGAGGGAGACAGACAGACAGACAGACAGACAGACAGGCAAACAGACAGAGGATGGAATGAGGGGGTATTGTCTGTAACTTTACAAAGCTTCATGACAGGGAGATTATAACCATATCCTAATTCATATCATATAGCATGAAGAATGACCCCCTCTCTCTCTCTCTCTCTCTCTTATAGCACGACGAATGACACCCCCCCCCTCTCTCTCCTCTCTCTCATTGTACCATTTTCTTATCAGTTAATTTGATTACATATTAACACCTTAGCAATAAATCTGGCCAGCTCAAAGACTTTTTTAATCTGAAGTGTTCGTCTCTCGACAATTAGACTGGAAATAACATCAATGATTATGCTATTTTCACATAATGTGAAAACAACGTGCATCTGATTTGAAAACGAACTTCATTTTCGTTACCGTCCCACATGCTGAACATACTTGATTATACAAGAAGAGAGAGAGAGAGAGAGAGAGAGAGAGAGAGAGAGAGAGAGAGAGAGAGAGACAGAGACAGAGACAGAGAGAGACAGAGAGAGAGAGAGACAGAGACAGAGGAGAGAGAGAGAGAGAGAGAGAGCACAACGTAGATTTAGATTTGATGGCCTTTGTGCTGGGGTCCTTTTTTTTTTTTTTTAGTTTAGGGTGGTTCAGCGTATTCGGATACGTGAAATTTAGTGGGCGTGCGTGCATGCATTCATGTGTGTGTGTGTGAGTATGTTTGTGTATGTGTGCGCGCGTGCATGGGTGCACGCGTGTATGCGTGTGTGTGTATGTGTGTGCGCGCGCGCGTGCGTGCGTGCGTGCGGGGGGGGGGGGGGGGGGAGAGGAAAGACGGGGGTGGGGAAGAAGTCAAAAGAATATGATACGCACCTATTTCAACCGATTAAACCCTTGAAACAGATCTTGCAACTGGGAACAAGTGACAGCATTGTTCGCAGACACAGACTGATTTGCAAATGTGTGCTGTCGGTTACTTGCCTGTGGGGAGGACGGGAGTGGTTGGGTGGGTGCAGGGGAACCCTCTAACGCCCGGGGACGCTCTAACGCCCGAACGCCACAGTGTGAAGAAAGAGCTAAAAACCGAACGCCTGTAAATCCACCTTAATTCATTGCCTGTTTTGAATGTAATTCGGTGTTCTTTGGTTTATTACCCCACGTTGTACGCTCGATGCTGACACGGCCTTGCTTGGTTGTGTTGCCAGGCTAGGTCTTATTTATTCAGGAACTGAGCAAAATACAGCTTCCTTTTTTTTTTTTTTGTAGTTAATGCTGACGATGACTGTCCCCCCATACCGCATCCTCCCCCCCTCAACCCACCAACCCCCCCCCCCCCTCCCACCTCCCACACCCATTTTTTTTCCTTCTTCTTTTTTTGTTTTGTTGTCTTTCTTGTCTCATCTTCCGTGCTCATTCACTGGCATTATTCTAACGCCGTTCGTTCCGACATCACTACCACCACCCCTTTCCTTCTTCCCCCTTATACATAACTACACGCGGGTTTATCCTGTCGCAACTCCAACAGGAAGCAATGAATATTGAGCCGTCACGTGGCAACCCACCAGGAGAGACTGCGCACTGCTATCAGGTCACATCGGTGCTGATCCACTAGAGATACTTGACCTATTTTAACATATACAGGACACTACTTACTTCCAAACCCCCTACTGACGACGGTACTTGATAGGTCGCGAAGCCGGTGTGTGTTAGAGTCCCTCTCTGGAGAGTGTTACCACGTCCGTCTAGTTCCTATGAACCTGGTGATATCGATCACCTCGACACAAACACACCAACGGTGCGGACGTGGAAATGACATCAAAACCACGGGTCGTCGTGAGAGCAGGGCACGAAACGCTACAGACTTTGTGGATTTCTTTTCTCTAATGATGTTAAGTGGAGATGAAGATGATGCGTTTGACTTCCATTCTGTTCTAAGTCTACATGCCAAGGCTGTATTCTACGATTTCTTTCATTAGTATGTCCTGGCGTCAACCAGACTCAGGAAATACAGACACCTGCTGCGCTGGTCAAGAAATGTGAGGAATATTCGTAGACACGAATCCAATAAGTGGAGGAGATTCATCTGTGCTGTTCCAGTCGTCCCATCTAAAGCCATGGCACACTCGATTTGGGGCAGAAACCGGGTGCCTAAAACACGCAAATAAACATCTCTGATGGGAATCGAACCAGGACCCCCGAGCTTGCAGTCCTCCATCTTGGTCATTGCAGCTGATCCCTTCGAAGTGTGTGTGTGTGTGTGTGTGTGTGTGTGTTGTGTGTGTGTGTGTGTGTGTGTGTGTGTGTGCAAGCGCGCCCGCAGATGAGAGAGAGAGAGAGAGAGAGAGAGAGAGAGAGAGAGGAGAGAGAGAGAGACAGACAGACAGACAGACAGACAGACAGACAGACAGACAGAGATGCAGAGCGGAAGCCTGAGAAGGAGTTACGTGGCTGCTTGTTTAGGAGAATATCTCACAACTGATTAGCTTCCGAGGCCTATTCATACAAAGCTGTCCAAATCTGGCCGGCAACACCGCTGGCAAACGACTCAAATAGGTTTGAAAATCCATCATGGATTCCAAGTGGATTCACACAATGCTGTCCGTTCAGACGGGTGAAAAGTGTTGTGAAGAAGCACATGGCGTTGCTTGTGCGTGACTGGAGCGAATGCTCGCAGAGTATTGCACAAAACACTAACGGCGATAATAACGGTTACTGCGACAACCGCTACGGCAGCAGCAGCAACAAAACTGATAAAATCGCTGTCCTCGTCAGAGGTACCAATAGTACTGTTCTCCTTCTCCTCCTCCCCTTCATCATTATGGGCAGCGGCAGCATCGTTCTCCTCCTTTTTATCATCTCAGTTATCTGAGGCAGCAGCAGAGACACCGTTTTCCTTCTCCTTCTTAGCAGCGGCAGCAGTGATAACATCGCTCTCTTCCTTCTCTCCTCCCCTTCATCATTATGGGCAGCGGCAGCATCGTTCTCCTCCTTTTTATCATCTCAGTTATCTGAGGCAGCAGCAGGGACACCGTTTTCCTCCTCCTTCTTAGCAGCGGCAGCAGTGATAACATCGCTCTCTTCCTTCTCCTCCTCCTCCTCCTTCTCAGAACAGCAGCATTAGTAACAATTGTCTCCCCCTCCAGCTCCTCCTTCTCAATACCAGTGATGACATCGTTCTCATCGTCGTCCTCTATAGCACTGATAACATCTTTCTCCTTCCCCTCCTCCTCTATAGCACTGATAACATCTTTCTCCTCCCTCTCCTCCTCTACAGCACTGATAACATCTTTCTCCTCCCCTCCTCCTCTATAGCACTGATAACATCTTTCTCCTCCTCCTCTATAGCACTGATAACATCTTTCTCCTCCCCCTCCTCCCTCTATAGCACTGATAACATCTTTCTCCTCCCCCTTCATCTCCCTCCTATCAGCACTGATAACATCTTTCTCCTCCTCTCCCTCACTGTACATCTTCCCCCTTCCTCTATAGCACTGATAACATCTTTCTCCCTCCTCCCTCCTCCTCTCAGCACTGATAACATCTTTTCTCCTTCCCCTCCATCCTCTCTATAGCACTGATAACATCTTTCTCCTCCCCCTCCTCTTATAGCACGGGATAAATCTTTCTCCTTCCCTCCTCCTCTATAGCACTGATAACATCTTTTCCTCCCTTCTCCTCTACAGCACTGATAACATCTTTCTCCTCTCCCTTGCCCTCTATAGCACTGATAACATTTTTCTCCTCCTCCCCTATCTCTCTTTCCTAGCACTGATGAAACATCTTCTCCTCCACTCTACTAACACTGATAACATCTTTCTCCTCCCCTTCCTCTATAGCACTGATACATCTTTTCTCCTTCTCCTCTCCCCTAAGCACTGATACATCTTTCTCCTCCTCCTCCTCTTAGCACTGATACATCTTTCTCCTCCCTCCTCCTCTATAGCACTGATAACATCTTTCTCCTCCCCTCCTCCTCTATAGCACTGATAACATCTTTCCTCCTCTCCCTCCTCCTCTTATAGCACTGATAACATCTTCTCCTCCCCCTCCTCCTCTATAGCATATAAATCTTTCTCCTCCTCCTCATACACTGAAACATCTTTTCCTCCTCTCTTAACACTGATAACATCTTCTCTCCCTCCTCCTCTATAGCATGATAACATCTTCTCCTCCTCCTCTATAGCACTGAGAACATCTTTCTCCTCCTCCTCTACAGCACTGATGACATCTTTCTCCTTCCCCCTCCTCCTCCTATAGCACTGAGAACATCTTTCTCCTCCCCTCCTCCTCTATAGCACTGATAACATCTTTCTCCTCCCCTCCTCTTAGCACTGATAACATCTTCTCCTCCCCTCCTCCTCTATAGCACTGATAAATCTTATCTTTCTCCTCCCCCTCCTCCTCTATAGCACTGATAACATCTTTCTCCTCCCCTCCTCCTCTATAGCACTGATAACATCTTTCTCCTCCCCCTCCTCCTCTATAGCACTGATAACATCTTTCCCTCCCTCCTCTATGCACTGATAACATCTTTCTCTCCCTCTCTCTATAGCACTGATAACATCTTTCTCCTCCCCCTCCTCCTCTACAGCACTGATAACATCTTTCTCCTCCCCCCTCTCCTCCTCTTAAGCACTGATAACATCTTTCCTCCCCCCTCCTCCTCTACAGCACTGATAACATCTTTCTCCTTCCCCTCTCCTCTATAGCACTGATAATCTTTCTCCTCCTCCTCCTCTACAGCACTGATAACATCTTTCTCCTCCCCCTCCTCCTCTATAGCACTGATAACATCTTTCTCCTCCCCCTTGTCCTCTATAGCACTGATAAATCTGTCTCCTCCCTCCTCTCTATAGCACTGAGAACATCTTTCTCCTCCCCCTCCTCCTCTATAGCACTGATAACATCTTTCTCCTCCCCCTTGTCCTCTATAGCACTGATAACATCTTTCTCCTCCCCTCCTCGTCTATAGCACTGATAACATCTTTCTCCTCCCCTCCTCCTCTACAGCACTGATAACATCTTTCTCCTTCCTCCTCCTCTTAAGCACTGATAACATCTTTCTCCTCCCCCTCCTCCTCTATAGCACTGATAACATCTTTCTCCTCCCCCTCCTCCTCTATAGCACTGATAACATCTTTCTCCTCCCCCTCCTCCTCTACAGCACTGATAACATTTTTCTCCTCCTCCTCTATAGCACTGAGAACATCTTTCTCCTTCCCCTCCTCCTCTATAGCACTGAGAACATCTTTCTTCTCCTCCTCTATAGCACTGAGAACATCTTTCTCCTCCCCTTGTCCTCTATAGCACTGATAACATCTTTCTCCTTCCCTCCTCCTCTATAGCACTGATAACATCTTTCTCCTCCTCTCCTCCTCTACAGCACTGATAACATCTTTCTCCTCCCCCTCCTCCTCTACAGCACTGATAACATCTTTCTCCTCCTCCTCTATAGCACTGATAACATCTTTCTCCTCCCCCTCCTCCTCTACAGCACTGATAACATCTTTCTCCTCCCCCTTCTCCTCTATAGCACTGATAACATCTTTCTCCTTCCCCTCCTCCTCTATAGCACTAATAACATCTTTCTCCTCCCCCTCCTCCTCTACAGCACTGATAACATCTTTCTCCTTCCCCTCCTCCTCTACAGCACTGATAACATCTTTCTCCTCCCCCTCCTCTTCTATAGTGCTGATAATATCTTTCTCCTCTCCCTCCTCCTCTATAGTACTGATAACATCTTTCTCCTTCTCCTCTACAGCACTGATAACATCTTTCTCCTCTTTCTTGCCCTCTATAGCACTGATAACATTTTTCTCCTCCCCCTTCTCCTCTATAGCACTGAGAACGAATGATGAAACTGAAACTGAAACTAACATCTTTCTCCTCCCCCTTGTTCTCTATAGCACTGATATCATCTTTCTCCTTCTCCTCTACAGCACCGATGACATGTTTCTCCTTCCCCTCCTCCTCTATAGCACTGATAACATCTTTCTCCTCCCCTTCCTCCTGTATAGCACTGATAACATTTCTCCTCCCCTCCTCCTCTATAGCACTGATAACATCTTTCTCCTCCCCCTCCTCCTCTATAGCACTGAGAACGAATGATGAAACTGAAACTGAAACTAACAACTTTCTCCTCCCCCTTGTTCTCTATAGCACTGATAACATCTTTCTCCTTCTCCTCTACAGCACTGATGACATCTTTCTCCTTCCCCTCCTCCTCTATAGCACTGAGAACATCTTTCTCCTCTCCCTCCTCCTCTATAGCACTGATAACATCTTTCTCCTCCCCCTCCTCCTCTATAGCACTGATAACATCTTTCTCCTCCCCCTCCTCCTCTATAGCACTGATAACATCTTTCTCCTCCCCTCCTCCTCTATAGCACTGATAACATCTTTCTCCTCCCCTCCTCCTCTATAGCACTGATAACATCTTTCTCCTCCCCCTCCTCCTCTATAGCACTGATAACATCTTTCTCCTCCCCCTCCTCCTCTACAGCACTGATAACATCTTTCTCCTCCCCCTCCTCCTCTATAGCACTGATAACATCTTTCTCCCCCCTCCGCCTCTATAGCACTGATAACATCTTTCTCCTCCCCTCCTCCTCTACAGCACTGATAACATCTTTCTCCTCCCCTCCTCTATAGCACTGATAACATCTTTCTCCTCCCCCTCCTCCTCTACAGCACTGATAACATTTTTCTCCTCCCCCTCCTCCTCTACAGCACTGATAACATCTTTCTCCTCCCCCTCCTCCTCTACAGCACTGATAACATCTTTCTCCTCCCCCTCCTCCTCTACAGCACTGATAACATCTTTCTCCTCCCCCTTGTCCTCTATAGCACTGATAACATCTGTCTCCTCCCCTCCTCCTCTATAGCACTGAGAACATCTTTCTCCTCCCCCTCCTCCTCTATAGCACTGATAACATCTTTCTCCTCCCCCTTGTCCTCTATAGCACTGATAACATCTTTCTCCTCCCCCCTCCTCTATAGCACTGATAACATCTTTCTCCTCCCCCTCCTCCTCTACAGCACTGATAACATCTTTCTCTTCCCCCTCCTCCTCTATAGCACTGATAACATCTTTCTCCTCCCCCTCCTCCTCTATAGCACTGATAACATCTTTCTCCTCCCCCTCCTCCTCTATAGCACTGATAACATCTTTCTCCTCCCCCTTGTCCTCTACAGCACTGATAACATCTTTCTCCTCCCCCTCCTCCTCTACAGCACTGATAACATCTTTCTCCTCCCCCTCCTCCTCTACAGCACTGATAACATCTTTCTCCTTCTCTTTCTCCTCTACAACACTGATAAAATCGTTCTCCTCATCCTCAATAACAGTGGTAACCTCATTTTCCTCCTCCTCCTCCATATTATCATTATCAAAAGCAATCCTAACGTCGTTCTCCTCCTCCTCATTATCGTCAATAGCAGTCATAATGTAGTTTTCTTCTTCATCACCATTAACACCCATTATAACATTGCTCTCTTCCTCATCGCCATTAGTAGAAGTGATAACACTGCCCCCCCCCCCTTCCTCCTCCTCCTCCTCCTCATGATCAACAGCAGTGAAAACATCGTTCTCCTCCCCATCTTCAGCAGCAGAGGTAATCACTTGCTCCTCCTGCCTCTCTTCATCTTCACCACTTTTCATCATCATCGTCATACCCAGCAGCGAGAACATCGTTCTGCTCTTCCTTCTCCTTATCCATAGTAATGAAAACATCGTTTTCCCTCCTCCCTTTCCTCTTCATCAATAGCACTGATAACGTTGCTTTCTTCTTCCCCCTCCTCCTCATTAATGCTAGTGATAGTCAAAAGCTCTTCCTCGTCCTTCTCATCATCAATAGCAGTGATAACATAATTCTCCTTCTCATCATCAACAGCTGAAATAACATCATTCTCCCCTTTCTTCTCCTCGTTAATATGAGTGATAACATCGCTATCATTTTTCTCCTCATCGCCACCAATGATAGTGATAACATTGCTCTGTTCCTCCTCCGCCTCCACATCAATAGCGGTGATAACAATCGTTCTCGGTCTCCTCATCCTCAACATCATCGTTCAGCGCTGATAACATTGCTCTCCTACTCCTTCTCATCGTCATCATCATCGATAGCTGTGATACAATCGTTCCCTTTCTTCTTCTCCTCGTCAGTAACAGTGATAACATCGCTCTCTTCTTCTTCATCGTCATCGTCGTTATTGGCATCAGTGAATAACATCGTTTCCCTCCTCCTCTTTCTCCTCGTCAATAACAGCGATAAAACATCGTTCTCTTTCTTCTCCACATCATAATCTAGTGCAGATGTAAAATCGTTCTTATCCTCCTCGTTGTCAACCGTAGTGATAAAATCGTTCTTCTCCTCCTCCCCCTCCTCATCAATAGCAATGATAACATCGTTCTCTACCTCCTCCTCCCCATCATTCTTATCATCAAGAGCAGTGATAACATCTTTTTCCTCCCACCCGCTCTTCATCATCATCAATAGCAATGAAAATAATTATTGTTTTCCTCCTCCTTCTCTTCATCATCATCATCATCATCATCATCATCATCATCATCATCATCGTCATCATCAATAGCAATGATGAAATTTACTCCTCGTCATCATTATAGTTCTTATCATTATTATCATCATCATCGTCATCGTTGTCAAGAGCAATGATAACATCGTCCCCCCCCCCTCCCCCTCCCCCTCATATCATCGACAGCACTAATAACATCGCTTTCCCCAACTTTTCCACTTTTAACAGCAGATATGATATTGTTCTCCTCCTCATCTTTGTCATCATCAGTAACAGTTATAGCATAGTTCTTCTCCCCCGCCTCTTCTTTATCATCATCAACTGCAGTATTGATAACATCGTCCTCTTCCTCCTCCTGAACATCATCAACAGCAGTAATAACGTCACCCCACCCCCTCCTCCTTCTCGTCCTCAGAGGCAGCAATAGTGATGACGTTGTTTTTTTTCCTCTTCCTCCTTCTCCTCATTCGAAGCAGTTACAACATCGCTCTCCTCATCCTCATCATCATTACCATCCTCATCATCTGCAGCAGCAGCAGCAGTAGCTGCAGCAGCAGCAGTATGAATGATATCGTTTCTTCTCCTCCCTCATCTTTACGTGCGGTTTTAAACGAGCCCTTTCCAATGTTCCTAGTCAGCAAAGAGGCTTTCCTTCCCTACCTTCCCTTGCCCTTCCTTTCACCCTGCCATGTTCTCTCTCGAAACGTCTCGACAGAGGACAGATAGTGTACCATCATTATGCAGGAGCAGAGAAGAGTGTCCATTTTTATGTGCCTTTTAATCGACTGGCACATTAAGGCAGAGCATTGTTCGCAGGCGATGGGTTACCTGCTTCATATGCGTGCCCTCTGCCTCATGCCCCCCCCCCCCCCCCTTCCCACTGTGCGCGCGCGCACTTGAGTGAGAGAGAGAGAGAGAAGAGAGAGAGAGAGAGAGAGAGTGTGTGTGTGTGTGTGTGTGTTTGTGTGTGTGTGTGTGTGTGTGTGTGTGTGTGTGTGTGTGTGTGTGTGTGTGTGTAATAGTTTTCGATTTGTTGCTGTTGATTTCCCCCCCCAAAGTTTTCCTTTTTTCTGTCCCGAGTTTAGTTAGATTTTCCCTTGTCTTTTCATTTGTGAAATGTAATTATATATATATAAGAATTTGAAAGGAAAAAACGTTTATCAAAGTCAGCTCTGCAGCTTTTGCATAATCGTGAGGACAGACAAGCAAACCAACAGACCTGAAAAGAACCTTTTCAGAGGTGGTTAAAAAAAAAAAAAAAAGACGAGGGGAGGGGCGTCCTGGCAATCCAGTGGGGAGATCCATTTTTTGGGTGGTGGTGGTGGAGGGGTGGGGGGTGGAGGGGAGTCTGTGATGTATCAGAATAACAAAGTACCATTCCTTTGTTCTTGCTGAATGAATTACTACCTTCGTGAAACACATGTTGTAGCATAGTGTCTTCCAACGCGTTCATTTTGTCTTTAAAAAAAAAACAAAAAAAACCCCAAACAAACAGACAACCGAAAACTTCTTGCTGTAGCAACGACAACAAACACGCAA
>CM065730.1:40833099-40840599 GCA_033310375.1 Conus canariensis | reverse complement strand
CTATGCCACCATCCCTGCACCTGTTGTTGATGATGATTTGGGGGTACGAGGTGATGGAGACGATCTTGTCGCTCCCGCGCACGTGCGACAGGTCGTCGTGGAACTCGTTGTCGACGTTATGTTTGCCTGTCGACAAGGTTTGGTTTAATAACCTGATCTGTATTTTTCAATTTGTCACCAAAGCTAGCCCTGTTAGATCAGTTTGCTCTTTCACAGTTCTTTCTGGTGAGGAGATCCTGTCCGCTAGCTTCTCGGCCAGATCTTTTTGTTTAATTCACTCACTTGATTTTCTTCGTTGGTCGCTTCATTGTCATTTTGGTTTCTCTTGTTAGCTCGAACTTGCTCGCTCTAGAACTGCTTTCTTCAAGTTTGCAGATTCTTTCTGTTTTGAAGTGTTGTTGCTTTCTTTCTTAGGAACTGAGTTGGTGTGATGACCTCCTCGACTTCTGGATCTGGTCATTCTGATCATCGTGCTTGTAGAGATGCAAAATTTCAGCAAGGCCTTTGGCTAGTTCAGTTTCTGACCGTTTCCGCCATCTTGAATCCGCGCGCGCGCGCATGTGTGTGTGCGTGCGTGCGTGTGTGTGTGTGTGTGTGTTTGTATAGGTACGTGTGTGTTTCTGTGTGTATGTGTGTGTGTGTGTGTGTGAGAGAGAGAGAGAAGACAGACAGACAGACAGACAGGCAGGCAGAGACTGGGAAAGACAGGCAGGGAGACAGACACAGACAGAGAGATACAGGGTTCGCGCTCTAACACACACACACACACACACACACGCCACACATACACAAACACTTAACAGCACCCCCCCCCCCCCCCCCCCCCCGCAGAACTCCTCACCCTCCAATGGAGAACAAGCCTGAACAATGTGACCTTTCAGGCGCTTTCCCCACGCTGCCCGATTGTTACCTTGAATACATCAACATGCTAACACAAAGGTGAAGGGAGGCTTTCGGGGAAGACAGTCAAGCCATAAGTCTCTCTCTCTCTCTCGCTTGAATTTGTGTGTGTGTGTGTGTGTGTGTGTGTGTGTGTGTGTGTGTGTGTGTGTGTGTGATATTCGTGTTTCATTCAGTACTTTAATTCTATTGCTTATGTTTATTATGCTATGAGTGTTCACACCCCCTTCATTAATTAAGGGCCTTGGCGTATTATATGAATAAATAATCTGAATATGAATTTTTTCTCTCTCTCTCTCTCTCTGTGTGTGTGTGTGTGTGTGTGTGTGTGTGTGTGTGTGTGTGTGTGTGTGTGTGTGTAAGAGGCCCAATCTGTCGTCAAATTTGCATCACAAAACCTAAACGCACGAACTGACCTAGACGTTGTTCATGTTTCCGGGGTGTTGTGTATATATGTGGTCAAAACTGTTTCAAACAAATATTTTTCTCTGACAAAACTTGTAACTGAAGATAAGCGGCAAAAGAAACAAACTGCAGCGTTACTGGAACACGACAAAAAAGCAGAAGAGCACACAAAACAAAGTGTGGGAAGTAACGCAGTTTTAATGCACGACACAAAACAGGACAAGAAATTTTCGGCAATATGCCTTCCTCAGCGACAAAAAAAAATACAGACATAAACATGTACAATACTCCCCTTGTGAAGCCAAAGTGGTGAAGATAAGATAATTGCCAATACGCTGCAGCAGAAGTTCCAACCTCCGACCTAAAACGTTTTAATAATCTACGGTATGACAAGTATTTGACATTGGGACTGACATATTAGATGGTCCAGCTGTTTCTTTGGCGTAGCTCGCTCCTCTAGTGCTTCAATATTTCGTTTGTTAATTCAACGTGAACTAATGATAGCATTCTTCAAAATTTCACATCATTGTTGTTATTTTTGTTCTTCCGAAAGATATTGCTAAATATAAGACGCTTACTTGAAGCTCCTCGTGTCTTTCTTTACACCGTGGTTTCACTGTCTGCATCTCATGTGATGTTGGTTAAATTACGTTCGAACAAGATGAGAAACGGATACTTGAAAAATAAAGGGTTAAAGTCTCATAGCCAAATAGTCGGACAGTTGTTGTTCTCGTTCATCATTTTGTTAAATGGATTCCCCCGTCTCCTCGACAAAGGTGGCAGTACGTCGCAGGTCCTCCAGTCCTCCGTAGAGCTTCCGGGCCACTGGGATTGGGTCGGGCCAGGATTTCTCTCGAAGCACTTGGTGGAGCGGGCAGGACTGCAGCAGATGTTCTGTTGTCTGGCTGCCTGTTCTGTAGGGGCACTGCTCTGTGTTGCCGATGCGGAGTTTGGTTTAAAAAAAAAAAAAAAAAAAAGTGGTATTTCAGGCGGTTGTGGTATGTTCTGAGCCTGAAAATGGCTACCTGCTCTCGACGAGTCAGCAGGTAGTACGGGTCTGCTCTGTTGTGGCGTGGATGCTGTTGCTTCCACTTGTTCTGCAGCTTGGCCTTAATGATGGTCCTGGATTCAGAATAGCTGGTAGTTCTGTCCATCTGCTCCTTCGCAGTGCCTTCCTTTGCCAGGGAGTCAGCAGTCTCATTGTCAAGCACGTTGCAGTGGGAGGGAATCCACTGCAGGGTGACTGTGTGACTTGTGTAGAGGGAGGCGAGAGAGGAGGACAGATCGTTGAGTTCTGGATCTCTGTTGGACTGAAGGGCCTGCAAGATGGACAGGGCATCGGTCAGGAAGACAACGTTGTGGCTGGCGTAGGGGCTGACCTCGATGTGGGCTGCTGCTGTTTTCAGGGCTTCTGCTTCGGCTCTGTAGTTGGAGTACAGGCCGGTAGCGAGGCAGATCTTTTCTTCTCTGCCTCCTAGATATTGAACATAGACTCCTGCCCCCTCCGTTTCGAATGGCATCTGCTGCAGAGCCGTCGGTGTAGACATGAGTCCAGAACTCTTTGGGGAACTGGGTGTGGAGGTGTTCAAGGGTGAGGGACTTTCTTTCAGGGCCGCTTTGGGAATCTTTGGGGCCAACACCAGGAATGCTGCATTGGATGAGGGGAGGGGTTCCTTCGCTCCAGGCAGGGACGGCAAGACACCGGGGTATCACTTTGGGGTCATGGTCAGGTATATCTTGATGCTGCCGTTCTAGGATCCTGCTCTGGTGTATGAAGCTCCCTCTCTTCAGCCGTCCTTTTGTTGGCTGGGACAGTCTGACTTTCATTGGGTGGCCTTGCAACCCCTTGAACTTGGCAGCCTGGGTCAGGAGTTTGGCGTCTCTGCGGTCCTCAAGGGGCTGGAGTTCTGTGATGGTTTCAAGCTCCTGAATTGGCGTTGACTTCATGGCCCCTGTGATGATACGGGTAGCTTGATTCTGAACCTTGCTGATCCGTTCAAAGTTGGATTTGGCCGTAGTGCCCCATGCAGTCATGCCATACTCCAGCACTGGCCTGACTCTACCAGTGTACAGTCTCCTGAGAGTCGTGTTGTCTGCACCCCATGTTGTTCCTGCCAGCTTCTTCATGAGGGCAAGTCGTACTTTGGCTCTCGATTCTGCTTTCTCTGCTTGCTTCTTCCACGTCAGGCGTTTGTCGAAGATGACTCCCAGGTACGTGGGGTTGTTTTCAGCAAGCAGAGTTTGTCCATTGATGCTCAGGTTGGCCTTCTGTTCTTTGAATGAGAGGCTGAAAACAACGTAAGTGGTCTTCTTGGCATTAATTGTTACCAGCCACTGTATTGTCCAGCTCTCGAGGACATTCAGTGCCTGCTCCTGCTATAGCCTGTAGTTGGCAGTTGCGAGGTGTTCTTCCGAGCACCATAGGACAAGATCGTCTGCATAGATGGCTCCCTGGACTTTGCGTGGCATATCTTTGACGATGTCATTGACTAAGACGAGGAATAGGGTAGGGCTGAGGACACCTCCTTGAGGGACTTTTTCTCTCAGTGTCTTCTTCCGACTGTATGCTCCGTTGACATGGACTCGGGCATTCCTATTGTTCAGGTACTGCGAGATCCATTGGTACATACAGCCAGTCACACCACTCTTCTGGAGTTTTCTCCGGAGGCCATCCTTCCAGACTTTGTCGTACGCCTTTTCCATGTCTATCCACACCGTCAGTGTATGCTGTTTGTCCTGGAAACCATCCTCGATCTTCTGGGCTATGTAGGTCACTTGGTCCTCAGTGGGACGATGTTGGCGGAAGCCTGCCTGCTCTGGAGTGATGATGTTGTTCTTCTCCAGGTGCCAAACAAAACGCGAGCTGATCATACGCTCTAGGAGCTTGCCCACGCAGCTGATGAGGCTGATGGGGCGATAGCTGTCAGCCCTGACTCTGTCTTTGCCCTTGTTGTGGATGGGCACCATGTCAGCTTCTCGCCAGCTTTGTGGAACATACCCCGTCTTCCAGCTGTTGTTGAAGAGAGCAAGGAGTTTGGTCTTTGCTTTGGTGCCAAGGTGTTTTAGCATTTCGTTGGTGACTTTGTCAGGACCTGGAGATTTTTTGTCCTGTAAAGATTTTACAGCTTCTTCAAATTCTTTCAGTTTGAAAGGCCTGTCCATGTAATTAGGTTGGTCTTGCTCATCCTGATGATTCTTCATTTCATCATGGACTTTTTGTTTTCTGTCCTCTGTCACAGAGATGTTGCTGATCTGCTCATAGCTGTCTATGAAGCATTTTGCTGCCTCTCTCCCTGTCACAATCTCCTGGTCTTTTTGAAGCGTGACAGGCACTGACCTTGTCTCTTCATTACTCATGGCTTTGGTGAGTTTCCAGGGTTTGTTGCCATCTCTGTCAAGGTTCAGCTTTTCTGTTTTCTCCATCCAGTTTGTTCTTGCAGCTTGGATGTAGGCCTTTCTGTATTTGGCAGGGCAGGCTTGTGAGTGATGTTGTTTTCTAGTGTTGGGTTGTTTTCCACCTCCTCTCTGGTTCTTGTCACTTCATCTTCAAGCTCCTGCAGCTCTTCTGTCCAATATGGCCTATAGTTCTTGCGAGCGCCACGTGGAATTGCCTCTGAGGCTGCTTAC
This sequence comes from Conus canariensis, assembly GCA_033310375.1. Lineage (NCBI taxonomy): Eukaryota > Metazoa > Mollusca > Gastropoda > Neogastropoda > Conidae > Conus > Conus canariensis. Next base: position 40,835,667 of record CM065730.1, on the reverse strand, counting down.
ACGATGGCTTGGTTGAAGCTTTTGGTGGCTCTGTTGATGTTATAATCGTCCACTTTGATGGTCTTACAATACTCGTCAGAGAGGCCCGTGAACATCTCCCAATCCGCCTTCTTGTAATTCCATCTGGGAAAGGACTTGGCATTCCTTGGTGTGTACTGCAAATTGATAGCCAGTAGAATGGTCTGTGGTCGCTGCCTGCCAACTGGCTCTGTACCTTCCTGCTGGTTTTTTGGGCAAGGTCTTCAGTGGCAAAGGCAAGATCTGGGGTGGTCGTGGTGAGCCATCGGCGAGAGAAGAAGGTTGGTGGGTCTTCTGGATCATTCAGCAGAAGCAGATTGCTCTCTATCTGCCAGTCCTCCACTTCGTCTCCTCTTCGGTCATTCTCACTGTAACCCCAACAGGTTCAGTGGCTGTTAAAAGTAACCTGCTTCTAAGCAGTTCTCTGATGGTGTGTCAATTTCCTGTAGAGAGAGCTCTTTGTCTTGTGGGCAGTACACGTTGAAGATGGTGACGACAGTCTTGTCCACTGTGATCTTGATTCCATGGATTTCACCTTCCTGATTAGTGTCCACTGTAAATTCCGAGGCTGGAATACTGTTCTTGATGAGTATCTGCACTCCTCCTTTTGATCTTCCTTCTCTGTCCAGCTTGAACGTTTGGTAACCTCTGACTCTGAACCTGTGGTTGGGTTTCAGGTGCGTCTCTTGGATACAGGCCACATCGATGTTTTCTGCATGCAATCTCTCAGTAAGTGGGATCTTTTTGTGGTAGACGCCGTCTGCATTCCAATGGAGAATGTTGAGTGGTCTAGGGGTTTCTCCGGGGTCAGATGTTTTTCGGCCAGTAGCATTTTCCCTCCGCCTCCGATGCCTGGCTCCTCTCACCGGGACGGGGTGACCACCAGTCGCATGGGGTGGGCCCTTTTGAGGCACAGGGCCCGGCACTCTACTAGTCCGGCGGGACCCCTCTAGTAGAGCACCATATCGAAAATCTATGAGGTTTTCCATCCATGACGTAGATGCGTTGAACTGTCGTTATGCGCCAGGGGCCCAGTACATCCGTCTTCGGCGTTAGTTTTCTTGTCCGAGTTTCCCTCTCGTAGGCGACTTGCCGACCAAGGCTGATGAGCATCCCCTACCTGGTTTGTTTCTCCGAGGTTTTCCTTCCCCATGGCTAGAGGTTTTTATGCGCCTCTTACTCGCATGATGAACCCGTCATGGGACACATGGGGGATTTGATATGGTGAAACAGTGCCATCTGTTACCCCGCCCCGTCCTGGTAGGAACATCGCCATTTGGTCCGGGACTGCTTATTCGACCAGGCAAGCCTGACATATCGCAGCTAACCCTAATATCTGGGGACCGTTCCCCTATCCGCAACCAGGGGACCCGCCGGGTTGGGGATAGTCGCCCCGTCCGGAGTCGGACAGTGAGCTGTGACTGAACACGGCATGATGGGAGGCGGAACTCATTTCTCTCCTGCCATTCCAGCATTTCCTGATCTGAATCAGGTACCTATTCACCACTGAGCAGAAGAAGTTTTCGAGCCGTAAAATTCTGATCCCCCAAGTGGTTCGAACAGACAATCGTCAGCTCCGCGGGCACACGCTATAACCATTGGTTTCCGCGCCCCTGAATACTTTAGAGGTTCGATCTGTTTACCTTTTTCTGTTTCAATGTCTGAAGGTGTGTGTGTGTGTGTGTGTGTGCGTGTGTGTGTGTGTGTGTGTGTGTGTGTGTGTGTGTGTGTGTGTGTGTGTGCACGCGCGCGCGCGGGCGTGCCTAAACATACATGTCTGTATATCTCTATCTACCGATCTATCTATTTATTTCCAAATAGGTCTTTATAACAGACAAAAAAAGTTTTGATTTGTTTACCTGTCTCAGTGTATGTGCCCGCGCGCTCGTGTGTGTGGGTGGGTGAGGGGAGGGGGGGGGGGGGGCGGCGGTGTGCGTGCGTGCGTGTGTGTACATAGATCTCTGCGTGTGTGTGTGTGTGTGTGTGTGTGTGTGTGTGTGTGTGTGTGTGTTGTGGTGTGATGCGTGTGTCTCAGTGTATGTGCCCGCGCGCTCGTGTGTGTGAATGCGTGTATGCGTGCGTCCGTGCATGCACGCGCGTGTTCGTTCTTTCGTTCGTTCTTTAATTTAACGTCTATCCACCTAACAGTGATCTTAGACAGGCGCGCGCGTGTGTATGTATGTGTATGTGTGTTTGTATGTATGTATGTGTGTGTACGTGCGCACGTGTGTTCATGTATTCATACGCGCTCAAGCGTGTGTGTGTGTGTGTGTGTGTGTGTGTGTGTGTGTGTGTGTGTGTGTGTGTCTTCAAAGAACACACATCTTTTAGATCAACGATAACGACAATCACAAGCATGCAGCGCTGGCACGCTGTCATTAAAAAAAAACAAAACATTCCACTACAAGTCAAAGCTGTGAATTCCATCCAGGTCTAATGCAATGTGTAGTCGTGATTGTCCCTGTGTATAGATCACATCCCGGATGATTTTCGTCGGCTCCACACACACAACCCCCCCCCCCCCCCCTCCCATCCCCTCCACCCCCCGTC
>CM065730.1:40818099-40823099 GCA_033310375.1 Conus canariensis | reverse complement strand
CCAACATATTTCAGGGGGTGGGGATCGGGGTGGGAGTATGGTGAATCGAGAGGAATGAAGGGGAATAGGGTGGGGTTGAGGGTGGAGACTTTCCTGGGTGCACTCAGTATACTGGAGGGGGGGGGGGGGGGGGCATGTATGCTCTCAGTGACCTGGTTCCAACAGTCACTCTGTTCTCCATTTCCCTTTCCTTGACTGACAGGTGGTCGTGTCTCTTATTCAGAGCCGACTTCTTCTAAATGTGCGTCATCAGCAAACATTGACGCAACATATGGCGTCACAATTTTGACGTAGCACATACTAGTGACCATCTTTCATGCCTCCATTTTCGATTTTTCGATAATTACCGTCTATTTTCTATCATTTTGTCAACTGTGTGAAATTGACGATGTATTTGAAAACGCACACCAGTGTATGTATCGTCACGTCGGTAAATCGTATGTTCTGATGAAAAATATATCTACATCGTCGATAGATGATAGGCAAGTCCATTTGTGACTGCTGTTAGGGGAGTACTGTTGAGCATTTTGTTTACTATTTTTAACATATGTAGAAGATATAATTATTTGTCGAAAATTTATTTGTCTGTTTGTGTTGTACACACAATCTGCGTTATCTATTTATTGGTATTTCGGTCTTTTACTCCCAGAGACTGACGGTAGGCCAATTAATCTGACGTGCTGTTTCTAACGGGTAAATTTCTGCTTTCCAGAGTCGTTTTCAACATCGTGGTTAATCTCGTAGTTTCACCTCTTAATCTGGTGCTGTTAGAGTACGTTATCAGCGCCGTCGTCCGCCGTCCTCTGGGGCTCGCAACTGATGAGATCGATGTATCTGCTCGACTTACGCGAGCGCCGTCAGTTGAATGCCCTCTGTGGTGAATGTGTCGCTCGCCATCCCGTGTTGTGTTTGCTTACGCCAAATCATCATTAAACGAATGTATAACTGGTTGGATGTTTGGATGCATTTCTAATTTCATGAATTTGTTAAATAAGAAAATTATTGATCATTAACGGGGATTCTGTTTTATTCATATCGTTTACGATCCAACCTACCCCAACGCAGAGAGGCATATCTAGGCTGGAACCGTCTTTTAGGAGACTGCTTTTAAGTACTTGTGTCTAATGTCATGCAAATCCCAACATCCATAACAACATGTTTCACAGTGAGTGGCTCACTGTATATTATGTTGGCCCACCATAAAACCTCCTCGCTTTAAAACGGTAGGCCCAAGTGTGAAAAGAGTGGTCTGTATGGAATCGCAAAAAAAAAAAAAAAAATCGTTTTCTCTTCAACCGACGGCAGACAGTCGAAACTTTAAAGTCCTGAACGGATTTGAAAGACTTAACGATCTTTTTGTGTGTTTCCATTCCTCTCGCTAGAGGTCCTTGACAAAACTATGAAATTCAGGTTTTCAGATCGAGTCGACAATTTTCTTATTTGCGGCATTCTTGCCATAGTATCAGCCGGCTCATTGTCTTGAATGCTAACATGCCTTGGAACCCAAGTGAGAAGAATGTCATGATCATCGGACGCTAGAGAGGTATAACATTTAAAAAGAAAATCGGGAGCTCGGGGTGACTGAGGTTACAGTCAGCTATGGCCTCCACAACAGAAAGGAAGTCAGAGAGTAGGAGAAAATCCTCATGTCCAAAGTGAAGTAGACAGAGTTGACAGACTGATTGTGTTTTGATTTTTTTTTCTTTTCAGAAATTGAGCAACGAGCAACAGAAGCAACTTCTTCTTCAGGTATGGAACGGACAGTAAACAGTTTGTTTGAAAAGATGGATATTTTGAAACCAAAGTTCGGGGGAAAAGCTCGTGTAAGAAAAAAAAAGGAGTGTTTGTATGCCAGACAGCCTGTGCGATATTACTGCACGAGTAATGATGTCCATGTATTGTACATGTGGTTGGCGATGCATAAAACAGGCATTGCCCTCATTGCCAGGTTCCAACGGAGAGCTTCTTCTATTCCTCCATCCTTTACTTCCTTCTCTTTCCCGGCCTTCCATTCTTATAAAGTCCGCCTTTAGTGTGCTCAACTGTTCGCCCTCGTTCGGGTTAGTGACAGACAGAAAAGAAAAAGTTTGAGGTTTGGTTTGAAAGCCGATTCCAAACAAAAGGAGCTTGGTAGGCAAAGGCGCGTTGAGTAATAGTTTTAGTGCTGACAGAGGAAATTAAGAAAAGAGACTGTACGGCAAAGAGTGGAGGTCAGGTACACATGTGAGTACATGGAGAAGATAAAGGCTTTAAAACAAACGCGTGAGCTAAAGTACAAAGGAAGCATATGCAAGTTTTACTGTCGAAACGCAGATTGGCCCTTCGTATTCGGCCAGCCTAAAAACCTCGTGCATATTATTGTGGTGTATGAACGCACGAGCAGTTAGTTCCAAAAAAACAAACAACAAACAACAACAACAACAAAAGAAAAAAAAAGACGGAAATCTACAAAACAACATAGCTGGAGCCATGCACGATCCTTGCTCATAAACATCTTATGATTATCACTTAACTGATGGTGTGTTTTGTCCCTTTCTCTGAGTTTTAGACTTACATCTGTTTAGGGACACATCTCGTGATGTATTTATTAATAGTTTCCGACATTTCTACCATGAAAGGTCTCTGTGAGGTCTGCTGGACCACGATTAAGCGGGACAAAAAAAAAGTGATAATCTACGCCTTTATGCGCCTGTATGCAATAAACCCCTGCACAACAACGTCAACAAGAAGCTGAATACTAGATGGTTTGCCGCAAACCAAAAAGTGGTCGGCGCTTGTCAGCATCAATCAGGATCACAACAATATGACATTCGAAATGAAATGAAGAGTTAGCTTACCTTCTTGTTAAAGCTGGTGATAGCCTCGGTTGCTTGCTCAGAGATGTGACGAAGTGGGGCTGGCAATGAAACGTGTGTAAGCCTGGTTGAAGTGACTGTAAATGACTATCATTGCCCAGATGACCCCTATTGTCCAGGTGACCACCATTGGGCGAATGAGTGTCTGCCCGTTCAGCGTGCCTTGCGTTCTTCTTCTTGTAAATCGTGACACATAATATGGTAAGACATGCTATCACCGTGATCTGTCACCGTTTTCGAACATTTTCGCGATGAAGGGATTGGATGCCCCCACCACGGTTTGTAGTGCATCCTTATAACATCAGCCCTACATGGCATTTTGGCAGAGATGTACGCGCTCTGAAGTATCTCTGTGCTTACTTTTCCCTCTTTCCGCCTGTTACACAGTTTTAGGCTACATGTTTTTGTCTTTGCGCTACACAATATGACAGTGCTCTTCGTTGATAAACTACCGATTGACTGAATATTTTTCCTCTCAAATATCAAAGGCCGAATGGCTTTGAAGCCCTGAAAGAGACAACTTTCCACGTGGAACTCTCGACCGAGTTCAACTTCGGTACAGTTTCGTTCTCATCTGCTCTTTTCTTCTTTTTTTGTGGCCGCACATCTTTAGTCTTTTTGACACCATCTTTAAGCTTACTCTCACTCATCTTTCTAAGTTCACGGATTAAATTATTTTGCAACACAGTGTTTCCTTCCGTTCCTCTTCACCATGACATTGTGAAGCACGAAGCCAGGGGTCTGTTTCTGCCTCCATGCACAATGATAGGAACGCTGACTTTTCGTTCGTTTTGTAGTGGATCAAAAGCATTTCAGGAACTTGTATACATAGGGAACAAATCTGAAGCAGCTTCGTCATAGTTCTGCCTTTCCTATGGCCTTCAAGAAGCTGTAGAATTTTTGTTATCAAAGTTGAGATAGTTTTTGCTTTCCTCAATGGAAACTTGCAGACGACAATTATCGCGTAAGCTAACTCTTGTTATATTTGAAGTAACTGTGAAAAGGTTACTGCCCTTGGTAAATTACGGCAACACCAAATTGTTATATTGCAATATCTTGTGATTTTTTTTTTTTTAAGAACACGACGATAACGACGACGACGACGAAGAAGAAGAAGAGGAGGAGGAGGGAGATGAGAGAGAGAGAGAGAGAGAGAGAGAGAGAGAGAGAGAGAGAGAGAGAGAGAGAGAGAGAACAAACGAAATTGTGTTTTACCAGGGTAATGAAATGAGCAAATTAAACATGCTTTTTTCCACCAACCCTGGAGAGAGAGAGAGAGAGAGAGAGAGAGAAGAGAGAGAGAGAGAGAGAGAGAGAGAGAGAGAACTGGAGAACTGAGCAACGCAGCTTTAAAACGAGCGGCTGTTGTGATTGTTGCTATTTTAAAATTCGGAGTGTTTCAATACATTCCGATAAATGAAATTTAGTTCAATATACACGGAGAAACATTGCTCCATGCAGAATCATTTGGAAAGATAACATTTCTACCGTTTGACACCTTCCAGTCACACCCCTCCTACCCCCCCCCCCCCTCCCCCCTCCTACTTTCCCTCCTTTTCACTAGCGGTAGAAACAAAGCCTCGTTCATCATTTTCAAGTTTTTTTTTTTAAATACATCAAAGGTCTGTCTAGACACAGGCTGCCTTTTTTTCCCTTTTCTTTTTTTTTTTTCTTTTTTTTTTGTCGAGGCCTGAAAAGAGAAAGTGTGTGTGGGTGGAGGTGGGGTGTGTGTGTGTGGGGGGGGGGGGGGGGGGGGGGGGGGAGGGAGGAGGGAGGGACAAGAACAAGACTATGAGAACGAGATGGAGAGCCAGTCGAAAGGGAGAGCACACACATGTGTTCTCTCTCCCACTTCGGACGTTTCCAGTGTCGTTGTTCAACGGCTTTTGTTGTGGGTAGTTTTTTTTTCTTTCTTTTCTTTCTTCTCTTGGACAACGTGATTAGCATGTTGGGCGGCTCCCACCCCCTAGCGTCTAATTGAGAAGGCGCACAGGCCACGGACCCCTCCTGAAATTGCATTGGGTCCTCATTACTGGCCCTGTGTTGCTCACTTTCTGCCACAAGTTCATGAAGTGGGCAGCTGGAAGAGCCGCTGACTGATGGTTATGCAAGAAAGGGAGGAAAGGCGGGGGGGGGGGGGGGGGG
>CM065730.1:40803099-40810599 GCA_033310375.1 Conus canariensis | reverse complement strand
TTAGCGTCGCGGACTTTCGGTTAGGAGGTCGTAGGGTCGATTCCCATCAGAGCAAGTGGGATTTTACTGCCCCGAGAATCAGAGCAAGTGGGATTTTTCTGCCCCGAGAATCAGAGCAAGTGGAATTTTTCTGCCCCGAGAATCAGAGCAAGTGGGATTTTTCTGCCCCGAGAATCAGAGCAAGTGGGATTTTTCTGCCCCGACCGGCTGCTACCCAGAGTTGAATTTGCTACGGGCTCAGTTAGGAAGACTGGGACTACACTGTCGACTTTCATCCACCAAATGGACGCGCCTCTGCTACTCAAATTTCCTGACCAACACTGCAGGTATTTGTATCTCTTGGGTCTGGTTGACGCTGGGATATATTATGAAAGTAAGCGTAGAGTACAGTCCTGTCATGCAGAATGGAAATCCGTAGCATCATCTTCATCCTCCTCATCCTCATCGATCAGCATTTAAAAGAAAAGCCTCAAATTCTGTGGCCTTTTATGCCCTGCTCTCATGGTGACCTCAGTTTCGATGGCATCTCCGCGTCTATGGTCTTGGTTTGGTTCCGTCGGGGTCACCGGTATCGGTAAGTTCATGGGGGCTGTCCTTGCACGGACGTGGTGGTGCCCCCCGGAGGGAGAGCTCACTCACACTGGCTCTGCGAGTAAGCAATTATTGTCGTCAGCAGGGGGCTTAGTAGGTAGTGCCTTGCATATGTTAGATCAGAACAGGCATCACTGAATACCACCGAAGTGACTCGGCAGCAGTGGAGTGTCTCCTCCGGTGGGTTGCCTCTTGACGACTTGATTTCGACTACTCCCTCTGGAATGCCGTTGCCGGCCCGTAGCTGTGGACAAGGGGTCGGAATGAGCGGCGTGGGTGGAATGCCACCGAGGTGGCGCAGAAGATGGCACAGAAAAACAACGACAAAAACATAACCATCATCACTAAACCTGATGTATATACCGAAGTGAAGACTCAATGTAAAAAATACATGGTTTCAGTGCCACGGTTATTTAAGATTGCTATACCCCTCCACTCGTCTTTATGGCATTCCGTTTGTAAAATAATTATTTGACCTTTTTTTACAGAAAGAGTGTTTTTTTCGTGCATGTAACTACTATCTAAAGGATCGTCTAAATAATTACTTATTTGGGCAATTTGTAAACAGTTCAGTTCAAATGTATATAAATGATTATCTAGTTACTCAGCCGAAAAAATACATTATATGGTCAGCAGTCCGAGTGTTCTCGAGTCCTTCTGGCAAGTTTTGTGGTAATTTTTTATAATATTCGGGATTACTTCTCTTAGGTTCTGCGAACATTCGAAACTCCAATACCAAGTGTGTTTACTCCGGCTTGTGGGGTTTAGCCTGAAGGTACAATGGGGTACTGGAGCAATGAATAGCTCGAAGGGGTCAAACATGAGTTTATTGAGAACTTGGGTGGTGATGCCTTCACAATCTCAGCTGTAAATTGCTTGAAGTGTTATGCATTAACTGCATGGAGTCCGACTCTTTGTGAGTGTGGGCCTATGTGTATACCGGTAACTTCACTGGCTGAACCTAGGGTGGCTCAGAGAATGATTGGTAAGATCTTCAACACTATTGTAAGTCTGTTTTCTGTACCATCCTCTGTCCGATCCCTCACGTCCACAGCCACAGCCCGGGCCAGCCCGCCGCAGCCCCGGCACTGACAATCCACAGGGAACAGTCAATGTCAAGTCGTCATGAGGCAACCCACCAGAGGAGACACTGCACTGCTGCTGAGTCAAATCAGTGGTGTTTAGTGGTGCCTGTTCTGATCCAATATACGCAGAACACCACCTACTAAGCCCCCTACTGACGACAATAATTGCTTAGTAGCGGAGCCGGCGTAAGTGAGCTGTCCCTCCGGAGGGCGTAGCCACGTCCGTTCGAGGACAGTTCTCTTAAATTTGCCGATACCGGCAATCCCAGCAACATCAAACCATGGTCATAGTTGTGGAGAGGCAACCGACACGGAGGTCTCACCATAAGAGCAGGGTATGAAGGGCCATAGAACTTGGATATTTTTTTTTAATGCTGATCGATGAGGATGATGAAGATGATACTACGGACTTCCATTCCGATCTGAGGCCGCAAGACAGGGCTGTATTCTACGCTTTCTTTTATAATATATCCCGGTGTTAGCCAGGCCCGAGAGAAAACGACACCCGGTGTTGGTCAAGGAAATCAGATCAACACTCTCAGAGACGCATCCATTCAGTGAATGAAACTCGACTGTGTGGGTCCCAGTCTTCCCAACCATTTGTGTGTGTGTGTGTGTGTGTGTGTGTGTGTGTGTGTGTGTGTGTGTGTGTGTGTGTGTGTGTGTTGTGTGTGTTTGCCATTGATTATTTGTGCTACAATAACATATTTGCCTAAATGATCGATCATGTCGGAGGATCCCCTAGATAATGGTTATATGCGCGAAAAAACACTTTCTTTCCCCTCTAAAAATCACCCAGATCGAAGAGGTGAGCGACTGTTCGTGCGTCCTTTGTTTCCCTTGTTTCGAATGTTGTTTGTCCCGCCTGCAGAAGACCCAACGGGTCGAAATACGTTGTATCTGTTTTGTAATTTGTTTGTTCCTTCGTTCAGCTGCTCTGTAGTTCTGTTTTTGTTTTCATATTTCAATTTTCGCCAGTAGTCACCCCACTATAAAATCAGCCGAATGATTATCATACAAACAGGATGCAGTACGTCTATCCTATCATCTAATCTGGCCGCGGATGGTGATGGTAGATGGTAAATACGGACATTAAACTTGAATGTTACTGCATCAAAGGCAGCCAGCCAGACGCCAGTTTTACTGCTGTGCTGAGTGGCACGCGACTAGCGGCGGGGCGGAGGTGTCGGATACAGACCACACCGACAAGACAGCCCTCACCCCCACCCCCAACCCCCCCTCCCGTCTCCTATACCCCCCCCCCCTCTCCCTCTCGTTCACTGTTGACAGGGTCACCCCACATCAGTCAAGCATGCAAATAAGGTCAGGACGAGGAGGGGGAGGAAAGGGCTGGGAGCAGAACTAACGTGGCAGGGCGCGCGATTGTTCCAGTCACAACAACCCCTGGGACTGCATAACACATGGATCAATAAAGACTAACAAATGGAACGTAACTTGTCTTCCAACAGGCAAAATCATCGCCGTTTGACACTATAGAGTTTTAACCCCCTGCCTCCCCCCCCCCCCCCCAATCTCCTCCCTCCTTCCCCTTCGTTGTCTGTCCCACCCACACACCCCTCTTCACCCCCGAACCTCTCTCTGTTCTTCGTTCTCCCCCACCCCCCCACCCCACCCCCATTCCACGGATTCAAAGGTGGGAGGTCCTTTGAAAACACACCCCCTTCCACTGTCAAGCGCAAGGCGTGGCTGGCGAGTTGGCTGATGAACTTGAATCAGTTGCACATAGAGCGCGCGCTAGTTCAGCAGCTTGACTGCACAGGACGTCAGACGGCAGCCTTGGAAGGGGTTTCCCCTCTGAAGGGGAGCGAACTTTTCGTTCTGTGGAACTCGGCCTGATCACAACAGGGACGAACCCTCTGGCTTTCACTCTTCCGACAATACAGTGCGCGGTCTCTATCACAACAGGGACGAACTCTCTGGCTTTCACTCTTCTGACGACACAGTGCGCGGTCTCTGATCACAACAGGGACGAACTCTCTGGCTTTCACTCTTCTGACGATACAGTGCGCGGTCTCTGATCACAACAGGGACGAACCCTCTGGCTTTCACTCTTCTGACAATACAGTGCGCGGTCTCTTTGGGTCAAAGTGTGGGGTAAGTGGGACTGGTTTTTATTTAGAATTATTATTGTTTTCGCTTTGTTTGCTTATTTTTGCGTCAAGCTACGTCTTCGGACAGTAAAAGGGAGTTTATGTCTTGATTTTGTTGTTGCTGGTCATTCAATGTTTAAATATGGACGTACGTATTCTTAATATGAGAAGCAGGAGGAAAATATTGAGCTGAAAAATGATGCCACACTATAATATTTAGAGCTACAGTTTTGTGTTTGATCTTAGTTGTAGGCCTGGTTATGATCGGTCATTGTGCAATGTTCCTTTCTTCTTACGAGGTATAGGTCTTGGGGTTTTCTTTTTCATGTACACAGAATACTTTCTAGGATACTCGGAACTTTGAGTGTATTTCTTTCTTTCTACTAACTAGGTAAAAAAAAAATCATCTGTGTAGATCGAATCATATTTTTAGATCATCATTTTTGTTGTTGCTGTTGTTGTGAATTCTCCGTTTCTGGTCGTTTCTGTTGGAAGAATCTCCGCCCCCCCCCCCCCCCCCCCCCCCCCCCCCTGTTAATTGATTGTTTCATTTGTACATTTAATAACGATTTCCTTTTTTCCGTTGTAGACGTTCATCCGTTTTTATTTTTTAGTTCTGAAGAGAGAAGAGAGAGAGAGAGAGAGAGAGAGAGAGAGAGAGAGAGAGGAGGGAGGAGAGAAGAGCACACACACACACACACACACACACACACACACACACACACACACTGACTGAAACCAATTTATTGTCAGATTAACTCATGGTTGTACTGACAATACACACACACACACACACACACACACACACACACACACACACACACACACACACACACACACGCACGCACGCACGCACGCACGCACGCTTACACGCACATACACACACACAGAGTGTCCGGCCGTAAGCTTTCAGTCCCAATGCTAATCATCTCTTCACCCCTGTTGGGGGCTGAACGTTTCAGCATCACCTTTTAACAGTCTAGTGTGGAAAACTTCACCTTGTTCACGATGAAATAAAAACAAACAAACAAACAAACAAAAAACACCAACAACTCGAGTCTGTTGGAGAACGAAACTGGAAAGTTACAAACTAGGCCTAATCATGGAACTGTTAAGCGAGAAACCTTCGTGTCAATCGGACCAAACAAACAAACAAACAAACGAAAAAGGAACCAAAACCGGAAACCCTTAGACTGCTATCGATGAATTGTAAAAAGAAAGAAAGAAACCCGCGAGTTAGTTGGACGACTGGACACTGTTCCTGATGGAACAGAAAGGCAAGAAATCCACGAGTCAGTCAGACGACTTGACATGATTCTCCTTTAAGGAAGCTATCAGTCAGTCGGAGAGTTTGACATAATCTTTAAGAAAATCGCCCGTCAATCGGACAACTGGACTTATCTTTGAACTAGGTTTGACCGAGGTACGTAGGTAGCGAAAATACTGTTTTATTTGTTGAGCGCCAGCGAGATTCGACCCCGCAGTCTTTCACTTCGAACTCGTTGCAGAACCACGGAACCAACTAGCTAGTGTTTGCACGTGGAAATGCACAGGTGTTTTCTCTCTTTCTGTTTATTTTCTTTTGCTATCCTTCTTAATTTATTCCCCTAAATGTCTCACGCGCGCGTGTGTGACTTTCAATATATATATATATATATATATATATATAATACACACAATAAACTAATAAATTCCAAGGATAAATACCGAGCACCATTCCAGCAACTTACAGAGCAGCTTTGTGTTGCAATGACTACAAAAAATATTCAGTTATAAACAAAGCTTGCTCTTATGTCTAAGATTGAAGAAATAGGGGGAGATAAGCATTCATATCTGCAGTGGTAGATAATTCTGCCTAACTAACAGTATGTGCTTGAGTGGGTGAATGGGGAATGATAAATGCTTCTCAAAATGAGCCTTCAGCAAGCTTATAGTCTCCAAGGGGGAGAGACACACTGCAGATATGAATGCTTATCTCCCCCTATTTCTTCAATCTTAGACATAAGAGCAAGCTTTGTTTATAATTGAATATATATATATATATATATATATATATATATATATTATATATATATAGCTGCTCTGTAAGTTGCTGGAATGGTGCTCGGTTGCTTATCCTTGGAATTATTAGTTTCTTGTAATTTAGTCCCTTGCGGATTCATTCCAAGAACTGGCCCTCAGCACTTGTGTGTTAAGAGGTTATCTTTTCATATTTTCTACTTTTCACAAGAAAATGTAGCTTGTTTGCTGTTCTGTGATTTTCTTTTGCGTCTTAGGTGGCACCTTTGGTTGGTTCCTTGAAAACTCAACAAGCATACTATGGTATTTGCACAGCAGCCTTTTTCTGGTATAGCATCCTGCTTAAAACCGAAAAGGCAGAGGAATCAAGTTACCACTTTCCGAGGTCACTGAAGAGAAACAATCAGGTTTCGAAATACCGGGTATCTGACCACGAGATATAATATCTTAGTGAGCATCCTCCCCCTTTGGAGATTGTCTCCCCCTTGGAGACTATAAGCTTGCTGAAGGCTTAATTTGAGAAGCATTTTATTATTCCCCATTCACCCTCTCAAGCTCATACTTTTAGTTAGGCAAAATTATCTATCACTGCAGATATGAATGCTTATATCCCCCTATTTATTCAATCTTAGACATAAGAGCAAGCTTTGTTTATAATTGTATACATATATACACATATCTGCAAATTATAGACCTCTCAAATTATAATGTTCTGCGACAATTACGTATTTGATGTAAAATTGTGAAACTGGTGCAATAGACATGCTCGTTTAAAATTCAGGGGAAGATAACGCCTATCTCTCAGTTTGAAATCGAGTTACCTCTCCTTCGCTTATCGGTAGCAAAAAAATACCCAGAGAGTCAAATACCTGATTTCAAGCGCACATCAGGATGACGATATACGACTGCCTGCAATACATGCGCTTCGTTTCACACCTATGTTTATTAAGCATTTTCTCTTTCTCTGATTGAACTCTTAAGCTGACGAATGGGGCAGAATTGCTTTGGGCGTGCCTACCAGCGGCAAGTGTCCCGTGAATATGGCGGGATCACTCTGTTGAACGTGAGCTCGAACATAGTCTCTTGCAGTTTTTCGAACATTCTCCTTCAGAAACGACTTTCCCAGACGAGATCTTGAAACCAAAGTCTGTTTTTCTTTTTCCTTTCACCCTTCTCCACCCCACCCGTACCTCCCTTTCCTTTTCTTTTTTTTTCTATCAATGTTTAAAAACGGGACAGGATATAGGTGTCAACTTTGACAAAATTATAAAGATAGAGAAGGTCGTCTGTGAATCTGTTCCAATCATCATGCAATCACCACATGTTTGCATTACGTAACTACACTTGTCGATGATATGTTTTGTTACGCCTCCTTGTCAAATCAGCAGCTAAGAACGATTGATCATTGTCTTATCTTTGATCATTTTTGTATCACAAAGATTTTTTTTTTTTTTATTGTTTATCTTTCATATCCCGAAAGGTGTCGAAGAAATAGATTTTGTTGAGTTCCGATTAAATTTTTTTTTTCTGATATGCACGTGCGCGCGTGCGCGCGCGCACACACACACACACACACACACACACACACACACACACACACACACACACACACACACACACCATAAAGGAAGCTGGGCGTGTCTGTATGCATTTGCTGACATCCTCACCTCCCACACACATCCAGACGCGAGCCA
>CM065730.1:40793099-40800599 GCA_033310375.1 Conus canariensis | reverse complement strand
GATGACGTCACATCCAACGCCTCGGTGTTGGACAGTAATCTGACCGTCGAATCTCCTTCCATGCAAACTGCCCGAAACGTGAGTGGACACGTGTGTGTGTGTGTGTGTGTGTGTGTGTGTGTGTGTGTGTGTGTGTGTGTGTGTGTGTGTTTGTACGTGGTGCAAGTGTTTATGTGTGCGTGCGTGTATGTGTGTGTGTGTGTGTGTGTGTGTGTGTGTTGTGTGTGTGTGTGTGTGTGTGTGTGTGCGCCGCGCGCGCGCGCGCGCGCATACATGTGTGTGTGCGTGCGAGTACGCGCGTTAGTTAGAGAGAGAGAGAGAGAGAGAGAGGTGGTTAGACGTAGAGAGAAGGGGGAACATGGAGGAGGGAATAAGGGAAACGGGGCAGCTGAGGAAGGCAGAAGGTGGGGGATTGGGGAGTGGGTATCGGTAGACCCATCGTTTCAGATCTGCTGGGAATAGGTGTGGAAGATAAACCTCCCAGTACAGCCAGACATGCTACTGGAACATGGATCTCTAGCCTCTGTGACAAGGTTCCTTAGAACGAACGGTTCAACGTCGAACGGAAAGTTATCTTCTTTAATATTAGCCGTTGGGAGACTTCCATTTAATAGTTCCCCCCCCCCCCCCCCCCCCCCCCCCCCGCTTTTTTTCCGTTTAATTCTTAAGCATATTTGTTTGATTTGTAAAACAACAACAACAACAACAAAAAAACAAAAAAGAAGAATCCTTATATTCATTGTACCCACTTCAAAGCCTACATGTATGATAAGGGCAGGGCTATATGAATGTATCTCAGTATGACGTCATCTGCCCCGTATCACATTGGGACGGGAGACAGAATGGACCAGTCGCCCGTTTCTCTGTGTAATACGAGTAATGATAAGGCTTATGATCATAATCAAACCAGTAATTGTAATAATAATGACAACGACGACAGCAACAAGAATAACAACAACAACAACACCGATAACAATAATGATAATATAAATAATATAATGAGGATTTACAGTGGCTCTGCCTCTTGATTCCGTGACAGGGACCTAGAAAGTGAGAACTCGGGGATGGAGATGGAGGTGCAGGAGAAGAGGGGAGGTGGAATAACATGGGGAGAGGGAGGAGAAAAGGGGGTTGTTGGAGGCATGGACGACTGTGGAAGGGGGCTATGCGTGATTTGAATGCACAAAATAAGTCCTGCTCGAACCAAAATCTAAGAAAACAATCAATCAACCAACCGAAAAACCAGATAAAACTCCAAAGAACCAAACAGACGGAACAAAAAAATCAAACTACAAATCATTCGGCAAACTGCCATGTTTCAGGCGTGTGGTTGGGAAGTGAAGGTGGGAAACAAAGTCTTTGCCTACACCTGTGTGTGATGGAGGGGGAGGTGTGAAATGCAGGTGACTTTCACGGGGGTGGGGAGACGGATGGGGAGCAGTGGGGTCACAGAGTGTGAATGAAATGCCCATTGTGTTGAAATCCCCCACACGTCAAAACAGCGTGCCGGGAACCACCCCCATTAATGCCCTGATCTGCTGTGCTGCCAGTATAACGCAACTGCCCTTCATATTTTTTTTTTTTAGCTCTACGTGTTCGCCCCACTCCTCATCCCCACCTCTGCTTCCCCTTTCCCTCCTGTCCCAAACCCTGTCAGCCCCTTCCCATCCCTTCTGTCTGTTTGTCTGTCTGTCTGTCTGTCTGTCTGTCTGTCTGTCTGTCTGTCTGTCTGTCTCTCTCTCTCTCTCTCCTCTCTCTCTCTCCTCCCCTCCTCCTCCTCCTCTCTTGTAAAACAGTTTGCCGTTTAAAAGGTGAAGTGATTGCCTAATATAATCAGTACTCGTAAGATTATGCAACTGCTTTTGTTTCAGGTTAGCCCTCTTCTGAGAAGCCATGGATTATGACCATAACCTATCTGAATATCTTTTTCCTCGATTCTGCTTTATCCCATGTCTCATCATAACTTTGCAGTTAATTGTAGGTCAGTTTTTAACCTCTTCCCCGCACTCCCTCTCTCTCTCTCTCTCTCTCTTTCGCCTCCCCCCTCTCTCTCCCACTCATCACAGTCGCACACACTCACACACACACACACACACACACACACACACACACACACACACACACACACACACACAAGGTTCCGTAATTGCACCTCTGTTATTCAATATCTTGATGAACGATTTGCCATCACATTTGTCAAAACATGTAGTATTAGTACAATATGCAGATGATATCTGTATATGGATGAATGTTATAATGAAAAGAAATACATCTAAAAGGGCATTAAACTATATCAAGAAGCTATATCAAAGGGAACTTGATAAAAATGGTCTTGCATTATCTACAGAAAAGACTCATATGATACTTTTTAATAATGGTAGTAATCCTGCTGAGCTACCTTTGTTTAAAATTGAAAACGAAGCAATTCAGTACAAGGATTCGGTAAAATTTTTGGGTTTGTTTCTTACAACTAAGCTAACGTGGAACGCTCATATCAACCATATTGTTACTAAAGCAAGAAAATGCTTAAATTTTGTAAAAGTTGTAAGTAAACAATACTGGGGACAAGACAGCAAAATTTTGAAACATCTTAGCACAACATTAATTCGATCAAAATTGTCCTATGGACAAGAAATATTTTTTAGTGCTCCAAATTATTTACTTAAGAAACTTCAAAATACCGATTGCAAAGGATACAGGCTTGCTCTTGGTGTACCCTTTCACGCATCAACCCTCGGAACTTATAAAGAAATTGGAGAATTGCCTTTGGATGAATATCGAAATCTTGCATGTGCAAAGTACGTTCTTAGGACCTCAACACCTGACAGCTTTGTCTCGGAAGAAGTACAAATAAAATCAGAAATAAATCTTCCTAAACGGGCCAGACAGATATCTTCATTAAAGCCAATTGGTTCATATGTATCAGACTTACTTAAAGAGTTGGAAATAAATCCACAGAGTATTGACGCACAGCAAGTAGTTTCTCCTTACCCTAACTGGGAGATGAATAAACCACATTTTGATATCAATTACACTGATGTGAAGAAGAATGAGAATCCAAATATTATGCAAAGTGAAGTCCGACTTTACCTAGAGAATAAATATCCAAATCATCTAAAGGTATACACAGATGGCTCACTCTTAGATGATCACCGTGCTGGTTCAGGTTTTGTTATACCAGCTTTGAAAAAAGAAAAGTCATACTTCATTGGTAAAAATCGATCAATATTTACCGCCGAACTCGTTGCTATACTTATGGCTCTTAATTACATAGTTGATCTTCCATTGAACATTTTTCAAATTTTATTCTGCGTCGATTCTCAGTCCGTAGTGTATGCTTTACGTTCATTTGATTACAAGAAAAAATCCAAAATTATCATAGAAATCAATCAAATGATTAACATTTTAAGTTTAAAGGGGACCAATATCACCTTTTGTTGGGTTCCTTCACATGTTGGATTATATTCAAACGATTGTGCTGATAGAGCTGCAAAAAAAGGTGCAAGGCAAGACAGGGAATCAATAGAAATAAACATCCCATTATCCGTTTCAGAAGGGTATCATTTACTAGAGCAAGCATCGTGGAACAAAGTTTCAAAATCTCTCCATAGGAAGGAGAAATTCTCCCATCTCTTACTGAATTCGGTTGGTTTAACAAACAAAATAGCTGTGAATTATAGCAACATTTTCAAATGTAGACACATTACTTCGCTGTCTTATAGGATAAAGCTTAATGCCTTCAAAACAAAATTTAGCAAGAATGTTAAATGTCTGTGCGGTGAACAAATTTCAAACCAACACATTCTTCTAGAATGCCAGAGATTGAGACCTATTTTACCGGCTATTTCTGAAAGTTCTCTTGACAGTATCCTTGAGAATTTTGGTTTGTTGTTTGATTTTGCGAACTGTTTACTACGCAGTCCTATGGGACATTTGTTACAGTTTGTGTTATGATTCAAAATAGTTATTTAAAGTTGGTTTTCCCATACCTTTCTTTTTTTTCTTTTTCATTGTAAAGATTGTAAAGATGCTTTTTTTTTCTTTGTATATGATTGCAAGATAACCTACCCACCCACCTCCTCCTCATGCTCCCCCTCTCCACATCCTTTCTCTTCGTCTAATATCACTTTATGTGGAAAGACGTTGAATTGAAGACAACAACAACAACAACAACAACAACAACACACACACACACACACACACACACACACACACACACACACACACACAACACACACACACACACCATTTAATTTCTGCCAACCCTCACCCAAAGCGCCACCCCTCCACCCCCACCCCTCACCCCCCACCCCCGCCAGCGAGACATTGTCAGCAAAGTTTAGCTACCTAACATCAGCACAGGATAATTGATTGGAAAGAATTCAAAACAGCAGCATCGTGAATAAACAAGGGTTCCTTAATTAAGTAGGTCTAATGAACAAGCACAACCGAACCTGTTTCATTTCCAAACTTCGTTTCCGAAGACTTTAAACGAAGCTTGTGAACCAGGCTCAGTGAGCGTGTCGTAACAACGTGCAGGAAACGTAAGTTCTATCAGTGATAGATGCGCTTCGTGAAACAAGAGCGGTGTGTTTGTGTCTGTGCCTTGGTCTGGCCAGGCTGAAGTCAGGGATTCTGTCCACGAGGTATTCAGCCACCGCCGCATTTCCCTACCTGTTTCTACCTACTTTGGTCTGCCTGACGACAAATGAGACAAACAGCTGGGCAAAGTAGAGCAGGTCGAACAACTCATGTAATAAAAGGCAGGAAATAGTAAAGCTAGCTGAATAATGCATACATAAGCGATAAACAGGGAAAGAGTTACAACACATGTAGTAAAAAATACTGCTGGATGAACGTGAAAATTAGAATTGACTGAACAACATATATAGTAAAAACTGGAGTCGGCTGAACAACACACGTGTGTGTGTGTGTGTATTTATGTGTGTGTGTGCGTGTGTGTGTGTGTGTGTGTGTGTGTGTGTGTGTGTGTGTGTGTGTGCGCGCGCGCGCGCGCGCGCGCGCGTGCATGCATGCGTGCGTGTTTGCGTGTGTGCGTGCGTGCGTATGTGTGCGCGCGCGTGTGTGTGTGTGTGTGTGTGTGTGTGTGTGTGTGTGTGTGTGTGTGAATACTGACTGATTGATCGATGGATCGATTCGCAACATTGGCTGACTGATCGATGGATCGATTACCTCCCTTTGACGGGCAGGTGGCGGACGTCCTGGAGTTCTACGTGACGCCAGCGGTGTGCTGCCTGGGCATCGTGCTGAACATCATCAACCTGCTGGTGCTGACGGAGCGGGGTCTGAAGGAGTCGCCCTACATCTACCTGGTGGCCCTGTCCATCACCGACTTCTCCGCCCTCTTCATGACCGCCATCTTCCTCATCTTCACCGACCGCCCCGAGCCCAAGGGCTACATCACCAGCGACGGCTCTCCGGAGGGCGACTTCGGGCTGATCTACGGGGCCTACTTCTTCCTGCCCCTCACAAGGTGAGGCACTCCAGACCATGTCACTGGGGCGTAGGTAAAAGTCTGGAATGGCAGTGGGCGAGTGATAGGCCCCAGGTTACACGACGAAGTGCCCATCAACTTAAACATCATGAACTTAATTGCAAAGTGATTCAACGCCCATTTTGCGCCGAATTTGACGAAGATAAGTGATTGCTCGTTCATTTTTGTTGTCCTGAGTGTTGTTTATCTTGCCTGAAGAAGACCTACGAGGTCGAAACGCGTCGTGTTTTCTTTGTGATTCGTTTGTCCACGTTGTTCGGCGGAATCATTTAAATACTTTTTTAAAAATTCATCATAAACTTCTTGAGAAAACCTCTGTGCACATCCAGTAGTAAATGAGCGCCTGATTTAGTTCAGGGAAGGTTGAGGTGGTTAAGGAGAGGGTTGGGCTTTATCTTCGATCATGCTGAATACTAGAAGGAGTGAGTCTCTGAGTTCACTGACCCTAGGACCGTTGTGCGATGGGACTTTACCGTAACCCCTTCACCTAATTTCCGTTATTGGCCGTGAACCCTTAGCCATCCTAACCCCACCTCTGCCCAGGACAGTTGGAGTGATGCTGAGCTAGCTCTCAGATGTTCTCCTTCATCTGCTTCACCCTGTCACGTTGCATCATCGGTAATATCACCATTACTTTTCCTCGTGATTTATTTTATTGTTTACTGTCAGCTCGTCCGTTCCTTGGAGTTCACCTGAACATCACAGCGTTATTGGTGTAGCGCCTCTTTCTTCATCTGAAATGATGTTGACAACTGTTTTGATGATGACGACGACGACGACAATGGCAACAATGATGATAATGATGATGGATGACGATGTCAGTGTTGCTGTCGACGACGGTCATGATGATGACGATGACTATAATGATAGTGATGATGATGATGACCACGAGTCGATGCTGCTTTTGTTGATGTTGGTGATGATAACGACGACAATGGTAATGGTGGTGATGACGATGACGACGACGATGCTGCTGCCTATGACCATCATGACAATGACAGTGTTAGCGACAAAGACGACAACGTGGACGCTGTAGCCGCTGTTGCTGCTGATCATGAAGATGACGATGGTCATGTGGTTGATGTCAATGCTGACTTACGCGACGACACAGATAATCATGATGATAATCACGATGGTCATGACCCCCTTCGATGACGACGATGAGTTGTGGGCAGCATCTGCAACAACGCCAGCACGTGGATCGTGATCACGCTGACCATCGAGCGCTTCCTGTTCGTGAAGAAGCCGCTGTGGGCACGGGACACGTGCACCCCGTTCAGCGCCAAGGTCAAGACCGGGGTGCTCCTGGGCATCATCTTCCTGGTCAACATCCCCCGCTTCATGTACTACAGGGTGGCGCCCGACGACCGCGGCAGACTGCAGCTGAGGCCCACCGAGTTCCGCTACAGCCGGGCCAACGAGCATGTGAGCCGTGTTCGTCACATGTACTGAATATCCCCATATCCCCTCCATCCATGCAGTCATCCTCCCATAAAGCTTCCAGCCCCTGGTCTTGGGATACCGGGGCTATTTTTTCAGAGTTTCCAGCCACTCTAGTTGCTTTGCCCTGGTTACTCTCCCTTCTTCTGTGACTTTCTTTAAACCCTGCTTCTTGTTTCATTTTATTCTATTTTATTCTTGTCTTTCTTTATCGTCGTCTGCCGTTTTTTTCTGCCTTGGGGGATCATTCTCTTCTCTTTGGTCTGGGAACACTTTTACACCTTTTTATGGTCACAATATATGATGACATTTCAGCTTTTCTGGCGACTAGATAGTGAACATTGTGCACAATTCACAGTAGACGTTGTCTATGCTGTAGTATCTGTTTCCCATATGGAATTTTGTGTATTCGTTTTTTACGCTTAATTCCCATTCAAACTGGTTTTGTACTTAAAAAAAAAATCTGGGACTGGTGAATTTAGCAGAATGTCTGGAACTTCGTCACGGCCTAGTCTAATATACCTCAAAGATGCCGATAGTTAACC
>CM065730.1:40673099-40788099 GCA_033310375.1 Conus canariensis | reverse complement strand
CATCATGAAGCGAGGCACTTTATTAAAGGATTAGTTGAATTTCACTTTGGGTGAGTTAAAGAGGGGTAAACCCCTCAATCGGCAAAGTTACAGTTGAGGGGCTAGCTGCTTTGACTTTCGCTGGCAGTTTGGTAGAATTATCTGTGAAAATGTATTTCAGATTCCAGAGAAACAATCAAGCTGGTAGATTAAGATGAAATCTGCTCTCCCCTCGCCCACCCCCTCAGCCTCTCTCTCCCTCTTTCCGATCCATTTTTGGAAGTTCAAGCCACCCTACCGACTACAAAATTGATTTGGACAGAGAAAGGATAGACTTCGAACGCTCAGACTGAGGGACAAATCTTCGCATTCGACAGGCATAAAAACAACGGGATTCCAAAGACATAGAAATAAAGATGGTTACAGAGAAAGAATGAAGAAAAGAAAATACGAATGTCAGTTAAGATAGTCATTACGAGTCTAAGCAGCTGAACATTTTGATTTTATTATCCATACACCTTCAAGGTGTGTAAAACATAAGCAGTTGAACATTCTGATTTTATCACACGTAGACTTTCAAGGTGTGTTAAACATAAGCAGTTGAACATTTTAATTTCATCAACCACATACTTTAAGGTGTGTAAAACGAAAGTGGCGAATAAAAGCTGTTCTCACCCCCCCCCCCCCCACCCCCATTCAAACCCCCTCTTCCTTCTCCCCACTAATTTGCCTCTCAGAAATCACAGGTGGGATACTATTGTGATGCTACAGCATTAGCATCATTACCATGTTATCTGAACTCCTCAGAATATCCACGTTGGCTGAACAGGGTACATAGACGGTGCCAGTCCTAATCCTGCTGGAACTGTCTGCAGGTGGATATTCCGGCTGCGAAGGAGGCCGGACCCGCGGGAGGCAGGTCAGGCAGGCCCGGGGGTGCGACTGGCCGGCGTGAAGACGGCCAGCAACGCCAGCAAAGAAGGCAGCAGTCTGACCAAGTCCTCCAACATAGACCACCTCCATCACCCCCAGCCCAGATGACTGGCCGTCAGAGCCGCTTCCTGATCCGGGTCTTCAGCCGCAAGCAGTCAGAGCAAGGCTGGAAAGTCACGTGATAAAGCGGCAGTGATAGTGACGCTGGGGGAAATTTAAAAAAAAAAAGAAAGAAAAAGAACGAATCACGTGATATTATTAGCAGCGTGCAAGAAGCTGGAAATGTTGCGCGATATTGAAACAGCAAGAGCGAGGCTGGGGAAAACAGGAATCGCGTGACGTTGCAAGCAGTGGGAAAGAGACTGGGAGTAGCGGTGAGAGGGAGGCTGACAAAGAAAATCGTCTGATATTGCAGCAGTAGCAATGAGGCTGCAACATCACGCGAGACTGGAGCGGAGAGAACGAAGCTGGGACTCTGCAAAATGTTCAGTTGAAATCGTCAACAGTCTGGACGATATTGAAGATGAATATTACGTGTTCAAATTTACCAGTGAAAAGACTATTTCAGGTCATAGAAAAAGGGGTGGGGGTGGGGTGCGTAGGGGGTGGGTGGGTGGGAGGTATGGAGGGGGGAATAAGGAGAAAAGGGC
Organism: Conus canariensis; assembly: GCA_033310375.1. Lineage (NCBI taxonomy): Eukaryota > Metazoa > Mollusca > Gastropoda > Neogastropoda > Conidae > Conus > Conus canariensis. The sequence continues at coordinate 40,786,537 of CM065730.1, read as the reverse complement.
AGCTGATGAAGGCATTTGACTTGTGTACGGTGTGTGTGTGTGTGTGTGTGTGTGTGTGTGTGTGTGTGGTGGGGGGGGGGGGGGGGGGGGTGTAATTTGCATGATGACCAACGTGGTCTTTGTGAGCAGTCGGTATTTCTATTTAAGGGACATTTCGAGGCAGAGGAAATAATACTCCCATCTTCCGTCTGTGTATGAAACAAATCTGGTACATGGACCAGCCATCGTGGCAAAGAGGTTAGCGTCGTGGATTCCCATCTGGGAGGTCGTATGTTCGATTCCCATCAGAGTTAAATATTGGTGGGATTTTAATGCCCCGTTCGGTTCCTACCCAGAGCTGAGTTTGGTATGGGCTGAACTGGGAAGACTGGGACCACTCAGTCAAGTTTCATCCATTTAATGGATGCGTCTCTGGGGACGTTGCTAAAACATCCCTGATAAACACTGCAGAGGTCTGCATCTCTCTGACCTGGTTGAGCCAGGGAATATGAAAGTAAGCGTGGAGCACATCCCTGTTATGCAGTGTCAGACCAGAATGGAGATCCATAGCATCACTTTATCATCCTCACTGAGCAGCGTAAAAAAAAAACAACTCTCAAATTCTGTTGTCCTTCATGCCCTGCTGTCATGGTGACCTAGTTTTTATTTCCTCTCCTCGTCTACGCCCTTGGTGAGATTCTATCGGGGTCACCAGTATCGGCAAATTCATGGGGACTGCCGTTGGACGACCGTGGTGGCTCCCCACGGAAGAAGAGCTCACTCACGCCGGCTTCGCGGCTGAGCAATTCTTGTTGTCAGTAGGGGGCTTAGTAGGTGGTGCCTGCGTATGTTGGCTGAAACAGAATCAACTTCAAAACAGCGGCGTCAAAGCCTTGAGTCAGTCTCTTTGCCGAGCGGCTGTGACGTTTTGCGCAGATTTGTAGATCAACCAGTTTTCCGGCCATACCCCCTATTTTCACCTCATCCCTCTAGTCTCTGCGTAATATTCATTGCTCGATTCACTCGTATCGCATTAGTTTGTATCATTTACATGACAGTAGTTTGAACAATTCATTTTGAATTGAATTGGTTCAGGGTTTGCGTGCATATAAGGACCAGCTGTGGTTATGCCCATGTGACCGACAAACCTGTCTCCCTATATCCATGTGACAGATCAATCAAATGAGAGTTGTTGACAACCCAGACAGTTCCAAGGCCTGTACGAATCAACTGTTGCAGATATTTCCAATCTCTACACCCTGCAGCGCTTATACACACTGTACTCTGATAGTCGTTTGTGGATGATTTACCATGAGATTGGCCCGGCTTTGAAGAAAACCGATTTACAGATATATGCATAATTACTGTTGAAATGTGGTTGGGGATACCTAGTAAGAATCAGAGAATTGATAAAGGAATCACTGACGTGCTTTCACTGTGACATACGCACTAAATTAAGGAAATAACGAACATGAATTTTGACTGCTGATCTTCTGTTTCACCAATACAAACTATCTTTGGTGATGTACAGTGTTTAACAAACTTTGGACTATGGACCAACACCAGAGGAGTTCCATATTGATCCCCGATGGACCACCACCTTGGCAAAAGGATGTTCACTTTTGGTTGACAGACCTGCTTTGTGTATACTGGAGAACGACGTGCTTGCTTTATTGTAGAGCTTTCAGCCTTTCGTATATATTACAGACTGTCGATTTTGAACTGATGACATGCACCAGAAATGTTTTACTTTATCACACTGCTACTGCCTTCATTGACAAAAGTGTAGTGTTGTTTGGATGTGCTGTGCATTCTGTTGTCTGTCAAATATTATGTGCTGACGACATTTTGTACCAAATCAATTGAACAACTTCATTCCCATTCATGATTTTGATTATCCTCAAGTGAACTTAACTACCGGTTGATTTTTTTCTCTTTTTTTTTCTTTCTTTCTTTTTTTCGTTCTTTCTTTTCTTTCTTTTTTTTTCTTTTTTTTAGTTAAACAATTCTTCATTGCATCAGTTTTCCTTTTCCTGAGTGTTGTTCTACGCTGCCTCCATATTTCAAAATGTTGGTATCGGCAAGTTCATAGAATCTACTGTCGCACATGCTTGCTGTCGCGGAAAACAAGCTCCGCCACCATGTGCTTACTGCCAGTAGACCCACAGCTTCATAGACATTATTGTCGTCAGTAGAGCTTAGCTGATGGTGCCCCGCGCGAGCTAAAGAGATCAGGCACCATCACCAGAGACACTCAGCAGTAGTGCAGTGTCTTGTTTGGTGGGTGGCCTCTTAACGACTTGACATTGATGGCTCACCGTGGACTGCAATGCTGGGATTGCGATATGACAAGCCCGGGTGTGGCTGTGGAGGAAGAACCCGAATGAGCGGTGTAGGAACAATTCAAACTCCCACACTTCCAATTTTCTAAGTATGTGAGCAAGTGTGGTACCAGCGAGCAGCAGGCTAGTACCAATAGTGCTGTCTTCGAACTATTAGTAATTTTACATTCAGGATGGTATTAATAGTTGTATGTGTGTGTGTGTGTGTGTGTGTGTGTGTGTGTGTGTGTGTGTGTGTGTGTGTGTGTAGGCCTACATGCACATTTTGTGTTCGCGTGCACGTGTGTGTCAATGTGAACATGTGCGTGCGAGCGCGCACGCGCACATGCGTTTGTGCATAAGTGCACGCACGCCCTTGATTGGGATGTATCATTTTGAGAGGCGTCATTAATCTTTAGGAGCAATAAAAAACAACAACCTCCCGTATTCGGGGTTAGATGTCTTGTTGTCTTCATTAAGTTTCAATGCTTTAAGTTAATGCTTAATAATGCATTGTATATGTTATTTTGTGTTCATCAGTGTCGCCTGTTTCACCATATTGCTACCCCTATTGTTGTGTCTTCAGACTGTCGTCAACACTCGTTTTCATGATGTTATCAACAATGTTTTCTCTTATCAATAGTGCTCTCCCCTGACTGTTGTTGATGATGCTGCCTCCAGATTGTGGTCCTTACCATAGCACTGTTGTCTTCTGGATGTTATCAACAATGTGGTCTTCAAAGTGTTGTCAACAGTGTTGCTTTCAGGGTGTTATCAGTATGCTGTCTCAAAAATCTTATTAGCAGTGTTGTCTTCAGGTTTTATCTCTGCTCCGTTGTCTTCAGATTGTTATCAACAGTGTTGTTTTCAGGGTGTTATCAATAGTGTTGTCTTCTGAATGTTATTAATAGCGTTGTCTTCAGGATGTTATTAACAGTGTTGTCTTCAGAATGTTATCAATAGTGTTGTCTTCAGCGTGTTATCAATAGTGTTGTCTTCAGGATGTTATCAATAGTGTTGTATTCAGGGTGTTATCAATAGTGTTGTCTTCAGAGTGTTATCAATATTGTTGTCTTCAGGGTTTATCAATAGTGTTGTCTTCAGGATGTTATCAGTAGTGTTGTCTTCAGGGTGTTATCAATAGTGTTATCTTCAAAGTGTTAGCAATAATTTATTGTCTTCTTAGAGTTGTTATTACAATAGTGTTGCATTCAGAGTGTTATCAATAGTGTTGTCTTCAGGATGTTGTCAATAGTATTGACTTCAGGATGTTATCAATAGTGTTGTATTCAGGATGTTATCAATAGTGTTGTCTTCAGGTGTTATCAACAGTGTTGTCTTCAGGGCGTTATCAACAGTGTTGTCTTCAGGGTGTTATCAATAGTGTTGTCTTAAGGGTGTTATCAATAGTGTTGTCTTCTGAATGCTACCAATAGTATTGTCTTGTAAATGTTATCAATAGCGTTGTCTTCAGGATGTTATCAATAGTGTTGTCTTCAGGGTGTTATCAATAGCGTTGTCTTCTGAAAGTTATCAATAGTGTTGTCGCCAGCGTGTTATGAATAGCGTTGTCTTTAGGATATGATCAATAGTTATGTCTTCAGGGTGTTACCAATAGTGTTGTCTTCAGGATATTATCAATAGTGTTCTCTTCAGGGTGTTATAAGCAGTGTTCTCTTCAGGATGTTATCAACAGTGTTGTCTTCAGGATGTTATCAATAGTGTTGTCTTCAGGGTGTTATCAATAGCGTTGTCTTCAGGATGGTATCAATAGTGTTGTCTTCAGGATGCTGTCAATAGTGTTGTCTTCAGGTGTTATCAATAGTGTTGTCTTGAGGGTGTTATTAATAGTGTTGTCTTCAGGATGTTATCAGTAGTGTTGTCTTCAGGGATTTATCAATAGTGTTGTCTTCAGAGTGTTATCAATAGTGTTGTCTTCAGAATGTTATCAATAGTGTTGTCTTCAATAGTGTTGTCTTCAGGGCGTTATCAATAGTGTTGTCTTCAGGATGTTATCAATAGTGTTGTCTTCAGGATGTTATCAATAGTATTGTCTTCAGGATGTTATCAACAGTGTTGTCTTCAGGATGTTATCAATAGTGTTGTCTTCAGGATGTTATCAATAGTATTGTCTTCAGGATGTTATCAACAGTGGTGTTTTCAGGATGTTATCAATAGTATTTTTTTCAGGATGTTATCAGTAGTGTTGCCTTCATGCTGTTATCACTAGTGTTGTCTTCATAATGATATGGATGAAGTTGTCTTCATGCTGTTATCAATATTATATTCATAATAGTACGGATAGTGTTATCTTCCGGGTGTTATCAATAGTGTTGTCTGAGGAATGTTATCAAATAGTGTTGTCTTCAGGATTTACCAGTTGTGTTCTTTTTGAAATGTCATAAATAGCGTCGTCTTCATGGTGTTATCAATAAGATTGTTTTTATAATGTTATCAATAGTGTTGTTTTCATAATGTTATCAATAGTGTTGTTTTCAGAATGTTGTCAGTAGCGTTGTCTTCAGGGTGTTATCAATAGCGTTGTCTTCATTATGTTATCAATGATGTTGTTTTCGGATTGTTGTCAGTAGTGTCATCTTCAGAACGTTAGCAAGAGTGTTGTCCTCATAATGCTATCAGTAGTGCTCCCTTTAGAATGTTGTTGATTGCATTGTCTTCAGAATGTCAATGTTGTTGTTTTCAGAATGTTATTGAGATTGTCGTTTTTTTTAGAATATTATCAATGGTGTTGTCTTCGGAATGCTATCATTAATGCTACCTTCAGGGTACCATCAATAGTGTTAACTTCACGATGTTATCATGAATGCTATCTTTAGGGTGTTATCAATAGTGTTGTCCTCAGAATGTTATCAACAGTGTTGTATTCGGAGCGAAATCAAGAACGCCATCTTTAGAATGTTATCAAAGAAGCCCTCTTCAAGATGCTATCAAAAGCGCTGTCTTTAAAATGTTGTTGCTGATTTGTGCTGCTGCCTTCAGGACTCCATAGTGTTGTATTCAAAATAGTATTAATGGGGTCAGATTCAGGCTGTTTTCAGAAGTGGTTACTTCAGGACTCCGTAGTGTTGTATTCAAAATAGTATTAACGGGGTCCGATTCAGGCTGTTTTCAGAAGTGGTTACTTCAGGACTCCGTAGTGTTGTATTCAAAACAGTATTAACGGGGTCCGATTCAGGCTGTTTTCAGAAGTGGTTACTTCAGGCTCTTGTCAATGCTATCATGTCTTCAAGGTGTTAGCTATCGCACCGTGCTCAGGCTGTTTTGTTGACATTATTATCTTGAAGATGTCGTCAATAGTGTTGTATTCAGGCTTTTACCTGTAGTGTTATCTTCGAACTAATAGTAATGTTGTATTCAGGATGGTGTGGTGTGTGTGTGTGTGTGTGTGTGTGTGTGTGTGTGTGTGTGTGTGTGTGTGTGCGTATGCGTGTGCGAGTGTAAACGTGTGTGTGCGCGCGCGTGTGTGTGTGTGCGCGCGTGTCTATGTGTGTGTGTGTGTGTGTGTGTGTGTGTGTGTGTGCGCGCGCGTGCGTATGTGTGTGTGTGTGTGTGTGTGTGTGTGTGTGTGTGTGTGTGTGTGTGTGTACAATGGGATTGAAAGTCTTGTCTTCAGGGATAAACCAATGACTGTCCAGGAGTGTGTGTGTGTGTGTGTGTGTGTGTGTGTGTGTGTGTGTGTGTGTGTGTGTGTAATGTCACCGGGCGATTTGTGTTTGTGTGTGTGATTATCAATGTCATATTGGACTCGATTCGTAACATAATATTTCAAATGCAATGAGATGCCCCTTGTTTCTTAATTAAATCGCACTCATTCCTCTTGTTTTCAATTACAGGCAAGCCTAATTCTGTTGGAAGCTTTATTAAAACGATGTAATCAAAATGTCGCTCATGCGCGTGCTCGCTTCTGCTTGAGAGAGAGAGAGAGAGAGAGAGAGAGAGAGAGAGAGAGAGAGAGAGAGAGTGTGTAGTAGTAGTAGTAGTAGTAGTAGTACTTCAGTTTTACGTCTTTTCACATATGTGATATAAGACGAAGAGAGAGAGAGAGAGAGAGAGAGAGAGAGAGAGAGAGAGAGAGAGAGAAGACCTAAGAGGTCGAAACGCGTTGTGTTTCGTCTTGTGACTCGTTTGTCCACGTTCTCTGGGCGGTTCGCTAACATTTATTTAAGATCGGCTTACTTTAACAGCAGCACCACATTAGCAATAACAAACTATAAATAAAACGTGCAAGGCTTAGTAAGGATAAGCACTCAAAAAAAAAAAAAAAAAAAAAATGGAGTGTAGAGAACTGTTTCACTACCTCACCACAAGATGGATAGCAAAAATGGCAATATTAATGTCTGCCACCAACGTGATTCGATGTCACATCTGGATGCGAATTCGCTGCGCTAACCAAAGAGCCAACATTCATCTCGTGTTAGATCACGATTTTGTTGCTACTGAGATTACGTATAGAAAAGACGGGTCGGCAAATTCGTTCCCCAACTCTGATAACCACGACCATCGATTCTAACACCAGCAACGAGCAGCTACGTCTAAATAAAACAAAAAATAAAACTACCACTACCACCACCACTAACACTGCTGCTATGCTAATACTACTGAAATCAATGAACGGAAAGACAAGCAAGGGAGGTAACTTTCACCCCTAGATAAACAGTACTCCAAACTAAAGCTGTTCACGGGGCCCATCTACTTAGCGTACTAACATGGAAAATGCCCCACGAGGAAAGAGTTCTCAGCTTGTCCCTATGTCCCGACCTGATGCACACACTCAGCGTCAGCAGCAACAGCAGCAGCAAAAATGGACATTAATACAAGACCGGCGCAGAAAATTAAAAAAAAAAGAAGTGTTCCTAAGAGGGGGTGATGGCACTGGGACTTCATTCTATGTCATACCCTCCCCTCTACCCTCCTTCGCCTCCTGATGTCTCACCCCGATCTGCGCTCAGCACCCCCGCTCCGGGTTAGTGCTTCTCCAGGTCTTTGTTCGACCTAGATCTATGGTCCATTAGGTTGTCCCCAGGTCTGACCCCCCCCCCCCTCCCTCCCCTCGTCACTCTTCCCCCAAGTCCCTATAATTCCTTACGTCTACGTCTATGTCCCCCATCCCCTCCACACTCCCAGGTCTATGTTGCACCCAGCTCTATGGTTAGTCCGTTAGGTCTATGTTGTCCCCCCCCCCTCACTTTCCCCTCCCCCAAGTCTATGATCCCTTACGTCTATGTCCCGCACCCTTCCAGGTTTATGTTACACGGTCTATGGTCCGTTAGGTCTGTGTTGTCCCCCCCCCCCCCCCCCTCACTTTCCCCTCCCCCAAGTCTATGATCCCTTACGTCTATGTCCCGCACCCTTCCCAGGTTTATGTTACACGGTCTATGGTCCGTTAGGTCTGTGTTGTCCCCCCCCCCCCCCCCCCCCCCCCTCACTTTCCCCTCCCCCAAGTCTATGATCCCTTACGTCTATGTCCCGCACCCTTCCCAGGTTTATGTTACACGGTCTATGGTCCGTTAGGTCTGTGTTGTCTCCAGGTCTGTCCGCCCCCCCCCCCCCCTCTCCCCCCCTTACCTCTCCCCCAAGTCTATGTTCTCCGTAAGTCTATGATCTCATACGTTTATGTCCCCCTCCACCCACCCCTCTCGCTGGGTCTGTTACGTCCAAGTCAGTGTTATGCCCAGATCTATATTTACTCAAGTGTTTGTTATCCCTAGATCTACATCGAGCCAACCAATTTCTGTGTTATCTGCAGGTCTATAGTCAGGTATGTGTTATCCTCAGGTCTATGTTATAGTCAGGTACGTGTTATCCTCAGGTCTATGTTAAAGTCAGGTATGTGTTATCCTCAGGTCTATTTATAGTCAGGTATGTGTTATCCTCAGGTCTATGTTATAGTCAGGTATGTGTTATCCTCAGGTCTATTTATAGTCAAGTATGTGTTATCCTCAGGTCTATGTCATAGTCAGGTATGTGTTATCTGCAGGTCTAGTTATCATCTGATCTATGTTCTCCACAGTGACACGCCCCCTATCCGCCATCGCAGTTGAAAATGGTGTGACGTCATATGGGTCAGATGATCCAGATTAAGGTTGAAGGTCAATTTACTCAGAATCGGATCTTGGAAAAAGGTCATAATGACCTAATATGTGAAAGGTTCCGCGACTCGGTATGGGTCACACACACACACACACACACACACACACACACACACACACACACGCAGACACGCACGCAGGAGTGACAAATGACATGACACGGACATCACGTGCATGCTGTTCAGGACAGCTCCGCGGAACCCGAGACCTTCCCACGCTAACCTGTCTCGGCCACATCTGCACAAAACAATCGCCAGGGTGAGACCCTGTCCTTCACTGAAGCAGTAAAATAATTGCATAGTCCTTCCCCCAGGTCATCCCATGCGCTAAAATACACTCTCTTCCACGTTCACCCCCCAGTGGTCCCCCCCCCCCCCCCTCCCCCTGTCACATTTTTTTTTCTTTCTGCGTACGCAGGCTGATACTCCTGCGGACACTGCCTGTATAGACGGGCAAGGATTAATCCCATCTACCAACAAAGGGAGTGGAGTTTTGTGCGTATGACCGTTTTTTTTTTTTTATCCCGCCATTAAGGCAGCCATACTCCAACTTCGGGGAAAGTGCGTGCTATGTTTAACGTGTCATCCATACCAACGGCCAAACTGGCCTTCTGTTCCGAAAGTTAGTGATGCGAATTTTACGTGTGTGCAAGGTGTATGCGTGCGTTCACACACGGAACTTCGGTTTATAGTCTCATTCGAATGACTGTTTGGGAAATGGAGTCAGAATCAATGTTAACTCCGAGCGAAAAATCCCCCTGTACCGAAACGACCCGGCGGAGATTCGAACCCGCAACCCCCGGATCACCAAGATTACGAGTCTGAAGCTCTACCACTGAGCTATTCTGGCCTCCTGCCACATCTTCATTTCCATGCCACCCCTCCCCCTTCTCCCCCCCCCCCCCCCCTTCCCCATACACAACCTCATCTAAGTTTTTCATATCACAGCTCTCAGCACCACACTCTACAGAAAGCAGTGTCAAATTACTCTAAAGTAACCCACCAGAGGAGAGACACAGCACTCATGCGGTGCAATTTCGGTGATGTGCGACAAGAAAATAACGGAAAAGTAGGATAACTTTTGCTCTCATAGTGAGACAGTCCAGCTAACTCTAAAACCAAACCTGCTTATGGTACCATTTCGTCTAGCTCAAATACAAACACGAAAAGCGCACACAACGGACGAGAGAAATCCACTCCAGAATGATGTTCCAAGCTTGCCCATGTACCCAATGCCCACACGAATGCTGATTACGGCTCTAGTTCACCTAGCACAAATGCAGATAAAAAGCACACAGAACAGACAAGGGAACATCATCAGCGTAAGCAGCATCCGTTTGGAGTTATGGGTAACTGTTATGGTAACTGGCTGTGTCTGGAGTGGCACTGTCTTCATCTGTCCGTGGGCAGGGGTGGTTGGGTCTGTGGGGTGTGCTCGGCAGCTGGAGGGTGGTGTCTATTGCCGGTGGGCTCTGCAGTCATGAAATACGGGCTGGTACACCCATGGGGATACATTTTAAGGCTGTTATGAGTTGCACCAAGTAGTCTGATTTACCTCTGTTCAGGAGCAGTTATGTCTCTTGGTATCTTAATGGAGTGTCCTGCGCGTGCCTGTACCCATCGTCAACACAGCGCAGGACTCCAAGGGTGGTACAGGACTGCTCTAAAGGCAGGTGAAGACAGTGTTCTCTGGGTCCTCCCCAGCACCTGCGGGTGTTTCTTTTTCTATTATCCGAGCAAGAGTTACCCTCCTTGTTTCTTTGTTAGTTTTTATGTTTGCCGTTCCCTGCCTCTTGTGACATTTCCTTGTGTGGCAAAGACTTTATAAAACACAGACAGATAAAATGATTTTTTTTAAAGTTAACAACGGCGAAGAAAGGAAAAAAAAATATACATATAAAGGCAATCAGGGAAAGTGGCAGAAAAGAGAAAATAACCAGTGCAGAATTTCAAGAAGGATGGGATCCCATAATGCACAGAAGGTAGCACACTTCTTCAACACCCTTCTCTGCTTTTAGTTTAGATAGTTCTTCTTCCCTTGTTAAGGAAACCGCTACAGCAACCCAACATTCGCTCAGCTGAAGAAGTAAAGATTCACTGGAGGCCATTTTCCTCTTCTCTTTGTTATATGATCTGTCACTCCCTAGACATTTTACGACTTAGTTTGCAATCATGTCATATATTGCCTCTGCTCATTTTACATCTCGATGTTGTGCGAGTGTGTAATAATTAATAATCAAAGATGATAGCAGAATGTTTTTTCTTTTTCTCTCTTTTTTTTTTAATTCTAAAAACGGGAGTACTAGCTTTCAAACAGAAAAGACCTGCTTTAAGTAAAGTTAACCTGAGGAGCAAATTATTCAAATAATTTTGTTACACGTCAGTGATCATTCTAAAACATTTTTTAAACGCCGGGGGTAAAGCTGTTGTTGGGGACATCCTGACGGCTTCACCGAAGTCACGTATCTCTTTGAGCGACCTGAACTGCGCCTGACCCAGCAGCGCCCAGTGAGAGTGTTGTTGTTTCAGACTGCTCGCCACATTGTTTGTGGCTATCACTGTCATCATCGTTTGACCTGCATGTCGTATATTTCCCCGCCAATACCTGGGTTCAAGTCTGGGTCGACAAAAGCCCAAAAAATGCATTTGGGGTGGGGGGGGGGTGGGGGGGGGGGGGGGGGGGGGGGGGGGGGGAGAAGCGAGCAACCGACAAAGAAAAAACAAGATGCGAAGCATATAAACGTACTCCCAGTTTTCCAAACCGCTTATAAATCGGCCACGTGCCTTGTGAGATAAGAAATAAAGGCAAAATAACAGTTTTAACGGTTATTTAACCGATGTACACTTTTGAAACTGGTATTTTAGTCCTCACTGGGCTAAAGCCTGTGTACATACCAAATTTAATCCAAATCGGACAATATGTCAAGAATAACGGTTTTTAACGGTCAGATTTTGAAATACTACATGGAAGTGCCATTGGTGTGTGATAACCTTTATATATACAAAATTTCATTAAAACCCACCAATATATAAAAAAATAACGGCAAAATAACGGTTTAACGGTTATATAACCATATACACTTTTGTAACCGGTGTTTTAGTCCTCACTGGGCTAAAGCCTGTGTACATATTAAATTTCATCCAAATCGGATAATATGTCAAGAATAATGGTTTTTAACGGTGAAATTTTGAAACACTATATAGAAGTGCCATCTAAATCCACCTATATATAAGAAATAACGGCAGAATAACGGTTTTTAACGGTTGTTTAATCCATTTTCAGCATTACATCACATACATATGGACAGAGGCTCCGATTTGTCACAAGATCATCCAAACCGCTTATAAATTGGCCAAGTACTTTCTGAGATATTCCATAAAGAAGAAAAACCGTTACAGCCGTTAGTAACGGCTATAGCGGTAAACTAAAACATCGGGCATCATCCGTGGCCCATAATGAACATACCTACAAATTTTCAGAAAGATCGGCCCAGTAGTTTTGTCTGGAGCGAGTGGAACACATTTTGACCACGGACACAGACAGACAGACAGACAGACACACAGACAGCATTTCTTCGTTCCCATTCTAAAGTATTCCCTGTTCTATAAGAACTGGGAGTACAAAAAAAAGAAGACATTTTTACAGATGATTACCAATCACAAGGAAGATATCTGAATTTGGCGAATTTCGTAGCTCCAGAAATATAATCAGTATTTACAGACAACAGAGACAGAGATGAAAAAAGAAGACTAGAACCTAATTCCAATCCAAATGCACTTCATCTTTGATAGAAACAAGATATAACATGATCCGTAACAGCTAGAGATGAAGCAGGACATCTTTTCTATGTTCAGCCATTATGCCGTCCCCCCCCCCCCCCCCCCCCCCCCCCGCGCCAAAAATAGTAACGCTGTTTGATTGGTAGAAAGAATCGACGGCATGTTTACACTACTTTCGAAACCTCTGCATCTCGCAGCTTGGACGTCGGGCCTTGTAGACACCGCAACCTCCAACACCTGGGAAGGTCTCACCTCTAAGGTATTGTTTTCCATCGTGTCTTCCGTTTCTTCTTCTTCTACTTCTTCTGTTCGTCTGTCTGCCGTTTAGATGACTAGGAAACTACTGGACGGATTTCCATTTAGTGGTACTAGGAAAATCACTAATAACGGTCTAATCGACAAGTACTTACTTATTCTTTTACTGTTCCAGGCATTTTAGCGCCAGCAGGAAGGTTGTATTTCAATCGCAGCCGTTGGTTTGTGCCTGCATCTTGCTTACCAAATTTACGCGAAAGCTGCTCGGTGGACTTCCCTGAAACAGGGTGAAAGATAGGGTGTGACCCGAGAACGAAGAACCCATTCCATTTCGGTCACAGTGGATCCGGATCAAAGTGAAGATCCAACATGTCACTATAAGGGCAGTTTTACCTTTTTGGAGGTCTGCGTTCTCCCCAGTGCCCTTATGGTTGCTGACAGCACTCTCTTGATGATGCTTTATGCTGTGTTTCTATGCGAGTGTGTGAGTGAGTGATCGCATTACAGTTCATCCAGTAACTGTACTCCAAAGTGACAAATGCAGTGTTCACACAGGGTGCTGTTGGAGAATGGTTCCTTAATTCAGTAAGAGTTCGTCAGGACTGCCTTTTATCTCCCTCATTTGCCAACATACCGACGCATTATGACTGACACACTTGAAGATCAAGTCTGTACAGTCAGCTTTGGAGATGGAACCATCACAAATCTTCGATTTGCAGATGACATCGATGGCTTGGCAGGCAGTAAACAAGAACTCGCTAAGTTCGGTGAACGACTGGATGAAACATCAACATGACCAAGGTGATGGCCAGCCACAGCATCGCCATCAGTGCCGAGATAACTGTCCTTGGTCCGAAGTTAGAAACTGTTCAACAGTTCAATCTTGCTTTGGACCCATCATTAGCGGCGAGAGATCCAAACCAGAAATCCTCTCAAGAACAGCAAAGACATTTACAGCAACTGACCAGATTAAAACCTGAATAGAAAGACGGAAACAACTCCATGAAATGCGCATGCACGCGAGTGCACACACACACACACACACACACACACACCATACCACACAAACATGAGGCAAAGAAAAACGAAACTACGAGTCCGTGAAAAGCACCACTACGTTGATAGGGCCATGGGATAAGATCCAATGGCCTTCCTTAAACAATCCTCCGGGGAACTGTTGAAGCGAGACGGAGGGGAAGACAGAAGAAACAATGGACTGACAACATTTCAGGGTGGTGCAGGAAAACACTCGCAGGCTTTGGCAAACATTCAATAGAACTGGAGAAACCTGATGAACTGTTCTTGAGCATAGTGTCCCATTGACTTCCCACAGAGCTAAGGGGACAGTTTCTGCTGTTACACAAAGGCCCCATACTGATGACGGTGTGATGGCCACGACCGTCACCATGATAGAAGTTTGTTGCAGGCGACTTCACACGAGAGTGACCAAACATGTGACCATAGGTCCTCATTCAATATCCTGAGACTTCTCACGTTGCGTTTAAAAACCTGGATCCAGCCTTCAATCCTATGTTAGAATTATGCAAAGCAGGGAACGCTACAGCTCATTCACCTTCGAACATGATTTATTTCTGGAGTGTTTTTCTTTCTGTCAAGGATCAAAGTGAATTTAATCACAAAATACTTTATAAAATGCAAAGTAAATTATGAAGCTGGCAAACATAATTGCATAAACAAATCTGATGAAAAATACACAGACAGTTGCACCTCAACTTCTCTCTGCCATCTTTCCCTCATGATGTCCACATTACCAGGCCAATTCTGGGATCTGAAAAATGGCAAAAGAAACCTTTAAGATGGTTTCCAGTCTTGACTGCTGGAGGTACAATAAATGAATAGTGGAAGAAATTACGAGTATCAGTTGGCATACTTCAAGATCATTACAAACACAGCCATGCTGCATAATTCTATGATAACCTGCGATGCCTGCTCAGTTTGTATCTCCAAATTCAAAACAGCTCACTCACCCTCCTCTCCTTGAAATCTTGGCATTTGATAATAATCCTCCATCCTCCTCCTGCCATTGCTCTGAAGAATGGAGGTTCTTGTGAAGCAAATACCTCAGTGAACACGTTCAATTTCTGCAACCGCTTTAGGGGTTTGTCTGGAGTTTGGAAAGCAATGGAAGCAGCCAAATGACCCAAAAAGCTGTGTATATAGAGATGCATGGAAATGCATGGACTAAACAGTTATTTGAACAAGCCACCATGCGGGTGACACACCCTCCCTCTGTACCATAGGAAACTGAAGTCTTTCACATAATTCCATGCTGTGCTTTATTGTTTACAGCTTCTCCATGGGTTTCTTATCGAACAATCAAACCAACACATGAACAATCTCTTACCCTCTCTCTCTCCCCGGTACAATTTCACCAACAGCATCATCATTTGTGATGCCACAAACACTAGCATTGATCAGTGGTCTTCAAGACATTCATCCATTATCACACAATCTTTTATTGCATGGGGAGAGGGCCATGTGAAACAGGCTGAAATCAAAAGACGAACGAAACAAAACCAAGGGCATGACAGTTTCCGTCTTCTAGAAATCAAGAAGAGCACAAATGAATGAAAACAAGAGTATGTCTGTAATCCAAACAACAAACATTCTCAAGAACTAACGTTGCCTTTAAAACAAACACACACATACACACACTCTCCCCCCCCCCCCCCACCCAATAAACAAAATGTTTTATCATTAGATAAATTGCATTAGTTTGCATATGATCTGATTTGCTTGAGAGAGATAGAAAAATATTCTTATTCTTGTGTCCCAAGAGAGAGAGAGAGAGAGAGAGAGAGAGAGAGAGAGAGAGAGAGAGAGAAATTAAGATCATGGAATAAGCTAGGATGATACTTTTAAGACTTCAAAGAGGAAACAATAATAATAGCCATCACAACAACAGTGGAGTGAATCAATATAATACATTCAACAATTACTTGCTACTAACAAGTAAAAACAAACAATAACTTTTTTCAAACTCCAAAGGCCAACTTTTCCGTAAGTGTTTTTTCCCCTTAAAAGCATCCTGTAACACTAGTTGAAAATTGGTAGCTCTGGACCAATCTTGAAACATACTAAAACTGACTTTAAAACAATTATGATACAAAAAGCTGTCAATTCAAAATGGGTAATTTTATTTTAATTTTGTTCTCACTAGCAAAAAATCTTGTTTCAGAACATGGTCAAGGTAAGAATGCTTTATTTTGTGTGGAATCATTTTAGACACGGAACTCACAAACAAGAGTAGTCTTACTCTTTATCACCCAGGCAAGTGCAGAAATTGAAAAAAAGAAAAATTCCCCAAAGCATAAAGTTGAATATTGCACCTTTCCATCAACTTACTACAACCACACTTGTGACAACAAATGTTAAGTGTGAGTCAATCTGTGAAACGATCATTACGGGAGTAACAAAACAAAAACAATACCAGTACATCAGGTACTGATGAAAAAAGCGTAACTCTGCTGTCCATTGTCTTCAAAAATAGGTTTTTACTCCAGAACATAATCCATCATAAAAAAACTGAAATCCTACAGAATGAAAGCAAGAATGGTCAAGCAACAAAAATAATCACACCAACAAAACAAGCAAGAAACAAGAAAGACAACGCACATATACACAGAGACAAAGACAAAGACACTCATATAAATGAAACCAGTACACATTGGGACTGCTTCAATCACAACGCTGATTTTAACACAGTTTGCAAGAAGAACATCATTTAGAAAAGGTGGGAAGGAATGGTGCAAAATATCTTCATCTCTATATACATACGCACACAATTCATGTGCGTGCACACACACACACATTTTCCTAACGATGCATTTCCCAGGTAATGAATGGAAATGCGTCTGCAGTGAACACAGACTGTACATTAGTGAAAGACAAAATGCTACATGTGCCATATACAAACCTCGGTTTCTATCATACCCACCTGCTAACATCTAGCAGAGTACTTCTCACTTGGTCTGGGCAATGTTGAGGCCAAACATTCATGTTAAGTAAAATAATTCCACCTTCGCATCACGCTATCAATTTGCCCACCTGCTAATGTGTGCTTTTGAAATTCCATAGAGTTCATCTATAAGATCTTTCACAGAAAAAGTAAAGGCAGTGATCTACTTGGTCGTCATGCTTTATAAGCCAAGCCATTCTTTTCTCCCTTGCTTTGTTTTTGAGCAGTCACTCTCCGTGATACAAAATGTGGAATCAGTCGATCTTACAATACCTTACTTGCTTACAACCCCGTTTTTTAAAGTAGGAAAAAACAGAAGCAAAAGAAATCTAAAACTTGATTACCCACCTCCATCCCCTTCCCTGGCCCAGGAGTAAAGGCTGACAGCTACGGTGTAAAATAACAAACAATGGGAAAATCCTGGAGGATCTTCCAACCAATTGCAAGGAAGTTTACAGAATTAGGCGATTTGTGAAGCCCAATATAAATATCTATTAATAAAAGAAACAGAAATGAAATACAAAATGTAAACAAATCTAATTCAGCTTCTTTCCATTTAAATCTGCTTAATGTTTTATCCGATCCAGGTACGAGATGTCTTTAAGGACTTTCAGCTGAATAGAAAACCTTTATTATGTTAAGCTGTTGTTCCCCCACCCCACCTGCACAACAATTAGTGCCCACTGATTGGCAGCAAGAGATGTTGGAATGTTCACTCTCCAAACCCTATGATCAGATTACTGACAAGAACATCACTGCCCAATGAGGACCAGGCAAGAACCTGTCACAACATCATACCACCTGCGTACAACCCTAACCAGTGAGGACACCACATTCAGAGGTGTTCCTCTCCTACACTCCCGAGAAGATGCACAACAGATAGCAAAGCTTGTAATATGCATGGACCTACAGTCACAAAGGGAGGCACCCGTCCAGAAGCAACAAACCTTAGGGTGAGGGTGCTGAGGAAGATAACAGATTTCAGAAAAATGGCCAATCCTTCAAGTTCAAAACAGTGACCCACAAGAAACAGCAGCAGGGAGCTATTGATGATTATTTTTCTTTGCTAAATGTGTCAGAAATTATCTAACCGTTGGAATGGAATTGCAGTCTACTGTATTGGACTAAAGATCTGGAAGGTCTTTGGTTAAATTCCAGACACAACCTGGGTGGTAATGGCAATCTTCTTTCCAATCTTTTTTTCTTTAGCTTGGTATTCTGTCAGATCTCAAAAGCATAATACATCGTTGGAGTGAACATATGCAACAGGTCAATCTACGCATATTACAGATCCTATGATTCATGTCAATTTGAATGGGACATCCAATGACAAACCAAGCCACTGCAACCCCATAAGAGTGCTGTCACTTCACACTATCACTGAGAAATAAATGGTCAAGAAGTACAGAGTACTGCTAACTCGCACACAAAAAAATGATATGCAGAGTACCGCTACCTAAAATTACCAATTGAGCAAATTGGTTAGCAATTTATGAGTACTGCAACCAAACATTTAAACATAAAAGTTACACTTCCATCGGCTATTGGCTATAGGTCAATTGTTAGAGATTCATCATGCCTAGGGCACAGCATTACGGAAAGCAGAGCCCATCCCTCTAGTTCTACCACTTTAATCTTCTATTAGCTGAATTCGGTACCCATTTACTGTGAGAGGAACAAAAGAGTTTTAAACTGTAAAAATCTTACCTGCAAGTGGTTTGATTTCACCATCGCCTCTGTAGGCAAAAGCTCTAACGAACTGCCTACTGGCCCTTCTTTCCCTCATATAACAGTCATGTATTTAGAGAACATTAATACTTCATATATCCATAAGAGAAAAAAGGTGTATGGAATACTGTTTGCTCACTAATCATATCAACAAGGGACGAAAAAAACTCATAAATGTTTAAAAAAGTCCACTTGAAGAAAAAGCTTGTGCAACAGAGCAAACAAAACACCAACAAAATGAGGGAGAATGGAATGGTTCAAGTGACTTTGACAGAAAGAAAGAGCTAACAGAGCTCTGATGAAACAATGTAAGCCCCACCAAGCAATGAGTAACATGGCAAACTAACTACAAAATATAACTGACAAAGTATTGTCATTCGTCAGCTTCACATGCACAGTGCACTCTCATTTAAAAAAACAGCCACATGAGGATCATTTTATACCTACATGTCAACCATAAGCAAATATTCCCAGTATGCGTAAGGTAAGGTGAAGCTGCTTATAGTCCAGCTGACCGCAAAGGGCCATGTCAGGGCTGTCCCCAGTATGCATACCATGCTTCAACAATAAATCATACACAGATCCTCCCAATGTGCCAAGGAAAAACAAAAAGACAATTCAGTACATAAATGCATGAAATGCTTAAGCTTTCCACCTCCCTTCCCACCAAGTTCAGTTTTGTAGACATCTTCTAGAGAGGTGTATTTTGCAGACATCTTCTGGAGAGGTGTATTTTGCAGACATCTTCTGGAGAGGTGTATTTGCAGACATCTTCTAGAGAGGTGTATTTTGCAGACATCTTCTAGAGAGGTGTATTTTGCCGACATCTAGAAAAGTGTATTTTGCAGACATCTTCTAGAAAGGAGTATTTTGCAGACATCTTCTAGAGAGGTGCATATTACACTGCCTTCAGGTGATCGGAACACTGCACACAAGTCACTTCATGTTCAGGTGAATATAAAATTTCATCCACATCATCTACATTGTAGTAATCTGTGATTAATTCATAAACTGTCCTTGCGTTTTTCTTTCCAAACAAACATAATTCTAATCAATTCATCTGCAAGTAAACAAACAAACACAGAACAACAACAGGTCATATTCAGGAACAGAAATCACACACCTCTTCACCAAATCAACAGAGACGAGATAACTAATAACAGTCTATTCTTCAGAAGTATAATACAAATACAAAATGTTTTCATTGTGGCAATAGATTTCACAGGCTACAGGACCAACCAACCACAGACAATCCTGAGTACAAACATCAGTAAATTGTGCAGCAAAGTACCCAGGTGAGACTGATAATGATAGACCACTCAACAATATTTGACTTACACATTCTGCAGGAAATTCCATTCCACAGCAACACACCGATTTCTATGAATCTAAAGGCACATATTATCACTCTTGGTTAAGTAGGTATGAAACTCGTAACAGCAGTGTAGTTCGATGTAAAAAAAAAAAGAAAAAAAAGTGCAAAACAACAAAACTCAGTAAATATTCAAACCATCAAACTGATGCCATTGCAAGACATGACTAGGTTTCATGCTGAAGAAATAACAATTTTGTTCAAATGAACGTCAAACAAAATTCATGCATACTAAAGAAATATCATACTCTGCAATTTTTTGGTACTGAGAGAGAGAGAGAGAGAGAGAGAGAGAGAGAGAGAGAGAGAGAGAGAGAGAGATTTTCAAGATTAATGAGTGAATGAAGTAGAAATTAACTATTCTGGGTATCAATTCCATTTGAAGTTAAAAAGGTACGCTGAAGTATCCCTTAGTAAAATTTTATTGCTTCATATCGGTTGGATTAAAAAACACATAGTAAACTTTTTTCTTGGAGAGATTTGTTTCTATATTCTTTTCTTGTGGAAGATTTGACAGCTTTTACTACTGAATTATTCATACAGTTCAGGCCAGTAAAAAAATGTCTGGATGCACTGATCTCCATGTATGCAAATCATTAACTAAACACAATGCATCAAAATGTGCCTGAGAGAAGCTCATCTCCAGTCTAACCCTGTCATTCTGTGAATTTGACATGATTCTTGCATATTCAGTGCTGACTACTTTTTTGGAAAGAATATTCAGAAGTCTTGTCTTGTTCAAGAAACACACACACACACACACACAAATATTTCTTTGTACAATTCTAAACACTTGGTACACAAAGCTTTCCGATATGAAACTTGCATTTGTTCTCCTGCTATTTCTGTCCACCCATCTACTGACTATCCCATGTTCAGTTTCATAGATGAAAGTACGAAATATGGTGATGGTGATGGTGTTTTGCATAATTTTAAGAAATCTACAATGTCCACTGCAACATTCTATCTGTTATGACAAACTTGTGACTTTGCGTTGTGTCATAATTTGTTTGTTTGTCTGTTGTTTTTTTTTAAAGAGAAGTGAAAGTGTGCAGCCACATCACCTAGTTTTAACAGACTTTAAACTGATCAGAACCGTTTATATAAACACCGTTGTTCATGTAAACGCTATCAAAATTCTGTTTCCATCTCCCTCTCACCGGTCTTTCTCCAGTCAGAGGTTCACTCCAAATGTGACCCTCAGACAACATGGGCCTCATGCTTCACAGCCTCAACACTCGACTAAAGATGAAGATAGCCAAGCTTGGGTCTATGACATCTCACGAACGAACAAATTCAGCTTTCAGGACTAAGTGTGACATGACAGTGAAAGAGAAAAACGACGACTGCCTTAAAGTCTCATTTAATCATGGAGACTGCAGAAGACTGGAGGAAAAAAAACAAACCCACCACCACCAAACTTGGCAACAGTCGGGTCAGCACCAACATTACACCAACACCAAAAACTGACATGTTCAAAATGACTGGAATCTGTGCTCTCAAAGTCGAACCACTCAGTGAAAAATGAAGCTACATGCGTGTTGCCGATTCATCTGATGGACTGATGACTGACATGAGCTGACACACTAGCAAATTCACAGATGATGCCTCTACCACAGGTGTTCAACACACTGAATGGCTCCGTTTTACAAAATGCAGGGACTTCGCCTCGGCATCTCGCAGAGCCAGCACCGAATCCTCTACAACTACCGTTGGGAGAGATGGATAACCTGGTGCTCAGATAACTCTGTTCCCCATTACTGCCCCTCCAACATCCAAATAGGAAATTTCCTCTCCCACCTATCCTCTTCCCTTAAGCTGTCGGCTGGCTCCATTCGGGGCTACAGATCAGCTATCTGCACTACCATTCGTCAACTGGGGGGCCCTTCTTTTGACAATGACTTTCTCCTCAGAGAGGTGTCTAGAGGAGTTGCTCTACGGGAAGCTCAGTCCCCTAGGCGCATTCCCCTCTGGGACCTTTTTACGGTCCTCGATGCCCTCAGAAAAACCCCTTTTGAACCCATTGCTTCTATTCCTTTTGACCTCCTCTCCTTTAAGACCACCTTTCTCCTCGCCCTGGCCTCGGCCAGAAGACGAAGTGAGATTCACGCCCTCAGCGGTGACCCCACAGATATCGCCTTCCACAGGGACGGCTCAGTCTCTCTCAAGTTCCTTCCGGAGTTCTGACATCTTGGGAAAGGGAGAAAAAGATGGAGACATGGACCTTTGCCCCTCCAGGTGTCTCAGGTACTACTGGGAACGCACACGCCCCAGGCGCTCCTCCCAGAGACGACTCCTTATCTCCCTCAACCCCAACAATACTAGAGATATCTCGGCGGGAACTATCTCCAGGTGGCTCTCCAAGACGGTGAGATCTACCTACGCTCAGGCGTACAAGGATCTCCCTGTCCTATCACCCAGGGCCCACGAGGTCAGAGCACTGGCCACTTCCACAGCGTTCCAGTACTCTGTCCCCGTGCGCCACCTGCTGGAGGCAGCCTACTGGCGTTCGGAAAATCCCTTCATTAATTTTTACCTGAGGGATATCCGCATGACCAGAGCTGATGGGTCTAAGGGGATTTCCTTTGTGGCGGCCAATGCAGCCATATCGGTCAACCCCAAGAACCACTAGGGCGCTCGCCCTCCTCCGATTCCTTTAAATTCTGCTATGGTCTGACATGGTAAAGTATATGACGCCAAAATGGGGAGTTTGTGTTATACTCCCTGTTTGGCTAGTATACTTACCATGTCAGACTCTAATTCCCTCCCTACCTTCCCCTCTGGCGCCAAGGTTCTCGGGGTCACCATACACCAGGCCTCGCTGAATGACTTATAGGAAGTTGACACTGGCTTCTTCCGGGGCCGGAAGTGGGGTGACATCACGTGACTGTCTTATGACTGCATTGGCCACGGAAAAAATTCGGCCTGACAGAGCTGGCTAACTGCCGTTGAATGCTATGGTCTGACATGGTAAGTATACTAGCCAAACAGGGAGTATAACACAAACTCCCCATATATGTTTGCAAGGACAGTCAGATTAAAATTCATGGATTTCTTAAAACAAAGTCTTGTACTGAAAAATGCACAACAAAACACTGTTTTGACTATTGTGGAAAGCAGAAGCAATGCACTGCCAGCGTTTGTCAACTATCTAATAACAAATGTACCTCCAAAATGCACAAACAAACATGTACTCTTTGTGAAAAACACCAACAAACCAATGAATGGCAATAGCATTCAAGATAACACCAAGAGAAAGATCTACCTACATTTAAAAACTTAACAAGCTATGTACACTTTACAGACTCATGCCAAACAGAATAAATGCAGAGAAAGAAGACATGTAAAGTAGTCATCCACTTAGCTTTGCATCAACTACTTTATCACATGTGTCAAAAATTCCAACAGTCTGAAATCAGCAAATTCCCACCATGACTGTCTTTGATATGCTGAATCACACGACAACTCCTCCTGCTGATATTGGACCATCGTGAACCACCCCCTGCGAATCAAAGTTCCATGTTGACATCTTCACAGGGCAAGTTCTCCACAGCCACCACTCAGTAGTCATGGAGCAGACTCATGGCCTCCGCTGCTTTGGCTCGCACCACAGCGCTTGGGTCCTTCAGCAGCAAGATCAAAGCTGTGCACACAGGGAAAAACAAATGAAATTTCATCTCTAGTTCCTACAGATACCTGTTAAAACAGTACATACCCACACACATGCCACAGATATTAACAAGAATACTTGAATTTCTAAACTACAAGGTGACATTTTCTCCTCCTTCAATATCTGAACAAGCTGTCTTACATTCCTAAATGCCTTATGATTCAGTTCAGCACCAAATGGTGGAGACCACTTGTACACACGTCATGACCTAGAATTATGTTCAGGATCGCTGCTCCAAGCACTGACCCTCCAAGGTACACACCTGCCCAGCACACAGACCACAGCCGGTTTCAGTTCTATGTGTTCAGATACTTCTACACTACACACTGGCTGCTCCTTGTATACTACCAGTGCCAGGGCTGTCACTGGTCAATCCAGGGTGCGCCTATGAACTGCACAAGCGTAATGCCACTGAAGTGGCATGAACGATGGGACAAAAAAACAACACCTGGATAACACAATTATCAGGTTTCTGCGAGCACATTTCCCAGACCAGAAAATTTAGAGATGATGGGTTTGATATAAAAATATTAAGACTTTTTTTTAAACAGGTTTTTGTCATAATTTGCCTTAATCATTTTGAATTACACTTATTCTTACAGTTTTGAACTACCATTGGATCTTCTCATGTTTGGAGACATTGAGGCTCTTTTCCACATTCTAATTTGACGAAACAGTGTTGCATAAACTGCCAACACTGCAAGCAAGACTTCTTTCAATAACAGAATGGAATCTGGCAGGTGAACGTTTTTCCACATATCAGATCTGACATAAAAGAGGAAGCATTTGTCTAACAAGGAGGAGGTGGGAGGCTGGGAGGTTGAGAGAGAGAGAGAGAGAGAGAGAGAGAGAGAGAGAGAGAGAGAGATCTGACAAAGAGGAATGGACAGAGACATAAAAAAAGAGTGTGGGATAAGCGAATGCCTCACCATTGCAGATATGCTCCTTTGTGATGTCTGTCTGTCTCTCCTTTGATAAATTACCCAACAGGAATCCTACAAACGTGCATAAAACAAAATGAATAAAACACACCATGTTTACAGCCATAACATTTCATAAACTTCTGGTCCATCAGAAAAGCATTTATGAAAGACACTGCTTTCTTTCTGCAAATTACAATAGGCTTTTTTTTTCTAAAAATGACCCAACCATTCAGAGCCCTAACGCACAATGTGGACATGATTGAACAAAAAGACAGAGAATGTGGAAAGCATAGCCCTCTATTAGACTGAACTCCCTTTGATTGGTATTTTTTTTCCCAATCACCATCCTGAGGAGTTCACTTTTTAATTCTGCATCAATGAAAAACAAACAAAAAAAGACAAAAACAACAACAACAAAAAAACCTAGTATGAAACTCACTAAGGGATACTACTCCTGTTTGTCTGATGATTAAAGGAAGACCTAGCTCCCACGGTCTCTACTTTAATCTTTTTTCTTTTTATTTTAATCCTGATGAATGACGTCCACGCCAGATGGAGATAAAGCATTTGTTTGGACAGCTAAGTATGAGGAAAACTCACAGGAAAAGGCTGTTTCCATGCTATTTATTACTTAACGTCTTCTTTTCCTAGGTGTTTGCAGGCTAGATGGTCAGTCCAGTTCATAGTATGAACAGTGGTGTTGTTTCCTCCAGCTCCCATAGCAGCTGTAAAGGCTGGTCATCTGCAGAGTCACCAGGGGCTACACGTCCAGCTGGTTCATGGACGGGGTACCTCTGGAGTTCAGTATCCACAGTCTGGTCTTCCAGTCCACAGGGAAAAGTTAGGGTTAAAGACAGCACCATGCAATAAAGCGCCACACAATAACATCTAGCACCTAGGTGGGACCCTCAGATAAACAACCCCACCCTGTGCTAACAGAGTTGGGCCATGAGCTAAGGGTGGGGCGTCCCCCTCAGAGAACCTAGAAAGACAAAGGTACTGGCACTGCGTGTACCCTCAAACAAATCATGGTAGCATGCACCCGTCCCACTATGGATACACCATAACTTTAAGTCATTCTCTCCTATCTAAGTGCATTCCAAGCAAGTGAGCAAACAGACAGGCACTGACACAACAGTAAAATATTATTGCAGAACTGGGCTCACCAACAAACATGGCAGCATTGCTTCGGATTTCTGACCAAGAACTTTTGAAGAATGCCACGCAGCCCATCACATAGAAGTTGACCTTATCAGGGAAGTCTTGAATCTGGGGACACACATCTTCCGTTCTGATGTGGAACATACTATAGGTTCCACACTCCATCATAACATGCGTGCGTGTGAATGCATGCATGCATGTGTGTGTGTGTGTGTGTGTGTGTGTGTGTGTGTGTGTGTGTGTGTGTGTGTGTGAATCAGCTGCAAAAAAGATAATCAAAACGGATGAATCAAGAGAGTGGTGAAACACACCAGCAATAAGAAACACAAAGTTGTGTATGTATCACATGCTTTATTTAAGTCACTGGAACTAGTGATGATTCAGCAACATTTCATTATGAATTTGCTCTGAGTAAGTGTAAAATGAATTTAACTGGAGATGGTTCTTACAAAGTAAGCAAACTGATCTTTACAAATGTCAGAACCAAAGTTTTAGTGAGCAGTGATTGCAGAAATTTCACCAAAATAGCTTATTAATTTGTAAATACAACTTGTGGTAAAGTTGAGAGGTGCTTGATTATGACTTATGCGTAGAAATAAATTTATTTACACTGAAAAAACCCCTTGGGACTGACACTGGAAGAGGCTGGCTGGGTTGAACTGAAAATCTACCACTTGCCAACTTTCAAATTTGGTGACAAAACAGCATCAATTCAAATGTGAAACTGCAAATTAACAGAGAAAAGTAGTCAAATTTTGAACATAAGTTCTCAGTCTTAGAATCCATAAACATTGGTGACAGTGGGTGAAAAAAGTATCAGCAAATGGCCCATAAATTGCGGTATGTCCCATAGGAAAATGGAGTTTTGAGAGGCCAAGTGTATAGCACAAAGAGCATCAAGGAGGAGAGAACTCACGATCAGTTTGGACAGGTCATTCATGAACTCTCCGTAGAAGAGATTGGCCTCCTCCAGCAGATGTTTCTGGAACTTCTCATTGATGGCCTGTGACCCCATCAGTGGACCCAGTAAACGCAGGGCGTACTTGCAGCTCTGTAGCAGACACTTAACAGTACATTAACTGAGAAGCGTCACCTACACTTCTGTGACTGACAGACCACAGCAGTTTACCAGGTGTTCTCAAGGAGGTAAATGCATGCTGTGTATAGTATCACAGAAAATGTCATAACACAGAATCACAGAATAATTACATCCAAAAACAAATGGCAAAGCATCCAAAATAGCGGTAAATGGATTTTTCTCATCCTTTCTTGTCCATGCAATTGCTTCATCCAGCTTTGTGCAGACCGCGCCCTTGATAATTTAGACGTCAATACAAGAGAAAAAAAATTACAACAGAAAGGAGTTAATCCTGTTCGTAAATATTCGTTAGGTCTCTGCATATTGAATAATAATCATTTAAAAGGACAACCATCATTTTTGCTGTACTTGTAGTCAGTCATACCATTCTCAGTTCAAGTCTGGAAACAGACTGCAAACATTCTTCCTACAAATCATCAGACCTTTTCTTCTCATAACTACAGTACTGACATATGTGGGCATACCGAGAATATCTTTCACTTTACCACATTTATTTTCAAAATCTCTCTTCTAAACCTGAAAAATAAAACAGCACACAATTTTGAACAGTGCAACTAAGTACCTTAGAACAAGAAAAAAGTTTTCTGACCTTCCATCTTCCCCAACCCCTTCCCCTTACACATACTGTGTTTCATCTCAATCAAAGTAGAATCAGTTACATGTCATACAGCAATTAATAGTCTAGTACAACAGTGATTATCTGAACACCAGTACTGCCTTTGATAAGCATTTTCTGACCTTTCTGACTTCAGGGTCGACGTCATTGAGGTGAAGCAGAAGACTGACGATGTTGCTGTGGATCTGCTCCAGGAAGGGGGTGAGAGAGGGACCATCACCGAACCGTGACAGGTTGCCAAACAGTATGAAGGCTTGGGCACGCACCGCTGGCTTCTCCTGGTTTACAACAAGGCACGGAATTATGCAAAGAGTAATCGAAAAAACATCGGTGTATCTCCCCAACAGGTGTGTTCATCAGGTGCAAGGCTGGGTTGGCCTTGTGGGTATGGCTTCAGACATTTGTTTCAAGGTCTTGGGCTTGATACCCTCTCAAGACAGCCTGGCTGGGAGAGAGTTCCCTTTGGAGTCAGCATCTGAGCAGAGTCCAGTCCTCTCCCAGTCCATCAGATGACTTTTTACACCTATGTTCCATGCTGGAATGCAGCCATGAAAAAATCCTGGATGCATGTTACATCCCAATCCATCTTTCTGAGAACAGTAGGCCATTGTATGCTGGGGAGATGGACGACACAAAAATAAGACACAAGCACACTTGTCTTGTGCATAGACACAATTCCTCAAGGTGTAGTGGGGGAACCTCTATGGTGGAATAAAAAAAGTGTCGCATATGAAAAAATCTCACCATATTCTAGACAGGATACAAAGAAAGAAAAGACAGATAGGGGGGTCCCTGGCAGCCCTCTGAAGTCCCTTAATGGAAATGAGGTCCCTCTGTGGAAGCCTGAAGGTGGCACAGGGAAGTCTAACTTTGAACACTTACCATTTTTACCCCCGACAGCTGAAACAGGCACAGGGGAAGGCACAGTCAGGATGTTAGGAGGGCAAAGAACAGGGAAAGAAGCATACCCATCTGACAACAGAATACCAGGTGAATGCTGGGAATTTGGGGAATTGGCAGTTCCACCACTACGAGAACTCTTCCGCATCGGAGCAAGAAAGGGGATTTCATTGTAGGTAATTTTGTCATGTTTGTGACAGGAAAACTGAGGCAGAAGAGCAGCGCTAGCAATATGGGTGATCAATCAAACTTCTCTGAGTCGTTGGAGCAGTCAGCTGCTGCACAATGTAAATTCATAATTGCTAGCCACTAACATGATCCAAAGATGTAGGTTCGCACTACTTCTCACTTGTGACAGACTGAAAACTACCAGTGGTTTCTGGAAGACCTCAGGCATCAACGTAGCTTCAAGCAAAAGGCTGACCCGATTTCAACTGTGTCGGCTAACTGGCAACTCCCCTGCTCCCTGACAGGAGTGTGTTAGCCACATGATAAAGGCAGGTCACACAAGAAAAGCAAATAAATCTGATCATACATACTTAATTCCATACACACCCTAGCAAATTTCAGCTAGTCTGAAATTAGCAGAATAAGGAGAAATTCCAAATATTAAAAAAAAAAGAAGTACATGATGAAGCAATGTCTATCCATCAAAGGAAACCACAAAAGAATAAAAAAACAGAATTTACACCAAAAAATAGAGCAAAGTATTCATAGATGTAATTATAAACCACTAAACCTAGCAAAATGTTAAAAATCACCTTTTCAAAACACGGTCGGATCTTCAGGGCTACGTTGATGAGAATGGCACGTATGTGACTTTCGTCGATCTCGGACAGGATGCGTGATAAACCACTCATGGCCTCGATAGTGATGTAATCCTCGGGTCCTCCTTGTCATCCATCCCTGCCATCATTGCCGACAGGATGGTCGTGGAGTACCTCTGAACCTGCATGACATTTTACGGATATAGTGATGGATTTGTGGAGTACTTCTGAACCTATGACACATATCAAGTACATGGACATAGAGTCATGCAGTATCTCTGACTCAATACGACACAGTATGTACATGTTTGAACAAGATGACTGTGACGGAAGGAAGATGGGGGTGGGTTGGGAAGGGGCTGACATAAGAAAAAACTGTAGCAAAAACTGGATGGTGGTGCAATCTAAAATCAGCGTAAATGTTACACAGAAAAATCAGCTCAGACAAGAAAGCTGACATAAAAGGTACCAGAGTGGTGAAGAATTGCAACAGCGGCTCCAGTAAAATCCTGTGACTACATCAACTGGCTGATAAAACATATTTTGATATATGTTTTGCTCTGAGCCATCACCCCCACCTGTTCCTTGCTAACACTGGAGATGTTGCCCAGGCCACGGATGCACAACATGCGGACGATGTGGGAAGTGTCCACTAAACGACCCAGCAAACTGTTCATGATCAGCTCCACCAGACTGTCATCGCCCGCACACTGCTGGTTGATCAGCTGCACACATACAAACACACAGATGAACGTTTCTTTTAGCACTTCTGCTGTTATTTTCAGGGCTATCAGACTGCTTTTGAAAAAAAGGGACCACAACATACACTGATTGCTTTGGTTCTTTAGCTCTGAATCAACTGTTTGTTCTTAACTTTCTGTGTGTTCCCTTCTTCAAAATGAATTTTACTTTCACACTGAATCATGTAACCAGCACAACTTGGCTGTCTCTGTGCCCATGCACAAATATACATGCACACACACACATCCACTAACATTCACCTGCAGCTATAGCAGTAGCACACAGACCATGTCCACTGGGCACTCACAACCTGATTACCATGCCGAGTTAACGCCTAGGTTAGCTACTGACTCATGAATCCTACTGCTTTCCTCACTTATTTTTCTAGTTGTAACATCTGTGCATTTGGCCTAGTGGTTTCAACGATGTGGTGCAACATCGATGGACCAGTCCCTATGCAGCAATGCCTCCTTATGAAACAAAACTCTAAAAGGCCCAATACTTTCTTTTCTCAAGATATGCACTGAACAAATTAGAACTCACGTAAAATGGATCTCACCTCAGCGAAAAAGGCGGCCACAGTGACTCGCTGATTTTCATACAAACTGCTCAGCACCGAGGTGAGTGAGGTGACTATCTTACTGGTGTACGCACTGTCCTCTGGTATGGTCACCAGACATCTGCCAACAATAACACAGCACTGCCAAAACAACTTTCACTCCCTTTCTACAACTACAACCACTAACCCACACATTCTGAACACTGGTGCCCCTCTTGGATGTGTATCATCTTCCACTGTTGTTATCATACAAATTTCTTAATTATCTGCTCAAACATCATCATCTGCGAGTGATGTTCTCCAATGATGCCAGTTTTGTCCAAACATTTATAAAAAGGAATCTGTCTAAATACTTCTTAAATATGAGCGACAAGGCCTCAACTTTATGAACTGCTGACACTGATATGAAATATCTGAAAACAAAAAATTAAGCTGATCCCCCCAAAAGCCAAAATCAAAAGAATGAATAAATCACGATTACACTGGGTGGCTTTTAAGTATGCTCAACAGATGGCACAGTCATATTGTGTTCATAAAAACAAATGTTTGGTATATTCAGAACAAAATATACCCTGGAGAATTAAAAAAAAAAAGGATTCAGATTTGTTGCCAACTAAATCTGGTTTTCATGGTAAAGGTTTAAGCAGTAGTCATTTACTTGTAATCTGAGCTAAATGAATTATAACTAATTCAAAAAGAAAAAGAAGACCTTACTGCCAAAGAAGCTGAAAAGAGTTTAGTGGTATTAGAAGACGGACTACAATTATAAAAATTGATCTGGATTTGAGAATCGGCAGCACCCTTGGTTCAGTCTAAGTGGATTTTTCTGTTTTACTATGCAGGTGTGGTTTAATCAGTGACTGCTTTCCATTTGCGGAATTTGACAAAGGATACAGCAACTTCTGTTTAAAGCTGTATTCATGCCATTTTCTATGTTCTATAAGGGTTTGTTGTATTTCTGTACTGACTGGCATGATGCTAAACAAATGCAGATGAGTCAGCCAATCAGAAGCTGCTACCTTGACAGAGCTGTTCACTGCAGAGGCGCAAATGGCTTGTCATGGAAACATCTGGAAATTCAAATTATCGGACACTGATTTAAGAATCAAAAGAAAATTGCAATTACAAAAGTTGTTTGTCAGCATTAACTTGACATCAAATGCTGTCATACACTGCCGTGATTTCTCTCTTCATTTTGGTTTTCACTTTACCGTTCAAATCAACCAAGCATCAAACAGTTGCCTTGTTTCCAATTCAAAACTTCAGTCCATCAGTAATCTTTCAAAATCAAATCCTAAACTGATTTGTCTGGTGTTGGAACTCAAAATCATATCCTCTGTTGTCTACTGGGGTAAAAAATTCACAGAAAGTTGGTCACCATTTGGCTAAGTTAAACTGGTAAAATAAAAATTACTGTTGAATCAGTTTGATGGTCTAATCAGTCTTGCATAATTGTTAATCACCCTGCTCTCTCTTCTGTGAATAAAAATCACTGTCATCTACCCAGTCCCAGTCCAACCACTGAGTACAAAATTAACATGAAATGAAGCAGCCACTGGTGCACCAGAAACAGTGTTCTCCATAGCCTGTCACCATCACTGCAATACATCCACATCCCGCCTCTCCTGATGATCCAGAACAAGTGAAAAAGGCAGCTCACCTGGCCAGGATGGTGATGGCCTCAGGGTACTCCACATCGTCGGTGACTTTTTCCCACATGTCCTCCTTCTCCAGGGCCTCCAAGAGGTCCACGCTCTTCACACGCTCCAGGAAGCCCTGCATGGCTTCTATGGCAATCCTGGGGCACACGGTGGACACTGTACATGGCATGGCCTGGACAACACTTCTGTCTAGCTGAATATTTGCATGTCTTAACCATGAATTGATCTGCTGCATATGTATTAGTAACTCACTCTGGTTATCAAGTCTCTCAACCAGTAAGCTGTTGCAGTTTTTTTTTTTCAACCATCCAGCGTATTTTTTCTCAGACTGTACTTGTAATTTATGTTTTCTTTTCACATCTTTCTTTAACTAAGACACAGACACACAACATTTAAAAACAAAACAAAATACATGCACATATGCCATAGGTAAGTGGGTGCATGTATTTGTTCTTAATTTACTGAACAAGTAAGGTGTTTGCCCTTTTCTTCTCTGTCACTGAGTATTTCCTATTTGACAGAAAACGTAAAAGACACGAAACACAAATGCGTATGTGTGATGTGTGTGTGTGTGGTGAAGGGTTGTCATGGGAGATCCTGATATGGATGGGACAGTGGTGATTAGTGTGTATTCTCTGAACTAAGTTCATCTTTTCACAAAGTTCTAAACAGTTGTTTAGCACATGATAGATTACAACAGACATCGGATCTGAGATTTTATAGTGGAAAGATTTTTATCAAAATTTCAGGTAGGTTTTTAGAAGATGTATTTTAAAGAGTTGTGTGAATGAATGACTTGTGTGTTGATTTTAACATGGTGACAGCCCTGATATGGCCCTCTGTGGTTGGCTGGGCTATAAGCAACATTACCTTACCTTACCTTACAACAGGCATGACTGGACGCAACTCACCTCACAGCACTGCTGAGTCTCCCCTGCCAGGTAGCCTAACATGACATGACATCAACAGCTCCTTGTGCACTAATGACACTGGCAGTGCAACAGAATGAGCCAGTTTGTGGCTCTGGCTATGTATGAGGTAGCAGGAATGAATGGCTGACAGTAATGCTATGGACATGCTTGGGCCGTCTACCGACACCAGGAATATATTTTTTTTTAACTTTCTTTTTTTCGCTTAAAAAATTTTTGGATTTGTAATTAGCTGTTTCTAACTTTTTTTTCTAAAAGTCCGTTGAGTAATGTCCTTTAATTGTGCTTTAGATCACTTCAAATGTTTATCTTTGATCTCTCCTCTACCATTTTTCTTCCAACACGCTATCCCAGAATTCTTCCTGTTCTTCCCCTCCCCTTTTTTTCTTTTTTTATGGTAACATTCCAGCACAGGTCAAAATTTACTACAGTCACCAATATGGGTGATGAGACATTATACAGAATTCCATCATTCTTAATACAAGATACAGATGATAGCGCATAAAAAACAAAACAAAAAAACAAAGTAAGCTCCAACCCCCTCCAAAAAAAAAAAAAGCAGGAAAAACAGTGTGGAAAATCAAACTCACTCAATAGGGGTGACCTTGTGCTCCTTGACCACTGCTTTCTTTTTGTCCTTTGCCTTGCTCTCTTCCTTCTCCCCCTGAACAATACATATATACACAACACTACGAACATCTGCATCTAGGGCATGTTGCCTCCACTATTCACCCACAGTTATACATGTACAGGTGCATAAATCAGCTTTTCCATTGAAACATCTGTCTGATCTGTGCACTGGGTAATTGCAAAGGTCTGGTGTCCGTTATCTTCCATTCACAACTCTTAATCCCTACTTTTGCTCCTCTTTCTTTTCATTTGTTTTATTTAGCTCATTTTATCTCATCCCATTTGAAGTCTCATGGATTCTAAGATGTGAAGTGGCTTCATGTTCATAAACTCACAACAGTGATGTCTTCTTGTGCCCCTGCAGACCTGAACCTAAATGATGAACATTCTGCTGGGTCATATGCCTTGCGGGTGTGGCCAATCAATTCATGAGAGTATGAACTGCCCAATGAATGACTACCATACAGGAGACACTGTTACTTATGGTACATGGACAATAAAATGGTGGTACATATGACAAAGGATTGCCTAACTGACCTTGTTGTTACATTTATCTCGTTTTCATTGAAAAGGATTATGAACAGAAAGTAGCTGAAATAAACGATGTTCTTTTGACTTTGTTTTTCATCTCTGTCTCTTTGATTCATAAGTATCTATCCGGCTACATGCTCTGTCAAATTCTGTGAATTTCCTTGTGACTGGTAATAACCAATAGAGGTTTTCATCCATTGCAGTGCCCATTCGTACTTTTTTTTTAAGACCATGATGGCACTTGAACTCAGCCCTACTTCTCCATTTGTCTTTAAAGTGCTCCTTGTCACACTACCTGTTGAAGAAAATGATTTCTGCAATACCAGACTCTGAGATGGAGTCTGAAGCTGCCATTACGGAGACACAGATTTCTCACCGATATTGAAATGTGTAGTGTATGTGTGTGTGTGTGTGTGTGTGTGTGTGTGTGTGTGTGTGTGTGTGTGTGTGTGTGTGTGTGTGTGTGCGTGCGTGGTGTGTGTGTGTGTGTGTGCGTGTGCGACTTTGACAATTGAAAAGAAAATACTGTTCTAAATTTAACAATTTAAAAGATAAATTACAAAAAAAAAAAAAAAAAAAAAAAAAACCTAGAAATATTTACACAAACGAGCCAACTGGGCTTAACATCCATGAATTTATAAATGTAAAAAAGGCGTGAAGATTCTGGAAAATGCATTGGGAATCTTTTTGTCGGAAGTTGGAGAGAGATGAGTTAAAATAGGAACAATCAAAAAGAAAATGCAGAGTATTGAAACTGTCGAACTGTTCCACAAGCGCATTGTAAATTTCTGTGGAATTTTGTACAAAGAGCGTTAACTTTAAGCCTATAAAAGAGAGATTCCAGTTTCCGAAATTTGTGTACATGTACATACGTCTTTGTATACAATTTACGAATTTGTATGGACGAGTTAGATGGACGAGTAGATTTCTGAGTTCTTGAACAGCAGCTCAGTGAAGAATCTTGTGCATGTATTTTAAAGAGTACTGAGTCTTTATACAGATTATAGAAAGACTCAAAAGAGACTCTTTTTAAGAGTCCATAGGCTTCGTGAAGACTCCAAGGTATTTTAATATGGACAGAATTTTCAGAGTTTTTGGATCCCATACGGGCAGTTCTGTCTGCCCATTCATTTCCTACAATCCCACAGTGTGACGGAATCCAGCAAAAGTCAACTGTTATCCCTCTAGATCTAAGGAAATGGATAAGAATTTTTAGTTCGGTGATAATCTCGGCGCGACTGGTAGCAGCAATAGATTCCATTGCTTGAAGAACAGATTTGGAATCAACACAAAAAAGTATTCTAGAAAAATCACGTGGAATGTCAATAATATAATGCAGAGCCATTAGAATTGCTATTAGTTCAGCTGTAAAGACAGGGAACCCCTTTCCAAGATGAAATGATTTATCTGCTTTCAAATCAGGAATAACAAAGCCGGAACCAGCATTGCCATTTAATAGGGATCCGTCTGTATAAACTTTTAAGTGATTAGGATAACTATCGTCAATATGTGACTTGGCCATAGCACCTAAGACGTTATTATTAACATTCTTTTGCAAATCAGTGTATTTATAATCAAACCTTGCTGGGATAAGTTCCCAATGAGGAATGGGACTCAGGGGATAACGTGGGGCTATGGTTTTGTGATCAATTTTGGCAGATTTCAACAGGTTTGAGGAATACGTAAGGATGGTTTTATCTGATCGTATTGTTTTTGCGCGTTTTGGAAAATCTAAATCAGATCGCATATCAAGTTCATCCTCATTTGAGTTCTGAACAGCAGAACATCTTAGAATGTATTTAGCACAAGCTAATTTTCGATAAGCATCCTGGGGCAAAACGCCAGCTTCATGATATGTCCCTAAAATGGAAGCGTAAAGGGGAACTCCCAGGGCTATTCTGTATGCCTTGCAATCTATGCTTTGTAACTTTTTTAAAAGATACTTAGGAGCTGAAAAATATACTTCCTGTGCATATGAAATCCTTGTCCTGACCAGAGAATTTGATAAATGAATTAAGGTGCACTATCCTGTCCCCAACTCTGGTAACTCACAACTTTAAGAAGATTAAGAGCTTTCCTTGCTTGAGTTATGATATATTCAATATGTGTGTTCCATGATAATTTTGAAGTAAGATATACACCTAAAAACTTTATGCAAGATGTGTATGTAAGCACAGCGTCATCCATCTTAAAAGTAGGGAGTAGTGTGTATGTGTGTGTGTATGTGTGTGTGTGTGTGTGTGCGCGTGTGTGTGTGTGCATGTGTGTGTGCATGTGTGTGTGCGTGTACCCATATGTGCATGCATGTGTGTGATGGTGAAACTGCGTTTTTGAAAAAGAAACCTTTTCTTTAAAAATAAAACATGCACCAAAGGGCAGAGGCAAGAGTATATGAAGTACGCAAATAGAAATTTGAACTCATTGTCCAATACATCATGAAGCCTGTTCACTCGTTCTGTGGACTGACCTGGGTTTTGGGTGGATTGACACCCACAGAGGAGCCCAAACGAACCAGACAAGCAGCAAACAGACGATGGTAAATCTTCTTCACTGGCTCCCCTGTCTCTTCCACCTTGAACATCTCCACCAGAGCAAATGTCACCTGGAAAAGCAGAGACGTATCATACAGGTACAGGGAGGTCTGAGATCTAGAACCATTTGTCAATGATCACCTTACAAATACAACCTGCAGAGCCATGGCTAGTTGCTAGCTGCTTTTCTTCACTATAAATGTGGCATGTAAAACAGGAATGCAATGAATATAACAAGCACTAATCTTTTCCACCTATTTCTTCTATTATTACAGCCCAGCCAACCAGACAGAGCATCCTCGGGGCTGTCAATCTGCAGAGAACACAGGTCACATCAAGGAAAAGGAACAATCAACAAACAACATAAACTAATGTGACCGACAAATGACAACAATCATTAATGACATGGCAGCCTTACAACTGGCATCCTTCAGGTGGTTAAGACTAGTCCAAGTTGACAGCACTAGTTTTCTCCTTCATTTTTCACTCCCCAACACACACACACACATACACACACACACACACACACACACACACACATACACACAAAGGTTATGTGCACCCAACTCACAGCGAGGGGTACTGCAGTGGCAGTGCGTGTGACCTTGTCTTTGTCCCTTGGGTCAGTCTTCTCTTCGTAAGGCAATGATTTCTGCAGCAGCTCCAGAAAGTGTTCAAGGATAGCAGCCGTCAGTTGAGTATCCTGGGCCAGTATCTGCCAGATCTCCACCACCTCACTGCAACAGTCACACCATCCTGGTCAATGACAAGAACCACCACATTACGGCTGACAACTACGGGAACAATCACAATGTGGTAGCCAACAACTACATACCCTGGTTGACAACTGGAACATACAGACCTGCATCCCCACTGTACCCTCACCCAGCTTGACCACGGGTCAGTGAAGCAAGCTGAGCATGGTATGAACAGTAAAAAGTCTCAAAGAGACAGCAGCGAAAAAAAAAAAAAAAGAAAAAAGGACAAACTGTCTTGTTCACCATTCTGCCTGTTGAATAGAAAATGCAAACCGACCAGTCAGTGGTGTGTCTCTAACTACATTAAGCGCAAAATTTGGCCAAAAAGAATGAGCAAAGTGGCCATAGGTTGCATTCTGTTTCACGCCACACAGTATACAATGCCAATGTGTGATGCTGAAACCACTGCACCATCTGGTGATACGTATCACAGCGTGTCATTGCAGGTAACAAGGACAGACCAACCATTCACGGCTAATCTGAATTACCTTGCCATAAAACATGTCATTACCTTGCCATATCCAATGTCAATGTCCTACTTTCCATGCACCTTAGATGGGCCTGCAGTCAAATGATTAGAACGTTAGCCTGAGAAGCTGAGGGTAATGAGTTTGGGAGGAGGGGGTAGGGAGTGCGTAAGACTTTTACTGCTTAAAGAAATCTCTCTGTCCACCTGCCAGTCAATAGGCAGCTGGTTCTGTCGATGAAGACTACAGGTGGTGTATGGGGAGGAATGGGGGCTGCCTTCCATTACACAGTGCAAAGGACATGGTGTATCTCTAACAGTTTATCAACCTTGCAGCTATCTGGGTTTGGGACTTTAACCTTCACCTTGGCTTTCAACCTTTCTTCTGCTTATTTACTGACAAAAAAACCCAACAACAACACACACAAAAATAACCCCCCTTCCCCCCAAAAAAAAACAAAAACAAAAACAAAACAACAACCACCACAAATAAATCCTCCTCTCCATCCTGGCACAAACTATTACCCTTAGAAACTATGCCCTTCCAAAACACCGGACAACATGGACCCCTCCCCCCTCCCCTCACTCCCCGCTGGATCCCCCACCTGCTATAAGGCACAGGATACTGCAGCAGAGCAGTGAGGAATGGAGACAGGTGATGTGAGGCTAACGTTCTCAGCGTGCGTAATGTTCCTGTCTTAGTCATGCTGAACTGGATCCGGGTCAGCTTTTCGTGAAGGTTTTTCAACAGCTCGCTCACCTGCAAAAGTGAATTTGAAATCCATGGTAGAACTGATAAGAATTTCACTAATTCCTTCTGTTTCTTTCTATACTTTTTTGGTGTATCAACTGAACATGTTATGTCATTTGCACACAAAATAAAACAAATACTCAACAATCAAGATATCGCTCTGTGCAGACATTCCCTACCCATGTGGAGCAATGCAAATTTAGGGAGGAGATTCACAGAGATAAAATAGAAGCATCCAACCGTATCATCTTAAAATCTCTGAAACAAGTGAACTTTCCTCCAGTTAAAAGAAAAAAACCCAGAAAAGATAAAAATCACTATGCCACAGCAATTTTTTTTCACTGTGCCATCTTTCATTCCCCCTCAGAGGCGTTGCTCCAACACCGCTCATTCAGGCTCCTCCATGCTCACCAACATCCATGATCTGCCTGTTGCAGCAGCAGTCCACAAGAGCAAGCAATATTCGGTTTTCATCATCAACACCGGCACAGGGATCACTGAATTATGGTTCAGTCACTTAGGTGGTGATCTGTAGTTCATTTTCTAATCCAATTTTTCTTTCTTTCTTTTTTTTTGTTGTAAAGATAATCTATTATGATGTAGATAATGAAGATGGTGCTAGGCGGTTCCGTCTGAGATTGCATGAATCTACACATCCTGTGAGTATACATCCCTGCAACAGTCGGGCAAAAAAGATTCAGAGACCTGCAGCGCTGGTCTGAGCAACTGAGCAACACTGTCCGAGACGCACCAATCATGTGAGTGAAACTTAACTTTGAGGTTCCAGTTTCAGATTCAAGCACATTCAACAACTCTGGCTTTGAGTGGTCACGGCTGAAAAATCCCTTAAATACATTCCTTTAGCGACACCTCAAACCTGTAACCCCCAAACTCATAGCATCAACCATTACACCATAACGGCCAATAAAAAGGGGAAGGGGACAGAGTGCGAGTGGGTGCGCATGTGGAAGTTAATGTAAATCTTGACCTAATTCAGCCATCAAGATCTCTGTGCCATAACCTACCTGTACAATTAATCTCAACAACTCCCCTTCCACCTCCTCCACCACTTCCCACCAGATCCCTCTACTGACCTCCTCCCTTCTCTCTCTCTCTCTCACACACACACACACACACACACACACACACACACACGGACACAGAGAAATAATCTCAGCTGACATGACAAAGACAGACCTTCTCATACAGCTCGGATCCTCTGTGCTTCATCAAACCGTTGAGAACGACGCAGGCCCCAGAGGAGGAGTGCGACTGGCAGTCCATCAGCCCTTCTTGCAGCGACTCTATCAACGGGTACAGCTGCTCCCCGCTCACCCTCTTTGCTATCACCTGAGACAGGCAACACACCAAAGTCCAACACTCAACTGGGCAACACACAGCCTGGCTGAACGATACAGCAGCAATAGGCAGAAACAATACAAAATGTCTGAGACTGAACGCTTACTCACCCTGGTGTATCCAGAGTATTTCAGACACTGATCCATTTGTGGATAGTACCATTTCCTATTTATTTTATCATTTTATATGTGCATGGCTATAACAGTATTTCTTTATTGTTTCCCGTTGCTCTGACCTACTGCATAAGGGTGATATTCATGTTAAGTTGCTAGTGGGCTTAGAACTGAAGAATTTGGCATGAATGGATAGTGATAGTATGGGTGTGTTCAGTGTCTCCTTGTGACTTCGAGCCAAAGACCTTGGTCTCAGTGGATAGTAACAGTATGAGTGTATTCACTACGTTCCAGCGAACTACAGTCTCAGACCTCAGCCTGAGTAGTCAGTGACAGTAGGAGTATATTCACTGTCTCCCTGTGAGTCACAGCCCGAGACTTCGGCGTGAGTGGACGGTGACAGTATGGATGCATTACTGTCTCCTTGTGTGAAGTTGTCAGGCTCCCAGTTTGCTAAAAGCTTCACATGAATCCTGGCTCAAAACTTTCATTCACCATTCTCAAACCTTTTTTCTTCTTCACAAATTCAGATAATGTACAGACAGACATCCTTGCATAGCAATGAACATTCAGGTGATTTACCCTAACACCTAATTGTGATATGCCAAGCTGGCTGGTGACAAATAAATGACACATGCAAATACATGCATGCACATGTTCATCTGATCACGTATGCATATGTGCACACATATACACACACACACCCTCACACACATACATGCACCATGAAAAGGGTGACCAGTATGTACAGAAAATCAATCAGGGAATCAGACGAATCATTGATATTATACCGCACATGCTCATCAACTGAAGACAGATTTGTATTTTGAAACTGGTTCAACTTTTGCCAAATTATCCTTGACCCTGACAGATTGGAGGCAAAAGCACACTGAGCAACAGACCACACTAAGATTGACTAGTGTGTACAAAGTTGCTCTGAACTAAACTGAACAAGAAATGAAAAAAAAAATACTCTTCAAACTGTTCAACAGAGAGAGAGAGAGAGAGAGAGAGAGAGAGAGACAGAGACAGCAGACAGACAGACAGACATAAGAGAGAGCAAAAGTGAGAAAAGAGACAAGACAGAAGGACTGAGAGACAGAGACAAAGAATAGATTGAACAAGATATCAAGAAAGTTACTCATCAAATTGTTTCACACGGAGAGACAGAAGAGAGAGAGAGAGAGGGAGGAAGGGAGAGAGAGAGAGAGAGAGAGAGAGAGAGAGAGAGAGAAGAGACGGTGAGAGACAGCACCTTGGAGAGATCGTTGACGATGCTGTAGAGGATGTTGGGATCAGTTTTCTTCTGCAGTCTCTCTTTCAGCATGGGCAGAGCATCCACCATCTGATCCTTCTCCTCCAGTGGCTGACCTGCCACCACACACATACACCTGACACAATGGTCACAATTCACTGTATGTCACCACACACATATACTGACACAATGGTCACAATTCACTGTGTGTCACCACACACATATACTGACACAATGGTCACAACTCACTGTATGTCACCACACACATACACCACTGACACAACGGTCACAACTCACTGTATGTCATCACACATATACACCACTGACACAATGGTCACAACTCACTGTATGTCATCACACATATACACCACTGATACAATGGTCAAAACTCACTGTATGTCACCACACACATACACCTCTGACACAACGGTCACAACTCACTGTATGTCATCACACATACATCACTGACACACTGTATGTCATCACACATATACACCACTGACAAAAAGGTCACAACTCACTGTATGTCACCACACACATACACCTCTGACACAACGGTCACAACTCACTGTATGTCATCACACACATCACTGACACAATGGTCACAACTCACTGTATGTCACCACACACATACACCACTGACAAAAAGGTCACAACCCACTGTATGGCTGACCTGTCACCACACACATACACCACTGACACAATGGTCACAACTCACTGTATGGCTGACCTGTCACACAAACAAACCTGCCGTACAAACAAACAAGCAAAGATAAAAACAAAACAAACCCCAAAACCTAGTGACCTGCTTTATGATTTCCATGGTTTCCAGCAAATTAAAAAAAAAAAAAAAAAATGAAACAATCCCCCCAAACCTGATGACTTACTTTATGATTTTCAGTTCTGAACACATTTATACTACATCATCCACACATTTTCTCCTTTGATACAGTTGAGAATGCAACCATTCCTAAATATGCTTCTGCACAAAGGTCTGTCATGATTTACTTCAAGTTATCTGATTATTTTTCAAAGAAAAAATTTCTCCCACCCCCCTCCTCCCCAAAGTCTACCCTTTCTCCTCTCTCAAAGACTTACCAGACCAAAAAGGTCCCACATCATAGACAAAACTACCTCCAAAAGCCAGACTGATGCGCAGGGTGAGCTGAACGCAGTCGACTGCCAACTGCCGTATTTCAGGTTTGGGGTCCGTGCACCTTGGTATGGATGTCCCCAAGAACGCCCCAGCCATCAGAAACTTTTCTCTCTTCTGGAAACAAAACATGGATTGCCTTGAAATCCTTGCAAACACATAAAAACATGAGCCAAATCCTTCCCCCTCCCTCCCATCCCCACTTCCGGATTTGTGGGCGAGTTGTGGACAGGGTGGGGGTTGATGACCGAAATTCAATCTTTGTTACATGCATTGTTTCATTAGACAGACTGCTTTGTCATCTACTTCTTCCCACTTCCTAAATCAAGAGTCTCTTTGCACCGATAGCATTACACAGCTTCAAATAATGGACCATTTTTTGCATTGGCAGTATCACAAAACTGGAAATAGTGGACCTAACATCTCTTCTTTCCGGCATCCATGCACTCCCACTAGTTACTACAATGACCTCCATTTTCATAGCGGCTTGCAAGACAATATAACCACACACAATATAATCACACACATACACACAAAATGTAATAACATGATCACTCAGTGCCTTTTTGCCCTTCTTAAAGCATGGTATCCATAAGATTTAAACAATCCCTTTCTAAGAACATTCTGTTCTTCCTTTGCAAGACTTAATTATTCATTCAATAAAATACTATAATAATTTAGTCTGTTCAGCCCCTTGACTATTACTGACAATTGTGCTAAAAAATTAGGAAATATATCATCCTTCTGACTGGACGGGGCAGACAGAATTTATTGATACCTTGTTCACAAAAGACAGAAGCTCAGGGTGAACTAGTAATATTCTTAATACTAAGGAACACATTTTCAAACTCGGAACAAAATATGGTTTGCTGCCCCTGAAATCCACACTCACAGATCTGCCTTCATCAGACTTCAGTAGTGATGGGGTTATCTATTAACAACAATAACAAACAAAACGAATGAGGACTGACGGAGGTGTCCATGACTTCGGTGAAATACTGCAGCAGTTTCAGCCAGGTGGTGATCGCCCTCTCTCGCTCATGCTCCACCTCCGACACCATCCAGCTGTGAAGATGCTGCAGGCACACAACAAACCTTCACAATTTATAACCTTTCTGCTTCTTCTGCCTTCAGTTTCCCAGGCTGCATTAGACTCTCAAACACAACAGTTGCAAGGCTTCATAATCATGTACAAACAGGGGACAGAGAAAGGAGCTTGGAGGGACTCTTGAAATTTAAAATCCCATGTGGGTAAAGTGTGACAGGGTGTGAATGCATACAGAAAAACACTTAAGCATATCGACATGCACTGACTTTACATCAGGGGGTCTTGTCAAGAAACACTGGTTTCAATCAAGAGTAACCTCCAGCCTGTGTGCACATCTTATTTTGTATTTACTATGTGCTGAGAAATTTTGGAGAACAAAGTTCTGTCCTTCAGTTTCTCTTCTAGCTCTACACCTATTCAAAACACAGCCATAAAAGCATACAAAAGAAATGGACAAGACAACAAAGATTTCCAATGTACGCAAATACATCAGTACTGACAAAATCATTAACGAATAACACAAGAAATGACAGCAGTAATATGCAGTGATGTAAGCTTTCGGTCCTTCGTCTAATTCATACAAACCATCCTCTGCCCTCATTATTGGGATCAAAGTCAATCAGGTTTGCTTCAAATTCCCTCAGCTGTATGTATTCACAGTTGAATCCCTGCAGTTAAATCCTTGCCCCCACTGTCTGCATCATGTTGCTTTGCTGAGAATGAAGAAA
Organism: Conus canariensis; assembly: GCA_033310375.1. Classification (NCBI taxonomy): domain Eukaryota; kingdom Metazoa; phylum Mollusca; class Gastropoda; order Neogastropoda; family Conidae; genus Conus; species Conus canariensis. The sequence continues at coordinate 40,742,665 of CM065730.1, read as the reverse complement.
GTTCGCCAAAATTTTTGTCCTATGTGTCAGAAAAACACACAGCAAAAGGCTACTTCCACACTGAAATTCCAACTGACAGACCTTGTTTCATACCTTGGCAACGGCTTGAAGGAAAGCTACTCGTGCAATGTGCTGACGTTGTATGTTCATCATGTGGTAGCAAAAACGAGAAAAGTGTTGGTTCGTGACATATGCTGGATGTCCAGACAGCTAAGCCAACGGAACATAAACTGTGTGTCCACAGCGAAGGCTAAGGTTAAATAATTCACAGGGAAAGACTTGTCCATATTTGTTGCTGATGTTGTTGATGGTAATGCTTTTCCTTTCTCCCTTTTTTTTTATTTCAATATCTTCCATTTCCTGACTTATTTTTGTCAAAAAAAAGTTCAAATCACCAGCCAGCTATAGAGGGCCTTCTACCTAACTACTTGTCACAAGGCATATGCTAATTGGTGTTGGTGGCACACTTTGCACATACAACTTGAAGAAAAAAAAAAGAAATATGAAAGGAAACAAGGAGCCATACAAAATACTGTTTGGGGAAAATGAACCATTGTACGGTCTGTTGGAAGTGACATCCTCAGTCAACACAAATCATATTTGGTGCACTGAACATGAATTACTGGGTAATCCTGGCATTTTACAGATGGACTGATCCAATTCAGAATCTGGTCCTTTCAACCACTGAACGGTTGAGAACATTGATGGCACTGATGCCCGTTTTGGATTAGTGAGAAAATTAAACTTAAAAAAGAGGTGCGCATGTGTGTGTGTGTGTGTGTGTGTGTGTGTGTGTGTGTGTGTGTGTTGTGTGTGTGATTGCGCGGTGCATACATGTGTGTGTTGTAATCATACGTGGAAGGAAAGGGGAAGGGGGAGGGCGGGTACAAGGGAGCTGGAAAGGGGGGTATAGGTGGGGAAGGAATACCACAACAAAATTCCAGGCCAATGTAGAATTAGATTTAGTCTCATCATCTGTGGGCAAGAGATTTCAATATGAAACAAAACAGAATTCACAAAGAATGAAGAAGAAGGAAAAAGAGAGAGAGAGAGAGAGAGGGAGAGAGGGAGAGAGAGAGAGAGAGGGAGAGAGAGAGAGAGAGACAGACAGACAGACAGACAGAGACAGAGATAGAGAAAGAGAGAGAGAATCAGTAAAAGAGGGATAGGAAAGAGAAAGAAACTGAAAGAAGATACTGTGGCCGAAACAACATCAAAACTGGCCGCACCACACCGACACACCTACAAGTTCCACTCCCTACCTTGAACATGTTGTGGAGACATTCCGGCGTGGGCGCCTTGACCAGGATCTGGTGCAGCAGGCTGTGCATGGCGTCCGTGGTCTCCGCCAACAGTTTCTCCATCTCCAGGGCCTCCTCATAGCTCTCCTCCCGCCCCTTCTTGGGCAGCAGGCCGTCTACCGGGAGACTCAGCACGCAGTCTGTGGCGCACTTCACAGGTCAAAGGCTTCAGCCTCTGACAAAGGGGGATCCAGTTTGCTGCGGCCTGTCAAGGTCGACCGAGTTCCATGGTTTTCCATCTTCTACATTCCTCAGCTAAGTCTAATGCTTGCTGCGATCTGGGTAATGTTCTGGGCTTTCTGTGTGTGTGTGTGTGTGTGTGTGTGTGTGTGTGTGTGTGTGTGTGTGTGTGTGTGTGTGTGTTGTGTTGTTGTATGAATTGTATGAAAAAACATGATCGTCAAAAGTCACTTTTCCATTTTATATGGAGTATCAAATAAGCCTTAATTTGACCATTGCTTTGAATGTTCATTTGCGTTTTGGTATGTTTACAGTAATGCTATGGCCAGTTTTAGTTTGCGCATGTGTGTGTGTGTGTGTGTGTGTGTGTGTGTGTGTGTGTGTGTGTGTGTGTGTGTGTGTGGTGTGTTTGCAGGTGAATGTGTGTGTACGCTTTTTCTTCCATTGCAAAACTCCCTGTTGTCATGGTCAATGCTGAGTTTAATTTATAGAACAAATCCAGCCTTGGATAATTTTAGAGGTATGTATAACATGTTTCCAAACATACACCTGGAAAGGATACACTAAAGTGGCACAGGCCTTCATGGTGAGAGCTCTCGTGTCATTGTTCAAATGACTGGTGGGCTCGGCTCGCAAATAGTTCTGGAATGACGACAGTACAGTTAATACAAAGAAAAAACAAAAACAAAAAACAAGTGCAAAGTTGTGTTCATGCCCCTTTTGCACTATTCATATACTTTCAACAACTGATCAGCCCTATCTGCTTGTCAAAATTCATAACACTTATCCATTACTCTACCCATTATTTTGGAAGAGTTGAGTATTAAGACATGGGATTTCACCAGGATAGCTTTACTTCTTGCAGGCACAATTTACATTGCCTGTTGTTCATGTTAAATAAAAAAATCCCCCCCCCCCCCCCCATTCCCCTCACAGCAATAAACAATACTGACTGCGACAGAGACAGTACATGTAACAGGTTTAACTGAATTAGCTGACCAAGCACTGCTAAATCAGTAATTCAGACTTTAGTGTAGAGGATTTGAATATGATAGAACCAATTCAATCTGATGTGACAGTGACTTTGGTGATAAGACCCGGTGAGATGGAGTGGATGTGTGGAAGCATCAATGTGTAAATAAACAACACCCTGATCACTCATGATCATTAGCGACGCACACACAGACACATGTGCATCAAACTACAGCCACTTCTAGGCTTTTCTATAAAAAGTTGGTGTGATCTGAACCAGCAATTTTTTCTTCAAGCCAATTCCCAAGTCTGTGAAGAACTCTTGAAAATAAGTTCGATAATTCTGTACAAACTGTGTCAAAATATTGTAGTGTCAAAAGCTTAGTCTTTATTCCGAGCCACCAGCACATATTTTCACAGTTAGTGCATGTAAAAAACATCTACAAGTGATTGTAAAGCAGCCAGTGTCAAGGATTCAATCGAGTGTAGCTCTAAAACCACAGAACAATTCAAGTGCAAAGAAGAAGCACACAGGATTCTTTTCCCTCTGTCAGTTTTTAAATGCTAAGTAAATGTTTTTTTGTAACAGCTATTTTTAAGTAGCAATGCCTGCTTCAGCATCTTTCCACACCAATTAAGTTCTGAACAGTCCAGTAACATTTTATCACAACAAGATTTTTAATACGCTAACCTGCTCATACACTGCAAGAGAAAATTTAACTTGACAGGTATGCTTCTTTCCCCACAACATAATAGATTGATATCTTTCCCCAAGACTTAACAGGTGTGTATATCTTTCAAGTTGAAGGGAAAGACATATACCTTTCAAGCTGTGAGGAAAGGTATCTGTGTGTCAAGTTGTGGGGAATGATGTATATCTGTCAAGTTGTGGGAAAAGCTATAATACATTCAGTTGTCGTGAAAGATATATACCTGTCAAGTCTTGGTGAAACATATACACTTCTCAGGCTGTGGGAAAAGATATATATCAGTCAGGTAGTGGGATAAATCCATACCTGTCAAGTTGTCTGAAAAGATGTATCGTTCCCTTAAACTTAACAAGTACTTATCTTTTATTACAACTCAACAGGGACGTACCTTTTCCCACAGACAGATATATTTTTTCCCCCACAATCTGACAAGTACTGATATACCTTCCTAGACACTTGACAAAAATACACCTTTTCGAACTACTTGACAGGTATCTCTCCCAACAAGTCACAAGTATGTACCTTCTCTATTATTGTTGACAAGTATGTACCTTTTATCTCTCCCACACGTTGATAAATATAATTATTTTCCTACAACCTGACAAGTATGAATCTTTCCTCATTAGCTGAAAGGATGTATCCTTCCCTTAATTTCCCAACAGGCTGACATATACATGTCTTTTCCCACATGTTGACAAATATGCATCTTTTCCAACAACAAGTATGCATTTTTCATCACAACTTAAACAGTATGCCTCTTTCTTCACATGTCCCCTCAAGCTGACAAGTATGTATCTTTTCCCACACAACCTAACAAGTATGTATCGTTTCTCCAACAAGCTGACAAGTATGTATCTTTTCCCACATTTCCAAACAAGCTGACATGTATGTATCGTTTCCCAAACAGGCTGACAAGTATGTATCTTTTCCCACATTTCCCAAAAAGCTGATAAGTATGTATCTTTTTCCAAACAAGCTGACAAGTATGTATCTTTTCCCGCATTTCCCAAAAAGCTGACAAGTGTATATCTTTTCCTACATTTTCCCACCAGCTTATAAGTATGGATCTTTCCTACAACTTGACAAGTATCGATCTTTCCCTACAACTTGACAAGTATCGATCTTTCCCTACAATTTGACAAGTATCGATCTTTCCCTACAACTTGACAAGTATCGATCTTTCCTACAACTTGACAAGTATCGATCTTTCCCTACAACTTGACAAGTATGTATCTTTCCCCCATTGCCTACAACTTGACAATATGTATCGATCCTTTCCCTACAACTTGACAAGTATCGATCTTTCCCTACAACTTGACAAGTATCGACCTAATTCTACCCTACAACTTGACTAGTATCGATCTTTCCCTACAACTTGACAATATGTATCTTTCCCCTATGTTCTCCCACAAACGACAGAAACACACTTTACCCACAACTTGACAGGTACACCTATTTCTCCTGGTACCTACCTTTCCCCCCCAAACTGGACAGGTGTGCTATCTTCTCTACCTGACAGATATGTCTTTTCCTATCCTGCCTCCATAAAAACTCTTTTCACTATTCTTATCTTAATTGTTTGACTCTGATGTGTTTTGAAACATAAGTAATGACTAAGAAAAGAAAAAGTATGCATTACAGAGTGAACAAAATCATACTCTACTGCAACATATTTGTTACTATACCTAAATTGAACAAAAAGCAGTTCAGCAGCAATACCAACACACAAAAGACTGCTTAAATGAAATACCACAAACTGGCATCATGCACAAACACAAATCTTATCAGAATGGATTGGATGTTTGCAAACACAAAGCCTGCATTTAAACACAGAACAGATTACAGAAAAAGTCTAATTATAACTTTGTGAAAAAAAAATCTAATTAAAACTTTGTGAAAAAACAACAAACAAACAATAATCAAAACAGAGATAAAAAGTGGTGGCTGGAGTAAGCAAGGCAAAGTATGAGGCTTAACATAAAATGTCCCACCTATTCACTAGCAATAAGATTATAAAAGAAAAAAAAGAAGAAAAATCTGACCCTTTTCCCAAAAGTGACACTGTTTGAACCCTACTGAATAATTGTGCACATCTAAAACAATTACAGTTAAGATTATCGGTCTCAAAGACTTTCTCTCAACTAAAAATAATGGGCATGTACATTACAAATACAAAGGCACGCTTACACACACACAAAGGAACACAACAAAAATAGCAACAGTCTGCACATAGACATGGACACATTTATGCATAGAGTTAATAGAAATAATGAAAGAAGTACAAGGGTCATGATTGGAGAATAGAGTATTATAGGGAAGTGTGAAAATTTGCAAACGAGTGCGTGATAACCAAGTCCAGATGCACTGAGTCCAACAGGAGAGATGTCGGCCATTTAATTTTGTCCTAAAGAAGAGAATCCTCTGTGTGTGTGTGTGTGTGTGTGTGTGTGTGTGTGTGTGTGAGTGAGTGTGTGTGTGCGCACGTTCTGTGAGCGTGAAAGCATATACTTGCCTAAGCACATGTGAACTTTGTGTTTTCTTTGTTTTAAAATGTTTTTACATAAAACACTTTTTGACAGACTTATCATTGTCTGATTCATCCATTGCATTGCTTTGAAAAAAACCTATCATCTTAATGGTCTTCTAACCTTCATATGTGTGTGTGTGTGTGTGTGTGTGTGTGTGTGTGTGTGTGTGTGTGTGTGTGTGTACAGGAAACAGCTGACATTTATAAACACAGGCACTTAGAACACCCACTTCCTTGAAATAATTAAAACCACACAACGTGCATAAACAAGAAGTAAAAAGAAAAAAGTTACTTCTGAGGGGACGGCAATATCTCATGGAAAGCATTCTGTCATATGAATACCAGAGCAAGGCATTCAAAACAATAAAACACACACACACACATTCCCATGCACACAAACACACATCACAGTCAACAACATACTGCAACAAACTATTCACCTCTCTTTTTCTTCATAACCCATTCCCGACCCACTTCTTCCCCTTTCTATCCCACACTTTAACTTCATGCTGGCTCTGCGATATACAGCCACGTCCAGGTTTGCTCTCTCACCATCCAAGTTCAAGAACTCCACAAAAAGCTATCATCCTCAATTTGCCATCAGACCACCAGCCAAAAGAGACCCTGCAATACCATAATTACAACTTTGGAGGTGTGCTGAATTAAGCTACAGAGGATGCAAACGCTAATCCCCAACTGAAGACGATAACTACACAGCTGCAGGACCACAGAAAGTTACAACTCTCCTACAAGTGAACACAGATATCAGCTAAAGACAGCCCTCATACCTCAGCCAACATCAAGGACACTAACATGACCTCCCACATGCATGAGAGTGAAGAGGGAACAGAAATGAAGCTCACCATGAGTGTGGGGCATGAAGGGCCTTAGAATACGAGACTCTTATGCACTTCATGCTGATGGATGAGGACCATGATGATGAAGCTATAGAATGATGCTATGTTACAGGGCTCTGCTATGTGCTTCCTTCATAAGACATCATGGACTCTGCCAAGCCTGGCAAATACTGATGAAAGGCTCTAACTATCAAATGTGTTTGTTCTTTTGTTCCATCTACGTTTTCCTACCTTGTCACTCTTGTCACCTCAACACCATTCATCAGTTTTCCCTGAGGCCACCTATCAAAGGAGATCTTACTCTGATACCAAGTCATTAGGTGGTGTTCAGCGACAGCTTTGTCGTTAAGCCAGATGGGGTCAGTCTCCTCCTGGGGTGAAGGCCATCACTACATTCCTCTACAGACAGTCCCCATGGATCTGCCAACACCTTTAGGCTTTGACATGAACAACATCTGCACCAGTGTGAAGGAAAAATCAAGACTGATGTCACCAGCATATGAGCAGGAGTGACTGACAAGGAATGAAATCTAATAATCTGAATGTGTGTGTGTGTGTGTGTGTGTGTGTGTGTGTGTGTGTGTGTGTTGTGTGTGTGTATGCATGCATGCACTCACTGTACACATGCATGTATGTGCGGGGTTTATGTGATGCCCATGACAGTAACCACGCCATGACATCTGTACTGGTTTAAGTGTACTGTATAACAGTGCCTAAACTGAAGTTTCTGTGTGAGAACGCTTGACAGGATTGTACTGTGAATGTAGCGTACTCTATAATGTCATCACAATTGAGTTTTCTCTGAGACTGTGTCACAGGGCTGTGCTGTGATAGTGCTGTATTGTACTGTACAATGTTGCAAAAACTAATTTCTACTTGGCGTTTGCTTTCCAAATATATCTTGAAATCAACCCATGGATGAAACTTCCCAACATCATCTCCAGCCAGCCAGCCACAGGACTCCCAGATCTGGGTAAAATGCGGCCAAGGATAAAACAGCCCGACACAAGATTTAATGGCGCTTAATGCAAGGTGTTCAAGCTGTCAGTCTTTTGATGCAAATAGCAGTGCCCTGGCAGCATATCAGCATTTGTTTGACAGTCTACCCCCTCTAAATTTACTTTGCAGAAAAGATTTCTTTGTCTGTCTCCTAACACAATGAAAACAAAGTGACAAAACAATAACATGAAACACCACACCACAGATTCAACAGAGAAAACAGATGTGTACTTTGAAGCAAAGCTGCTTCAAAGCAATGAATATCATACAATGGTTGTTCGTTTATTACATTCATTCCTTTGCAGAAACTGTGCTCTGAACTACACATCTGTTTGTTGTTTTTCCTATTGAATCTGTATTGTACTCTTTGTTTAATTTTCTTTGAAGGATTCAGCAGTCTTTACGACTCTGAGGTTCCTTCAGATATAACAAGGTTAATGAACAAGAAGACTCCAATATACCTGCATGTGAGTTAAGATATCCCCCCTGGAGGAAAAGTTATAGTGGTTCTCCAGATGGTCTGGGTGCAGGGCCTCCCCGATAAGACTGACTGTACGAATCAGGTTTTGCTTCACGCTCATATCCTACCGAGACACCACACACTTTCCAGTGAACACCATGGAAGGACAAAAAAGGACTAAATGTTACTAGCAAAATGCATGAGGAGCTGCCACTGTGCACACATACATGCCCACACCAGCCTGAAGACCTGTTACACCAAGAAAATTGGGGGTTAAAAAAAAAGATCTGAGAAAAATGAAATTCGTGAAACCATAAACAGACCTTTGAAAATAAAATGTTTGGTGAAAAAGTGTGTTTAACCCTTTCAGCACAGTTAGCACCAATAGACGCACAATACAGTACAAGACTATTCGCTGATCAGCGAGACCACTACATGTGCCTATAGGTGACAGAGGCATGAGAAGAAACAAACTTTTCTTGTTCTTCATTCTTAGAGACTGGACAACCCCTAATATTAGCAACTGGTCAGGGGCCATTTCCCCCTAACATTGTGCAAGTCATTCCACAGTGATTTGGTGCTTGGAATGCATGTTTTTGATTCAGCGTTTTCAACATGCAAACATAATGGTCATCACACAAAATTTCAATCAAACAAGTTTTGATGAATATGAGCTGGATGGATCACTCACCGTGAGCAGTGATTCATTTTACTGACAAAGATTTTCATTACCTCATTCTTTTTTTTAAAAACATTTTGAAGAACAACTGAATGACTGACTGTAGAGCATTTGAAAGGAAAAAAAAAAAAAAAAAGTGGTAAGATGCTTATTTCTATGCTTCTGCTTGATGACATGGATATCTTATTGGTTTTATTACCTTTTTTCTTTTCTTTCTTTTTCTTTCTTTTTTCCCTTTCTTTCTTTTTTTTTTCTTTTCTTATTTCTTTGTATTGTGATGTATAATACTTGTGTAACAGTTTGTGAAATTTTCTCAGCAATGACACAAGTCCCATAAATAACAGTAATACCTTTATGGAACAGTGGTTTTTTTTTTCTTTTTTTTTTCTTTTACTATGGAACTGTATTTCTCAAAACAGAAGTGAATAATGTTCGAAAATGAAAACATTGTCTTAAGCCTTGATTAATCATCTTTGTTTTGAAAAAAAAGTGTTAGAGTAGTTTCTGACCAATGTTTTTTCAGAGGTAGAACACAGTATCTTTTCAAAATCAGAATCCAGTGAAATTGTGCAAGCTGCCTTGGACAGGTAATTTTCAGCAATGCAAGCAGCTGTACTGGACAGCGCTATGCTGCCTTTGGACGATTAGTGCTGAAAGGGTTAAAGGTCAGACTGAGTGTATCATACCACATGCATAATCATTACATCAGCTCATGCATGACGGTTCAAGCTGATGTAAAGCTGCATAATCATGTCTCCATGTTCTTTTAGTGTCATAGTTCTAGAGTCCTCCAGTATCTCGATCATCATACCAAAGTCCTCGAATACCACACAGTCATAATAACGAAGTATACCAATGCCTTAGTCATTATAACAAACGAATCAAATGTCTTAGTTATAATAATTAAAAAAAGGTCCTCCTATGCCTCGGTCATTAAAATCTTCCAATTCCTTAGTTCTTACCACAAACTCCTCCAGTGCCTCAATCATTATAACAAACTCCTCCAGTGCCTCAATCATTATAACAAACTCTTCCAGTGCCTCAGTCATTATAACAAACTCATCCAGTGCCTTAGTTATCACATGAAAGTTCTCTAAGGCCTTAGTAATTGCAGCAAACTCCTCAATTACCTAAGTTTTTATAAAACAAACTAACAAACAAAAAACCCATCCTACTGTGCCTTATAGTCAATATAACAAAGTCTTTCAATGCCCTAGTCACTCTAACACACTCCTCTGTTGCCAAAGTCCTGTAATGCCCCACTCATTTGTTTCAGTGTCGGATAGTGTCTATGTCATAATATTAAAGTCCTCCAAAGGCCAGTCATTATATCAAAGCCTCCAATACCTCCTTCATCATATCCAATGCCATAGTAATTATGTCAAAGTCTTCTACTGCCCAATCATTGTATCAAAGTCCTTCAGTGCCCCCCAGTCATCATAACAAACTCTTTTAACATCACAGTCATTCATGTTTTTAAATGTCCCTGCCATTGTATTACATTTCTCCGATTTTCTCAATCATCATATCAAAAGTCCTCCAATATCCAAGTCGATATTAAAAAGTCCTTGAAAGTCCAACTATTACATGTAAATAACATAATTAGGAACATTACCTTAAAGTCCTCTGATGCCCCAGTCATTACACTGAAGTCATCCAATGGCCCAGTCATTGTATCAAAGTCCTAAGTCATGTGAAAATCCTCTAATGCCCAAGTCAAAGTAGGTCATCCAATGCCACAGTCATATCAACATCCCCTAACACTCCAGCCATTATTTCAAAGCCCCAAATATCCAAGTCATTATATCAAAGTCCCCCCAATACCCCAGACTTTCCACCAAATAACTCGTACCTCAGTCATTGTATCAAAGTCCCCAATATCCAAGTCACTGTAGCAAAGTTCTCTAAAGCCCCTGCCATGTCAAAGTTCTATAATGCTCCTGCCATTGCATTAACTCACTGCTCATGAATTCCAAGGTAACTCATAACAGCAGAGCATTATTCAGTGCCAACTTCTAAATATATTTGTAACAGTGAGCTCCCAGTCCCAAACTCATCCATATCCATCTTTTCTCAATCCATGCCATGTTTCACAAGTTATTTTGTCTTCGCACACCTTCATATAATCCATCTGAATTTTCATGTTAAAAATGTCAAAAGATGCATACATGCCTTAGACCTAATGAGGCAGGTGTGTCACAAGTTTACCAGCTCATGTAATAAATGAAGTTTGTGTGTGTGTGTGTGTGTGTGTGTGTGTGTGTGTGTGTGTATTAACCAAACATGTACAGTTTGAATGCTAAATTCCATCTTACTCACTGTCAAGACAGAGCAAACTTCTTTGTTTACAAAATTATGTCCCTTTCCAACATGACTGCCACTTAGCTGCTATGGCAACACTAGGTTCAATTACACTATAATTTAATCTAGCTACTATCAGTCTTCCAAGTCTCAAGCCAATCTACCATCAAAGAAAATTGCAATGGTGCTTTTCTTCATTTTTACCTGTCCAAACAAGTGCCAAATACCTTATCTCCACTTAACATAGTGCCTGTGAACATCAGGAATCTAAAAAAAAAAAAGCCCTGTAGTGTCCAAGTCATTGCACTGAAGTCCTTCAATGTCCCAGACATTGTACTAAAGTCCTTTAATGCCCTAACCACAGCACTAAAGTCCTTTAGTGTCCCAATCACTAAAGTCCTTTAATGCCCTAACCACAGTACTGAAGTCCTTTAGTGTTCCAATCACTGCACGAAAGTCCTTTAATGCCCTAACCACAGTACTGAAGTCCTTTAGTGTTCCAATCACTGCACTAAAGTCCTTTAATGCCCTAACCACAGTACTGAAGTCCTTTAGTGTCCCAATCACTGCACGAAAGTCCTTTAATGCCCTAACCACAGTACTGAAGTCCTTTAGTGTTGCAATCACTGCACTAAAGTCCTTTAATGCCCAAACCACAGTACTGAAGTCCTTTAGTATTCCAATCACTGCACTGAATTCCTTTAATGCCCTAACCATAGTACTGAAGTCCTTTAGTGTCCCAATCACTGCACTAAAGTCCTTTAATGTCCTAACCACTGTACTAAAGTCCTTTAATGTCCTAACCAATGTAGTAAAGTCCTTTAATGCCCCAGCCATAGTTCTAAATGGTTCAGTTATCTTATCAGAAGTTCTGTAATGTCAAAGTCTTCGCAAAAACAAATTTCTTTTTTGTCCCATCCAGTCTATTAACTTCATTAAATCAAATATCCCAGTCATTGTATCAGCATCCTTTTGTGTCCCACCTATTGTATTAAAGTCCTTGAATGTCACAGACAATCTATTGGTGTTCTTTAATGTCAGTCACTGTATTAGTGTTCTTTAATGTCACAGTCACTGAATCAAAGTCCTTTGATATCACAGTCATTGTATCAAAGTCCTTTAATATCACAGTCATTGTATCAAAGTCCTTTGGTATCACAGTCATTGTATCAAAGTCCTTTGATATCACAGTCATTGTATCAAAGTCCTTTGATATCACAGTCATTGTATCAAAGTCCTTTGGTATCACAGTCATTGCATCAAAGTCCTTTGGTATCACAGTCACTGTATCAAAGTCCTTTGATATCACAGTCATTGTATCAAAGTCCTTTGGTATCACAGTCATTGTATCAAAGTCCTTTGGTATCACAGTCATTGTATCAAAGTCCTTTGGTATCACAGTCATTGTATCAAAGTCCTTTAGTATCACAGTCCTTGTATCAAAGTCTTTTGGTGTCATAGTCATTGTGTCAAAGTCCTTTAATGTCCCAGTCATTGTATCAAAGTCTTTTGATGTCCCAGTCATTGTATCAAAGTCCTTTATTGTCTCAGTCATTGTATCAAAGTCCTTTAAAGTCACAGTCATTGTATTAAAGTCCTTTAATGTCACAGTCATTGTATCAGCATCCATGAACATTCAACTCTTTGTATCAAAGTCCTTCAACATCCAAGTCATCATATCAGTGTACTTTTAATGTCCCAGCCGTAGTCTTTCAATATCCCAGGCATTGTACTAAAGGCCTTCTCACTGTATTCCAGTTCCACTGTCAGAAAAATTACAGAGATGAGCTAAGTCTCCCTCGCTACAGCTCTCTGCCAGTCTGTGGCTGAAGGGTGAAGGCAAGTGCCAGTGTGACAAAAGAATCATGAAATGAACCTCTCCAACTCCTGAAACTTGGGAGTGCTCATAACAAACCCCTTCATCCTGCTGCACCCTCTCTACCTGCATGTAGAGAATGCACATCTATCCTCCCATGATGGAACAGTCTCCAAGCCAAGCTGACACTACCCAGACCAAGAGATTGCTGTCAACACTGCACGAAGAGGCAAAAAGTGATGATTCCTCCAGACATGGACTCAGTCCAGAAGCATCAAAGTAATGATTACAATGATTTAAAGCAAACTCCAGGATCTGAATAAAAGCAACAAACAGCAGTTATTTTCTTGTTTTAATTCAGTGGACTGCTAACCCACAACCTGAACCTCACTGAAATACTTTGATAACACATCATCATTAATCACTAAAAAACACTCCATTCAGAAGGATGCCAGTTGAGGTCCTGAATGGAGGAATCATCCTGGCCAACGTTGTACATCTTCCTTGACCAAAGGCAAATGATTAAAAGACTGAATGATATACTACAGATGACTTAATGAAACCCTAAAGAATAAACAAAAATAGAGTGCTAATCTCCATCACGGGGAATAGGTTGAGGAAGAAAGAAAAAGAGAGCTGATCTCCACCAAGGAGTTTAAGTCTACATCCACAACTGTTTTGTTTTGTTTCTCTGTCAGCAAGATAATAAACAAAAATCTACTGAAAGTAATAAAACTTGGTAGAAAAATAGAATGTCACCCAAGAGCAAACTTGTTAAATTTTCGTTTAGATCCAGTTCAAACGATAGATGACGGATCCATCTGACCTTGCGGAGGTCTGCTTTCTCCTAAATACCCTTTCAGATTCATGAATGAGTTGAGAAAAACAGACTATCCATCAACATTTCAGGTTACATAAGAGCTAAAAATTAGCAGTATCAAAAGCAACTGACTGGTACAATCACTGAAGCAAAAGAACAAAGTACAGCAGACAGCAGCTAAGGCTCTGTGTGGCAAAGTTCTGCACATGACATGAGATCGCTGTAGAGCAGCTATTGATTGTCCTGAGTGACAGCACAAATACTGATGTCCTGCTATGATACATTCAGTATGATACATTCAGTGTGTTAATTAAAACAGTGCTTATGATCAGCAAGACATACGTACATTTGATTCCAAAACCAAAACAGCGAGTTGGACATTTACATCTTGTCCCCATGATCTTTCTCTTCAGAGTTAAAAAAATTCTTTGTTCTTCCGGATCAAAGAAAAATGTTCCCTTTTTGCATATCATTCAATGCCACGCAAATCAATACATACGTTTGCTGAATACCACCTGGGGCTGATTCTTTGATTTGCCAGCTAAAGAAAAATCTGAACTGAGAACATTTGCGTCCTACAATCACATTATTCCAATTTTTCAAATCGGTGACACAGCAATCACCTGTGTTCATGCCACTTGCCATTCTATTATGTGAACAGACATTTACATTTTATCAGATTTTCAGATCTACAAAAGAACAGTGGCTGAAGACCATCTGGAAAGGACAAAGCATTTTGGGAGATACAAACAACCATTTTGCTTTTGTTCTTTCGTTCCTTCTTTCTCTTTTTTTTTTCTTTTTTTCTTTTTTTTTTAATCACAAACTGGTTTCTCAATTACCCAACAAGACTGTTCATGCTTGATTCTGGAACCAAACAGCTGAAGAAAATCGCTTTTGTTTATTCATTAGTTCCTAGCTTTTCAGAAAACAGAGGCGGCATGCTACACAGCAAACCGAAAAGAATGCACACACATACACACACACACACGCACACGCACACACACATCTCCGGATGTAAGGCAAGAAACAGCAGCGGCACAGGTGATCATGCGAGGGACAGGGGTCACCTGTAAATGAGCCAGGAAAGTGTGACGGTGGCTAAATAGGTAATAGGTCTGCAGTGACTCCACAGTCATACACCGGCCCAACAGCTCCATGCAGATCACCATATTCCTTCGCAACTCAGTCGTCTGAAAACTCACATCACATTTCCCATCAACACTGTCAACCAATCCACCGACAAGGAACAAACATTCTGAGGAGAAAAATCACAGAGTGTCAGTGAAGATGAAAAAAACTGCCATATTTATACATACCTAGCAGGTGTCTTGTTTGATGAGTTTGTGCGGCAAAATTTGGTTTTACTTGCTGGACAAAATCTAATATTATTTTTTTTCAATCAATGCATACAGTGATCGAGCATGAATGCTTTATCATAATAATGTTGGCACCATGATTAGTGTAGTCATATATGTTAAACATCATCTGCAAAGCCGCACTGCCGAAATGCATTTGAGAAACAATTTTTTAAAATGTATGCTTCCAAACTGTACAACTGCCGAAATGTATTTGAGAAACAATTTTTCAAAATGTATACTTCCAAATTGTACAATCTTCATCACCATCAAATAACTTGTCTTTGCTCCAGTATCTCATCTTAATATTAAACTGACACAAACTTTTACAATAAAATTTGACACCAACTATTGAACCCCCTGCATAAAATTTACAACAATCAAATGCCCTTGACAAACAACCTCCGCTTACTGACCTTGACATTCACGAAGTAAGGGGAGATGGTTCTGATGATGGTGGCCTCCATTCTGGAGATGATGAGGGAGGGAGGGGAGTAAAGGGCCACGTAGCCATAGCACAGCATCAGCGTCGCCTTCACCCGTTCTATGTCCCCTTCAGATTTGTCCTGCCAAGTCAACTATTCCACTCCATTTGTGAACTCACACAGTCAACTATTCTACTCCATTTGTGAACTCACACAGTCAACTATTCCACTCCATTTGTGAACTCACATAGTCAACTATTCCACTCCATTTGTGAACTCACATAGTCAACTATTCCACTCCATTTGTGAACTCACACAGTCAACTATTCCACTCCATTTGTGAACAAAATCAAACCGATGAAGCCTTCAAAAACTACCGTTGTACATATGCTGTGTTACTAAGTCAATCCACCTTTCAGATCAAATGGTAGATGAAAATGGCACACAGCTCTGCCAAGTTGAAATAGGTTGTAAGGTATAGAAATTTCTTCAGAATGTGATGCTCTTGTACAGAAAATGCTGTTGATGGCTGGGGTCATTTGGCGTGACAACGTATTAGTAAATATGAAAGTAAATATAAGAGTTTGCTAAGGTTGCACTGAGATCCTGCTTTGAGCAGCTGGTACAGAAGTATTCCTACTGCTTGAGCTAAGCAGAATCTCCTCCAGTGCAACGGACATGCAGTGAAACCAAAGAAAACTCCAACAGAAGTTTTTGACAAGGTTTAATGCTGGTGATTCAGCAAACTTCTGCAGCAAAAGTATATATTTATTTCATCTACAGGTAAAAGAAATAAAAATGAGGGGTTTAACACAAGGAAAATTTTAGACCAAAACAAGTATCATTATACATCCATCAAAATTTTTCAGTAAAACCAGAAATTTCATTTCATCTAAACTTCAAGAAACAATATAAGCTCTGACACAAAGAAAATGAGGGAGACATAACAAGTATAGGTTTACATCCAAGACATTTAAAGTTGAAAGCTTTGTTTACTACAACCAACAAACATGTAAAGAAGTAATTGTGAAACAACACTCACTATCATTATGATGTGTGCATGGACATAAGACACAGACATAGCTGCAAACCTTTGGGAGTCAAAATTTGGGAACCACGAGATGAAAGGAACTGCAGGAAATGAAGACGTGGCTCTTTGGTTTTGACTGATGAATGTAGGCTTTTAAAAAGAATATGCGATGTCCATTCACATGACATCAATTAACCCGTTCACTGCTTGAAAATGTTACAAACAAAGGCTTTCCCAGTGCCAGGGAAATCTAATGATTTGGGGGTAATAATTAACAAAAAATTCTAGCTCAGAAACTACAAAAGATATAACAATGAAATATATACGATTTTTGAAGGAAATTGAATGAAGATTTTGAATCTGGGCTTCTTTTGTTTTAATTTTGATAATAAAAAAATATTTAGGCATTTAGATTTGGATAGATTTTTTTGCACGATCAAAAACATACGTATTTACCACTACAGCTTCACATCCCAAAAAGAACACAAAGCAAAAAAGTTGAAAATAAAGTTTGTATTGTCACACTACACATGTAAATGAAAGTAAAACAGTTTAGAAGTCTATCAAGACGCTCACACTCTATGCAGACAGGTCAGTCTACGACCACGCCCCCCTTCCCCCACCACGCCCCCTTGCTGGACTTCAACCCTCTCTTTCACTCCTCCTCTTCTCCGACCTTTCCCTCTGCCCCGTGTCACGCCGCGAGCAGGCCACGCTCCCCTCTCGCGCTGACTATCACATCACTGGCCACTGGCACGCAGTGCAGAGTACACACTAGGCGAGCTCGTTCGACGCTGGCAAACCAGTCAGCTGAACACACACTGAGGTCACACAGCCCGACACAATAACTGACGAATATGGTCGGCAATTCCATCACAATCATAATCTCACCTTCATGCTCGAGTAAGTCGTTGAATAAAAGATTATTGTCTTTGTCAAAAATGATTAGCAGAGCCTGCTCAGCTGTGTAAATACGTTGATTTGGTCGCTACGCTTGTCGAAGGTTGCACCGCCATCTTTGCAAGCGAGACGAAGTGCTGGCTGGTCATCCAGTCAGTGATGAGAATAAATGGGCTTTCCCCTCATGTGTGGTCATTTGCATATCATTTTAATACTACAGACATATAAGGCTTACTACGCACACTCTATTTAAGTCCGTTAATAGAAATAGTAACGAATGAAAATTCAAGAAAAATGCATGACGTCAGTGGACGGCCCATAGGCACTGGGAAAGCATTTTTACTTCGGCGTCAGCTGACGGCTTATAGGCACTCTTCGGGTTAAGGATCTGTTCTGCAATACATTAAAATCAGATCTCCTCCAATGCAATGGACATACAGTGCAACCTTAGCAAACTCTTATATTTACGTTCACATTTACTATTACGTTGTCACACCTTTTCAAAAATGACTCCCCAAACCCCTCATCTTTTGACAAAAGTTTGAAATTCTGGCTTTATTTTCACAAATTTTTGGTATTTCAGGAATTATTTCTTCTTTTTTTTTTTTTAAATAAGGAAATTCCACAAATGTGAGGGTTGGCAGCTCTACGTACCTTCATGAAGCCGAGGATACCAGAGGACTTGCGGACCATGTCCGTCTTGGCCACACTTTCCAACTTGCTCAGAACTGTGTCCAGATGGGAGGCTGCCGTGTACCCCAGAGCTACGGCACAGCCCTGCAACCACACACATACACTGCACAACTGAACATAGTTTAGCATAAGTACAGGTTGGCATTTTCTATTTAGTCATTTTTGGTCTTTCACTGCATGTACTATGAACCTATCCACTATCAGTAGTATGGGGAGTTTGTGTTATACTCCCTGTTTGGCTAGTATACTTACCATGTCAGACCATAGCATTCAACGGCAGTTAGCCAGCTCTGTCAGGCCGAATTTTTTCCGTGGCCAATGCAGTCATAAGACAGTCACGTGATGTCACCCCACTTCCGGCCCCGGAAGAAGCCAGTGTCAACTTCCTATAAGTCATTCAGCGAGGCCTGGTGTATGGTGACCCCGAGAACCTTGGCGCCAGAGGGGAAGGTAGGGAGGGAATTAGAGTCTGACATGGTAAGTATACTAGCCAAACAGGGAGTATAACACAAACTCCCCATTTTGGCGTCATATACTTTACCATGTCAGACCATAGCAGAATTTAAAGGAATCGGAGGAGGGCGAGCGCCCTAGTGGTTCTTGGGGTTGACCGATATGGCTGCATTGGCCGCCACAAAGGAAATCCCCTTAGACCCATCAGCTCTGGTCATGCGGATATCCCTCAGGTAAAAATTAATGAAGGGATTTTCCGAACGCCAGTAGGCTGCCTCCAGCAGGTGGCGCACGGGGACAGAGTACTGGAACGCTGTGGAAGTGGCCAGTGCTCTGACCTCGTGGGCCCTGGGTGATAGGACAGGGAGATCCTTGTACGCCTGAGCGTAGGTAGATCTCGCCGTCTTGGAGAGCCACCTGGAGATAGTTCCCGCCGAGATATCTCTAGTATTGTTGGGGTTGAGGGAGATAAGGAGTCGTCTCTGGGAGGAGCGCCTGGGGCGTGTGCGTTCCCAGTAGTACCTGAGACACCTGGAGGGGCAAAGGTCCATGTCTCCATCTTTTTCTCCCTTTCCCAAGATGTCAGAACTCCGGAAGGAACTTGAGAGAGACTGAGCCGTCCCTGTGGAAGGCGATATCTGTGGGGTCACCGCTGAGGGCGTGAATCTCACTTCGTCTTCTGGCCGAGGCCAGGGCGAGGAGAAAGGTGGTCTTAAAGGAGAGGAGGTCAAAAGGAATAGAAGCAATGGGTTCAAAAGGGGTTTTTCTGAGGGCATCGAGGACCGTAAAAAGGTCCCAGAGGGGAATGCGCCTAGGGGACTGAGCTTCCCGTAGAGCAACTCCTCTAGACACCTCTCTGAGGAGAAAGTCATTGTCAAAAGAAGGGCCCCCCAGTTGACGAATGGTAGTGCAGATAGCTGATCTGTAGCCCCGAATGGAGCCAGCCGACAGCTTAAGGGAAGAGGATAGGTGGGAGAGGAAATTTCCTATTTGGATGTTGGAGGGGCAGTAATGGGGAACAGAGTTATCTGAGCACCAGGTTATCCATCTCAGTCATTTTTGGTCTTTCACTGCATGTACTATGAACCTATCCACTATCAGTAGTATGTTTTTTTTCCTTCCTCTTTTTCCTTACCAGTCTTGCACTTTCACTTCCAACAGGGTGTTTTCCATGTGTTTTGACCTTGCCTTGGTCAGGGGCTTTTCTATGCTACACATCTGTTGTAGAAAACAGTAATTGGTGCCACTTTCAATTTCGTTTCTTTAATATAGAATGCCCTATCTACCTCCCATCAAATCAACTTCTGAATAATAATGAATGCAAACTCACTGAAAGTAAAATTTTCTGCTAATTCTATAGTATATGTGGCGAACAAGAAAAAAAAAGGAC
This sequence comes from Conus canariensis, assembly GCA_033310375.1. Classification (NCBI taxonomy): domain Eukaryota; kingdom Metazoa; phylum Mollusca; class Gastropoda; order Neogastropoda; family Conidae; genus Conus; species Conus canariensis. The sequence continues at coordinate 40,722,794 of CM065730.1, read as the reverse complement.
ATTTCATATTTCTTTTCTTTTTGTAATCTGCATCTGTATGACACTGTCACTTTAACCCGAAGAGTGCCTATAAGCCGTCAGCTGACGCCAAAGTAAAAATGCTTTCCCAGTGCCTATGGGCCGTCCACTGACGTCATGCATTTTTCTTGAATTTTCATTCGTTACTATTTCTATTAACGGACTTAAATAGAGTGTGCGTAGTAAGCCTTATATGTCTGTAGTATTAAAATGATATGCAAATGACCACACGTGAGGGGAAAGCCCATTTATTTTCGTCACTGACTGGATGACCAGCCAGCACTTCGTCTCGCTTGCAAAGATGGCGGTGCAACCTTCGACAAGGGTAGCGACCAAATCAACGTATTTACACAGCTGAGCAGGCTCTGCTAATCATTTTTGACAAAGACAATAATCTTTTATTCAACAACTTACTCGAGCATGAAGGTGAGATGATGATTGTGATGGAATTGCTGACCGTATTCGTCAGTTACTGAGTCGGGCTGTGTGACCTCAGTGTGTGTTCAGCTGACTGGTTTGCCAGCGTCGAACGAGCTCGCCTTGTGTGTACTCTGCACTGCGTGCCAGTGGCCAGTGATGTGATAGTCAGCGCGAGAGGAGCGTGGCCTGCTCGCGGCATGACATGGGGCAGAAGAGAAGAGGAGGAGTGAAAGAGAGGGTTGAAGTCCAGCAAGGGGGCGTGGTGGGGGGAGGGGGGCGTGGTCGTGGACTGACCTGTCTGCATAGAGTGTGAGCGTCTTGACAGACTTCTAAACTGTTTTACTTTCATTTACATGTGTAGTGTGACAATACAAACTTTATTTTCAACTTTTTTGCTTTGTGTTCTTTTTTGGATGTGAAGCTGTAGTGGTAAATACATATGTTTTTGATCGTGCAAAAAAATCTATCCAAATCTAAATGCCTAAATATTTTTTTATTATCAAAATTAAAACAAAAGAAGCCCAGATTCAAAATCTTCATTCAATTTCCTTCAAAAATCATATATATTTCATTGTTATATCTTTTGTAGTTTCTGAGCTAGAATTTTTTGTTAATTATTACCCCCAAATCATTAGATTTCCCTGGCACTGGGAAAGCCTTTGTTTGTAACATTTTCAAGCAGCGAACGGGTTAATTCCTTAATTTTTACCCATGTTTCCTTTGACTGATAAGGATGAGGATAGTCACCAGTGAAAGATGAGCATCCTTGCAATCCAATGGGGCAGACAAATCAGGTTACCACACAGGAGAAGATAAATTTACCCAAAGAAGCAATGACCCCTGATTAGTCTACTTCAAAGTCTACCCCTTATTAGTCTACTTCAAAGTCTATCATGCATATTTTGGTCTCTATGAAGTGCGTGCATCCAAGAACATACATCTATCTGCAGCCCGGTTCAGCAGTCAAAGGATTCATATACACCAAAAAGCACAAAAAACAACAAAGGTCTTTAGCCTGTGATACAAAGTGTGCAAAAATGACAGTCAACAATTTCTGTCCACAGTACCTCTCTTTCAGTCTGGTCGGTGTGTTTGACGGAAGAAAAGATGATGTCCAGTTGCTTCGTCACCAGTTCTTTCTTGGTTGACTTGCGCAGAATGACACCAAGACACTTGTACAGGAAGTTCTACGGGAATTAAGAAAAAAATGAAGAAAGATGGTCATGCGCACTTGATAAATACACAATCTCCCACTCACACTTGTACTACAAGAATAAAAAAAATGAGACAAATACATAAAAAGATCAATACAAATGGTCATGTGCACTCGATAAACACGCAATCTCCCACTCACACGTGCACACACCCACCCATCCATACACACACATCCATGCATGCACAAGCAATCACCTAAAGTGCACAGTCGTACCTTTTCCTGAGGGCAGTGGACGTAATGGCCCACTTGTAAACCCAAGGCTTCCCCCAGCTCTGCCGTCCAGTCCTCACTGTCCACCACCTCCAGAGATTTGGTCAGCAGCTACAAAAAAAGCACACACACACACAGACAAATGCACACAGATACATACATGTCAAAGTTACATATATAAAAGTAGATATGTGATTATGTATAAAAGTAAACAAACAGAAGCCACACACATAATATGCAATCAAGCATGAACACACACAAACATTAACACAGCAGCTTTCTGTAAAAAGCAGACTTTCAAATCCAAACAGTACAGAAGGAAGCAGACTTTCAAATGCAGACAGTAAATGGGTTGGTATACCTTCCCTCCACTTACTCAACCGTATTGAGCACTCTAATCCCATGGGAATGCGTATGACACAGAAGATAGAATTCAAAACACTGATCCATTACAGTCAACTCCTTAAATCCTGAGAAGCCAGCTCCTTGAGGAAAGCATGACACATGGCAAACCCTCAGCTAAAGTATAGTATTTTCATGCCTTTTCTTGGTACAGAAAGACACTTCAATAGCTAGGAAACCCAGGAGTGGGTATGGTTTTTCTGCTGAGATATGTGTGAATCTAGCTGATGCATGACTGAAATGAAAGAAACCAAAGAACTTACGATCCACTTGTTTTCTCTTTGTTGTTAATCTTAACTAGCAAGTGTATCTCATTGTGCATTCATCTCCATAAATTTGTCCCAAGATACTCAAACAGATAAAACCAATACAACCGAGACAGGTGAAGCATGGTACGTGCAAGTACTCATGGGTAAATAGCCATACATAGACTTCAAACATGCAGGCACATGCAGCATAATGTAACAATACACACAAACTCATGCGAATAGACACAAACACACACGCTGTTCACACATGCTCCCCCCTCCCCCAGAAAAATTCTGAGGCTTATTTTCAGAACGGTTCAGTCTAATCATCGGGTGGTGTTTTGCCACTTTTCTGTCAAACCACAAACAGGACCGTTTGTTTATACAGCTGCAGTCAATCTCTTTCACTTTTGCAGTGTCTTGTTGACGCGCGATGCCAGAGTGTGATATGATCTCTCCTTTCAACTGGGCAGAAACGATGCCGACTGCCGGCTCTCATGAAGTTCACGTAAGATTTCGTCATTGTCTGCTGTCAAACCAAACAGATGACCAGGGGTCTGCAGCCTCCATGGCCACTTTTCTCCTTCTCCCCTGATTTATTTTTGCTCCTGAGCAGTGTCTTTTTCCAGTGTCTCATTCTTTCTGTTAGTTGAAATCTGCAAATTCATGGAGAAATGGAATCCCTGCACACTACAGCATGAATTTTACCTTTAATATCAGATCTTCCCAGCTCTTCTGGTTCCACTTTTCCTCCTCTTCATTTTCTGGAAAAAAAAGAGATGATCTGAGATGTACACCTGTTCACAGCACCCATGAGTGCTGGTTATCTTTTCTTTTGGTGCATGATGAAAATATGCAAAGTCACCCCTGGAAAATGTCTTTTTTTCATAAACTGCATCATGTCATGTGCCAAATCAATGGCATTCATCCCAACTCCTCCCACTTGGCTAAATCAAATCAATCTGAAATTATATCAGAAGGAAACTCTTTCCAACTTCTGACATTTTTAATGGTGACATAGTTCTTCTGCAGTCTACATGACTCTCACTTGCATTACACAATTGATAATCCCAAAATGGGCACAAAATTTACAAACTAAAAAAAAAAAGAAAAAAACTTCTAAAATCCAATTGGTCGTAAGCTCTATTCTGAAATCACACCAAAGACTGCTTACAAGCCACAATAGCAGCAATCACTTATGTATAACCTTACCTTCATTTCAGAGTAAGAGCTGTCCACCTTGATAAGTCATGATGTATGAAATCACTAATCATGATGCTATTGTTGTTACAGTACAACTTCCTGAATGATCTCAAAATAACTAAAATCTTCAAATCGTTAGTCTATGAACTCCTGCTGGAAACTGAATTCACTTGCAACAGCCATAAGCATCATATTTTTTTGTTTGTTTGGTTTTCTTTGTTTTTTGAGGGGACAACATCACTTACAAGCTTTTATAAACCCCGAGTCTGTTTTCAAGGACTTTAAAGGCTTCCAAAACATGCCTGCATGACTTCACACTGTTCAAACATTTCATGTCATAGGACACAGCTAAGTTCAGGAGTGACACAGAAACGTAAATCGTTTAACATAAGCAGATAATGAAACACAAGCACAAAAGGGCCACTCCAGCTGTTTCCATATGTCTATTTCAAGACCAAAGCTCTGGCATGCTGGGATAATTTTTTTGACAATATGGTGACGTTGGCTGTGTCAGCAGCTGAGAGTAAGATTCAAAGGAGAGGGGTGTGTATGTGTGTATGTGCGTAACTTCACCTGACAAACAAGCAGGAAAAAAAAAACTGGTCAGTATTTGTAAGAGACTGCTAAGAACAAGAACACAATGTCCTCTTATTCATGCTCTAAGTCTGAGTGAAAACAAATTGAGCTTCCTCTAGTAACATGGACCTTCAACATGAAAAGGACTGCAACGCTCTGACATGTCAAAAGAAAGACTATAGTGGCTTGTCTGCTTGTCTCTCTATACATGTTTGAGATGTAACCTCTCAAAAAAGAAAACCAAATCTATAAGATAAATGAAAACAATGCTAAGAATGCTATGCTTCATTTGAAGTTCTCCACAATGAAAGTACAGAGTGTGACTGCAGTAAGGCACGAGATGGCCATGTCATCCTGAGAAGCGTCGGAAACATAATGGGTAGTCCCCCAATTTTCCAGAGCTGTTTTGGGGATTACTGAAATTTCTCTCCGCATGCAGGGTGCATATTATGTGTAACGTGTCATTCCATACCAACAGCAAAACTGGCCTTCTCTTCTGAAAATTGGTGATGAGATCTTGCGTGTGTGCAAGATACAATGCGTGTGTTCACACACTGAACCTCACAGTCTCACTCAAAGGACTTTTCAGGGAATGGAGTCAGAACCAATGTGAACTGAGGGAAATATCCCCCTGTACTGAAATGGTCCAGCGGAGCTCTTTGTACCAAAAGAGCCCCCTGCATCTCAATGGGAGATTCCTGGAACGGGATGCTGAGAGGTCTACACATTACTGTTGCTAAAGTTGTTTTCCTTTCAATGCTGTTAATTTTCCACAATAAGGTTTGACGTTCTGCATGACTGAAGACAGGAAAGTACAACAATACCAACATTAAAGCATGAGTAACAGACATAAAGTGGCAATGAAGTGTAGAAAACAATCGATCAGTAAATGATAAAAATATTAACAAAATACAATAACAATCATCAGACCACATTACACACAAACACACACACACACACACACACACACACACACACCCACAAATGAGTTGAAATTATAAGAAAGAAAATCAGTCTACAAAGAAAGACAAACAGTAAGGTGCAAATGTCTTTTAAAAACAATCAAGTATGACACAATTGTTTGTCTCATCTTTTATCATGCATTTATTAGGAGTAATAATGTGTGTGTGTGTGTGTGCGTGCATGCATGCGTGCGTGCGTGTATGCATGTGTGTGTGTTCATGCATGAGCGTGTGTGTGTGTGTGTGTGCATGAGCGAAAGAAAATGAGCGAGGGTTGGGGAGTGGGAAGGGGGAGGGTCTGTTAGAGATGTCCTCTCTGATATAAAGCCAATTTCAAAATCATTTAATAGAAATAAACTATTGGTATCTGGTGAGAATACATACAATTATATCACTCCAACAATCAATCTTTAGAATCTTATACAGTGACAATCAAACTATTAGATACTGAAAGCTCAATACAAATACATACAGCAATCATGCAAATATTCAAGACAATGTCCTAAAGAAATTAGTCACTACTGAAGCAATGGAAAGCAGAAGAAGAGCTGTGCTATGGAGAACATGTAACTGAATCTCCCCATCCTCTTCCCAACAATCTCCAGCCTCCTCCTCTTCCTTCTTCTCTATCCAGACATCCTGTTTAAATCTCCCTTCTCCCCTAACCCATCTGCCATCTCTTGCCACATCCCGACCCCTCCTATCGCCACCACAACAGATTCCTTTTCTGACACGCACAAACCACAACATCAAACACAAAATCGAAATGTGGACAATCATCAAACGCCTTCAAGGAGGTTTACCTCCCTTTAGAGACCCCCTCCCCCCCCCCTCCCTCCCAATTTTCTTTTTGTCTTTGGTTTATACACGCTTACCTTCCTATAAAGACTAATTTTTAATGGATCATTTTTTTCCATCTTTATCACTACAGATTGACTTCAAAGCAAAGCCTCCCTTGTGCAAAGACTTGTTTGTTTTTGGAATTATTTTGTTCTCTCTGGCCTTCCCTTTTAAAGATCCATCTTACAAGGATTTTTGGGGGTGTTACTGAACTGTTCCAATATGTATAACGTAGTCTGATGCTATGTGAATCAATAAGAAATGAGCTCTTACACTGACAGACTACCAATTGAAGACTATCCAGCCTGCCACAAAAAAAAAAAAAAAAAAAAAAAAAAAAAAAAAATCTTGGACAACCTGCCTTCTACGGGAAAGGTTTCAACATACCAACAACAGCAACAAGATCAATTTAAACGAAATTGGATACTTCCCTCTCACACTGACAAGACTACCCGCTGAAATTAGACTACTGAGCCTGCCGCAACAAAATTCTTGGAAAAGCTGCATACTACAGGAAAGATTCCAACATGTCAACAGCAGCAGCAAGATCAATCAAAAGAAAGAAAGAAAAAAAGACACTTCACACAATAAATTTGCTTACATGTTTCAAATTCATGCATGAAAGGTCTCTCTTGATTACTATATTTTCTACTGTTTAGTAATATGCCACCCAGGGTTATTATCTCATGCAACTGAAACACAGAGAGAGAGAGGGTGGGGGGTGGAAGAAGAGGGGCAGAGGAGGGAGGGTAGGAGGGGGGAGAAAAGGAGGGAGGGTGGAAAGAGAGAGAGAGAGAGAGAGAGAGAGAGAGGAGAGAGAGAGGAAGAGAGAGAGAAGAGAGAGAGAGAGAGAGAGAGAGAGAGAGAGAGAGAGAGGAGGCAGGGAGTGGGGAAGAGAGAGGAGAGACAGTGAGAAAGAAAGACAGAGGGAAAGGAATGGCAAGAGAGAGATAGAGTTATTCTCTCCACGACTACTCTACTACTCCACTGCAGCCTGTACTAACTCGGTATGGGAACCCGAATGCATATATCTTCCCTCACTTCGATAGATTATGACACGCGTGTAGGTGTGTGTGTGCGTGTGTCTGTGGGTACTGGTGTGTGTGTGTGCGGTGTGTAGGGGGGGGGGGTGGGGGGGGGGTGCATACGGCAATATTTGTACATGATTTTCTTCTTTTTAAATTAGTTGTGTTCAGAGCCATAGCGTGTGCGTGTGTGTGCATTAATATTTATGGGTTAATATTTATTTTGCACATGATTTTCCTTTCTATTCCTTTGTTTAGAGCCATAACACTTGTGCAGTTGTGTGTGGGTGCGTCTGCGTGATTGTGTGTGTGTGCATATATATATATTTTTTTTTTCATGTGCTTAGAGTTGATTTTATCAAGATTTTGCGCATTATAAATACCATTATTATTATTATTATTAGAGAGGGATGGAGGATTGACATGGAAAGAGTACATGAGAGAGAAGGGGAAGAAAGAAAGAGAGAGAAAGAGAGAGAGGAGAGAGAAACAGAGAGAGTGGGATGGGTGTTACAATGATTGCCATGCATGTGACCAGGCTAGTCGATGAATTTTAACCAACGTTCCAGACATGAAGATTATCTGTACGAGAACAAGTGGACAAGACTTCCTAGGGCAAAAGCTCTACTAGTGTGCAGGCATGCAACTTAAAGTTTTAGTTCTCATTTGGTAAACACCCAAATCAAAGCTGAATCACAAACTTACGCACAAAACTGAAAACTACGTGAAACTCAACACGCTGAACAACAATAACAACCAAGGCAAAAAAAAATCAGAACAAGCAGAATGAAAAGCATCCAGCAACTGAATTACCTGCTTTGAATCGCCGTGTACCTTTCAAAAACACCCCAGTGATTGGTGAATATGTTATTACAGGATACTAAAGCACAAGATAGAATGCACTAATTTGATGTTATGAAGCATCTGCTATGTGCCAAGTCACTAATGTGAATAAACTTTATGAAAGAGGTGGGGACAGTGAGAAGCAATAACACCATGTTATTAAGCTCATCAGGTTCATATTTGACAGCTTGAAGTTTTCAATTTTTCTCTTTTTTTTTTCCCCAGTACATACGTTTGGTGTTCCTCAAGGACCTGTTCTTCGGCCTTTCTTCTCTTACTTCACTCATCCAGCCTCTGTTCACTGTAGTTAAACATCACCCCAGTTCACATCAATGTTTCTCTACAGACACACAGCCTTAAATAATGTGTTTGCCTCCCAACTTATATGAAGTTTATCTGCACTGCAGGACTGTACAGCTGGTTTTAAGTTAAGGACACTCTGCAGCATCTTAAAATAGTGATGAAACAGAAATGATGCTTGTCATTTCGTCATGCAGTCAAAATGAGTATACTTTGTCCTCTCAAGAAAAATGGCAGATTTCAGAATCTTTATTCACCTTCTATTGTCAAAAACAAACAACTATACATTTGTTATGTTCTTTCTGAACATGCCTTCAATAATACAATCATTTGCTGGATCAACATTAGACCCATTACACACTCTTCTTTTTGGTTTATCTCAGTTTCTTCAAAACTGTACCAGGTACAGACTTAAGCTGCTTGCCTTATCTGTTGCTCTGGTAAATCTGGCACAGTCTTTTCCTTAATGATGTGATGCAGAGATAGCTAACTGCCTTAGATTGTAGAGCTCATGAGTCAGGGTATAGTATGTGAAATTAAAATATCGATTTCTTCTATCCCAAGTCAACATGTCACCCATAAACTCTTGTTCTTGTTGGTCTATCCCAATTCCTTTAAAACTCCACCAAGTTCAGAATTCAGCTGCTTGTTTTACCTATCGCTCTGATCTCCTGTCTTCCTTTTGATTTTGTTTCCTTTGAGTGACAAAGTTTTCCAGGTGAACTTTCTATGAGATTGTGTGATGTATGTACACACTTGCATGCATGCATGTGTGTGAAATTTTTTTTAAACTGCATGCATATAAGCAAGTGCATAGAGCATATACTGTCGATATGTGTATGACAGTACTTTTCTTCACATGCTTCATGAGCTTATGTTAGAATAGTTTGTTCAGTAACTGCAGACTAAATTTTAAACTTTTGACAGGAAAAGAGTTTCAGAATAATGCTGTTCACCCGATCCTGTCAACTTACACACATTTCCTACAATGTATCATTATTCACTTACAGCACATTCAGCCCCAGAAATGTAATAGTTTTATGGAAAATCTGTCCCAGCAATGTTAAAGTTCTAGTTTGTTATTTATTACTACCTAAAAATGGAGACAGAGAGAGAGAGAGAGAGAGAGAGAGAGAGAGAGAGAGAGAGAGAGAGAGAGAGAGAGGGGAGGAGAGAGAGAGGAGTGAGTGAGGAGTGAGTAGGAGAGAGAGAGAGAGAGAGAGAGAGAGAGAGAGAGTGAGTGACAGAGAGAGTCACATAGACAGACAGAAAGACAGACAAACAGCCAAAATCAGAGCTGGATGGTCTGTTCTTTCATGGGACATACTCCCTTATATTGGGGTTTATGAACTTTATTCAAAGTAATAAAAGCAACAAGTCTACCTAAGTTTTAATACAATGAGACATCTATTTCTCGGAGTGTAGCCAACAACCTTCTGGAATCAACATTCCGGAACTTGGGGATGAAGGGGTTGGGTGGAGCGAAGAGGGGGCAGTTTGGTTTGACTGAAAGCGTTTCTACCCCCCTAATGTGCGGTTTCAAAAGAAAATGCATAGTCTAGACATATAACTGGCAACAACAACATATTATCCCTATTTAAAAATAAAATCTCTCCCCCACCCAACTTCCCACAAGCCCCAAATTCTCAAACAAAATTTCAAAAATTCTGGATTTTTTTTCACTACATAGGGTAATAATGTCAACATTCAAGAAATTCAAGAAAAATTCATGAGGGCTGGCTGCTATGTCTTGAGCTTAATAAAACATTTTATATAAAAACAATGAGAAAATTGCTGTATCTTAAGAGAGGTTGATGACATCAAGTTCAACTTAAATACAAAAGACAGCAAAAGAAAGACAGAGACACAGAAAGAGAGACAGACGGGGGAGAGAGGGGGAGAGAGGGGGAGAGAGGGGGGAGAGAGCGTGAGAGAGAGAGAGAGAGAGAGAGGGCAAGAGTGTCAAAATAATGTGCACCTGAATTATATGCATGCTCCAGTATATATACATACACACTGTGTGTGCTTTAACATTATCCATGAATGTACAAATTTACACATCTGTGCATGCGTGAAAGTCTGACCATACTCTTTTCTACACTACCAAGCAATTCAGTATATGCAACACATATGACACCACGTCACAGAATAGGTTGTCAATATTTCTCCACTGATCATTTCACACTGTTTGTTTTAAAGAAATACATCATTCAACTACACTGCCTGAAATGACAAAGGCTGGATGAAGCTACAAAACTTCATTATTTTCAACACACTATTTAAATTTCTACCAACCACTCTGCCTGCATCCACAGTTATAAATTGATCATAGATCCTCCAGCCGAGGGTGATCCAGCCTTTTGTTCCCCTAAGGTTATTTGTGAAAGCTTGAACATTAAGATGTGGTGTTTGGGGGCATTTGCTAAAGGCTAGGGGCTACTGTTAGCAAAATGCTTCAATATGAGTCCAAGGTAAGTTTTAAAACGTATCTTTTTCAAGTTTGCATCGAGTGTGAGGTTTTTGTTTTCAGAGTGTTAAGGCTTCAAAACCCCATGAGTCCACCTAGCAGTAGATGGATACTTCATTCGAGTCAGAAAGAGTTTAAGGCAGCAGCAGGACAGAGATTGGCTTTGTCTTCTGTCATACTGTGACAGGGACACAATGAACCAAAACAGGTCACTGTCTCTACTGCCAACAGGCAATGGGACCCTTTTTCTGTAACTGAGCCTGACAATCAGTGGCAGTGACAAAGGGCAGTCCTTTATCATGTTAATGTGTCCATTTGACATGATGACGGACAATGCAGAGGCCCAGGCAGGCATCACTGAATCAATGATGATGACTCAGAAAGCAGTCTACACTGTATGGTTGTTGCTTCATACTTCAGTGGCAGTGTCTGAAATGACCAAGACCGGGAAAGTCAGCATTGATGTATTGATCGACTCCAGCTTACCAGAAATGAAGGCAAGTGACCACAAGAGTCAGCAAGAAACGTCAGCAACACTCAGACAAATGCACAACAAACTTCATGCCAACTAGTTTTTTTTACACAAACTTTGGTGCGAACTGAGTTCACAATCACAGCTTGATATTACCATAAAAATGCTATTGGAATACTTTTCCACAAAAATGCATATATTATCCAAAACATGAGTAAAAGGAGAAGGGGTTATGGTGAATCTTCTAAATTTCTGTGCAAGTGGAAGAAAAATTTGGGGGAGGGGGGGGCAGGAGGGTTGGGGGGGGGGGGGAGGGAGTGACAAGGGGTGGGGCTGTGTTGGTCTTCTCAAGCTTTGAAAAAATGGATGGGATTGGGGACTAGCAGGTAACTCAAGATTTCACCACAAAACCACAACAGTGTTCTCCATGCGAAGGAATTTTGTGCCACAACTTGCAGTCATGCAGTGAACTTTGGTTTTTCTACCAGACAATGGTTTCATACCAGGTTCTTTGGCGTACTTTGAGATGAAATCTAGTTTCTCACCAGTTAAAAAAAAAAAATCAGTACCAGTAGTCCCCAATGCTGAGCACCATTTTGGCATATTCTCTATGAAGCAGACTGAGCATGACAACATTTTGCAAGCGAGAGTTACCGTCAACTGTCACTCTTGGGTCAAAGCACTAAAACTGGTTCACCATGACAACACTATGGTTACACTCTATGAGTGGGTTTACCACACATGAACTTTGTGTCATGATTTGTGTGTGCGTGTGTGTGTGTGTGTGTGCATTTTCTTTATGTTATAATGTATTAGGCATACTTTGTAAAATATTTGCATAGAATAGGCTAAAATCATACAGGTAAAAAGGTCTGCAATTATGGAGTTACTTTTTTAGTTAACAGAGTTTGTAACAGAAAATCTTTTCAAAATTCCCAAACTTCTATGAACTACTCAGTCAGAATTCCAAAAGCCCCAAAATGTAATTTTGATACTTACTCTCCTCCAAAATGACATGTTTTTAGTTCAAAGAAGACCATTTTAGCAAAAGAATGAAGATCACAGGCTTGGTACTTTCAAACAGCTTTACCTTCGTTGTGATGGAGAAGCGCTCCTTTCCAGAATCAAACAAATATGTATAGTTTTCTTGCAGTGGAAGTAAAAAGCTGCCAGCTTGTTCTAAAAATCTGTCCTTATCCTTTTTGTTTTTGAGCTAAACATTGCTAAACTGACATGTACAAGACATTGTTGATGCACTGTCCACTGCTGCCAGAAGATTGGAAATGTGAATGTAAAATCAAGAGAAAGAGTTTGAACTTCAGATAGTGGTTAGCAAATGAGAGTAAACAATGAGCGAAAAGCATTAGGTTTAGTACAGTTTTACCTATTTCTATCCTTCAACACATTTCTGCATCCAGATTTCAATCATAATGGCAATGAGCTGCATACGGTGAGCAGCTTGTAAAATTTCCCAAACTTTACAGGCTTTTTACACTTTTTCCCAAAGATCTTGAAAATTCCAGTTCAGTTTTCCCACCTCTTCAAAGTCAGCACACAACCCATCAAAAACTGCTTCATATGGTATTTGGCAATCTAAGAAATAATCTGGTATATACATGAATGTTTGGCAAAGAAAACAGGAAAGTGAAAAGGTTAATGTGACTGCAGACACCTGTTGATTTTTTGAACAGCCAGTGCCAAACCACACCAGGCATACACTACCTTAATGCATTCCACCTCCTATACATTTTTGTCTAAAAGCATGGAACATACATATTAACACATTGTGACTGCGCAAAGAGAAACAGAGGCTACCAGGCAATAATTCAATCATAAATATTAGATGCACTGCAAAAAAATCGTGACATGGTCCAATGGAGAAGCAAAACGAGCTCAGTCTGAAACGTACATAAAATATATACAGCATGCGTGTTGATACCTGTCTTTGTTGGCGCTCTTGCTGTAACCATTATTTCTGCATTAACACTTGTTCCACATGGCTTAAATAACTGTCGTGGCTGACTCTTTCTTCTCTTTGTTACAGCTGGACTGTGTCAGCAGTGTCTTAGTGTGTGCACTGTTACTAGCAATGAGTTCTCAGGTACTGCCTTAGCCACCAAACCAGCCCAGACAAATTGCAAACAGGTCATTTCTTGCATAGGTGGAGTCTGATATGATAGAATATGTACACTATATGTTTGCAGGTGCCCATACCCACCAACCATCTGGAGTCAAAATTCAAGAACCAGGGATGAAAGGGGTGGGTGGACTGAAGAGAGAGCATTTCTGCTTTTGACTGAAACCATTTCTAGCCCCCTTATGTTTCAACTGACAATCAAAGGGTTTTTAAAAAACATGCATTTTCCATACATATAAATGCCAACATCAATGTAACATCATTTGGGCTTTGTTCTGCAATACTCTGTCATCCTATTCAAAAATGCCCCCAACCGCTACATGTTTAAAACAAAATTCTGAATTTTTCCTCCAAGTTCAGAATTTCGAGAATGATTTCTAAATTAGGGGCATTCCAGAAAATTTCAGGACGGCTGGCAGCCATAAGTACCCCATATGGTACTATCAGAGAGCATCAACATGACAATGCAAAATGACCAGCACATCCTGAAGACCAGTCCACAATACAACAAATACTACACACACAGTAGCCTACAAATGTTTTTGAACAGGCTGGTTCAAAACTGACTATTTTCCAAGCGAACTGTATTTCACATGAAAACTGAAAAATGATGATATGGTCAACTCAGACAATGGTGCATGTGAATGAGGTGATCTTACATGACATTCAGTTGCTCAATACTGGTCAACTCAGACAATGGTGCATGTGAATGAGGTGATCTTACATGACATTCAGTTGCTCAATACTGGTCAACTCAGACAATGGTGCATGTGAATGAAGTGATCTTACATGACATTCAGTTGCTCAATACTGGTCAACTCAGACAATGGTGCATGTGAATGAGGTGATCTTACATGACATTCAGTTGCTCAATACTGGTCAACTCAGACAATGGTGCATGTGAATGAAGTGATCTTACATGACATTCAGTTGCTCAATACTGGTCAACTCAGACAATGGTGCATGTGAATGAAGTGATCTTACATGACATTCAGTTGCTCAATACTGGTCAACTCAGACAATGGTGCATGTGAATGAAGTGATCTTACATGACATTCAGTTGCTCAATACTGGTCAACTCAGACAATGGTGCATGTGAATGAAGTGATCTTACATGACATTCAGTTGCTCAATACTGGTCAACTCAGACAATGGTGCATGTGAATGAAGTGATCTTACATGACATTCAGTTGCTCAATACTGGTCAACTCAGACAATGGTGCATGTGAATGAAGTGATCTTACATGACATTCAGTTGCTCAATACTGGTCAACTCAGACAATGGTGCATGTGAATGAGTGATCTTACATGACATTCAGTTGCTCAATACTGGTCAACTCAGACAATGGTGCATGTGAATGAGGTGATCTTACATGACATTCAGTTGCTCAATACTGGTCAACTCAGACAATGGTGCATGTGAATGAAGTGATCTTACATGACATTCAGTTGCTCAATACTGGTCAACTCAGACAATGGTGCATGTGAATGAAGTGATCTTACATGACATTCAGTTGCTCAATACTGGTCAACTCAGACAATGGTGCATGTGAATGAAGTGATCTTACATGACATTCAGTTGCTCAATACTGTCATTTTTGATAACTACCCACTTTCACTTTCTTTCCCTAATAGTTTGACTGCAAATCATAGTTTCTTTTTTCCATTTTCTGATGAAACTTAAGAATGAAACTTACTAGAATTCATTTCAGGTAACCCCCAAATATGGTAGGCTACACTCCCTCGTATTGCTGCTTCTGGCCTCCCCCCTCCCTGATTATCCCTAAAAACTGGTTGGCACTGTGACATGATATTTTTCCATACGTTATCATCATCATCATTATTACTATCACTAATGCCTATCCTTGGTTAAAAAACAAACTCCAAATGCTAAAAAAAAAAACCCACAAAACAAAACAAACAAACAAAAATCTCTATGTGCTTCACAAACCACGCTCTCGTTTACACAGCAGGTTGCCTACCTGGCACAGCTACCTGCTGGTGCTACATTCAGTCGTTTCCTGTGTTAGTCAGTCAATATCAGTCATTCTGCTTTTTTTCCTTCACTCTTTCAATTTCTCACGCAGGATACATGCTATGTGTGATCCACACCGAAATCCGAACAAGCCTTCTCTTCTGAAAGTTGGTGATGGGATTTTACTTGTGTGCAAGACCTGGAATCTCGGTTGAAAGTCTCATTCAAAAGACTTTTCAGGAAATGGGAGTCAGAATCCTGTAACCCCAGGATTGCCAGGATTCTAAGTCTGGTGCTCCACGAACTGAGCTATTCCTGCCCCATGGACTGTCAGGAGGCTGGTGGTATCAGTTTGTGAGCATGATCTTCATCAACACAACAGTAGTACAATGCAATCTATGACAAAAATGACAGCCAAAAAAGTGAAAGCAGGGAAGGCTGAAATCTTTCAATGCACTGGGGGGAAACACATAAGGGATCAAGGGAACAGAAGAGGTTGTGGGAAAGTGTGGGAGAAACTAAAATACATAAAACCATGAATAAATACAAATCAACGAATGTATAAGATAGATAAACTATTAACAATGAATAACTTAAAGAAAAAAAAATCATCTGTGACTAAAAATGGATGGACTGGGAAAAAGAGCGACATAATTAACAAGGACCAATGCAGTTTACAACATGCAGCAATTTTTGTTAAATGTTAA
Source organism: Conus canariensis (assembly GCA_033310375.1). Taxonomy (NCBI): domain Eukaryota; kingdom Metazoa; phylum Mollusca; class Gastropoda; order Neogastropoda; family Conidae; genus Conus; species Conus canariensis. The sequence goes on along the minus strand of CM065730.1, from coordinate 40,706,773 downwards.
ACAATATGCTAATGTCTTCAAGAGAAAACAAGATGCTGTATAGGCTAGACAGACAACTCCACCCCCCCCCCCCCCCCCCCCCCCCCACGTCTTTCTCTCTCTGAATACCTACCATCAAGATACTCGCCAAGTTTGGGAATGATGGTGTCCCACAAGTCCACAAGGTTCTCGTGCATGTTGGGCGAGAGTCCTCTCATCAGCTGCAGAATGTGTGCCCCCCGATTCCGCACGTTTTGTGGCCAACCAGTCAGCACCTGCACAAGTTGAATATTTTGACTGGTTCATCAGTAAATAAGAACTCCTGACCACCAGCCATCAGAAAGACAATGACATCAGAGTGTGGAGATAGACGACACAGAATAGAGGCTGAGAGTATGGTACGTCCAAAGCTTTGGATGGAAAGGAATTTTACTACTAAAAATAGTTTTATGCAATATTTCCCAATATAAACAAAAGCTTTTCCCCCACTAGGCATAGAATATTGCCATATTATCAGGATTATTTTTTTTAAAATGGGGATAGCAGGGCGATAGCCTCATCGATCAAGCATGGAGGTGGGAGGGCATCCTCGTGTTTAGACAGGCAAGTACATCGTAAAGCTACTTTAGGTGCTAGAATTCACTTTTCTCATGCTTACCTTTCCAAACAAAAGCCAGCATTCAAGATCACAGCACATAATTAATGTGTAATGGATCATTTGCAAATGAGTTGTCAAAGGCTCCCCACTGACTGGAGTTTACTTCAAAGTTCGACTGCACAGAACCCACCATGCACTTGATCTTCTGACACCAGGTTACTAACACAAGGTCTCTGTACCAGATCCTTCTATCTTCTCTGAATGTGTCAAACTGTACCCATTTCGAGCTATTTTTCACATGATTTTTGCCCACTTGCCATTGGCTATGGACATCTTGTTTTGATAATGCTTCAACCTTTATTTACTTTTTTAGTTCCCATGTGGACTGACAGGAAGTTGCTTTACCAATTTGAAACTCTCTTATACCTTCCCAAATGAAGAGTTTTGATAATTGCTATAGTATTCTTAGAACTTTAAAACTAAAATTCAGTAATGATGGTTACTCTCACCAATAAGTTTCTTTCCAGAACATTTATTCTGTATTTAAATTCAAGTCACATGATAAAATACATTCAAGATGAAACGAGGAGAAAATATATTCTGGAAAGCACCCCCAAATCTTGTCGAACTGGAGACTGCACAAACACAATTTTGCCAATCCAGAGACATAAAGTTTTCAAAATTTTTCTCACCTGGTTTCCAGAGGACTTGCACCCCTGCATTCACCATTAGTCTATCTCCAAACAAATTGAAAAGCACTGATCTCCTTTGGGATATACATCCACAACATGTCTTGAATTAGTTAATGAAATACCGGTCTATTTTACCAGCATAACACTCCTTTGATCGATCGTTCCTGCTTAAAAGTCCCACCTCAAACAGGACATGAGGACAAAACCAACATAATCTGAGCAAGTTAAATGTTATACGCAAATAGATCACTGAGCAAATTAAGGAACTGGAAGAATTAAAGCCCACAAGTGTTTTTTTCAACTAACCTACACTATACAAAGTATGCTGATGCTAAAATTGCAAAGTATCCAAAATACAACTACTTGAGTTTCAGTCAGATAGCTTGCTCCTAATACCTCTGGAGTACTGTAAATTAAAAGATACAAATGACGGAAAGATAGATAGGAAAATGGAATTACAGAGATGGGGAAAGGCAGAGACAGGGAGAGAGAGATGGAGAGGGAGAGTGAATCAAGGGAGAGGGAGAGGGTGTTTGGGAGACTATGGGTGAAGCATGAGAAAGAAAGTTCAAGGAGGAGAACAGAAGAAACTGAGAGAGAGAGAGAGAGAGAGAGAGAGAGAGAGAGAGAGAGAGAGAGAGAGGGAGAGAAAGAGAGAGAGAACGATTGAGTGAGAGAGAATGAGAGAGACAAAATGAGAGAGAGGGGGAGAGAGAGAATGAGACAGACAGACAGAATGAGAAAGAGAGAGAATGAGAGAGAGAGAGAGAATAAGAGAGAGAGAGAAAGAATGAGAGAGAGAGAGAGAGTGAGAGAGAGAATGAGAGAGAGAATGAGAGAGAAAGAGAGAGAGAGAGACAAGGGTTCATCAGAACACAACATAACACTGTGGCATTACTCACAATGAGCCTGGCAATCAAATGTGGAGGTTTAGGGATGTTGGCTGAAACAGAAACAAAAACATCAGAATCATTTCATCGCTTGCATCCAGTTTTAATCCCCACTCTAACCTAGCTTACACACCACAGGACGATCTCTGTTTTTCTGCAAAAACAACACGTACAAAAACAAAGTCATTGTGGATGAGTGGATCAACTGTAAAAGGCAAATGTCAGATATGAATGGACTGGTAGCTAAAAAGCTAATGCTTTTAATATTCTTTTTAAGTTTCAGAACTATATACCAACCATTTATCTTTTAAGGCAGGTTCTTTCTTCTTTTTACCTGATCTATACAAGCATACATTCCAACAAAATTAAGTCAGAAACTGACAGTATGAAATGAGTTAAAGACGCTACAAACATGGGATCTGCACTCCATGTATCAAATACTATACTGAAGCACTGCAAGGATTTCAAGCAACAGGCACACCTCCCCCCCCCCCCCCCCCCCCCCAAAGACACACACACACGTGCACACACACCACACACACACACAAATTAAACAAAACATAAAAAAAAAGTGAGCTGCCATCACTGCAAAATGAACTTTATCGGAAAGTACACTCATGAAAAAAATTAAATGACTATTCTGAACAAAAATGATCAATATGAAAGCACTGACAATGTGTGGTGTTGGCGAGTAAACACAAGTGGTATCTTTTGTTCAACTGGTCTTCATAATTGATCAATAGTCCTTTGTGACAATGGTATCACATTAAGCTTCAGCTGTCAGAAGCATATCCATCTGAGAGCGAAACATTTTTCAAAACAATCCCTACCACAGAGATGAAAACAGGTGAAACTTAAAACACCTCTCTTATGTTGTCTACCCCCATCACGGCTCATTTTCTCACCTTGTTCATCAAAGTCAATGTCAAAATCTTCGGCATTCTCTCCTCGCTTCTTCTGAGCCAGGTAGGCCAGACTGCGACAAACAGCGCCGACTGCCTGCGAGTACTGCTCCGGAACCACCATTTCTAGCAGATATGGCCATAACACCTACGAGGACATGAAAAAAGCGTTAGAGAAGTCTCAGAATTCAGAGGTATCATGAATCACCTGGAAGTGAGATGACAAGTGACAAGAAGATCCGATACAATGACAGTCTCAAAAACAACATGGGGTAGCCATCACTACAAAGATTTCACACACACAGTGACACGCAGATGCATGCACCAAAGATAATATCTCCAGGCGATAACAGAATAAAATTCACGCAACATCTTGCTTTCAGGACAAAATCATACAGCATATATAGACACACATAATTTTTAAAGTAAATGGTAGAGAGCTCTTACATTCTCTCTCTCTCTCTCTCTCTCTCTCTTTTTTCAGTACAATATTGATACTAAAAGATGGAAAGAGTGGTGTAGATGTTACAAATATTTCCTCTGGTACTGTTAACACAGGTGTTCTTGTGGTTAGAGTTGAAGGATGTCACAGCGGTACAGAACTAAACATGAAAAGGGAGCGAATTCCAAAGCTGTGGGCCATAAACAAAGGAGCAGAAAAAAACATGATTTTTTGTTCAAGCAACAAAGAATCCAGTGCTATGCTGGAAAAAGCATAATGCAAAAAACATTTCCAGCAGAATGATACATAGCCTACTTAATCAACCCAATGAACACAACAATTCTTCAATCTGATGACTGGAGAGTTCGCTGATAAAGAAAGAGCACCTACTGGTTCCATGATGTCGATAGTTGTGGTGATGAGGTGCAGAATGTTCTCACACATGCTGCGCAGTTGCTGGTTGTTCACATACTCAGGATCTGCTGGTCTCTTGCCCTAGGACCATGACAAAACACAGTATGAGCTTCAACCACTCAGCATCAGCATGAAATCATCTGCCACAGTAAATGTACTCATGATCAGTTAACTCAGATTAGGACCAACAAACTGTGAACGTGAGATCACCTGAGATCAAACAAATAAACACTTTGGCTCAGCATGAACATCGAACACAGAAGTTAGCAGCAGTAATATGAGATGCATTTCCTAAATTTCATGTTTTCAGACACTGAATGGGGAAGGGTGGGGAGGGGGGACGTCACATATGTGACAAACATGGGGAGTTTGTGTTATACTCCCTGTTTGGCTAATATACTTACCATGTCAGACCATAGCATTCAACGGCAGTTAGCCAGCTCTGTCAGGCCGAATTTTTCCGTGGCCAATGCAGTCATAAGACAGTCACGTGCAGTCACGTGATGTCACCCCACTTCCTAGTTATTGAGCACTAAACCTTAATAAGCGGAACCAGCACAAAATGCGTGCTGAACCCGAGGCTCGGCAATATGGTGGGGGAACACGACCGGCGAGCGGTGCCGACGATCGCGAGTAACAAAGTCGCGAGAGTGCCGGTAAAAGAGACAAATCTTTTAATAAATACGCTCCCGAGAGTGCCGGTAAAAGAGACAAATCTTTTAATAAATACGCTCCCACCAAGAGCTTCACACGGCAAAATTACTCAGGGTCTAGTGCAAGCCGGAACCAGCACAAAATGCGTGCTGAACCCGAGGCTCGGCAATATGGTGGGGGAACACGACCGGCGAGCGGTGCCGACGATCGCGAGTAACAAAGTCGCGAGAGTGCCGGTAAAAGGGACAAATCTTTTAATAAATACGCTCCCACCAAGAGCCTCACACGGCAAAAAAACTCAGGGTCTAGTGCAAGCCACAACTGAATCAAGTATAGAAACAAAACACAGCAATGTTAACACAAAGGCAAGTATAGGCGAGACAGAGCACAAGACTTATCTTGCTTTGACGGCAGGCCGAAGATGAATGACGTATACGAAGTTGACACTGGCTTCTTCCGGGGCCGGAAGTGGGGTGACATCACGTGACTGCACGTGACTGTCTTATGACTGCATTGGCCACGGAAAAATTCGGCCTGACAGAGCTGGCTAACTGCCGTTGAATGCTATGGTCTGACATGGTATAGTATATGACGCCAAAAGTTAAGTTCAATAACACTTTATTGACAGTGTTCTTGCATACATGAAGACAGATTCTATGAAGCATCATTTGTTGCTGAAGGCAGTGATCCACTTATTAACAAAGACAGATACATGAAAGGACGATCAGATGTCATCGTACAGTGGTTTGTGTGGCAGAATGACTCAGACGTTGTAGGTTTGATCCTCATCAGTGACGAACAATTTCGTATAATTTCTAAATTGAACCACAAACTTAAACATCATCCGCTTCACAGGTGTATCTTTGACAATGTTATTCAAGCTTCCTGAACCATACAACAGAAGCCTTGTTCTCTTAAGCTGGTTGAAGATAGGATACATAATTTACAAATAGAAGTAAAAATTGTACCCCTATCATTTCTCATGTCATTCCATCACAGACAGAAAATTTTTTTTGCTGGAACTTATTTCTTCTCTTTCATCATCAGAAAGTTCTAAACATGTGTAGCTCTTCACAGTAGTGCCATGGGGCATAATAAGAAAGTAAATAAATAAATCAATTACTTTACAAAAGAAGAGAATACACACCTTACTAAATGATACTGAAAAATATGTCCATGCATACACAATGGTACAAATGTACGTCAAAGAATCAGCAACACATTGTGCAAAATGTAATCAACTAGATTAAGTGGAGAGTTCACTGGCAAACTTCATGGCAACAACAGCATTACTTACCGGAGGGTCATCTGGCAGCGCACACTGACGGACAATGAACTCCACCATCAACTGTCCCCCCTCCAGCTCCAGGTAGCCATGATGAGCCATGGCAATGACCACCTGGGAAAACACCTTTTTCACCTGTGGACAACAACATTCTGTAACAAGCCATGGCAAGAACCACCTGGGAAAACACCTTTTTCACTTGTGGACAACAACATTCTGTAACAAACCATGGCAAGGACCACCTGGGAAAACACCTTTTTCACCTGTGGACAACAACATTCTATAACAAGCCATGGCAAGGACCACCTAGGAAAACACCTTTCTCACCTGTGGGCAACATTCTGTAACAAACCAAGGCAAGAACCATCTGGAAAACATCTTTTTCACCTTTAGGCAACAACATTCTCTAGTAAGCCATGGCAATGCCCACCTGGGAAACACCTTATTTCTTCTTTACGAAACAACATAAAGGCAAAACAACACAGCCAGCACATAAACTTAACCAATAAAGCATAAGATACTGTCAAGCCTTTTATTTTCAGATAAAAAGTGTAGTACAACATCAAATTCTTTTTCTTTTATTAACCACAATTCAAGTGGCAAATTCCAGGTACCACATTAGAGAAAGAGGGCACCACTTCCTCAAATTAATATTCTAATCTTGACTCAGAGCAAAAATCCAGATTTGTACTAGCATGTCACTCTAATGAATACTCCATGAAAACAAGGACTTTAATGAGAGGAAAAAAAAAAAAGACAATAAGGTAAAAACCAGCATCCCAGAAAGTGAACAGCCATCACTGATCACCACTGAAGTAACTCGGCAGCAGTGCAGTGTCTTGGTGTGTCTCATGGTGAGCAGACACTGACTGCTCTCCCGGTGGACTGCAAGTGCTGGGACAGCAACAGCACAAACCTGGATGTGGCTGTGTATGGGCAAGCTGAAATGATGGGGCCGCAATAGCTCAGTTGGTAGAGCACAGGATTTGTAATCTTGGTGATCCTGGGTTGTAGTTCAAATCTCTGCCGGGCTGTTTTGGTACATGGGATTTTTCCCTTGGAGTTGACATTGGTTCCGACTCCATTCGTCATAAAGTCCTTTGAATGAGACTACAAAGTGATGTTCCGTATGTGAATGCATGCATAACATCTTGCATACACATAAAACCCCTTCACTAAGTTTCGGACGAGAAGATCAGTTTGGTCGTTGGTATGGACAAAACGATACATATGGCATGCACCCAGCATGAAAAATCGAAAGAATGAAGAAGAAAGTTGAGTGAATAATACTGACTGAATTACAAGGGAAATGACTGAATAAAGAGCCAGCAGGCAGCTCTTCGTTCGGCTCTACCCAGGTAGGCAGCTTGCTGTGTAACTAGAGTGTAGATTGAAAAGCACTTAAAAGCCTGGTCTGTGGCCGAGGACAGGTGCTGTTTAAGTACTCTTAACAATAATAATAAAAATGAGCAGTGTGACACAAATGCCTCTGGGGATATTGAGGATGTGACAGGAAAAAGAAAAAAGAAAAGAAAAAAGGTACCTTGTTGCTGGTTTCACCTAAGAGCATCTTGAGTCCAGACACTACGATCTCCTTCTTGTCATCCATAGCCTCGCCTGTGGAACAGCAACACAAACTTATCATCATCCGGCACACTTAGTTATGTCCATATAGAGAAATTTCATCTGAATATTACTGTGATGTTAAAGAGAAAAAGAACCACAGTTATAACTGTGTCACTGACAACAACAATCAAAAAAGTTGTCCTTTTTGACTAAAAGGATGCAATTCCTTTTACGTAAAAAGTCAGCCCTGATATGGCCCTTGGTGGTCAGCTGGGCTACAAGCAACATTACCTCTGTAAAAAGGTAGTAAAATTGTAATCCTACACGTGCACGACCACAGAAATGGAATATGCCTATAATCATAAACTGTACAAACCCTCAAAGACTCTGAGAAGAAAAACTGAATCCTGAAAAGAACAGACAGCCAAAATGATCACAGACAAAAACATCTCTATTGCCAATAAACATTTGTATCAGGTTCATCCAACTGATAAATCCTTACAGAACTGAGCCAACAGTGTGCAAATATTGTCGCAGTATGCACAGACACAGACATGGAAGCAAAACAGTTTTACAATTCCAGAAAAGCTATGCTTTCTTTGACTTTCAATATTCACTCTCTGTCCCTCTCTCCTTCACAAAATTAATTCTCTATCTCTCTCTCCTTCTCTGTCCCTCTTTGTCTCTCTTGACTTCCACATAGTAGGAGGAAACCTGATATTCCTCTCACCAGCAGAGTTGATGATGTGTTTGAAGATGTTGAGGATTCCGATGCGCATTTTCTCGTTGTTGGCTTCCAGTTTACCCAGCAATATTCCCACCAGCTTGCCCGAAAAGGCCCGTGCTGCAAACATTTATCATCAACATTTCACACACCTGTATTTTTATGGACAGTTCATGAAAAACCCTAAACAGAAAAATATCCCTGATTATTACAGAAATGAAGACAACATGCCTTGTAAATGATTTAAAATTAAATATCATATGCACAAAAATAATCTAAACTTTCTTATTCTGAGACTGTTGTCATAAAAAACACTGAAAGCAAGTAACAGATTCATACTTAAACAGCCACAGAAACTTTCAAAAATAAATATGAAATTTTCATATGATGGTTGGGAGATGTATGTGTGTGTGTGTGTGTTTAAGCATGTAAATAATGCATGAAAACATACACACATATATGCATGAATATGTGTATGCATGTACATGTGCACAATTGCTGTATGAGAGCAAGAGGACGGAATGAAGGCAAGGTACATACACACCTGAATTGCATGTACATGTTCATATGAAAGTATACACACGTCTGTCTCTGCCAGAATACATGCATGCTTATACATATAATATAAGCTTCCTCTAGGCTGACTGTTACATTACACAAATATTAAAAATAACATATAAAAAATGCTGCTGCATTTACATATTAACCATAAACAAACCGATCTATAACTTTTTTTGTGTGTGTGTTCAAAACTTGATCTTAAACACTCTGAATCTGGATTGACCCTTTCTTTACCACACACACACACACACACACACACACACACACACACACACACATGCGCATGCACACACACACACAAGACAAGGCCTTACTGATGATGGCAAAAGAGCGTAACACTTCGTTATGGTTTTTGATGCTGTTGGGGTTGCTGTAGTCAATGGGCTGGAAACTCTGCAACAAAAGACAATGTTAAGTCGGCATCATACACAATGCAAACTTTGGAACATAAGACACAGCATCCATTTAACATTACAAGTAATGCACTCTCTGGAACACAAGACAGAGCATCTGTTTGATATCTCATGTGATGCAGACCCCGGAATAACACTGCGTCTCTTTTATATCAAATGCAATGTTAACTCTGAAACAGGAGACAGAGTAGCTATCTAATATTATATACAATGTAAGCATTGAAGGAGGAGACAGAGGAGGTGTCTGACATTTCTACAATGTATAGTCTAAAACAAGAGACAGAGAATCTATTCAACAATATATCCAATGTAGACTCCAAAACAAGAGACAGAAAAACTATTTGACATTATTTGCAATCTAAACTCAGAAATATGAGACAGAGAAGCTTTTAACATAGCCACAGTAAACTCTGAAATTAAAGACTCAGAAGTGATTTGAGTTCATCTGAAATGTAATCTCTAAAACAGGTGACAGAGAAGCAATTTAACATCACAGGCACAATAAATTCTAAACAGAAGACAGAAATCTAAGTCACATTACCATATGCATCTCTGTAAATCTTTTGAAGACAAACGACCCACAAAACATGATCTGCTATACAAACTCTGTCATCTTACTATAGGCACTTATTGGCAAATGCAAGACAATTCCACAGGAACTGTGGATAATGAAACACTTTAAAACAAACAGAGAAACGGTGGTCCTGAAAGAAAGATTGCAGTACCTGTGCAAACAGGATGTTGAGGAGGTTGTCCAGGTAGGGCTCCAGAGTGGTGTTGCCCTCCTCACACACAGCATCCAGCACCATGCACAGACCCTGCACACCACAGCCTAGTCAATCCTCATTCAAACTCTTTTATACAAACCCACACTGTCTGTACCATGGGACCAACAAACTGATGTTTATGATCATTATCAGAAAATGGTGTTCATGCTTACATATGCATGTGTGTAACTGGCTGGCTGTGAAAAGTAGTTTTATAAAAGAAAAGCAGCGTTCACTTAAATTCTTTGGGCAGTACTTATAAACAGTTTGTTTGTCCCAGTGTCGCAAATATTTCTGAACATCTACTGCGAGAATAACTGTGTTCTACAGATCTTATTTTTCAGTCATCAAATCCACAGTAACGTCAACAAACCTGAGTTATGTGGTATGGCTCTGGATGTCGCTTGTACAATCCCAAGATGCCTTGCAAGATCTTGGGAAACTGTTCAGCAAGCTTTTCTTTCTCCATGATGTGTGTCATGTGACCCACGGCCTCCACAATCTGAAGTCGAAGCTGAAAAGACATGAAAGCCGTTTTCAGAAAGCAACTGCTGAAATTATTCACTGCTGAGCTCGCTAACACAATGTCATTTTATAAAAGAGTGGACAAACAAATAAAAATATGAGCCATTTACTAGGTAACAAATCAGCCTGTCCTCATCCCAACCCCCTCCTCATTTGTTGGAATCAATTTTTGACATTTCTGATATTCTAGGTAGGTTTCGCCTAGTCAGAGTGCTGAAGACGTGCCCTCAGAGGACAGAGTCACCTCCCAGTGCTTCCTTCCATGGCACAGCCAGGTGGGTGCTGCAATACACCCCTGATGATAAGCTCCTGGCTTAGCCCGGTCATTTACCAGGCTTTCTTCTATGGCCAGAAACTGCTTCCTCCCCACAGTGGATGTAAAGGCAGGTGAATCAGGGCTCTCTCCACCAGTTGCACCATCTGGCAGAGCACTGCGGTTGCTGACACTAATCATGCAGCATGCTGGAAGTCACAATCAACTTTTTGCAGGCTTTACCTTTGTGACATGACTTAAAATATGGCGGTACCTTACTGTCTCAGGTGGGATAGTAGTTGCCTGCTAATTTAGCACTTTATGACTGAATCACCCTGTTGACACAGCACTTGCACTGCATGCCATTTGTATCTTGCGCATTATGTTAGCTTTTCACTTTGTTCAGGTTACCATTGATGTGTATGTGATTTGTGTGCAAAAGGGTCTTTTGGCAAGGTGCTTTATAAATGCTGTGTTATTATCATTATCATTATAGGTGTAAAAAGGTACTGATCCAGTATCTCTTGGGATGGGATCTTCTCCTTTCCCTGATACTGGGCTTGAGAAATTCTTTGATACATATTCATTCCTTGTCATTTTGTGCATTTATTTGACAGACAGTAGAGAATATGTCTTTGGCCTTCACACTAGACAGGGACAACACGTAGGGCCATTAGTGCCTCCGACAGCAAGTTCGAGACTTGGGGAACTGTACATTCTCATATGGGATCAGTGTCTTCCTCTTCAGATGAGCTTGCCTCCCACCATCCTCTTCAACATTCTGGCATTTGTGTAGATAGGTAAGTATGTGAAAAAGTAATTTTACCTCTAAGAGCAGTTTTAAGATACACTTACTTGTCCAAACATTAGGACATCCTCCCACTTTTCTACTTAGTCGGGGAAAGAGTGCGAGAACTGAGTTTATCTGAATATGGCACAACAGTGACCTCACTAGGAGGGATCACTCTTGCTGCATAACTCTGTATGGAGGAAAGGTTAGCTCCCTGTTCTCCCATTTTTGTTTTCATTTTGATCTTGGTGTCATGGTGATGTTACATGCTACGTGGGGATAAAGCATTTGTCTGGACAGGTAAGTACATAACTCAAGTGCTTTTAGTAGAAGAATTCCTCTTACCAACATTATATTCTTGTAAATCTCTAAAAACATAAGAACTGACAAGACTTAAAGATATGGAATCAATTCCAGCCAGATAATGAGTGAACAGCGGAGGGAGTAGGAACAGGGAAGCTCTCCACAATTTGAAAGATGACATACATAGACATTAATGAAATGGTTTGGGAGTCATTTCCTCATACTAAACCAAAAAAAAAAAATTTTTTTTTCAGCAACTGCACATTGTAAAAACACAAAATTAACAGATTTTATGCTGGATATGTACAGCATCGCTAATGAACATCTGTCTTGACAGTTTCATTTGCTGTGAAAATGCCTGTGGAAGCTTGCTTTCAAACATCTATGGTACTGTAGCATCCTCCTCCTTATCAAGACCACTTCCTGTTAAGATATGATTTTAGCCGACATTTCAAAGCTGTCATAGGGAGGTGGACAGCCAACACATTCTTCAACTGAGCAGTACCTTGGTTTCCTTGGACTGCAGCCAGTTGTTGAAGAGCAGTTCATAGGCGGAGAAGATCTCGCCTGCAAACCTGTCTTTGGACACAGAGGAGTCGGGCGCCTTGTCCAGGTTGGCCACGTACTCTATGATGGCTTCGCTGAATTTGGACAAGGCTGACACAAAATAACAGGCAGATAATTTTACACCTTTTAGCAACAATGCCTTTAAAACAGCACACTCATTCTGCGGACTGTTTCAAATCTGATGTGAACATTTGTAAAACACAATTTTCTTTTTTAACCAAAAAATCTGGCACTTATACGGATGACATGTGTTTGCATACATCTGCATGCGTAAGCATCCATGCGTGTCTGTTTTCTAAACCTAGCTGAAACACAAATTTCAGACAAACTTTAACAGATAGACATGAAGCAAAATGCAACTCATTGACAGATAAAAAGCAAATGGCCATATGAAAGACATAAGAAGTAGACGCCCATTTGACAGACACATAAGCAAACACCCATCTCACCAACAGATAGGGAGCAAATGCCCATCTCACAAACAAATAAGAAGCAAATGCCCATCTAACACACTGATAAGAAGCAAATGCTATCTCACAGCTTAAGAAGCAAACCTCCATCTCACAAGACAATGAGAAGCGAACTTCCATCTCACATACACATAAGAACACTCATCTCACTGACAGATTATACAGCAAACACCAATCTCACAGACACATAAGAAGCAAACACCAATCTCAAAGACACATAGGAAGCAAATGTCCATCTCACAGACACATACGATGCAACCATCCATCTCACCGATACATAAAAGGTAATTTCCCATCTCACAGACACATAAGACACATGTTACAGACACATAGGAAGCAAACGCCCATCTCACAGACACAGGAAAAGCAAATGCACACCTCACCAACAGATAAGAAGCAAAGGCCCATCTCAACCATACCTCAGTAGAAAATACCCATCCCACAGACACATCAGAAGCAAATGGATATCTCACTGGAAGCAAACATTCACATCATACTCATTACAGGCAAACACCCACATCACACAACAGGCAAACACCCACATCATACTCACTACTGGCAAACAACCATACCACACTCACCTGAGGCAAACATCCATACCACACTCACTACAGGCAAACACCAACATCACACTCACTACAGGCAAACACCCACATCACACTCACTACAGGCAAACACCCACATCCTACTCACTACAGGCAAACACCCACATCATACTCACTACAGACAAACACCTATACCACACTCACCTGAGACAAACACCCATATCACACTCACTTGAAGCAAACACAATCATCACACTCACCTGAGGCAATCACAATCATCACACTCACCTGAGGCAAACACAATCATCACACTCACCTGAGACAAACACCCATATCACACTCACCTGAGGCAAACACCCATATCACACTCACCTGAGGCAAACACCCATATCACACTCACCTGAGGCAAACACCCATCTCATGTTGTCATACTTGGCCAGCCCCAGCATGGGCAGCATGGTGCCCAGCACGGCCGTCAGGTGAGGCACCATGCCATATACTGCAATGTACAAGCTCACTTGTTAGCCAATGTGGGAAGCATAGAACAATAGGGGCAGGACAGCTGAGGAGAAGAGAAGGAAGGGTGGAAGCAGGGAGGATCAGAAAGGTGCTGGGGGTTGGGGAGTGGAGAGCGATATGCCTTAAGCTACTATATGGGAGAGGAAAGATATTTGGGCTATTATCCGAAAGGGCTCTCACCACAAAAGAAACAGTGATTGCCAGCACAAAATTCTAGTGGCCATCTTCTGTTTCACCCGTACATTCTGCAACAACGTATCTAAAGCTAGAGGTACCAGCCTATACATTGTTTCTTTATCTGCAAATGCTTAAAGTTGGTTTGGTTTCCATTTCATAACACAAAAGCAGATTGTTATTGTGAATAATCCATGAAAAATATAGGTCGTTCTCAATCATCTGACCCCCAAGGTGACAAATAGATTTACAAAAAAAAAAAAGAAAAAAAAAAAAGAAGAAAAACTGTTGTTTCAAAATTACATGGATAAGTCGCTGACCCCTGTTTGATGTACCTGAATAAAAGATTGAAAAACAACACACATCAAACAGACAGAGGTACACAGTGGAACATCTGCTAACAGCTCCCGTATATAGCAATCTCTTCTCACAATAGCCAGATGTTCTGTGATGGATTTGTTTTGTCACACTGTGGAAAACAATTTTTAACCTCTACTACACTGCCCTCTTCCAACAACTCACACAGAGTCTATAACACCTTTTTGCTACAATCATCAAAAAAGAAAAAAGAAAAATGCTATAAGCATCAGTCACTTCACAACCCATCTGTTTTTTTTTTTTAAACAGACTTTAAGAGCCTCTCCACCACCACTACCCCTTTCCCTACCAAATTTCAAGAAAAGTATCATCAGCCACTTTTGTTTTTCTGCTGTATGTAATCTTGGGAGACTAATGAGAACTTCTCTTACATTGTATGCAGAAACAACATACCTTTTTTTTTCTTTTTAAATATACTTAAAAGTAACTTGAAAATATAAAGGTAAAGAAAAAAGGTACCTTTCAGAGAACGCTTCAACGTTTCGTACTGTAAGCACTTGGTCACTTAAAAGCCCTTCCAACTTCCAGTCCAAGTCACATCAGCCATTGCTGTTTTGCTGCTTCATGTGATCTTGAGAGACTAATGAGACCCTCTCTTGTACTACATGCAGGTATGACATCTGAGCCATCTGGAGGGGTGGTCTAATCAAGAATTGAATGGTTTTTCTGTGTATTGACATGACTTTAACATAATGAAAGCTCTGAAAAGTTACGTTTTGTGAACTGAAATCAGCACAGGACCGTGACAACATGTCTGTAATCGAGCACAAGCTTGACATTCTGCACAGAATTTTTGGAACTGCACGCTCTTCACTAGAGTCTCTGAATGTGTTTAAAATCCTAATTTAATCAACATGCCTGAAATTGTTTTAAAAAGTTACAGCATACATTTGGTGTCAAGAAAAAGCTCAGCAGCACACACTTCTTACAACGAAACAACTACCACGCCAACAAAAATAACATGAACGAACAAAAACATAAATGAAGCAAAGCCTTCTTGTTGAAACCTTTCATAATAAGATCAGTAGGCTTATAATTCTCCTCTATGTAATGGATTTCTAAGATTTCAATTCGACTGAGGTCCCAGAGACATACTTCTGAAACTGCCATTACAATGCAAAGTAGGCAGGCATCGAAGATCTGTATGTACAGCTGGCAGGTTGCTTGTCAGCTTGCATGACAAGTTGCTTGTTTGCTCACTAGCTACACAAGACTGCTGGTTCAGTTTGCAAACCACAGTGACTGTGCAGGCAGATGAATCACAGGTATCATAATGTCAAAAGGTCCACAGAAACAATCTGCCAGAAGAGGAAAGAAAGGCGGAGAGGGGCAATACCATTGGCGGAGGCCAGGTTGCCAATGGTCTGCACCACGAAGAAGTGAGGCAGTACCCCAGGCTGGAACTTCTGCAACATCTCCCCCATCACGTCGTCACAGAACTTGGTTCCCAAGGCAACCAGAACGCCGCTAGCTGCTGTCTGCCACTCTGGTTCCACTTCCTAAACAACGGAATGAAAGTTGTGTTCAGTGACCAGATCCTCAGCGCTGACAATGGACGACTGATGACAGTCTAACACACTGTTTTCTCGTGAAAATTCTGACTGTTCTTCCATTCTTTTAATAAGCATTCTGTACCCCTCTATTTTTTCATCTTAATTTTTTCTTAACATCTGAAGCTTACTTGAAAATCACTTTAAGCAGGAAAGGACCTCATTGCTGTTTTCTGTTTCTTCTATCCTCTGAGAACAAAGTGATGAAACTGAGAAAATGAAAACAAACCAATGAAACTGTGGATATGACTGTCTGCGCTAGGTACATGCATAAATTGTGGAAAGTATTAAGCGAATAACAGATCTAAATGAAATAACAATTATACAGAGGATGAATGAAGAAATTTTAATGCATAAAATCACTTGGTCATGCAACATGGAGGTAAAGACTGGGGTAAATAAGTGGCATCATTTATACCTACAACAAAACAAAGTTGGTCAACAGGCGGGTGTGAGCCTGATGGTGTGTTACACAGCACATTTTAGTTCAATGATCCTTCACAGCCTCTACTGGGCTACCAATACTGCACACATCCAAAATTCTACACACAGTTACCACCATATGATTAAAAATGGTAACATATACAGCCACACACAAAAACTACAACACATGTTTGGAAAGACAGGTAAACATACACATCAGCCTCACTGCCTCAAATACAAATTAGTTACAGCCCTGATACAGCCTCTACAGTCAGCTGGTGTATAAACAACATGACCTGAGCAATTAGTTCCATCAAAGTCCAGAGCAGTGACAGACTCAGGCAGCCACACTTCACTGCAGTCTGACCCACAATGACTCACAGAAAGGCTTCAGTCAAGAAAAGAAATCATCCCCTCTAAGGATTTCAGTATAACCAACTTCAATGCAGAGAGGGCACTCTGCATGGGTTTGAACACAAAAGGTCAGCTTTTTTTCACTGAAAAAAATCCATGCAGGCAAGGGAAGTCACTCTGCATGGCATTTTTTTCCCCACACAAAACTAATGGAGGAATTTTCAAGCGTTGGAGGCCTCAACCAGACAAAAAAGAAAAAAAAGAACAAGATATGCAATACGAAAAGGAAATTTTTCTAAGAGTTAACCTATTCTGCTACTTGAAAAAAAATTGCCTTCGATCAACCCAGCTTTGATTATCTTTTTCAGAGCTCAGGGGGGCACCACAGTAGACATGAATATAAGATATGAACAAATGTTGTAGTATCAGCCATGTAACTTCTTCGAGCAAAGGATTTCAGTCTGCCTGCCTTAATGTTCATGAGACTGCCTGGTTCAAGCTTAGGTGGTCCCCAAAACACCCTTACTTTCATGACATCCATCCACAATTCAAGACTTCTTTACCCTAATAATGCTTTAGGTGTCCTTTTCCATGAAGAAGCCAGAAGCATGTATACCTGCTGTGGCACATGAGATGGTAGGCAATGCCATGTTTGACACTATGGGCTGAAGTCAGTCTATGTCTTCCAGACAACAGACTCTCAAATGCTTAGCATACAGGCATCTACTGTCTCACTGATTGTGTGTATGTGGGTGGGTTTCTTTTCTTTTTTCATTCCCCCCCCCCCCCCACAATACCAGAAGTCCCATTGCTGCATACATATCTTGGCATGTTGTCAAAGTGGCAGACAGAATTATACAAGATTTCATGCTTGACAGTCTTCGCTCATTGATCAAAACTTTCAACTTGGCACACCAAGACAACGCTACGTTTTCACTCCACAGATGTGATCACCACTCAAGAACTTCTTGAATACATTTGTCTCTCTGCATATCACTTTTGCATTTATCATATTTTTCTACTTTTGTAGACATATAACATGCTGGCATTGTACTGATAAACAGGTCTGACAACTGCCGTACCTACCTTGGATTGGGTGAGCTCCTGCGAAGCCAGCTGAATGAGGTCCACAGCCATGCGCGAGTCCAGGCTGTCCAGCGTCTCACTGACGATGCGCTCGATGCAGTTCAGGATCACGATGCGGTGGTCCAGGGACAGCTGGGAACAGGTCAATAACATTAAAGCCTCTCACTGACTGCCACTTGACGCGAATCGGGTTTGGTCTACACTGAAAATAACGGTCATGTTTACTGTGGCCTGAGATGCACTTTCACTCCTATTCCCAGCAAAAGAAACAATGTTCATGACTACTTTCAGAGGAAAAATGGTGTTGTTTGACGGAAATGATGTCAAACTACTTTTAACTTTCTATATTTCTTGCTGTTATTTCAGAAAAATAACACTGAATAGCACTGTATCACTGATATATTTTTTCATTCTCATATTGAGATAAACTGTCTTGTATTGCGCTGTGTTGAATTATACTGCATTGTATTATATTGTAATGTGCTGTGCGATATTGAACTCCATTGTATTGTATTGTATCATGTTGTAAAGCATTGTATTGCACTGTTTTCATAATATTCTACATTGCACAGCACAGTATTGTATTGTATTCTACTGAATCGCATTTTCTATATTATATAGAACTCATTGCACAGCACTGCATTGTATTATGCTGTATTGTACTGTACAGAATTGCATTGTACTGCCTTGTACACTGCCTTGTATTGTACTACGTTATATTGTACTATAACCAGTCAGATACTGGATCGACTGATTTACAGAGAGACAAGCCATAAAAGGAAACAAGGACACAGCAAAGTTCATCTTGAGTGAATTTGTGTGCGTGCATCCATATGATGCAAACCAGCAAAGGCCTTTGGACAAAATAACGTAAGTGGACTGTCGTGTTTTGGTGTCATTGTGCTCAGTTTTGACAATGTGTTGCTTGTGATTTTCTTTGGCCACAAACTGTCATTGCTGTCTATGTGCATGGTTTTATTTTCCGTTGTCACAAATGTCAGTGTCTTCAATGTGCTTCAACTGATCTTCTTTGGTCACAAACTGTATGTGCCTTCAGTGTGTGTCTGGTTTAGTATCTCCTTTGTCACAAATATCACTCTTCAAAGCGCTTCGCTTGGTTCGGTTTTCTTCTGGTATGAACTGTAAATGTATTCAATTTGTTTCCCTTCATTCACCTTCATCATTACTATGAATGCCTGACTGGCTCTCCTGTTTAAAAAAGAAATGACAAACAAAAAAAAACAGACAAAACATGAGTAAGATACGTTGCCCCGCAGTGATTTTCCCACAAACTGGCACAACAATGACAATAAACAAACAACAACAAAAAATGGAACCTTACAGGGTTGCACAGTCTCATGTCAGTTGAGAGACAGGATTTTGTACACCCCCAGTACAATTCTCTGGTATTTTCACTCCCCTTGCACACTTTTTGGTGGTTTTCATTCTAACCTTCATTTTCTTTAAAAACAAACTATAAAAAAATGACAAATTGATGTTTTAATTGAATGTGCAGTTTGTCAGTGATCACTGATCAAGTTTCATGAAAGGTCTTTATTGACTGGTTGAAGAAATGCGTCATTCCTCACAAGAAGTTAGTTTTTAAAAGGGACCCAGTCTTCACTTGCACAGTACTATCCCTGCTCACCAAAGTAAAATGTAAACATCATGAATGTGGCTTTTCTTTGACATCAGTTTGTCTTGGGCTAAGTTCATTTAACCCTTTAACCACTGACCTGCCCCACGTGCTGCTGCTGGCCAAAATTCGAACAATTGACCTGCTCTGTTCCACCTGTCATGGGAACTATTCTACTTCTTGTTACCATACCAGGAATTCATCTGAGTGCAGGATCTTGGCCGCTGGACCGATTGCTTTTGAAAATGACCGACATGTTTTCAACTGAATCACCAATTCCTACTAAAGATTTTTCGTCATGTCTGACAATGCAGATCATGACTAAGCTGCATGCTGTTTATCTGATTTTAAGCACTTCAAACACTGCTGAAATGATTTCAAGCCAGCTACAACAACAACAACAAAAAAGCAGTTTATCACTCGTTTACAGTGTTTACCTTGGCACTGTGAAA
Source organism: Conus canariensis (assembly GCA_033310375.1). Classification (NCBI taxonomy): domain Eukaryota; kingdom Metazoa; phylum Mollusca; class Gastropoda; order Neogastropoda; family Conidae; genus Conus; species Conus canariensis. The sequence goes on along the minus strand of CM065730.1, from coordinate 40,686,861 downwards.
GCCAATTCCTGTTCAGAGAAACTAACCTTGACAGTCCATTCAAAACCACAAAAATATTGCAGTTACAAGATACCACTTTGGAAAACTGTTTTGCTTTGTTTCAGTTCATGCCAGTAACTTTCTATATTGTTTCATATTAAGGTTTTTTGTTTTTTTTTTCAAATGAAAAGGTCCTTCAGTATCAAAAGAACATTTCCTTCAACTGGCTTCCGGATACTTTGTCTTACTTAGTAATAAATCTCCAAAATGTATTGTTGATTTTCCTTGCGGTAACGGTTAAGCATGTGTCCAAAGCTTTTGAGTTTTCAGATGAAGCACTGCCACAATCATTTCTTTCTGTTCATGATGCAGCCATTTGCAATGCCTCCAAAAGCAGTTCAATTTGTGTGTGTGTGTGTGTGTGTGTTGTTGTGTGTGTGTGTGTTGTGTGTGTGTGTGTGTGTGTGTGTGTGGTGTTGGTGTGTGGGAAGTTTTTGAGGCCCAGGTGCCCTTAAATTGAAATTGAGGACTTGGACATTAGTGTTGAGGACTTGGACATTAGTGTAGACTACATAAACATGTCTCAAGGCTGAAGCTGAACTGAATATGAGTGATAATGACTTCGGTGACCCAGATTTGGTGACTCAGCCTGGATGTGCTGAAAAATTGCTGTGCACCCATGTAACTACAGTGAATAGTAAACAGCACAAGCACATCAAACTTAATTAAATTTGATGTGTTTCCAACTAACATTGTTGTAATTGTTTGTATGTTTTTCTCCCTGGAAGGGAAAGGTGAGGCAGTGGGTGGGTAGAGAGAGTGAGGAGGGGGGCCTGGGGCAATTCAATTAAAAGAAATTGTCCAATGCTTTGAAAAATTCACCTGAAAATGAGTGTATGTTTTAATGAAAATAATTTGGTACTTGAAATTATGATCTGAAATAATTGCTGTCATCAACAACACTGTATCAATAGTTCAATATGTTTCATCTTTCCATGATTTTTTTTCCTTTTGAGTACGCATAAACACCTTTTGTGTTATTCATGGTTTCAATGAAGGATACTGTCCCCTACCCCATCTGCAGGGATGAGAGTGGAGTGACAGATACCTTGGTGTGTTTCTTGAGGTAGGAGTGACAGGCACTGAGCACCAGCAGTGGCCTCTTTTTGCCCAGGTCGAAGAGTGCTGTGCTGATAACCTCCTTGGTCTCCTCATCCTTGTCGTGGGCCGCATCAATCAGGGCCATGGTCATGTCTGTCATGTACAGAAAGGAAGCCAGTCATCTTTACCTCTATTCCTTTGTTTTCTCTCTCTCTCTCTCTCTCTCTCTCTCTCTCTCCTTCTCTCTCTCTGCCCCACCCTCGCCCTCTCTCTCATATTTGTAGACATCCAATGATAAAACATATGCAAGACCATGCACACACCCACAGTCAGTCACACACACGCAAACACACACACACACACATACACACACACGCTATGTATATGCACATAAAAACCACAGAGAACTGTTTCTCTCTTTTACTGATAAATCAGATGTAATGATTTTAACTTTCAAGTCGCTTATTTCTGGAATTGCTTTACCCACATTCTACTACAATTTCTTGTGCTGAACTGTTTTTTCCTCAATCCATAAACCAAATATATGTGCTCTCACACACATAAACATAACTCACTACTGCACACATGCATCCTCATCTCAAGTCAAAATATACTGTAGATCAATCAAATTCATTGCGAAATGTAAGCACATGCTCCAGACTCCTTATTCAATGAATATATTTAAATCTCAAAACACCTGTAATCAACCTGTCAAGAAAACATTTTCATCTGACATCCATGATTAAGCATACAAGATATTGCCCCCAGCTATTCCCATCTCCAACAACCATGAATTATTCAATATTGTTGTAATATCCAATGTGTATCACATCGAGATTCACCATACTCACAAGTCATCAGTCTGTTCTGTTTCAATGCTTCATTGATGAGATAGAACAATGAAGTGGATGAGAACAAGTGAAAGTAACAGTAAACTATTCCTCCATCGTTATGAAAGTGACGTTTTAAGATATGGTTGGAAAACACTTCCTATTACTGAAAACCAGAATCTTTAAAGGAAAGTAAGAGGACTTTACAAGCATTTATAAGGACAAACTGCTATCCTCTTCATTTGAATTGATCATTATGCCACATGCCACTGTTTAATTGACATATACACATCTGTTAATCTTGCATATTAGGCAATTTCGTTCTCACTTTAAACATTAAAATTTCAACGCATTCATTACACCACATAATTACAACTGCTGTAACATAGTATGTGTAAGTTTTTTTCTCTTTTCTTATAATTAAGTAATGGAGCTAAAATGTACCTTGACCAGATACTACACATGGGACATGGGACCTTAACACCAGGGAAAAAGAATATAACACATTATCCATCTAAGTGTCTATTAAGTGTCGATTTTTAATGACAGAAATAGCAAAGTGACTGACCATTCAGATCACGTTCAAGCCCCAAGGTCTAACCTGAGCATAACAGATGCAGCGGAGACAATAAAAATGCTGTGACATATACCCGTAATTCTGCCAGGTGTGTTCAATAATAGAGCTGAATCTATGAATCTCTGGTTTGACATAAAATTCTAACTTCAATGAAGCATTCTTTTCATAGTCAGCATGGCCCTTTCTTTCAAACTGAGAAAAGCAAATACAGAAAACTAACTTCGAATTGAAAAAAAAGGCATCATAGTATTGTGACAACTACAAATCCACACCAGGTTTTCATTGTATCAACTCTTCCCAACCCTTTCTCATTCCTTTTCCAATTTACAACTCTTGCCTATTTAACTTTATCTTGCAGTTTTCAATCCCTGTCCCCTCATCCTACTCAAGGAATGATGTCTGGGTAAGTGAACTGGGAAATTTCAAACTGTTTAGTGACACTTTGGAATGAATTGGATTCAGTTCAAGAAAACAGAAACTATAAAGTGTGGCAGCCTTGGTGTATGATACTTTTACTGCCGTTAATAGGTAGTCTCAGTTTAAAAAGAAGAAAAAAATCGGTGAGGAATTCTAATTAACCAAAGAGTCACAATGCTTCAAGCAGAGTGTATTCAACATATTCACTAAAAGTGACAGCGTTTTGCATGAAAGATAAAATGGTTCCTCTTTTGGTTTAAAGTGTGCCATGCATGTACCTTAAGTATTTTTTCCCCAAGTACATATATCTTTGGAAAAACAAAATACAGTGCTAATCTAATTAACAGCCTGTTTGTAAATTTAAAGTAAATGGCCTACTTCACTGAATAACATGTTACACTGCCCAAGCTTCATCTCTGTCATCATGAATTTTATATGCAGCCCAAATAAAGCTACTGAACAATGAGTTTGATCACTGAGACCATCGACATGAATTAAAAATAAAATGAAATTTATGGTTTTAAGCTTAGTGCAGCATCTGTGGCATTTTGTTAAATGAACTTGAACATGTTGATCAAATACACATTTGCAAACACATATTCTTTTAATCTAACATTGGACATGAATATAATGTGCATGGGGTAGGAAGCTATATTCTACCATTATTACATCTGTGTCCTCTTCACAATAACAATGCAGTTTTTAAGATCACCACTTTGCTCATGATCACATGATGTAATCCTCTTCTTTTAGTCTGATGCTGTCAGTGTCATATATACTGATGAGACATGTGTTTAGGCAGGATTAACATTCAATACAAGCACAATTTGTAATAGACTGCAGCTCAAAAGTCTGTTGAATGTACTGCAGTTTTAATGTAGGATCAATATTGGTTCACAAAAGCAAACACTTCAGAATAAGTAATTTCGGCACTGAAAGCGACATACGACATAAAGCAACCACAGATCAGTGATTGAGTCAGTTATCAGATGCAGACGACACTTTTGTTTTCAGCTTCCCTTTATCCTCAAAAATGCGGAAAATGACAAATAGCGCACACAGAAACACAATCTGCACACTCACCATCGACCTGGCCGCCGGTGGCCCTAACTGAGTCGCCTTCAGGGCCTGGCATTATCATAGAACAGCGTCAGGTTTCCTGACGAAAAGTCTGCAGAAGTTTCTGATGACAACTCCCTCACATACACTGTCATGTGATGTCGAAAGGAAGACTTCCGGAGTCAAATCAAGGGAGAGAAAAATTCTGTCGGGCCGTCAATTATTGACATTGGTTTCTTCCCCTGTATGGGGCACAAACGTGCCATCACGCCAGGACTGTCCTGGTTAGGAGCTTTGTAATGTCAAAGATAGTCCGTAGGGCGTACTATCTTTGGTAATGTTAAAGTGATTCTCAGAAACGTTTCATCTGTTCAGTTACTTAGATTGCTGCGTATTTCTCTGCATGTTTTGTATTGTATATTATATCAGCGTTGCTTTGCTCTCAGTTATTGTCTGTTTTTGTACTGTGTTAAATGTTTCCGAATTGTTGCTCATTTTTTTGTGTTTATTTGAATGAGATATTACTTGTCTGTTTCGCATTGTATATGAAGTAAGCAATGCTTTGCGTCGTTTATTTGTATTTTCTTATCTGTATTATATTCTATGTTAAATTAGCGTTGCTTTGCAGTCTGATTTTATGCGTTTATTTGCACTTTGGCTTCATATCTCACATCACTATTCATTTGAACCCCTACCAACACCCATTCTCACCTCCTGTAGTGTTGCATAGTCTGCTGCAATCAAGCATAGCAATTTCAATAGTTGTGTTGTCTTCAAGACTACGATGTCCAGGCTAACCCAAGTTATAATTGATCACCACTTAACTCTCTCTCTCTCTCTCTCTCTCTCTCTCTCTCTCTCTCTCTCTCTCTCTCTCTCTCTCTCTCTCTCCACTGTATGCAGCAATTCAGAATGTTCGAGAAAAAGGAGGATATGATGTTTGCGGACTCATTAAAAGTAAATGATTTAGTCAAAGAAAGGAAAGTTTTGTGATAAAGCTGGCGTCTCTTGTGTATTTCTGAATACTGTAAGAGCTATATTCGAAAAGGCGGTGTCAAGTGTAAAAGTCAATAAATCAACATACGGACTTTTTCTTTTAAATACCCACATAGTTTGCACCAGGGCTGTGCTTTAAAATTAAAGTATCAAAACGATCAGAAACCCAAGGAAAATATGGCATTCAGCTTTACCAGGTCAAGCGAGTTGTTAATTTTACTATTGGATGGGATTAAGCACTATTTGTAATGTGCTCTACATACATTCCAAACGCAAATGGCCGTGATTTATCTTGGTTTTAGAATTGAGACAAGACAAAGATAAGGGGGTTTTGAGAAAAGGGAGTTAACTGTGCAGGTATGGGAAGTAAAAAATTTTTATGATGCCCCTTTGTAAGTCGCACAATGATGATTACGTAGGTTTCACTTTGACTATCGCACGCTCCTTTGAAAGCGTGAAAGCGCCTGACAGGGGGGGGGGGGGGGGGGGGGGGGGGGGGGAAGTTGGAGCGTTGTTTGACGTTTGTAGAATATGTATAATAAGCTAAAAAAAAAAAAAAAAATGTCCAGGAAATCGTTTTTCTAACTTCTTATTGATGTCGAAATGCAGTCAATACAGTAGAATCCGGTTATAAGAAAGTTGAGGGGGAATTTGTTTTTGTTTCTAATAACCGAGTTTTCTTACAGCCGAGGTTTCTTATAATCGAGAGTTCTAAAAAAATTTTTTAGAGTGTTTCTAATATCCGAGTTTTTGTTTGTTTTCCCTTTGGTTCTCTTTTTCTCTGCACGTTTCTGTAATTGTTAGTGTGTGTGTACGTCAGTGTTAGAGAGATAGACAGACAGACAGACAGACAGACAGACAGAGAGAGAGAGAGAGATTGAGACACACACATACACAGAGACACGGAGAGAGACAGAGAGACAAACAGAGTCACAGAGAGAGAGAGAGAGAGAGAGAGAGAGAGAGAGAGAGAGAGAGAGAGAGAGAGAGAGAGAGAATACTCTTTGGTTTGATTTCGCAGGTAAACTTTGGCCTGTGACATAAAACGTCTAGTGTGTTTTCTTTATCTTATCACTCTCTCTCTCTCTCTCTCTCTCTCTCTCTCACACACACACACACACACACACGCGCGCGCGCGCGCGCGCGCGCGCACGCACACACACACACACACAGACACACACACACGTGACCAAGATGGCGGAGAGTGCAAACAACTTTTTCTCCATGTGAACGTTTTTATTGCGCATCCGCTATAATGACTAGAAAGACCCCAGGGAAAAGACGTGGACGAGTCTTTGGAAAAGAAGACAATGACGAAGAGAAAAAGACTGGCTCAGGAACTGGGGATGTATGTGGAAAAGCAGGTGACGGTGCAAGTGATGCCGCCACTTCCACCACAACTGCTGCTTCTGAACAGCATTCCGACACCGTGAGACCAAACACGTCAAGCTTCAGCGACACTACGCACACTACGGTGATCACCAGTGCGGTTAGTGATCTTAAAAATACTATATTGAAACTCTGTGACAGAATACTATCCCTAGAAAGAGCTGTGCACGATCAAAGGCATGAAATAGAAAAACTCAAGTCTATCCAGGCTAGGCCAGTAACATCCATTGCCATGGCTACCACACAAACGGAGCCCGAAATCATTACCCCTGGCCTTAAATCTTACGTCGAAGTAGCAAGTTCCACTCCAACATCCCCATCTCCATCGCCATCCAATGTACTTGTGAACAAAACGGGCGTGAAGGGGCAAATAAATAAAAAAGGAACACTGGAAGACAAGAAAAGAAAATGTGACGTCATAAAGGCAAATGACGCGAAAAGCAAAACGTCATCCAAAGACTCCAATACGAAAAAGAACAATGACTTTCCTTCAGTGATCTTACACTCTGATTCTATACTGAAAGGTGTACAAATGAAAAGACTAGGCCGTTCGTATGGGTTTACCTCCAAACGACAGAAAACATATGCCACACAAAAACTGAGTCTTCAACTAGTTGATTCAACACACGACTCAGAAATACCAGACGCTATAGTAATTCACTGTGGTATCAATGATTTGAAAACGAAAGACGCAGAAACAGTCAGCAAAGATTTCACAAAAGCAGTCAAACAAATCAAAGTGAAACACCCATCATCACACATTGTTGTGAGTCAGGCAACTGCAGTAGAAGATGCTGAATTGGATGCTAAACGTGAATTGTTCAATGCCCTTGTAAGAACAGAACTGCTGGCTGACAAAATTATTTCTTTCGTACCACACAATAACTTCTATGACTACGGGAGAGACGGGATGCATCCAACCACCAGAGGATCATCGATCCTGGCAGCTAACCTTGGCCGGCATCTACGAGACCTCCTTTGGGAAAAGCCCAAGAAGCCATCTCGCCGCCTACCTCCCCATCCAGGGCGTTGGGGAACTCAGATGCTGTATCGGGACGAGAGGGGACCTTGGTGGAACCGCTATGAAATGCTCTAAGTGTCGGGAGCATCTCTCTCAAGTCTCTATATTGACTGAAATCTAGTCATGTAGTGGAGCCCAGTTATATTCCTCCACCTCACTTGTTAACGTGACAATTTGAATTTTATTACTGAAGACTATTTAGTTTATTATTTTGCATTTCTGTTTCATAATTCTTGTTTTAAGTCTTATGGGTATCGTGCAGGTCCTTACCTGCTAATATACGTTAAGAAGGAATTTCTCAGTCACTTCACTTATTATATACATCTTTATTATGACAACAAAAAAGAGACCAACTATCAAGCTTCTCCAATGGAATTGTCGCTCCATAACAAGAAATGTATCATACTTGAATCAATACCTTGGTATAAATAAGTTTCATGTATTATTATTACAATCACTAAATGTCAACAGCGATAATCTACCACATTTACCAGGATTCTATCACCCCCCAGTTTATGAACAATGTGCGGACCGAATACAAACAGCTATCTATGTGCGTGAAGGCCTGGATTTTTGTGAAAGAACTCCACCAGTATCCAATAACATCCCTTCTGCTTCATGCTGTGCAGCAATGGTTAAATTTACATCTTCTTTGATATTGAACATTGCCTCAGTTTACCTTCCTAAAGGACCTGATGATACGAATACAGAATGGCTAAAAGGGTTCCAAGACCAAAGAGACAAATGGGTTATTGGAGGAGATTTTAACGCACATGCTCCATTTTGGGATCATGGCTGCTCTTATGTTACAAGTAATAGATTATTAGATAACATAGCTGATTCTAATCTATATTTGCTAAATAATGGAAGTATTACTCGCATTCCAGATATAGCCACCCATAACCCCTCAGCCATTGATTTAACCTTTACATCTCCATCACTTGTAGTAAACTCAGTGTGGGAAACAGGAGATAGTCCACTGGGTTCAGATCATATTCCAATAATAATATCGTTGAATGACATATTAGAACAGGAAATCTCAGAAGATATTATTCCAAAATATATTTACAAAAATGCAGATTGGTCACTTTTTCAAATCAATCTTAACAACACAGACATAGTGTTCTCAGCTAATGAAAATGTAGATGACCAATACACTGCATTTTGTAAATATATTTTAGCAGCAGCTGACAAGTCGATCCCGAAGATAAAAAACACAAAGTCAAAGAAACATAATGGAAACATATGGTGGAACACAAAGTGTGAAACAGCCAATAAAAAGAAAAAAGAAAGATTCAAGATTTATTGTAAAAAGAGATCAGCAAGTAGTCATAAAGAAATGAAAAAGGCAGATAAAGAAAGTGTAAATGTTATAGATGATGCAAAGTTGCAGCATTGGAATGAATTTTGTAACTCTGAAGTTAAAAATCATAAAGATATTGGTAAAGTGTGGGAGGAACTGAAAGCTATGAAAAATGGATTAACATCGCCACAGTACCCTATAAAAATAGATAACAACAGTCTTCTTAGTGCTGATGAGAAAGCAGAAGCCTTTGTGAACATGTTTGCTGAGGTAAGCCGCACTGAAGGTCTAACAAGTACGGACCAAATATACAGAGAGAAAGAAGAAGGTATTAAAGCACAGGATGAATCTACAGCAGACAATAGTAACAATATCAATGCTCGTATAACTATCCAAGAAGTAAAAGAAGCCATTAGATCCATACCATTAAGAAAATCATCTATTGGTTTAGATGCAATATCTAATCAAATGTTAAGAAATTTGCCTGAAAAGTTTGTAGAGTTTCTTCATAAATTATTCAGTACATGTTGGAGCAATGGTGTTATGCCAAAAATATGGAAACAGTCGATCGTTGTTCCAATTCATAAGCAAGGAAAATGTACAGAGGATCCTAAGAATTATAGACCCATTGCATTAACTTCACATGTATGTAAACTTTCAGAAAGAATTGTTATGAATAGACTTGTACATTACTGCGAAAAATATAACATCATACCAATTAATCAAGCTGGTTTCCAGAAAGGTCGATCCACTACAGAAATTTTAGTGAAATTATCAACAAATATAAAGAAACAGTTTGCTAGACGAAAATGTGTTCTTGCTACCTTTTTCGACATAAATAAGGCTTACGATCAAGTGTGGCATTTACAGCTATTGAACAAACTTAAAAACATTGGCTTGACAGGAAATATATACAACTATGTCAGATGTTTTCTGAAGGATAGGGTAATAAGAACAAGAGTAGGAAAAACATATTCCACAAGTAGAACACTTTCAATGGGAATCCCTCAAGGATCAGTATTAGCGCCACTTCTCTTCTCGTTATTATTATGATCTGCCAAACAAATTATCAAAAAATGTTGTTCTTGTCCAATATGCAGACGATATATGCATATGGATGGATGTAACGTTAAAAAAGAAAACTTCACAACGAGATATAAAATTCGTCAAAAAGATCTATCAGGGAGAATTAAACAAGATGGTGGATTATATGAAGCTAAATGGACTAAGTCTGTCAACCGAAAAAACAAATATGATTCTTTTTAACAGTGGATCTAACCCAGAAAGTATGCCTGTTTTCACATTGGATGATACTCCTCTTAAGTACGTAACAGAGATTAAATTTCTAGGAGTTTATTTTACATCTAAATTATCATGGAACTTTCATATCGAATATTTATTAACAAAAGCGAGAAAAACATTAAACTTTCTGAAAATTATTTCTAAAGAAAAGTGGGGGCAGGATCCAGCTACTTTGATTACTCTATGTAAATCTTTAATGAGATCAAAAGTAACTTATGCCCAAGAAATATTCTTCAATGCGCCTAAATATCTATTACAAAAACTGCAAAGTATTGAATGTAAGGCATTGAAATTAGCCCTTGGACTTCCTGTGCACACATCATCGTCACGTACATATTATGAAGCCCAGGTACTTCCTCTAGATGATTATAGAGATTTAACATGTTGTAAATTTGTCATTAAAAGTACAGCTAGAAAAACACATATCAAATCAGAAATTAAAATGAGATCAGATTTTGATTTTCCGAAAAGAGCAAGGTCTATAACTTCTCAAATAACTATAGCAACTTATACATCAAAAATACTTTCAGATTCTGGGGTCTCTTTAGAAAAGGAAGCTTTCTCTCCCAGACCATCTTTTTGTCCTATTCCACCCTGGGAACTTAAAAAAGCCCATTTTGATATTGATCACACCAACATCAAAAAAGATGAAAATATCAATATGCTAACAAGTTATACTAAGTGTCATATTGACGAGAAATACACTAACCAGTTAAAAATATACACAGATGGTTCATGTATTGGTAAGCAAACGGGTTGTGCATTCTTAATCCCAGACTTGAGGGTGGAGAAATCTTTTTACATTGGATGTAACATATCCATATTCACAGCTGAATTAACAGCAATACTCATGGCTTTGAATTATCTTTTAAATTTCCCCAAAACAATATTTCAAGTTCTGTTTTGTGTAGATTCAAAATCAGTCCTTCAGGCGCTAAAAGATGTTCATTTGCATACTAGGCCTGAAATGATTATTGAGGTAAGCTGTTTGATCCACATGCTTATTGAAGGAGGCACCCAGTTATCCTTTTGTTGGATTCCTTCACACTGTTCCTTTTATTATAACGATAAAGTAGATAGGGCAGCTAAATGTGGAGCAAAACATATCTCTGGTTCTGAGTATCTTAAACTAGCCTTATCGGTACATGAGCAGTGCAATCTAGTTAAAACACATATTTTGAAAACTTTCAAAGATAGAATGATAGAACATGTCAATCAAAATCAGTTTGATACTTTTGATATTAAAATCATTCAACATAACTTTAGTTTAAATAAAAATATACTGTCGTTGATGTATAGGTGGAAACTTGATGCTTTTAAAACAAAATATGTTAAAAACATAGTGTGTTTATGTAAAAAGAAAATAACACGTGAACATATTGTTACATGTCAAGACATGAAAAAAATAATTCCAGTATTGAGACAAAATAGTGCACAGGCCATCTTTGAGTCACAAGCTCTAACAAATGAGTTTTTGTATGCTTAGAGCGCACTCCATTGGGGAAGTATTTATAGGTTCCTTTTTTGTTGTATGTGGGGCGGGCATAAGTGTGGGGAGGGAAGATGGAATAATGTACAAAGCTTAAAAGTGACAAGGACGGAGAAAGGTTACGGTTCTGTGCCTTGATGATTGTTAAATTGATTAGTTTTGTTAATTTTTTTTCCTTTGAAACTTTTTTAGAAAATTTAAGTGCTTTGTAATTACCATTATTATTCATATAAGCACTCATATAAGCACACACATATGCACACACACATACTCAAACACACTTGCATATGTATACACACACGCGCACACGCACACGCACACATACGTGTGCGTGCACAAGCATAAGCACACACGTAAGAACTTGTAAATACTTTTATTCCAGTTTTGTTGCAAAATAACTCGCACATTATATTCAATTCACCAGCTTTAACCTAAGATTTTTTTTTTTAAGTTTAGATATCAGTCCAGTTGGTCACTATAGTATCTGAATTTTTTTTTTTTAAATATAAAAGTGATGGAGGGGGAGGGAGGGATGGGGAGAGGATAGAGAGGGAAGGAAAGGAAGGGGTGGGTGGGGTGGGGTGGGGGTGTTCACTGATTTTGTTGTTGTTATATATATGTTTTTTTTTTTTTCTGTTTTGTTTATTATTTCTAATAATGTAGTTATATACTTATTTCTTTAATCAGATATATTTTAAATAACCGTCTAAGCACCATATGTGTACACACTTTCACACATACATGCATGCATACTTGGAACTCTATAACTTTCAGTCATGCACTAGTCTTCTTCTCTTACACACTCCTTTTCTTTTTTTTTTTTCTTTTTTTATTTCTTTTTTTTTTATCGTCTAATATCACGATTAGTGGAAAGACGTTAAATGAATCACACACACACACACACACACACACACACACATACACGCGCACGCGCGCACGCACACACACACACACACACACACACACACACACCCACACACACACACACACACACACACACACACACACATATACACAAACGCATAAGCACGATAGACGAGTAAAAATGCGACAAGGGAGAGCATAGATTTATTCTTGGAGCCATTGGCCGTCATGACAGAGAGAAAGAGGGATCAACATTTTCGTGTGTGTATGATGTGGTGTGGAGAGAGAGAGAGAGAGAGAGAGAGAGAGAGAGAGAGATTTTTATAACGCAACGGTAAATAGTGAAAGTCAACATAATCGTAAGGAAATTTCCCAATATTAACAAATGCACCTATAAATAAACGAATCACCTATCATTCTCGGACGAGTCCTCAGTCCAAAAGGTGTTTTAAACATAAACAATAACACGAATGCTAATTTGGAGCAATTCCTGCTGTTTAGAGTACACCATAACGTAAAAAGCATCAGCTGGTCTTTCAGAAATGTTTCGTCTGCCTCTTTCTTTCACACCTTTGTCAGGCCACTAAGCAACTCGAACCACACGCTCAAAGTGTTGACAGAGATTCGGAAGGTACACCTTTTTCTGACAAACGGATGTTCTAGGTAACTGAAACAACGGTTGGTATGGAAACCACGCCCTGTAGGTCTCCGTGCAACTGTGTATACTACAACATGTGTTTGGAGCAGTGTTGCCGCTGCAATAACTTCCACATCCGATCCCCAGGAACGAGGCTGTAGAGTGTTTCCAGAGAGGTACTGACCTAGGTCTTGCCCAACATAAGCAGTGAAAGTTTCATGACTGCAACACATGAAGTCAACAATTGCATCTCTTAGCTGTTCATGAAAATCCTGTGTGCCACACACCTCATAGCTAAGAGCCCTGCAAAGGCAGTTTCCATCACCCACAATTGCGTTGACTTCAACGGGTATTCCCAGCTCTCTTCTGACCGGTCTTTCAGGCAGATCGAGAGGTTTTAGGAGACCCAGTCTCTCAGACTGCCGTTGTCGCCAAGAAGCATTGTTTGGTTCGAAACTTTGCGGGGACGCGGATTGAAACCCCATAAAGTCCACGTCTGGCCCTGGTTTTTTTCTCTCTTTGTCATTCTGTGCTTCTGTCTCCCTTTGCCTCCATCCTTTCTCTCGTTTTTTCTTCCCTTCATCCTCCTCGTTCGTCTGTCTATTCTCCCTTCTAAACTCTTCTCTTGTCTCCACATTCTTTTCCCCATCTTCTGCTCTCGTCTGTTCATTCTGTCCCCCATCCCTTTCTGTTGTCCCCCCTTTCCTCCCTCCATCTCTCTTTTCTGTTTCCCCTTTTCTTTCTCTATCCTCTGCTCTTGCCTCCCCGCTTTTCTTTTCTCTATCATCGTCTCCTGTT